>CM069903.1:43135089-43735089 GCA_036172215.1 Camellia granthamiana | reverse complement strand
AAATATTAAGCTTTATGTTATATTTGATTAGAGAATTTGGAAAGAAATTTGAAAATAAAAAAGAAAAGTGTATAAAATTAGATATAATGTAAGTATATTTTATTCACATTTCATCTACATTTTCTTTTTTTCCTTCCAAATCTCTTTTTAAATTCTCCAACTAAATATAACGTTAATTGTTAATTCTGAGCAGATTTTGGAACCCGATTTCTGAGTTCCTAGAAGTGTTGTTGATTAATTTACCCGACTCCCAACATTAATCTCTCTATATTGATGGTCCCTTCTTATCCTTTTGGTTATTCATTGACTAATTTCTTTCAACCTTTTATTTGATTGACAAATATAGACACAATAATGAATTTTTTTAAATTATAAAATTGAATTGGAATCTAACTATTTTTTGTGATTTGATTCGAATTCAATTATAAAATTTGATTTAGTTCATAAATTTTCATAAATTGTAAGGGTTGTTTTAATTTTTCTTTTTTCTTAAAACTCAATAATGAACCTTATTACTGCATTTATAGACCCCAAAAAAAAAAAAAAAAAGAGTTGTTTTGAGAACTAAGGCCTATTTTGGGAAGATAGTTATAATCAATTTTTTGGTGAAAAGCTGCTTATAAACAGTTTTTTTGTGAGAGAGGAAGTAGGTTATAATCTGGAAAGTGGATTATAACCCATTTTCCAAAATAGGCCTAACTATTTTTGTTATTTTTTTAAAAAAGACGTACAAAAAAAATTAGAAAGAATAATTAACTTTTTGATAATAATTTTTTAACTAAAATAATTTATTACCAAACTTACAGTATCACGATAATATCTATAGTATGGTATAATCAATCACGATATGACGAGTGACCCGTGTTCAGTAAATTACCTTCTCACACATACATAATAAGATGAATAATAAAAAAAATTAAATGATATTACTGATAATATGGTATCACTGTACTTATCAAAAGACACAGGACAAGGAAAGCTTACACAGGTCACGCGAAGGCGTCATTGGCTGAATGTTGATGATGGTAGACCCTACGCGTGAAAGATTCTATGCCACTGAAGAAAAAATTATTTGCTAGACAACTTGAGGTTATGTTTCAATTCGATTTTTACTATTTTTTTTTTTTAACACAAAAAAATAGTTAGTATATTAATAATGAAACATACATAGTAAAATTTACCAATCTTTTGTCTTCTTTTAAGCGACGAGTACTTTTTAAGAGTAAATTATAGATACACTCTGTGATTTACTTAAAATGTAGATTATTTTTTATAATTTAAAAAATTATAAATGATCAATTGTAATAATTTTTTATTTAACAGAATTAATTAAAAAATAAAATTTTTAACTGTTCTTTTATATTATAACAAAATTATTTAAATTATTAATTAAAATATATTTTAATATTATTAAAAATTATTAATTAACAACAATTTATATTTTAAACATATTTAAAATAGGCACTGGCTTCCCTCTAGTCCCAGATCGGACTGGAGGATGCTGTTGGGTCCCGTTTCGATAATCCAAACCGTTAATGTGTAGAACTTGTCGAGTACTATATAACTGTAAAAAATCACATTGATTAGATATCATTAGCTACGTGATCAAATCAGTTTTGTATAAAATAAATGGACAGTGAAAAAATAAACGATTGTCAGAAAATTGATCTGATAAGATAGCTATTGATATCTGATCAATGTGATTTTTTATAAACATTTAATACTCAATAATTTTTATATATTAAACTATTTAAATTATCAAAATAAGACTAATAATGAATCCCTATAAATCTAATAATGCCCCCCAATTCGATCAAAGACAGGAGGAAGTCAGGCCTTTTAAAAAAATGTATGGGTAATTTACTCACTTTTTATTGAGGAGTGTGAAATAAGAGTGGGAGCACAGTGGGGGCCATAGAAGAGCGCAGCGCACGTGACATTCATTATTTGCCGCCAAGATTGAGCACTGACCGTTTCCACATTCATATTTGCCGTTACTTTGCCATTCACACGTTTTGTAACGGTCGTTTCGCTTTTGAACCCTCGTAGATCCCCGATTCCGTTTACGTCGGTGGGCCGCTAAATCAAATCTGTCAAACGATCCCACACAATCTTTTCCGAGAGTAAAAAAATAATTTCAGTATGTTTGATTTGAATTTTTTAAATTAAATTTCTTAAAAATTCAGTTTTTTAATTTTTGTATTTTTTTAATGAATATTTTTTAAATTTTAAATATATATATTTTTATTTTTTTAGATACAACTTACTTAGATATATCTAAAAGTAAAAAAAATTGTGAAAAACTATTTTAAAAAATTAATAAATATATAAAAATATAAAAAATGTACTGAATTCTCGTATTTTTTTTTTTTATATTTTTGGTATTTAGTGAATTTTTAAAAGGTTTTTTTCCATAAATTTTTTACTTTTTAGATATATCTAAGTTAGGTATGTCTAAAAATTAAAAAAATTGCTTAAAATATTAAAAAAAATTCACTAAAAACAAAAAAATACGAAAAATAAGAAAATAAAATTTTCTGAAAAACATTTTTGAAAAAGTGAAACCAAGCAAATTGAATTTGTTTTCTATTTTTTTTTTTTTTTTTTATGAGAAATTACAACGGTAAGCAAAACCAAACAAATAATTGAGAATAGAAAAGTATAAGATAAAATGAATTGAAAGGAATTCCCAATTTTTTTTTTTTTTGCTTTTTTCTTTTCTATTTTCTTCTTCTTCTTAGCTTTTAAGATTTTTTTTTTTTTAAAAAAAAAAAGTCATTTTTAAAAACTACACCAAATCCCCATTCCCGTCCTGATTTCCAATAGTATCGACAAACATTGAGTTTGTGAGTCATTTTTACTTAACTTATTGTCCATTCACACAATTAATAGAGGAAGTTGTTCCTTCCTAATATAAGTTATTCAAATTTTTATCTTTTTAACTTTTGAGATGTAGGCCCTGTAGCCAAATGGCATATGACCGCGTTTTAAGGTGCAATGAGTGGAAGGTCTGAAATTCGAACTGACGGAACAACGAGGATCCTTTTAAATTGTAATACAACTTTACTAACATATTAACATTATATTTTTAACAAACAAACAAAAAAAAAAAACGAAAAACTTTTGAGAAACATTTTACTAACATAATATTGTGTACAATAATGGTTTTTGAAGTTAATGAGATAATCTATCTAAACCATAATGTTATATTTAAATCATGTATAGAAATTAATAGCACATTATGTATAATTTATGTCAATTTGATCAGTCCACTATACCCCTAAGCTCAATTATTCATTTTTGTATTATGTCAATACTTTCTATCATTCCAATCCGACAAATTTGACAAGTAGCTTAAGATCCTCAACTTTTCATATTTTTTCTTATAAACTTTTTATAGTTAAGAATCTAATTACCCTTAACTTGGTTCCATTGCTACATGAGAAGAGGTTGTTGTTAAGGGCATTGATGATGATAAGGGAGTCACATGGTTACTTCTTAAAGAGGTAATATTGGTATAGCAGAAATAGCACATGGTTAGAACAACTATAAAGAGGATCTATGTTGGATCCTACCTATGATATGGTTGAGGAGGCAGCACAATAATGGCACATGCTTACAACTAATTGCTACCCTTTAATTTCTTTTGACTTTGTTTACCAAAATCTCTCCTCTCCTTGATTACTTGTACCCTTATAACTTTTTCTTTTTTCTTTTTTTAATTATATTGGTGGGTTTTTTATACTCAACTTTAACCTTTCCTCAAGTAATTAATCATATTAAAGAACTTTGTAATAAGAAGCTATAAACTTGTGATTCCATTACTTTTGTCTGTCATTTCAAAACAAAGACTATAACATCATTATGGCATTGATTTTTAGAAGTCCTTATATCATAAATAGTGCAACAGTACAAATTTCTTAGAAACTATTACAGTTTTTCACCTAGTTGAATCCAAGCAATTACCCAGAAACAAACAAAACAAGAAAAGGAAAGAAAACACTTTTGTTAATTATGGGGCTAGAATCTTGGTTTAAAAAAAAAATGGAGCTAGAAAAGATTAAGAGAACTACTAATAATTTAGCTGTACGTGTAAAAACTATAATAAAAATGTGTGAAAATAATTAAAAATAAGATAAATTATATTGATCCCTCCTGGTGTTTGAAAAAATATAATAAGCTCCACAATTTCACCATAATTACAGTGATCTATCTTTTTATATGGCTAAAGAAACCAGAACTAATGCAGATGATATGAAAACACAAAAATAAATAAGATAAAGCGTAAAAGAGATGACAACATTATTTTTTTTTATCCATATGATTAACAAATTTATGATGAAAATGTGGTTAGTTATTATATGAATTAAAACTTAATGTAACTATGTTAAACTTATAAATTTTACTGTATTTTATTTTTAATTTTAAAAAAATCAATGTAATTGATTCTAAAAAAATATGTCAAAAATGTATTGACATCTTAATTATTTTAGCATTATATGATATTTGTATGGTTGGTTGAGATAGAGGGTGGCTAGGCTGGCAAAGCAAAATGCAACTTTCTTGTGTAACATCTTTCATAATTCTTCGTTAAAAGTTGAAGCCAATTTCCTATCCATGTTTGATAGTAAAACATCAATGTCAACCCCTTGATAGTAACGGAAGTATAATTTGTGACATTGCTAGAAAAAAAAATATGATTTTGCAAGCACGACGTGTCAATGATGTTGCAAAATATCATAAAATAGTTATTTATTTACCACTAAAATTGTTAAATGAATCACCATATAAAAAAAAAACTTCGTTAAGTAAATTAAGTTATTCCAGCTCACTTCAAATTTGACTTATTAAAAATTTATTTAAGATCAACTCGTTAAATAAATAAATTAAGTTTAAACACTTTTTCAAGCTAGTTAAGTTTTTGAATCAAGTTTTAACAATCTACTATTTCACTCAACGTATACCATATAAAAAAAATACTATTCGAGCTCGACTCGTATTCGGATCATTAAAAATTCGTTTGAGATCAACTCGTTATATAAAAGACGAATTACACTAATAGCCTCTATAATTTGAGACTTGTGTCACTTTGGTCCCTGACTTTTCAATTATGACACATTTGACTCTGAATTTTGAATATTGTTCCAAATAAGGATAATTGAAGATATCATTGCACAATTTCTAGGGCAAAGTCGTCAATTTGATAAAATATAAACTAATTTGACAAAAATAAATGTCAAAAAAATATTTTTGATTTTTTAAAAATTATTTCTACCCACCAAAGATAAAATTATGTAAAATTGATAAATCTTTTACACATTTATTTATTTTTTTACCAAATTAATTTTCATTATGTGTTTAGATGATGATCATGTAATGGGTAGTTGCTAGACTTTTAATGTGTAATCGATAATATATGAAATGTTTTTAGTTTTAAATTTTTTGATTTAATGGATTGGTTTAATAATGATATCAAAGTTGTAGCTATATTTGACTTTTGAAAAAATAGAAACTAATTTAATGAAAATAAAAATAATCACCCATTACATAATCATCATCCAAACATATAATAAAAATTAATTTGTTAAAAAAAAAATGTGTAAAAGATTTATCAATTTTACATAGTTTTATCATTGGTGGGTAGAAAAAAAATTTAAAAATATTTTTTGACATTTATTTTTGTCAAATTAGTTTATATTTTATTAAATTGACAACTTTATCCTTGAAATTGATTAATAGTATATTCAATTGTCCTTATTTAGAACAAGATTCAAAATTCAGGGTCAAATGTATCACAATTGAAAAGTTGGGAACCAAAGTGACATAAGTCCTAAACTATAGGGACCTTTAGTGTAATTCACCCTTATATAAACTAGTTAAACTTAAACACAATTTTATACTTGTTAAATTATCAAATCAAATTTGAACAATTTATTACCCGACTCATTTTTAACCCTATTTACCACGACATCCAATGTCATCTAAAAAAGAAGTATTAGAGTATAGTTAGGATAATTAATTTTAGTGCTCTCTCCGTTCTAAAATATTGGTCCTTGTTAGTTGTATAAATTGTATAAGCCAATCACGATTCAACACGTGGTATGAGAAGGGTAATTTGGGAAGGCAATATAAATCGCCAACCATAGTCAGACACGTGTCAACCCATACTGGCAATAATGGGTCTGCATAACACTGGAATAATCAAGGGATATAAGATGTTGTGGTCTAACGGTTACTCACAAGATTCAAATTCAAAATCAAGAAGGAAGTCTAACTGCAGACATGGCGTAGTGAAGCTAACTGTGAGGAAGCATGATCAGCGATTATGAATGAATGTTTCGACGGTTAGAAGCTCATTTCGACAGTTATCATTGAGAAGTATAAATAGCAGAGAAGGCCCCAGAAAGAGCCCTAGACTCAGATCCAGAAAACCAGTTTTTATCTGCTTTATTTTCCTTTCAGTTTTTACATTTCTTGTTCTTTACATTTCTGCACTTCAAATTCTTGTATTGCACTTTATTCATAGGAGTAGTTTCGAATAGCTTGTCGTTGTAAACCTCTACGAGGCTGAATCAGATTATTGTAAGTTTTTCATTTTGCTTAATGAAATGCTGCAATTGTTCTTCATTTAATTATTGTTTACTAAATTCTCCTAAACAAGCTACCAGTAAAAGTCCTATTCATTGAGGCTGAAAGAACTGAAACACAATCGTCTGATAATTGGTTGGCAATTAATCTTCTGTAAGGACCGATTGATCCTTACTGGCATGCTCAAAATTACAACACTAACTTTTGAAAGCCAAAAAAGCCAACATATATTTTTGGCACGCCTAGTGGGACCTTTGAAATGGCTAGACGTAAAAGATAAGGAGAAAATGAACGCCTGGAAGAAGGTGTGGAAAGAGAGGTAGAGGTACCTGATCCAGAGGATAATGTGATAACACATCTTGTGGAAGCACCTATCTCATCAGAACCTATGGTCGAACAGACCAGTAATGCAGAACATACACCACGTGTCCAGAATAGTGGACGAGACCATGGAATTTGACCATCCATTGTTCCATCTACTCAGCCAATGAATCTGTGGGGAGGCCTAGTAAATGCCATGGGACAGCAGTTAATGAACACAATGGAAAGATGGGCAATATCTTTTATAAATCGGATGAATACCCATCAACCAACTAACACAAGGCATATAGAGAAAATTTCAAATGTCCCTCAGCAAAGATTGGCTAGAGATAAACAACCTATGCAAAGCAATGGACATACTAATAGTCAAACTAGTAATCGAAATTATGAAAGACCAGCACCTCAGTCTTGGTATGAGCCTCTTTCGAGGCCCATGATAAATCAAAATGTCTCATTACCTAACAGTGAAGCCATACAAATTGGTGGATCTGGGCCAACACAAGAAAATGGCATAAGGATGTTTCCAAATCCCATGTTCGAAGCCATACCTGGCACAAGGGGGTTCACTAATCCTTTGTTCGAATTTGTACTCGGGGGGTTGGAAGGGTTTCCTGCGACTGGAAGGCACACAACACCTGTTCCAGCACCTTTCGTAGGTCCTTTTGCAGGACAGGCTCAGAGAGGTCAACCATATCCTCAACAGCAGCCAGCACCACAAGGACAACCAGTCACAAATATACCTCCCTATGGACCAAGAGGACCTCAGGCACAAGGTTGTCCACCAAATCCTGTGTTTGTTCTTCCAGTGGTGGTTCAACAAGCACAAAATATGGTTCCTATGGACCAAATTACTGATATTATTAGAGAAATGTGTGGATCTATGGCTCGGGGGGTTCAAACTCCTGTGTACAGGAAACCATATCCAGAATGGATGGATAGGGTACAGGAATACCCAAAAGGGTTTAGAATACCAGACTTTGCTCTTTTTTATAGGAATAGAAACTAGTCAACGGTAGAACATATTGCTAGGTTCGCTGCCTAGTGTGGTGAATTTACCAATAATGATTACATGAAGTTAAGACTTTTTCCAAATTCTCTAACTGGGGCAGCTTTTGTATAGTATATTAACGTTACACCTGGCTCTATCCAAACTTGGCAACAAATGGAGGAGGCATTTCATGCCCAATTCTTCTAAACGAAACTAGAAGTTTCTATGGCAGACTTGGCAAGGTTGAGTCAAAGGCTTGATGAAAAGGCTGTTCAATTTATTGCCAGATTTAAAAGAGCACGAAACAAGTGTAGGATCATTCTACCAGAGCCTGAATTTGTGAGATTGGCTCAAAATGGTTTAGAGTTTAGGCTTCGAAAGAAGTTTGACTCAATTGAGTTTCGAGACTTAGTGGAATTAACCTACAAGGTGTCTAGATATGAATCATTACTTGAGGAAGAACAAGATCGAAGTAATGCATCATATAAGACGTATTATAGAGATCCTAATTATGAGATTGATGCAGCAGAGATCATAGGAATAGAGCCTGTGATCTGTGAGGCGTTAATTCATAAAGACATTACAATAGATCAGCAGTTTAAAAAGAAAGACCTTCATAGGAAATATTCTTTCAATTTAACAAAGGCAGATGATATTTTTGATCATTTGCTTGCAGCTAATTTCCTAAAGTTACCCAAAGGAGTTAAAATTCCTTCTCCATAAGAACTTAAAGGAAAAATGTATTGTAAATGGCACAATTCTTGGTCTTACTCAACTAAAAATTGTATTATTTTTCAAGATAGGATCCAAGAACAGATTTGAAAAGGGAGTCTAAAATTCCCAGCTAAAGCAGAGAAAACTATGGGATTGACATTAATCCATTACCAGAAATTGGAGAAGTTACAACCAATGTTATTGTGCTAGATTTCCAGAATTTATCTCTAAAGGAATTGGAAGAGGTTAATGTGCAGATACATGTTGCCAATTATACTGCTGTCAAGAAAGATGCTAGAAGTTCACCAGTGAATGGGCAGAGCTTTGCTGACCAAAGGGAAGACTCTGATGAGGAGGCACCGGATGATGACTCTTTAGAGGCAGTTGTCATGCAAAGAATGTGTCCCAGATGCAGGTTAAGCTACAAATGGTTGAAAGGGCTCCCGATTGATGGGAAGCAGTATTATAAGGATGTGCAGAGAGACACCCTAAACCAACCAATTCCTACAACAAAAGGCCATACCCAACTGGTCCTAGACAGCAGCCATTCTCGGCTGGATCAACAGCCACTAGAATGCACTCCAAGGGGCAAGAGACCTCTACATGAGTTCAAACTACCCAACTATTACAGAATGGAGGGCAATCATTCTGAGAGGAGACCTGAAGTGGGCTCAAGTTATGGGATCAGAACCAATTACACAAGATGGAAAGTAACCACCCTCATGGAAGGCCTGAATTAGGCCCAAGACAGGAGGGCAGGGCCAAGCAGTGGTCTCCACAGGCAGCTTCGAAACTGGCTTCGAAGACAAAATGACACAATTCAACAACTGAGCTAGTGAGTTTATGGGTAATTGGGATTCCAGATTGGTATGTCATGCAGAACAAGTCTAAGGAAATTCCTACCCAGAGAAGTGTTGTTGGAGACTAGGGTAGTATGGTTAAACCTCTATTGGTGACTCCAAATAATTGGGTCTTACTAAAAGATCCAAAAACAAAGGAACCAAATATGGTCCTAGTGATTTCTAGGTCCCAAGGAGAAAGATCCAGCGAAGGTACACTTAGTACCAAAAAGGTCTGAAAGAAAGTGGGGAAAGTTCTTCATTGGCCCAGCCAAAAGGCCAGACAGAAAAAAGAAAAAGTTCTAAGTTGGATTATAGTCCAAAATCGACTCCTCAGGACAAAAGGAGTTACAACAAAGAGTAGTTGGCTAAAGTTCACTCTGAACTAAAAGCCAAAGAAAGATCTATTTTAGCAGGTCTTGAAAAGGCTTTGATGGAAAGCGACAGCGAAACAGAGGAAGAAGTTGACCTAGACCAAAGGAAAGAGATGGTTGAGGAGGAAATGTTTGAAGCCTTCATAGCTGAACAGACATTTTTGGTCGAAAAACCTATAACAACCCCTATCCGTGATTAGCCACTAATCCGTATTTAATGATGTTAATGAGTGGATTAAAATAAATTATGTGCTTATTCTGCACTTTGTATGATTTTGGCTTTCTATCTGTTACTTATAGGAATATCTGTTTGAACTTTCGTTTTAATATGTGAATCGAAAGCCTTATCGGCATCCGAAACCGAAATTGATTACGTCAATATGTTACTTAGAATTTTTAAAACACTATAGCAAATTTTATTAAAAATTGATTCAGAACGATTAATTAGGTTGTGTTTGGTTAGCCTAATGTCCCAATTAATGCATTATATCATTATAACTATATATCCAACACATAAGCTCATTTTGAGCTCATTTTCTTTTATCCCTTGAGTGGAAAAATCTGGTGAAACATTTTAGAGAAAGAGGGAGCACAATTCTAGTAAGAGAAATGAAGAGATTGTAGAAGAATTGAAGGTTATAGCTTGAATTGATCCAAGATTGTGCAAGTACCTAGCTAATTGAAGACTCTAGGTAAGGATTTAAGACTTAATTATGACTTTTAACCATCAAGTAGATCATTTCAAGAAGAATTTGTGATTATGTACAAGAGTTGAACCAAAGATGATGAATTTAGAGTTAATTCATACATGCATGCTTAGTTTAGCTTAATCTCATCATCTTGAACATGATTCATATCATCCATGTTTGCATTATCATGTTTTGAACCTTGAATTCATACTTTGAAAAGGGATTTCTTACATGCATGGGGCTTATGAGCTCAAATTACAAGTTTCATGAGTTTTGGAGCAAGGAGATTGAAAAGTTTTGCATGCATGTACATTTTCTTACAAATTGAGCATGATTTCCATGAATCCTCTCTTGCATGTTTGAAATTCCTCTTCATTTGGGGAAATCATCAAGTTTCAAGTTGTTTTGTGGTGTTTAATCATGTTTTGAGAAGTTTGATACAAGAAAACCCATGCATGTTGTGTTCATGAACATTCATCATGTTTTAAGTTGAAATTGTGAGTTTTTAACAAACTCTTGGGCCATGGTTTTATGAAATAATTCATAATTCTTCATGTTTTACAAGTTTACTATGTTGTCTCTAGTTTTGGGGCCCAAGAGATATGTTTTGGATGGTTGAATTCGAGTTTTGAGCTTGGGAGGTCAATCTGGATTTTCCAGAAATTTGACCCACGCTCGAGCGGGGACTTTCACACTCGAGCGTGAACCCTGAATTCATGAACCACGCTCGAGCGAGGGTCGAGCGCCCATCAAGCGTGAAAATCTTGCATCTAGTACTTTTAGAGTTTACAGTCCGCTCGAGCGGGGAAAGGCACGCTCGAGCGGAGCTTCATTGTCTGCATGTCCGCTCGAGCGGGGAAACCCACGCTCGAGCGTAGACCTCATTTTCAGAAAATTTGGCTAAGTGTTCCAAGGCATGTTTTGGCATCCTCATTGCATCTTAGACATTCCTAAGCCTTAATTAAGCCATAGTAACGAGGTTATGGATTAGAAACACACTAAGGAATGAATGTACTAGTCAAAGAATTGCAAGTGTGTGTGTGTTTAAGCATTGTGATAAGAAAGAACAAGAACCAACGTAATGAAAGCTAAGCCGAATTGACCACATGAATGTGTAATGATAAGACGTGCTTGTGTTATGTATTTTGTGATTGTAGGTCAAGACTCGAGGATTGATTGACCGCTTACTGGAACCGCTGTGAGTAATGTTATTGTAAAGATACGTTCATATGAATTATGTTCTAAATGAAATATGATAAGTTCTGATTTCTGAAATGGCATCTGTTTTCGTGAACGAATATTCCATGTTTGAAATCTATTATGGCATCCATAGATAGTCCCAAGTCATGGGGGACGACATGAAAATGCGGGTCCATGACATACAAGTTTACGAGATCTCGTTAGCCACTTCATTGTGGTGATATGTGTTTAATCGGTATCCGGAACCGATTACTCTAGTCGGAAGACGTTATGTGATGTGTTCTATGGATATACCATTATTAAGTTCTGATATGAGGATGATCATGCTATGATCTGTTTTCCGCTTATGATATGTTCGGATTTCGTTCACTAACCCCGTTACCTTGATGTTATTCACTGGGCTTTAGCTCACTGTTTGTATATATATATGTATAGGTGAGCATTCTGGAGTTCGAGTCTGAAGGCTTTTGACTGGATCTATGTTCCGTTGTCAGCCAACCATTGTGTCTCACGTGGAGGTTCCCGAAGCATCCTATGTTTAAGTTCTGTGGTTTCTATTTATATAAGACTTGACTTGATGTCGTTGGCTGTACTTACAATACTGTAATGTGTGTGGGTATAATGTATGGTTGACTACCGGTTATGCATATAAAGTTTTAAATATTATGTTTCATATAAGTCAGCACAGCTCATTGGACAACTATATTTATGTTATGTTTTTGCTTCTGCTAGCCCCTTAATTTTGTTAATCTGTTCAGAGGCCTTCGGTAATCCAAGGATTACTGGCCGGTTACGATGCTAAACCTATAGGGACGGGTTTGGGTCGTGACAAAACCAGTAGGAACAGACCATTCGAAAGAAGTCACTAGTACTGAAGTTCCAGAGTGTAACATGGAGGATACTTCTGAAATAATTGAACAAGTTAGCCTGGAAAAGAAATAAGAGCAGCCGACAGTTCAGTTTGGCTCATTTCCTCCAGTGTCAGTGAATATGGTGCATATATTGCCACAAGAGTTCCAGGCTGAGGATGGAAATCAAGAAGGTCAGGAGATTGACCCTATTTTAGTTTCTAGTGAAGACTCACAGGTTAGCATGATTTAAGATAAGTCTGAGAAAGCCACATTAATGGAAACTGAAGATGAGAGTGAATAAGTAAGTATTAACCTCTCATACCCTTTTGAGTATCCTACAATATCCATGACACAGCATGTCAAACCCTTGTATATCAAGGCCTTTTTCGATAGGATACAGATGAACCGAGTATTGGTGGATAATGGGGCAGCAGTAAACCTGCTTTCGAAATTTTCTTTGAAGAAACTAGGAAAAAGGAATCCTAGATTAATCCCAACCAGCACAACCATTGTTGGTTTTGCTGGAGATAAACGGATGGCTCAGGATATTTTGCCCATCAACCTGAGTGTAGGAACCTGAGATTGCATGACGGCATTCTTTGTCATTGATAGCAATGCTAAGTATAATGCTCTACTTGGTAGGGACTGGATTCATACTAACAAATGTGTGCCTTTCTCTCTACATCAGAAGATAATGATAGCCTTGTGCAATGGAGAAACAGAGGAGATCAATGCAGATCTTCAACCCTTTGTCGCTTGTGCTGATTTTGCGGAGGCCAAGTTGTATACTGAATGAGTAACACCACTCAGTATATTGAGAAAACTTGATGGTTCAGCCGAAGTGACGGTTGATGAGGAAGTAACACACCTGAAGCACTTGGTATAGAAGAGTGTTGATGAAGAATTCGTCGTCAAAGATGATAATGATGCCTAGTTGTAGGCAAGAAGGTGAAACCCAAGAAGCCAGACCTTTGGCTTTAGTTAAGTTCATAGCATTGGACTTAAAAGTAATAGTCCAAAAGGTTCAGGAACAAGAGAAGGAAGCCATGATAGTTGGCTGTAAGTATAAACAACAACAGGTCAGAACTTTGACCTTTGATAAATACTGTGCATTAGATATCGAAACAAAAGTCTAGGAAATACAGGAGGAAGAAGCCTTATGGACAGACTTTGTCTATGAGGAGGAGGGCAAAGATGCTGAATCAAAGAAACTGGGAGCAGAACAAAGCAAAGAAATTGCTTCGAAGATAGAAGAAATCAAAAAAGAAGCATTAGTGAGTTCTCAGATACAAGACCACTTGGAAGAGGTTAATTAAGGGGAAGGTTCTACACAGCAACCCATCTATATTAGTGCTTAGTTAAGTGCTTTTGACAGGGACCAGTTGGTGGTGGTCTTAGAGAGATATAAAGATTGCTTTGCATGGTCTTATAATGAACTGCCAGGATTGGATAGGTCATTAGTAGAACATAGGCTCCCTATGAAGCCTAATTTCAAGCCATACAAGCAAAAACCAAGAAGGATGAGTCCTGAAGTGATTCAGAAGGTCAATGGGGAAATTCTTAGGCTCCTTAAGGCAGGCTTTATAAGACAGCCAGGTATATTGAATGGCTATCCAATATTGTGTCTGTAGTTAAGAAGAATGGTAAAATAAGGGTGTGCATCGATTTTAGAAACCTAAATTTAGCAACTCCAAAAGATGAGTACCCCATGCCCATAGTAGATTTATTAGTGGATAGTTCAGCAGGGCACAAGATTTTATCAATGATGGATGGACACTCTAGTTATAACCAAATCTGTATTGCAGAAGAGGATATCCATAAGACAGCATTCAGATGTCTTGGGAACATTGGCACCTTCGAATGGGTTAAAATGCCATTTGGCTTGAAGAATGCTGGGTTACATATCAAAGGGCTATGAACACTATCTTTCATGATCTCATTGAAGGATATTTAGAGTGTTACATTGATGACATTGTAGTGAAGTTCCAATCCATGGAGGAACATTTGTTTCACTTGGAAGTAGCTTTTGAAAGAATGAGAAAGTTCAAGTTAAAACTTAATCCTCTCAAATGTGTTTTTGGCGTATCAGCTGGAAACTTCTTGGGCTATGTAGTACTTAAGAAGGGAATACAGATTGATCAAAACAAAGCCAAAGCTATCATTGAAGCCAGGCCTCCATCAAGTAAGAAAGAAGTACAAAAATTCCTTGGACAGGTTAATTTTCTTCGAAGATTTATTTCTAATACTGCAGGGAAAACTAAAGTGCTTTCTTCCTTATTAAGGTTGAAAGATGAAGAGGAGTTTGTGTGGACAGTAGATCATCAAACTGCTTTCGAAGGAATCAAAACCTACTTGGCCAAGCCTCCAATGCTGATGCCACCAAAGAGTGATAAGCCTTTGAAGTTGTATATTGCTACAGCAGAAGATTCACTAGGAGTTTTCTTAGCCCAAGATAATGAAGAAGGCAAAGAGCAAGCAGTTTATTACCTTAGTAGGTTCTTAAATTCTTGTGAATGTAAATATTCAGCTGTAGAAAAGTTGTGCCTTACATTGTATTTTGCTGCAATGAAACTAAGATATTATCTTTTGCCTATAACTGTCTTGGTAATTGTAACCACAGATTTGGTTAAATATATGTTGTCTAAACCTATGTTAAGAGGAAGAATTGGCAAATGGATACTAGCCTTATCAGAATTTCATCTAGAATATGTCCCCCAAAAAGTAGTAAAAGGACAAGTTTTAGCTAATTTATTGGCAGATCATCCATGTCAGATAGAAAGCTAAGAGATAATGGATCTTGGTATGGTTAGTATTGAACCATGACAAATGTGGTTCGATGGATCAAAAGCCAACGGTTTAACTGGAATTTGTGTGGTGATTAAGTCACCATAGGGGGTAGAAACCACACATGGTTTCAGAGTGGATGAAATTACTTATTCCAATAATCAAGTTGAATATGAAGCTTTAATAATGGGACTAGAAATACTTATTGGATTACAAGCTCATGCAAGTTGATATATTTGGGGATTCTCAATTGGTGGTTAACCAAGTGAAAGGAGTCTAAGGAATTTTCACCAAGTGAAAGGAACTTTCCATACTATGTTGTTGCATTACATTTGCTTTCTCAATTCCAGATAGCAAATGTGACTTATGTCCCATGATTCATGAATATCAAAGCTAATGATGTGGCTTAGAAAATTTTGAATTTCAGGAGAATGGATAACACTCAAATGAACATAAGCCAAACAACATATCAAAAAGTAATATTACCCTTAACTAAAAGGAATGTGGTGTTAGAAGTAGGGATGACAATTTGAAACCGGCCCGACGGGGACCCGACCCCCCGACCCCGAATGGCATGGTTTTTCCCTGGAAAAAACTCCCCACGGGCCGGGGATGGTATTAAAAAATAAATCCCCGATCATTTTCGGGCCGGGAACGGTGATACCTTTCCCAGCCCCGGCCCCGTCCCTATCCCCGAACCCCGTTCCCATTTGCCCCGGTATGAAAGTACAGTTATACCCCTCCCTATATATATATATATATGTTTCCTATTTTGTGTGTACTCAGTTTAGTCTATCTCTCTCTCTCTCTAAAACCCTCTCCTCCCTTCCACGCCAATCTCCCTCCCTCCCACGCCGATCTCCCTCCCTCCCACGCCGACCTCCCTCCTGCGCCGACCTCCCTCCCTCCCGCGCCGACCTCCCTCCTTCCGACCTCACTGCCTCACACCCCAATCTCCATCACTGCCTCCCTCTGATCTGCCTCACGCCGATCTCTTTGCCTCCCTCCAATCGTCGTCGTCCCTCCATTCCGTCGCTTCTGCCGCCTCATCCATCTAAGCTCAAATCTGATGAAGATGAAGATGAAGAAAATGATGTGTTATGTTTTTTATTTTTTACATAGCTCAGATCTGCCTTTCATCAAAAAATAAATTAAAAAAAAAAGGCAGATCTGTATAAATAAAAGTAAAAGTTCAAAAATAATTGCACTATTTGGTAAAAATAAAAGGCAAATTTTTTATTTTTATTTTTTATGCAGATCTGTTGATGATGTTGTTGTTGTTGTCAACATGTTGATGAGTGTGTGTGCTCAAATCTATTGGATGTTTATGTTGTTGTTGTTTTTTTTATTTTTTTATTTTTTACTTTAGCGGGGGAATTATCGGGGTCAGGGAAACCCAATCCCCGTTGGGGGACGGGGGCGGGGGTGGTGATAGGCTCCCCGTCAGGGATCGGGACCGGGGACGGGGAAATTTCTACCATTGGGTATCAGGGACAGGGAGTGTGATCCCCGACCCCGCCCCGGCCCGTTGCCATTCCTAGTTAGAAGTCATTCATAATGACTTATGTTAGACTTATTTATTTTGATGATTTATTTAATTATGTTTTTAATTTATTTGAAAAAGAAAAATAGAATCAAAATTTATTTTGATGATTTATTTGAAAGAGAAAAATAAAATCAATATTTATTTTGATGATTTTATGTTTTAATTTATTTGAAAGAGAAAAATAGAATCAAAATTTATTTTGTCCCATTATTTCTTACCTAAAACTTTTATTCTAAATGTTGTTAGAATGTATTTAATATTTGATTAAATCAGAGGTTCAAACAGCCCAAAACAAAGGTTCAAACAGCCCAGCACAGCATTAGGCCAAAAGGTTCAAACAGCCCAGCATAGCAGTAGACCAAAAGGTTCAAGTGGAAGATATTCAAATTAGTAATGATGGAGTGGAAGATATTCAAATTAGTAATGATGGAGTACAACAATTATAAACGGTTATAAACGATTATAAGTTTCATTATACATACCAAAGCCTCTAATGTAAATAAGTTACAAAAAAAATCAAAAAATATTCTTTGATCTATAATCACTCACATCTATTCTTTGAAAAATTTTCTGAGAAGTATTCTTCAATTTTTGTTTACATTATCTTTCAGAAATTATACACTGAGACATATAGCTTTAAGCCCATCTTTCCTGTGTGAGGTTTACAAAAAAACTAGAGCTTCATTTTTATATTTATCTTTGAGAGATAATTCTTGTAGCTTTCTGTGAAAGTAAAAATATCTTCTTTTCAACCTTGTAAGAGTGTAGTACACTCAGTGTTCTTGACTTAAAAAGTCTGTGTAAAATCCGTGGAGGATTGTTCCATTTGAAAAGAGGTTGCTAGCACTCCCGTGAAGCTAGAGCATAGTGGCAAATCTCAAGTGAAGCTTAAGGAGTGGACGTAGGCCGAGTTGAAGCCAAACCACTATAAATTTGTTTGTCTCTCTCTCTCCTTTATCTTTTTATTTTATTTAAATTGCTGTAACTATATTTCACATTTTCACTGTGCTAAAATCATTAACTGGCATAGTTGTTAGAACACTTGTTTAAATTTTTTTTGTTTCATTAACTATATCTATTTATTGTGCTAGTCATAATTTTTATTAGGGTATTATTAATTTTTAATTGTAAAAACCCAATTTACCCCTCTCGTAGGTTGTCTTTTGGGTAACAATTGGTGTCAGAGCTTGGGGCTCTTGGTTAGATTTAACAATCTTGAGTTTTTTATCCATAGTAACCATGTATTCTACTTACTCTGCTGTAGGACAAGCTAGCAATAGGCCACCTCTCTTTGATGGTAGTAATTACATTCATTGGAAAGAAAAAATGACTTTGTATCTTCAAGCTACCAATTATGCTTTGTGGCTCATTATCACTAAAAGTCCTAAAATCTCTTCCAATGTAGTAGACCATATCAGTGTGCCTAAACTTGAGAATGAATTTGATGAGCGTGATTATAAACTCCTTCAAGCTAATACTAAAGCCAAACTTATTCTTGTATGTGGACTAGATGCAAATGAGTACAATAGAATTTCTGGATGTATTACTGCTAAAGAGATTTGGGATAAACTTGAAATCACCTATGAAGGAACTAGCCAAATAAAGAGTCTCGGATTGACATGCTTATTCATGATTATGAACTCCTTACTATGGAATCATTTGAATATATTTCTGAGATATTTTATAAATTTACCAATATTATTAATGCTCTAAAATCTCTTGGTAAATCTTATACTAATGGTGAGCTTGTGAGAAAAATACTTAGGTCTTTGCCAAATGAATAGGAAGCTAAGGTTACAGCTATCCAAGAAGCAAAAGACTTAACAAAATTAGGCATTGAAGAACTCCTAACCTCACTCATGGCTCATGAACTTTCAATGATGGATGGCAGCAAAAAGGAAGCCATTTGGGGAGAAAATGATGGAGTAGCTAACATGCGTCTCATGGCTTTTGGAGAAGAAGAATTCACTCAAGATGAGGTAATTTC
Source organism: Camellia granthamiana (assembly GCA_036172215.1). Classification (NCBI taxonomy): domain Eukaryota; kingdom Viridiplantae; phylum Streptophyta; class Magnoliopsida; order Ericales; family Theaceae; genus Camellia; species Camellia granthamiana. Next base: position 43,716,208 of record CM069903.1, on the reverse strand, counting down.
TAATTATGTAGAACTTGAAAGTGCTTTCAATGAATTACATGACATATTTAGAAATATTTGTGTTGAGAATTCTAAATTAAAGAAATTAGTTACTTCTCTTTCAAATGATGCAAATGTTTTAAAAATGAAAAATGCTACTTTGAAAAATGACTTTACGTCTATTGCCAATGAAAAAAACATTTTGAAAAATAATGTTGAGGATTTAAACAAAACTCTTGAAAATTTTGTAAAAGGAAAAGAAAACCTCAACAAGCTTCTTGGAAATAAAAAATGTGCTTTTGACAAAGTAGGTATTGGTTTTCATCCTCCTAAACCTTTTATGAGATTAAATGTTCTTGAGACTAATCCCTATGGACCCAAGAAAGTATGGGTACCAAGAAAGAAATCAAAATATTTTATAGGTGGAATCTCAAAGAACACCAAGGATTTTGAGAGGAAATGCACAACAAGAGTGTTCAATCTAAAGAGCAAAATCAGCCCCTACAAGAGGAAGAAGAATGATGAAATGAAAATCACCAAGATGAACAATAGAGGTAATGTATGGGTGAAGATTCCAAAGAGGTAAATGAAGGTATAACTCTTAACACACCTTTAAGCTTAAAGTTCTATATTCTTTAATGTGTGATTTGTGTACAATAGGTTGTATCTAATCATTGCTTTCATGTAACCTAATTGTACTAAGTTTGCTAAGTCATGTTTTGCTAGTTTCTTTCAAACCTTCATTGAATTCAAAAATGAAAATTATATTATTTTGATGAATGCCTATTAGAATATGAATGATTCATGTATTCATTAACATTGTATATCATGTCATCCATTGATATGAAAAAGAAATAAGAAGTGATAAATATTTTTTGTGAGCATACTTTTCACATATTATATATGACTTCATACTAATATGTTAATTCATTTTTGAGTCATATCTTTGTAGAATCAATTTTGATGTCATAACATGTTTTTGAGATGTATACTATCTATATTTTGAATTGTACATTTATGATCTCAAAAATATGCTCAATACGAAATTTTCATGCTTATATGCTTTACATTGGAATATTTGAATGAGTTATGAAATTCGTTGATTATGATCCATCAACAATGTCTAAATGAGAAGAAGTATCATACATTTGTAGAGACATTGCATCTATCCTATTGAATATCTTTTGAATATGGATTATATCGGCATACATCTCATGAAATGCTCTTGATTGATGAATTGTTGAATTAATTATTTATAGCATTCATGTTGTGTTCTACATTGAGTAAAATGTTTTTATCACATTTGAGTATGTGGATTGAATTGATGAAAATACCTCTTGATAATGTTATGTGATTAAATGAGATTGTTGCATCATTTTTTAATAAAACAAAGAGTATAACACTATTTTCTTATGCATATTATGCTGTGTGCTACAACTTGAAAATTTTGAAAAATAGCATTCCAAACTCTTGTTTGATCATTGAATTATTTTTCACTTTTTGAGTTTGTGATAAGAAGTGATATGTGTTGTATTTTTATTGAGTAATAGTGATTGTTCTATGAATACTATATTTACACAAATCACATTAGAAAAGGGTAGTATCAACTTAGGGGGAGAAATCATCTTGCTAACATACTTGTTAAACCCTTTTGAGATGAACTCCTCATGAAAGAAAATTGAAGATTGAAAAGCTTCCATCTCTTGAACCTAACGTATGCCTCATATACTCTCTTAAGCTTTTGAGGTAAAAATTCTATCTTATATCCTTTGAGCTAATACTATTATTAATTTGATATGAAAAAGATTGATTATGCTTCATATGATTTGTAATGTATACTCTTTGATGACACTTTTGCCTAAAAATCATGCCTATGCTTAAAATGTGTGCTATATATTGAAATTCATGATTTTTCTTGGCATATGGATTGCTATACCTTGAGCATGCTTCATTTTTTGGATGTACATTAGCTCCATGAGATTATATTAAGTTTAACGTATTATGAGCAATATTTGGTATTCTACATAATGCTTGAGCTATGATTGTAAAATCTTCTAGATTGCATATTGGTATTCTTGGTAGATTGCATGTTTGTATCATTTTGGCATCCTTATTGGTAACATTTGACATCCTATTTGATATTATTGAGGAGAACATTTCAGTTATGAGCTTTCATTGTTTTATATCTCCTATTAATTTTGCCAAATGAAACAAATGGAAGAATTTAAACTTGATTAGTTTTTTTTTTTAAAAAAGAAAAAAGAAATCCTCTCAGATTCTATTCTATTTTTGATATCACACTTATGAGCTTGCACCTTATATATTATTATTTTTAATTATCTTCTATAAAATCTGTATCCTCTTGTTAGAAATTGATTGTTAGATTATGCTCAAATCGATTGTTAGATTATGCTCAATTGCTTCACATATACTTTTAACAATTTGGTATCTCCTTGGCTCTTGCTTGAAAATAGATTGAAATAACATGAATTCTTCATAATAGATAAGCTCATTGATTAATTGTTGCCATATTATCTTGCTATAACAGCATGTGTGTCTCATTCTTGACCTTTGGAATTTCTCCTTATTACACCCATGGCATTTATCTAAACTTGATGTTACATTGATATGGAAACATTTATATCAGTTGAATGCTCTCAAGTCCTTCATACATTTATTCTCCTTAACAGTTTGCTATTCTCAGCTGTGTAATTTTTTTGGGTTCTGCATCTTGAGGTAAAATTAACTTTGCATACATTGATTTTTTTAAGCCCTTATGGTATTTTTTTTGCATTACCATTCTAACAATACCAACGTTCCATTAAGTTTAATTTCTGCTAGTATTATTTTATTTTAATTTTTTATTTATTTATTTTGCTATTAGGCTTAATTTTATTTTTTTTTTCTCATTATTTTTTTTGTTCGGACTTAATTTTCTTCTTTTTTTTCTTCTTTTTAATTTCATTTTTCAGTACTTAAATATAAAAACAAAAACAAATCAAAATACAAATATTTACATTAAAAAAAAACACCATTCATTTTTTTACAGTAATACGCCAATCAAAATAAACATATTTACATTTAAAAAAAAAAAAACCTTCATTTTTTTTACGACCATATGCCGATCTTACTTAGTCGCCTCTTCCACCACCATCTCCTTCTTTTTATCACCTTGGGTGACGCTTGACGTCCTTACCCCCGTGCTTTCGTCGGGTGCGAGCACTCCCCGCCGATTACCAAAAGCCAAGAACGACGTTGCTCCAAATCGGGCCATGGAGGTGGTCTTCCGTTTAAACTCTTTATTTTCGGCCTTCAATGCACCTATCTCTGCTCTCGCATCCTTGTACATGCACTGGAGCAGAGAGAGTTGGGCATTGACTTGATAGAACTCACTCGTCCTGTTCTGCAGTCGGTGAGCCAATTTTGTGACTGCAGTCACCGTGTCCATATAGGATGTCAGTGTGAAATGATTGGCTTCAATGTCTGATTGAGCTACCATTATTTGCTCAATCGACATCATAGGAAGGTTGGGAAGAGTAGGAGCTGGGACACTCGGCCCAACAGCGCTTACAGGATCATTCAAGTCATGAAAGAGAGTAATGGGACGGGACGATGCCATGTAGTAGGACAGAGAGATGTAATCGAAAGGAGGGTCGGTTTTGGCAGCCTTTCTATTCTGCTCAGTCTCTCTATTCTATCTCTCTCACGTAGAAGACGAAAGGGATGAAAGCGAATGAGGAAGAAGAAGGCGAAGAGAGTGCTTAAGAAGAAGACGGAGGAGAAGAAGACAAGAGGGAGAGAGAGCCGAGGCAGTTGATTGACCCGTCTCGCTTTTGTCGGTCGGCTGACACAAAAGCGTAGACGCCTGTCTGACGCGATTTTCGACGGGCATGAGAGAGTCGCACAAATCATATATATATATATATATGTTTTGATTATCTGTTTTTGATGCCATTTATCACTATCATTTTTCTCCTCCTCCAAATTCTGAGTCATGATTTCCTTTTGATAATGTCACAGGGGGAGAAATTATATGATGTTATGTATTATGGTATTATTTTGTTATGATGTTATGTATTATGGTATTATTTTCAAATTATGGTATTTGTACGGGAAAGAGATTCACCTTCACGTATAATCCTGTTGATCAAGCCTGTGTACTTCTGCACGTCGTCGTTCTGTCACCTGAAAACTCAAACTTGAACTGGCCGGCGGGTGTGTGCCGGAAAACCCCTCCGATGCCTAAGTCAGTAAGCAAGACAAATAGGCAAAAGCTCAATGTAGTCAGGGAGCAAAAATTGCATTACCTCTTCATAGGTGATATTGGTGAGCTTATATAGGTTTCGCGTGGCACAATCCTAGTAGGACTCTAACTCCTCCATGTAGAGTCCTCCTAGGATTCAAATCCATGGAAGATAATGCTTATCCTCCAACACCCCCCTCACTGCTTAAACCAAGTGAGATGGTCTTTCTATGGCCGAACTCCAAACGACCGGAGTACCTGTTAGTTCGGCCCTTACTATACTCTCCCTTACCTCGGCTTTCCCATGCTAAGACCGAGCTATCCATAAGGGAGTTAAGGCGAACTACTTTCAGAACTAAGGTTACCTCGGTTTACACATGCTCCGACCGAAGTAACCGCTTTAGACCGAGCTACCCATAATACATTCTCAACCGGAGTATACCAACTAGACCTTACTTCGGCCGTACTAACCACCACGGCTACGACCGGACTAACATCAAGGCATCTTATTTAGACCGGTCTACCGCCACTTCGGACCGGAGTAACTCTACTTCCTTCTGGGACCGGAGTCACCCTACCTCTCTTTCGGACCGGAGTAATTCTACTTCTCTTTCGAATTGGGCTTATCTCGGCCCAACACCTAGCTCGGCCCAATTTATTAATATAAATTACCCTCTCAATTGCCCCTTAATTCCATCTGCACAGCATGATAGGGATTACTCGTCTTCCAGCCGAGCTAGAGTCCTAGCCTCTCCAGCTGAGCTAAAAACATAGGTTAGCCTACCCAGCCGAGCTAAGACCCAGTTAACTTATCCAGCCGAGCTAAAAACCATTTAGCTTATCCAGCCGAGCTAAAACTTGGGCCGTACGATGCACGTCCGGTCAAAACGTCTCTTCAGTTAGCAGAAACTGAACCGTTCAGTATTCCAATGACACGTGGCAGGTTCTCACTGGCCAATCCCAGCTGTCGCGCCGCCCTCGTACTCCGAAATTTTTGAACAGTTCTCGCCTTACACCTTGAACAAAACGACAAACCCCTTCATTTCTGATTCACTCTCCATTCACTTCCTTTGCTTTCTCTCTCTTGTTCTTGAGTTTTTGCTGTACTCGAGCTTGCTGTGTTCTCTTCATTCCTTCTTCAGATCTTCCTCTTTACCAGGTAAGCACACGAATCTGTTCTTTGTTTCCTATGTTTTTGCTTTTGTTCAACCCATGGTAATATGTTTGGTGTTTCTGCAAAACATTGTTTCTGCAAAACATTGTTTTTTGCTTTCTGGGAAAAATCTTCATAAGAACACTTTGAATATCATAATGCAAACTGTAGATCGTAGTTTTGATCTTTAAACGTGTCTCAACCGAACTAGGCTACTGTTTTTGTTGTCTAGAGATATAGGAAAACTGGAACCGGACTGACACTTGTGCACATCTCAGTAGTCTCAATAGGTCACCAACTAATCCACATTAGCCGAAATAAAAACCCACCGGAGTAAAAACTATCACACTTGACCGAGCTAAAACTTCAGGGGCTAAGCCAGCATTCTCAGTTTCTAGACCGAACTCAGAAAGCTGCCCCTTGACGTCAGCCGGAATAACAAAAACAAAAAGTAAAACCGAGCTAACAAAACATCCTGCCAAACCGAGATAAAACGCACCATGTTGAAACCGAGGTAGATCCCTTAGCATCCTGTGTAGCCGAAATAAGACTTCCCTTTTTCTTGCTTTGTTTTTGTAGCACGGTCGATGATCTGTGCTTAACACCTTGTTTCTCCACTTTGCAGACTTAGGTTGCCAGGCACTCCACTGCGCACAACCGAGCTACTGAGCACTCTCTCTCGACCGAGATAAATTATTTATAAGTTATTCAATAAATGGGGAAGTACAGATTCTTAGTAGAAACCCCAGGTGGTCTGGCCGAATTCCGCCAGGACCATCATATACCAGATGATGTACACCTTACCCTAGCCGACCGAGGTGTAGACCCATGGAATAACGAGGGTTTTGTCCCTTTCACCATTCAGTCAATAAAAGAGACCGGACTACGATTCCCAGTCCAGCCCTTAATCTGCGAATTTCTTAGGCAAACCAGACTTTGCCCAACCCAACTATCCACCAACACTTACCGTATAATAATGGGCATAGACGCCCTGAACCGTCAAACCGGTCTAAACCTAGGCTTAGCCGAAATATTCCACCAATACTCATTAGGATCCAAGAATGAAGGCTGGTGCTATTACTTGAGAATACGCCGTGGCCGAGAAAAAATAATCAAACACACACCGGACAAAGACTTGAATGATGACGACTTCTTCTGGGTCTCTGGGAATTTTGAAGACCTTCAAGCCCAGATTCCTGGCTGGAGAATAAACTGGAAATTCGGAGAGCCCGGTATACATACTTCGGTTGTATTTCATATTTTTTCTCTTCTTCACTTCGGCTGTCTACTCTGAACCGAACTAACACTTGTTCCCTTTTGGCAGATAAAGCTCATCTCCTCTCGAACTACAACTACCCCAACCTAGGCGTTCTGCGCGCCACACTACGTGTTCGGGAAAGAAGTTGGGCTAAGCTCCTTGACTTCGAACCGACTTACCGTTACTCCGGTCGCCGAAAAGCAAAGGTGACCGACTTTCTTCTTGAAGACCCACCAGAACCGGACCCATCCTTGCCAGAAGTTGTCCTTGTTCCCCTAACAGCCGAACAAGAAATGGCAAAGAAGAACAAGATGAGGGCCATGCTTACCGCCACCTCAAGGGCCGAAGTGCCACCAACTCAACAAACCACTGAAGCCGTGGTAGCTCTTCCCTCACAACAGCCATCCTCCTCACGCCGAGCTAAACGCGCCCGGACTACTGAGACCGAGCGGCGTTTGGTTGATGAGGTTGATCCCATCCTTCCACCGAGCCCCGAACTCAACCCACAACCGGAATCTTCTGACCGAGCTACGCCAATCAACAAATGGGCTCCACCCTTCGTCTTCAACAACCGAGATATCGACGAAGGTGACTCCGTTGTTGCTGACAAGGATCACCTCCTAGCCTTCAACCTGGCCCGGGGTGTTTGTCTTCCCAAAGACATGGAGCATCATAACAAACAGCTAAATACCGAGCTGAAAGCCATCCGGTCATCCACCAAGTCCATGATTTTGGTAAGCAGTACCGTTTTTTTTTTTTATCCGTCTGATTTTTTCCAACTCTTAGCTCGGCTGACAAGGAATCCTTTTGCAGGCCATTCAGAAGAACACCATCGCTCATGGGCAAATAATGGAACTTCGCAAAACAACCAGGCACGCAATAAGGGACGCCGAAGCCAGGGCGGCCGAGCTGGCATTGTCCAGACAAAGGTCGGCCGAACTGGAGGCCGAGGTAGCTCGCCTGACCGGGCTGGTCACCTCGGCTGAAAATGACAAACAGCGCGCCGTGACCGAAGTGAAAGACCAATATTTGTGGGAGATAGCGGAGCTTGAAAACAAGAAGAACGCCGAAATAACTGAGCTGAAGCAGAAGGTTGAGAACGCTTCCAAAGAAGGTTTCAAGGAAGCCGAAGCTGGCTACTCTCTGCAGTGCGAAGCTGCGAAGGATTTATTCTTCAAGAGTGGCTGGCGAAGTGCTGTGGAGAAGCTCGGTTGTGGACCCGAAACCGAGGTCTACAATGCTCTCGAGTACGTTATTCCGGCTTCGCTGAAGGAATATGCTGACGAGATCCAGAACCGGTTTCTTGGTTCATCTGATGAGGAAGATGATGATGAAGAAGAAGCAACTGAGACTCCGGCCATCCAAGAGCAAGCCGGCGCTCAATCAGCTCGGTTGGATCCAATTGTTGAAAACGCGGCGCCCGAACTTCCAACCGAGACTACTCTAACAGCAAATGCCGGAGTAAGTGCTGACCTTGGGGCCGATCTGGATGCCGAGATAGATAACCTGTTTGATTGAACTTGTACTTTTTTTTTTCTTTTGTCTTGAACTCTCGTCTAACCGGGCTATGGCCCCATAATTGTACTTCCTTTGTTTTTCAATGAAAAAACCATCAACTCTCGTTTCGGTTCTGAATGTCTGCCTGTACTTGAATTGAATTTGTTCCTGAACTTCAATTTGCCCAAACTGTGATCTCGGTTAGCTATCTAACTTATTAGCCAACCACTCTTCAGCCGATATAACTTACTTCGGCTGAAGAGTACAAAGTGTTGGTTTAATCCAGCCAACCATTCTTCAGCCGATATAACTTACTTCGGCTGAAGAGTACAGAGTGTTGGTTTAATCCAGCCAACCACTCTTCAGCCGATATAACTTACTCCGGCTGAAGAGTATAGAGTGTTGGTTTAATCCAGCCAACCACTCTTCAGCCGATATAACTTACTTCGGCTGAAGGGTATAGAGTGTTGGTTTAATCCAGCCAACCACTCTTCAGCCGATATAACTTACTTCGGCTGAAGAGTACACAGTGTTGGTTTAATCCAGCCAACCACTCTTCAGCCGATATAACTTACTTCGGCTGAAGAGTACAGAGTGTTGGTTTAATTCAGCCAACCACTCTTCAGCCGATATAACTTACTTCGGCTGAAGAGTACAGAGTGTTGGTTTAATCCAGCCAACCACTCTTCAGCCGATATAACTTACTTCGGCTGAAGAGTACAAAGTGTTGGTTTAATCCAGCCAACCACTCTTCAGCCATACCCATACTTCGGCTGAAGAGTACAAAGTGTTGGTTTAATCCAGCCAACCACTCTTCAGCCGATATAACTTACTTCGGCTGAAGAGTACAAAGTGTTGGTTTAATCCAGCCAACCACTCTTCAGCCATACCCATGCTTCGGCTAAAGAGTACAAAGTGTTGGTTTAATCCAGCCAACCACTCTTCAGCCGATATAACTTACTTCGGCTGAAGAGTACAAAGTGTTGGTTTAATCCAGCCAACCACTCTTCAGCCATACCCATACTTCGGCTGAGGAGTACAAAGTGTTGGTTTAATCCAGCCAACCACTCTTCAGCCATACTCATACTTCGGCTGAAGAGTACAAAGTGTTGGTTTAATCCAGCCAACTTCTAAGTTGGTTTTTCCAGCCAACTTAGAATTAGATGTTTGGTTATTCCGGCCAAACGTCCTGCAGCCTGGATCCTTATCCTGGGCTTAGGAAGGGTGTTGGTTTAATCCAGCCAACCTCTAAGTTGGTTTTTCCAGCCAACTTAGAATATAGTTTACACTTCGTCAAAACTATCTTTTATAGAAAAAACAACCATGCTGAAAAGAATTGGCTTGTTTTATTGAGAGAGGAAAAAACTACACATTCTTGAGAGAGAAGAAAAAAAAACTAAAAATAAAACAATTTCAGATTGGCAGTGTTCCATGGCCTTGGGATTGCTTTGCCTTCCTTATCTTCCAAGTGGTATGCCCCTTTGCCTGCTAAGCCGACCACTTTGTAAGGTCCTTCCCAATTCGGTCCCAACTTGCCATCTCCTGGAACCAGGGTGTTTCCCATCACTTTGCGAAGTACCCAATCGCCGATCTTGAACTGTCTTGGATGCACTGTTTTGTTATACTTTCTAGACAACTCTTGTTGGTAGGAGGCGATGTGAACCAAAGCTCTGTCTCTTCTTTCTTCCGCAAGATCAAGTTCCAATGCTATTGCTTCGGCGTTTAAGTCTGGATCAAAGTTTTCACTTCGAATTGTGGGGAGACCGACTTCTAATGGGATGACTGCTTCCATGCCATAAACTAAGGAAAATGGTGTTTCTCCTGTCGATCGCCGAGGCGTGGTGCGGTAAGCCCATAAAACATGAGGGAGTTCTTCTGCCCATTTGCCTTTAGCTTTCTCTAGTCTTTTCTTCAGTCCATCCAAGACTACCTTGTTTGAAGCTTCTGCTTGTCCATTCGCTTGGGGATACGCCGGTGTAGAATTGTAAAATTCTATCTTGTACTCCTCACAAAAGCCTCTGAAAATTCTGCCATCGAACTGCGTGCCGTTGTCTGAGATCAGTGCTTTTGGTATGCCGAAGCGAGTAATGATGTTCTGCCAGACAAACTTCTTCACATCTTTTTCCTTGATTGATGCCAAGGCTTCTGCTTCTACCCACTTTGTGAAGTAGTCTGTTGCCGCTAGAAAGAACTTCCTGTTGCCTGGTGCTGTTGGGAGTGGTCCCACAATGTCCAAGCCCCACATTGCGAAAGGCCATGGACTAGTGAGAGGTAGAAGTTCCCTGGCGGGTTGGTGTATTTGATGCGCAAACTTCTGACATTTTTCACATTTTTTGACATACTTCTCTGAATCCGCTTGCATGTACGGCCACCAGTATCCTTGTGAAATAGCTCGGTATGCCAATGATCGTCCTCCTTGATGGCTGCCGCATACACCCTCATGTATTTCGAACAGGAATGCTTCCACTTTGCTGGGGTGCACACACTTTAAGTAAGGTCCTGTGAACGACTTTGTATAATGCCAAGGATGGAGAGAGCCAAAATCGCTGCGACTTTGCTCTGATTCTGTTGGCTTCCTTCTTGTCTTCTGGTAAGGTGCCGTCTTTCAGGAACAAGATAATAGGATCCATCCAAGAAGGACCTAGTTCGGCGCAGTATACTTCTTCTGTTTCTGGGTCTTCAATACTTGGTCTAGGCAGATAATCGATCAATAGAGGATGTGGGATGGAGGTATCCGCCATTGAGGCGAAGCCTGCTAGTTCGTATGCTCTACTGTTCTCTTCCCTGCCGATCTGTTCTATCCTCACTACTTCAAACTTCTTTATTTCGGTTCTGATCAGCTCTTGGTACTTGGCCATTCTGTCATCCTTTGCTTCATAGTCACCAGATATTTGGTTTACCACCAGCTGTGAGTCGCTGTAAACCATTACCTCGGTGGCCTTCATGTAGAATGCCGACTTGAGACCTGCAAGAAGCGCTTCGTACTCCGCTTCGTTGTTTGATGCTGGGAAGCCAAGGTTGATTGCCTGCTCCACTACCAGGCCGTCTGGAGAGATGAGGACTATGCCAAGTCCTGCTCCATGTCGATTGGATGCTCCATCCACAAAGAGCTTCCACATCTCCCCAACGAACAACTTCCAACAAGTAGAGGGATCAGATGATGCCTTGGGATCTTCCATGCTGCTGATTTCTCCGTCTAAGTCCAGGCCTGCTGCCTGCCCCTTGTCGTCTTGTTGCACCAAGTTTTTCTTCGTTGGCGAGTCTGGACTTGGTATAGCATGGTTTACTTCTTCCTTGTTTGTATTACTCCGGTCTGCCTTAGGACTTGGTTGAGTAACCAATACCAGGGGTTGCGTTATTCCGACGTCAACTTCTGTCCCTAGTTCGGTTGAGTCAGTCAGGTCGACTGGGCAGATATGATGACTTCCAGGAGTGAACTCTGCGACAAAATCCGCCAATGCTTGAGCTTTTATTGCGGTTCTGGGTTGGAACTTGATGTCGTATTGTCCCAACTCTACTGCCCACTTCAGAATTCTCCCAGAGAAATTCGCCCTTTCAAACAAAGCCTTTAGTGGGAAGACTGTAAGGATAACTACAGTGTGGGCGTGAAAGTAGTGCGACAACTTTCTTGAGGCCATCATCAAGGCTAACGCCAGTTTCTCCAGTGGCAAGTACCTTGTTTCGGCGCCCAGCAGTGTCTTGCTAACATAGTAGATGGGCAGATGTTGGACTCCTTCTGCACGGACCAACAATGCGCTGACTGCGTGCTGCGACACTGCCAGATATAAAAAGAGTTCTTCTCCAGGAATTGGTGTTACAAGTAGTGGTGGAGAAGACATGTATTCCTTCAAGCTTTCCAGAGCTCGGTCACATTCTTCGTCCCACTCAAACTTGGCCTTGAGTGCATGAAAAAAGGGTCGTAGCCTATCTGACGATCGGCTAATGAACCGATTGAGCGCGGCTGCCATTCCGGTGAGATGCTGCACTTCTTTCACTGAGTTTGGTCTCTCCAGGTCCTGTATTGCCTTGATCTGAGAAGGGTCTGCTTCTATACCTCGGTTGGTCACCAAGAAGCCTAAGAATTTGCCTGATCCTACCCCGAAAGCACACTTCGACGCGTTGAGGCGTAACTTATGCTTCTTCAGGATCTCAAACATCTCACTTAGGTCCCTCAGGTGGTCATTCTCATCCTTGCTCTTGACCACCATATCATCGATGTATGCCTCCATTGTTTTGCCTAACAACGGCTCAAACATCTTGGTAACCATTCTCTGGAATGTCGCCCCTGCATTCTTTAGGCCAAAGGGCATGACCTTGTAGCAGTAGAGTCCCCTTGGTGTGGTGAAAGATGTGACCTCCTGGTCCGGTTCATGCATTGCGATCTGGTGGTAGCCTCTGTATGCATCCAAGAAACTTAGTCGGTTGTGCCCCGCAGTCAGGTCTACCAGTTGATCAATCCGTGGTAGAGGAAAGCTATCTTTAGGGCATGCTTTGTTGACAGTTTTATAGTCGACGCAGACGCGCCACTTGCCATTCTTCTTTGGCACTACGACTGTGTTGGAGATCCATCTGGGGTAGTGCACCTCTCTGATTGCCCCTGCTTCCAACAAGTTTCCCACTTCTTCCGCCACTATCTCGGCGTGGTGGAGTGCCGATCTGCGGGTGCGCTGAATGATTGGCCTGGCTGATGGGTGGACATTGAGTTGGTGGCAGATGAAGTTGGGATCAATGCCTGGCATGTCGTATGGAGTCCAGGCAAACACTTCGATGTTAGAGGTCAAAAATTCCAAGACCTCTAACCTCTCAGCGCCGGACAACGATGAACCAAGCAGAAAGAACTTATCCGGGTTCTTTTCATCTATTCTGACTTCCACCAAGTCTTCCACCGCTTTCTGGCTTGCTGCTTTGCCGACGTCTGCGAATAGTTCATTACTCTCCGGTTCTTCCACCGAATGAACATACCCCTTTGCAGCGCGGCTTCCATTCACCGTGACAAAACATTGCTTGGACATAATCTGGTCTCCATAGACTTCTTCTATTACTCCGGTGTCGTTGGGGAACCGCATCACTTGGTGGTAGGATGACGCCACCGAGCGCATGGCGTGCAGCCATGTTCTGCCCAAAATGATGTTATAGGTGGATGGGACCTTTAACACCCAGAACTCTACTTGCTTCGTCACACTCCCTGCTTTGACTGGAAGGATGATCTTGCCAACTGGCCATTCTGGCATCGAGTTAAATCCAATCAAAGGTGACACTGCAGGTGCTAAGTCTTTATCTTGCAACTTCAATTGTTTGAACGTCTCATAATACATGATTTCGCACGAACTACCCTGGTCAATCAGAATCCGCTTGACGTCAAAATCCTTGACTCGGAGAGTGACGACCAGGGCATCATTGTGTGGGCAATATATTCTGTCCAAGTCTTTATCCGAAAAAGACATAACATTTGTGGCCTCTGTCCTCCCCTTCTTGACGACAGGTTGGGCACTTAGTACCTCCCTCAAGTGCTCAGCTTTCTTGATCGAACCTCTGAGCTCACATACCCGCTCAGGTTCGAAAACTCCATGTATTACATTGATGATACCTTGAGGTGGAGCATCGATTGGCATTCCATTGGGGTTATTTCGGTCCTGGGGGGCCGGCTGTGCCCCTCCTTCAATGTATTTGTCTAAGTGGCCTGCCGCCACCAACTCCTCCAAATGCTGCCTCAACGGGGTGCAGTTCTCAGTTCGGTGCCCCTTTTCTTTGTGGAAGGTGCACCGTGATCTATCGTCATAGTCCTTCTGTGCCTCGCCTAACTTGGCTGGCCACTTGACGAAAGGTTCGTCTCGAATTTCGCTAAGTATTCGGTAGATCGGCTTCTTGAAGACCGTGGTGATGGCAGTGCGGACTCTCAACCACCTCTCGTCTCGGTCTTCTTCGTTGTCGCGTCTTCCACGCCCATTTTTGTTCGGCCGATTTACCGCATTGACCTTTGCTGAGGCCTTCTTTTCTGGCGCTGCGGTCGTGCCAGACTTTGCTTTGGCACGGGCGCCATCCTCTTCCACCCTGATGTGCTGATGCACTCTTTCCATCAGGGCTTCCATGGTAAGAGGTGGCGTCATGGTGATAGAATCCCTCAGTCTGTTCCCAACTGGGAGTCCTCTCTTGTATTGCGCAATGGCGAGATTGGTTGGGCAGTCCCCAATCTGGTTGAATGTCTCCCAATAACGGCTGTTATATGACCTCAGGGTCTCTTTTTCGCCCATGTCGATGGAGAGTAGCTGGTCGATCTCCACCGGAGTCTTGGTGTTTGTTCTGAATCTTGTGACAAATGCTTCTGCCAATTGCGCCCAGGAGGCTATGCTGCCCTCCGGGAGTTTCTCAAACCAAGTCAAGCCAAGGTCACCAAGGCTTGAGGGAAACAAGATGCACATTAAGGCCTCGTTCCGCCGGTATACAGCCATGACCTGGCGGAAGTGGCTTAAGTGCAAGTAGGGGTCCGTCTTCCCCTCGTATGTAGTGAACTTCGGCTGTAGAAAGCCTGACGGTAAAGGCGCGTTCTCAATTGCTGGGACGAACGGTGAGGTCTGCAGCCTTGCCAATACTTTGTCCGTTGGTTCGTAGGCTGGGCGCGGTTGTGGCATTCCAACCTCGACGCTTCCATGCGTCCGAGGAGCCAACCGCTGTAAGGCCGAAACTCTATGTGGATCACGCGCCCTGGCATCCTCCCTGCGTCGTGCCTTTTCTTCTAGCACGGTTCGTAGGTCGGATGACCTGGGTAACTCCGTTTGTCTGGACCTTGTTTGGTGCGTATGCGAAGGCCAGTATGTGCTTCCTTCCGTGTAAGACCTTTCAGATCTCGCCCTCTCAGACCTGGAGTGACGAGTTCTGGAAGATCTTGATTGCGTATCGCCTGTCCTGAGGCTTCTCTCTTCTGCTTGGGAGGGTGTAGAATTCCTACTACGACCCTCTAAGTGGCGAGGGGGCGTCTTGTTTGTGCGCCCCTCTCCTGTCGCCGCTTCTTTTCCTTTCACCTGGCGTTTGAGAGATTCCATGTCTGCCGCCATCCGCCGTATCAACTCGTCTTGTGCTTTGACGCGATCCTCCAAAGCCTGAGGATCAACCCTACGCCTTTGCCTTTCTGGGCTTTGCGAACGAGAGAGATGAGGGCTGCTATTCCTCCTTCTTCCCCTTGCATCCCTCCTGGAATTTTGCCTTTGTGGTTCCAGGTTCGCCATGGGAGGGACCAAAGGTAGGCCTTCACGCCTTGCACCTCCGTCTGGAGTTTGTCCGTCAATGGCGGACTGAGGCAGTTCTTCATTGTTGGCCATCGAATTTTGAGAGAAAAACACTTGATCAAGAGGTTGTTCTTGTCTGTTATTCCCACAGACGGCGCCAATTGTACGGGAAAGAGATTCACCTTCACGTATAATCCTGTTGATCAAGCCTGTGTACTTCTGCACGTCGTCGTTCTGTCACCTGAAAACTCAAACTTGAACTGGCCGGCGGGTGTGTGCCGGAAAACCCCTCCGATGCCTAAGTCAGTAAGCAAGACAAATAGGCAAAAGCTCAATGTAGTCAGGGAGCAAAAATTGCATTACCTCTTCATAGGTGATATTGGTGAGCTTATATAGGTTTCGCGTGGCACAATCCTAGTAGGACTCTAACTCCTCCATGTAGAGTCCTCCTAGGATTCAAATCCATGGAAGATAATGCTTATCCTCCAACACCCCCCTCACTGCTTAAACCAAGTGAGATGGTCTTTCTATGGCCGAACTCCAAACGACCGGAGTACCTGTTAGTTCGGCCCTTACTATACTCTCCCTTACCTCGGCTTTCCCATGCTAAGACCGAGCTATCCATAAGGGAGTTAAGGCGAACTACTTTCAGAACTAAGGTTACCTCGGTTTACACATGCTCCGACCGAAGTAACCGCTTTAGACCGAGCTACCCATAATACATTCTCAACCGGAGTATACCAACTAGACCTTACTTCGGCCGTACTAACCACCACGGCTACGACCGGACTAACATCAAGGCATCTTATTTAGACCGGTCTACCGCCACTTCGGACCGGAGTAACTCTACTTCCTTCTGGGACCGGAGTCACCCTACCTCTCTTTCGGACCGGAGTAATTCTACTTCTCTTTCGAATTGGGCTTATCTCGGCCCAACACCTAGCTCGGCCCAATTTATTAATATAAATTACCCTCTCAGTATTATTTATGTATTTATAGTTTGATATTTTAGTCTCATATCATGTCTCTAATTAAAACTTATTTATTACACATGTGCTAACCTATGTATTTAGAAATGAATTCAAGGAGCATGACTTGAAGGGGAGTTTTTCTTACTCCCAAATCAAATCAAAACATCATTGTGTGCCATCATAAAAAATAGGGAGATTGTTAGACTTATTTATTTTGATGATTTATTTAATTATGTTTTTAATTTATTTGGAAGAGAAAAATAGAATCAAAATTTATTTTAATGATTTATTTGAAAGAGAAAAATAGAATCAAAATTTATTTTGTCCCATTATTTTTTACCTAAAACTTTTATCCTAAATATTGTTAGAATGTATTTAATATTTGATTAAATCAGAGGTTCAAACAGCCCAAAACAAAGGTTCAAATAGCCCAGCACAGTAGCAGGCCAAAAGGTTCAAACAGCCCAGCACAGCAGCATGCCAAAAGGTTCAAGTGGAAGATATTCAAGTTAGTAATGATGGAGTGGAAGATATTCAAATTAGTAATGATAGAGTACAACGGCTATAAACGGCTATAAGTTTCATTATATATACCAAAGCCTCTAATGTAAACCAGTTATAAAAAAAATCAGAAAATATTCTTTGATCTATAATCACTTATATCTATTCTCTGAAAAATTCTCTGAGAAGTGTTCTTCAATTTTTGTTTACATCCACTTTCAGAAATTATACACTGAGACGTATAGTTTTAAGCCCATCTTTCCTGTGTGAGGTTTACAGAAAAACTAGAGCTTCATTTTTATATCTATCTTTGAGAGATAATTCTTATAACTTTTTGTGAAAGCAAAAATACATTCTTTTCAACCTCGTAAGAGTGTAGTACACTCAGTGTTCTTGACTTAAAAAGTCTGTGTAAAATCCGTGGAGGATTGCTCCATTTAAAAAGAGGTTGCTAGCACCTCCGTGAAGCTAGAGCATAGTGAAAAATTTCAAGTGAAGCTTGAAGAGTGGACGTAGGTTGAGTTGAAGCCAAACCACTATAAATTTGTTTGCCTCTCTCTCCCTTATCTCTTTATTTTATTTAAATTGCTGTAGCTATATTTCATATTTTCACTGTGCTAAAATCATTAATTGACATAGTTGTTAGAACACTTATTTTAATTATTTTTATTTCATTAGCTATAGCTATCTATTGTGCTAGTCATAATTTTTATTAGGGTATTATTAATTTTTAATTGTAAAAACCTAATTTACTCCCTTCTTAGGTTGTCTTTTGGGTAACAACTTACAAGAACAAGATTGGAGGCATCCAATAATGCGATATCTAGCTGGCCCATCTTTGAAAGCTAGCAGAAAAATCAAATTGCAATCTATGTAATACATAATGTATGGTAATGCTCTTTACAAAAGGGGGACAGATGGGTTATTATTGGAATGTTTAGGGCCAAAGGAGGCATTGACAGCCATGATTGAGGTTCATGAAGGCATATGTGGTGCTCATCAGCCTGGTGTGAAGATGAGATGGCTGCTTTGAAGACATTCTTACTATTGGCCAACCATCCTTAAAGATTGCATAGAATATGCTAGAGGTTACCAGGCATGCCAAAAGCATGGCACGATAAGACATGTACCCATAACTGATCTGCATGCGGTTGTGAAGCCTTGGACGTTTAGATGATGGGCTGTGGATATGATAGGGAAAATACATCCACCCTCTTCGAAGCATTATTGTTTCATCTTAGTAGCCACATATTAGTTCACTAAGTGGGTCGAAGCTAAACCATATAAGGCTGTAAACCAGATCGAAGTTATTGGATTCATTAAAGATCTGATCCATAGATTTGGCATCCCAAAGACCATAATTGTTGATAATGGGACTGAATTTGATGGGAAGATAGTAAAGTCTTTTGTAACAGAGTTTGGAATTAGCCTTGTTAATTCTACCCCCTATTATGCACAGACAAATGGTCAAACAGAATCATCTAATAAATCCTTGAAAAAAGGAATACAGAGAGTTGTGGAAGACAATCCCAGGGATTCACATAACTTACTATTGGATATATTATAGGCTTATAGGACTTCTCCAAGATCAAGTACAGGATTTACTCCTTATGCCTTAGTATATAGGCATGATGCAGTATTACCTATAGAAATTAACATTAAGTTCTTGAGGGTGAGATGTCAAGATCAGTTAATTCTTGAGCAGTATCATCAGAGTATGTGCTTGGAGTTAGAGAATGTGGATGAAGCTAGAATTCTGGCATTAAATAGCATTCTTCTCCAAAAGAAGAAAGCAACCAAAAACTATAATAAGAAAGTCAAGGACATTAGTTTTGATAAAGGTGATTTGGTATGGAAGACAATACTCCTAATAGGGATTAAAAGCCATAAGTTTGGCAAATGGTCACCTAATTGGGAAGGGTCATATCAAGTTCATAAAATTTTGCCTTAGGGAACATATCATTTGAGAAATTGGAATGGATATGTACACCCTAAGAAAATTAATGGCAAATATTTGAAGCCTTATTATCCAACTGTGTGGAAAACGCAAGGAGTGTAATAAGTGCTAAACAAAATGAGCATGAAAACACTCAAACAATAAATAAAGATTTTATTTCATAATGAGTTGAATACATGCAGCCATAGATTGGCCCAAAAGTCAGTACAATGTTTCAGTTGTTCTTTTACAATTGACTCTCTACTCTTAAGAGATGGGAACAATTGAATGGCCGTAGTTATCTCCTGTATTCGATCAGCCAGTTCTTGGTTGGTAATTTACAACTTGGTGGCAGTTCGATCCAAAACCAGGTTGACTGTTGATAACTTTTCTTCTAGTTGAGCTTTCTTCTCCAACAGTTGAGCTCGAAATTGGGAGACAGAGAAATGTTGTTCTTTCAATTCAGACACTTCAGCACGTATCCGGGAAACGAATTTATGGTCTCTCAACAATTTCTCCTCTGCAGCTTTGGCAACATGGCATATGTTGATATAAAAGTCAATGGTAGCTGCTGCCTGAGATAAATGACTTGAAATAGTCATGCTAGATTGCTCAACAACCTTGCAGCACTAGAGGAAACCATTCTTGATAAGAGGCCTTTGCAAGGCTTCGAAGGGGATCCTCGAGAAGAGTGTCAGCAACTCCAAACAACTGTCCAAATCTAATGAAGACGAGGAAGTCCTACTGTTGGAGGAAGAGCTCTAAAAAATTTCTAAGAGAGAATCAGCCAGAACTAATGGCTCAGTTTCATTGCTAGCTGTTGGAATGGAAGAAGGCATGTCAAACAGGCTAGTTAGTCTAGCCTAAAAAATGTCCACCTTTTCCATTGACATGGTTGGTGCAAAAAGGGCTCTGGTAGAAGGAAGATATGGCTGTATAGGAATAGGAGAGGAAGATGAAGTATCTCTAGTAGTTTCTATAGTCTTGGCTACCAGTAAGTCAAGAGAAGAGGTACTAGAGCTAGATAGGGATAGTGGACAAGGAGTTGGTGAGTTACCAGTGTCTTCTCTAAGGGAATCAACTATCATTAGAGATGAAGTAATAACTGAAATTTCCTTAGGAGGGGAAGGAACAACAAGGTTTGAAAAGAGAATAAATTGGGCAGAGCTAAATGATAGAAGAAGAAGGAATGGAGTTAAGCCAAAAGATAGGGATGTAGGAATGCTTTACCTCAAGAAAGGTATAAAAAGTGTAGGACCAGGGAGTGAGAGTATTGCTTGAATAGGCTCCATGTTTCGAGGTCTTTCAACTTTGGATAAAACTGAATGAGTCCTTATTGAAGTAGAAGGCAGAGTAGTTGTTGCTGCAAAAGAAGAAATACAAAGTAATGTTAAGTTTCAGTATCAAGAACTTGAGAAAGGAAATTAGAGACATAAAAGGAAATTACTGGTTTCAGAAGTGGTAGCAATGGTTGGAGAGCTGCGAAGGGTATAATGTTCAGCAGTTTGTTGTTCCTTTGCAACTTCTCTTTGGAGTTCATTAGCAGCAGCAAGTTCATCCCTAAGCATTTACTGTTGCCTTCTCTTCTCAGCTCTCTGAAACACAATAAGTTCTTTGGAGTGTTCTGTTTCCACTACTTTAGCAGATGCTTCGTGAATGTGGTCCCCAATGAAATCAGAAAGAGAGACCGTCATTTTTTTCCTTCTTTTTAATGGTGTCTCTTGCTCTTTTTATGTTTCTTCTTTTTCTGCTTCCTTTTTTTCTATATGAACCTCTGGTACCTCCTCTTTAAGATCAAGCAAGTGCTTTCTTTTCCTTTGTTGTTGCTGTTTTCTCTTGAGAAGATTTAAAGCTTGAACTTTTTGGGAAAAATCTCCTTGTGAGGCACCTACACCACTTACACCAAAGAAAGAACTATAAGTAAGAGTAAGAGCATCATAAAGGAGGAGAAAAGAAAAGAAACAGGAGTACATGCTTTTCTTCGATGCAGCTCAAGTAACTCTAGGAGGAAGTGAGGCAGCAGGAGTAGACTTTGTAGTAGCAGGCGCCAGAGCTGGAGTAATATGAGTAGTGGAGGAAATAACAACTCCAGTCCCATTGGACTTGGCTTGAGGTATATCTAGTACCATTAATAGATCTTGAGGAGGAATGGCCAACTACACCTCCATATTGGTCATCCACCAGTTCTGGCACCTTTTCAGTATGTTGCTTTGAGGTATGAAGGGTGGGTACTCAAAGTCAATTAGATCTTGGATAAATTTGGAAGTTGCTTCTTCCAATCTGGATCTTCGAATCTTCAAATCTCTGCTGGTAAGGCTTAAATTGGACTGACTGCAGAGAGGGATAGGGACTCCTTGTGAGAGTCCAAATTGCCTACCAAATTGGGCAGGACAATAGGGCTCATAGATGCACTTATGAGCTCTAGGGTTCATAATCCCAATGAATAGTTCCTTGGGGATCAGAATAGAGGCCCACATGTTTTTGTGCTGGGGCGTAAAACATGACCTATCACTCAAAAAGGTCCTTAGACAGGCTGGACCAATAGTGGTAGTTTCGAAGGGGCGGAAGGTGTGAGAAGAAGGGGAAGCTGGGAATTGGTGAAAGAAAGAAAAGTAAAAGGCAAAGTTGAAAGGATAAAGTGAAACATTGGCTAACTTCATACCATGAGTGGTAGGGTTGGCCTCCAAAAACATTAAGCATTTAGACTGCAAATCAGTGAAATATGCAAAAAGCTAAAGTTGAAGTATCCAAAATAGGCCTCCTTGATTGGCATCCAAGGGTTTTTCACAAAAAAAGGAACAAGCTCTATAATCATGACTCAAAACGTATGGAGCTAAGGCTACCTTTCTTTGTAAAACAAGGGCTTTGGCAAGAGGGTCAAACTCAGGCATGATTCTTTGAGAAGAAGTATAGAAGAGGAATTTGCAAAGCCAATACAATAAAAAAGAGAAAAATTCCCTATCAGTCATAGGGCCTTCTCTTTTGTTCTCAACCTTGATAAAGTCACTATAGGATGAGTTCAGAGAGGGGAGAGAAAAAGGGATTTGGAGGTCAGGATAGTCTAGACCAATGGGGGTATTAGTAGGGGATAATCCTAACAGATGGCCGATGTCAAGGACAGTAGAAGCCATCATCCCACATCTACATTGGAAGAAATTGAAAGTAGAATTTCAAAAACAAAGAGCATCAGGTATTAAAAAATGGTCCTCTGAAATGGTGAACCTGGATAATTGAAGGGCATCGAAAAGGCAGAGCTCCTGAAGATTCAGTGTCCTATCAGGGACAACCCGATCATGCCATTCCTCCCACTCTGGTCTTACTGTGGGCCAGTAGCAATGGGGTCGGTTCATCCTCCAGCTTCCCCAATCAAGACCGTCTTCATAAAGGAGGTAATGATCTTCCAAACGTGGATATAGAGCTGGAAACTCAGTGGGAATCTCCTTAAAAATGGGTTCAAGCACGTATTCTTGTTGTTTGTGGCGACGAGGAATGAAGATGCGCTCGTCGATAGCACTTTTCTCAACAGCCTTGTATTTCTCACACTCTTCATCAATGATCCTTTTTAAGACTACAGACGGACTCACATGTTCCACAACCGGTATTTTCAAGAAGGAAGAAGCCATTGATAGGAGTTTTTTCAGAGGACGAAGTTAGGAAAGAGGGTAAGGGAAAAAGAAAGTCAATAGAGATGAAGGGTTTGTGTGTTAGGCAAATAAGTGAATTGAAAGCATAAAATAAAAAGGGTTTTTAATCCTTTCTGTCTGAAAAATATCCAATCGTTTTAAGTGGGTTGAATTCATAAAGAAGTGCTAAAGGTACAAATGCGAAAAGTTTCTCTCAATGTTGATAATTTGGGAGGGAAACGAATCTCAAATACTAATATTGGCTTCGAAATCAATTTTGGCGCCAAAATCAAGTGACAAACAGCTTCGAAAGTAAGAAGTTGACTTCGAAGCATATTTCACACCTGAGAGTGCAGGAGTGCCCGGGTATTTGTTTACTTCAAAAGGATTAAAGACCTGGTTTTAGGTAAATCCTTCGAAGCAAAGTTTGAAATACCTTACGATTAGAATTTGTTTGTTCTAGGCTTCGAAGTGACGTAAAACCAATAGTTGGTTTAGTAGTATACAAAAGGAATCACTCTTTTAGAATAAAACAGTGCAATCCTTAAAGGAAGTTTCCATACTTCGGAAAATGTAGACTGTTTGTTCGAAGCAAAAATAGTTGATTCGAAACTGTTGATTGTATTAACCATATGATTGGGAAAAGAAGACCTAAGGCAGAGGTTGTCAATTACACTCCATATACTAGGGAAGTTCAAATTAGGTCTTTAGTATTCCATTGGATATGTTTAAATCAAGTTTCGAAGGACAAAATTGATGAATTCGAAGCTCTGATTTTGTTCATTTTGGATAAACAGAATGAAATCAGACCATGCCGAATAAATAAAGAAAGCCTAGCTTTGTTAAGGTGAAAGTAATTATATCAGAAGGCCTTTTTGGCTACATATTCAATTTCATAAAAATAAGGAATAGAGAAAATGACAAGGTCATGGAACTTGTTCCAACAGTGGTCGATGAATTTATGTTCCTTTTTTTATTCTGTCTTCCATCTTCTCCAAGCTAGGCTGCTGAAGCTGATATGTTCTTATTTGATGAAAAGGTTGTTCGGCTTTTATTTCAAACTCTGTTTCCTTCAATCCTTGTTCTATTTCGTCCATATCCAAGTCATCCCAGTATGTAGAGTCTTTATTCTTAAAGTCATTAGATTCATCGATAAGGTTCTTTGCTTCACACTGGGTGTGAATTCGATGGGATGAGATGTTGTCCAAAGATTGAGTGGTGGCCATAGAAGTTTGGTGCCAATAAAGAAGTAGTGGGAGTTGATCCAAAAACATCTGAAGCTCTGCTTGGGCAATAGGATTGAGGACATGACTTCGAGTCATAATGTCACAAGCCCATCGAAGGTTCTTATGAGGAACATCACCCTCAAGAACATTGAAGAGCGAGTGAGAAAAGGCCGTAAGCAGAAGCTGAGCTTGATATCGCTCAAATATAGTGGGGAAAGTTGGAGGTTGATAGGAAGGAATAAACTGATTCTCAAAGAGAGTAAGTCTCAGTTCTTCCACCCAATGAGGGTTTTTGCTAGGAATGGCAACGGGGCGGGGCGGCGCCGGGGACCACCCTCCCCGTCCCCGATCCCCGATAGTGAGAAATTCCCCGTCCCCAGCCCCGATCCCCGACGGGGACCCTATCGGCCCCCCCCACCCCCGCCCCCGATCGGGGTTCGGGTTTCCCCGACCCCGAAAATCCCCGACCTCTTCGTCACTGCCAGTCTATCATAAACATAAACATAAATCATCATCATCAATCATCATATATGAATCTATACATATTTTTATATATGAATATCTACTTTTTGTGTGAATCATTATTTCAACAAATAACATAAAAAATCATACAGTTCTTGCATTATACATAGGACACAGATAAAGATCGCAACAGAACAACATAAACATAAATCATCATCATCAATCATCTTCAAACCAGATCTGTCAACTTAAAAAAATTAACTTAAAAAAAATCTGTTTAAAAAAATATCATCATCAAACCAGATCTGTCCATCAAAATATCATCATCAAACCAAATCTGAACCGGTATCATCATCAAACCAAATCCGTCCATCTTCAAACCAGATCTGTCCATCTTCAAATCTGTTTCGATCGGCGGCGGGGAGCACAGATCTCCATCTTCATCATCTTCATCTTCCAGATCTGGGACAATCGGCGGTGAGGGAGCACATCTCCGTCGTATGTGTGAGAGTGAGTGGGACGATCGGCGGTGGATTGAGGGTGAGTCCGTGAGTGAGACAGAGGTCAGAGAGTTGAGGTGAGGATTGAGGGGGAGTCCGTGAGTGAGTGAGGGAGATGCGATCGACTTCGAGAAAGAGAGGTCTGAGAGAGAGAGACAGAGGTCCGAGAGGGAGACATGCAAATCTGAGAGAGAGACGAGAGACGGTGTATGATGGGGTAAATTGAAATGTAAAAGTGAAAGTGATTCAGGGTTTGGTTTATAAATTATATATATATAGGGGTAAAACCGTAACTTCATATCGGGGAACGGGGTCGGGGAACGGGGCCGGGGCCGGGCCGGGTACGGGGCTGGGACACTTATCCCCGTCCCCGGCCCGAAACTGTTCGGGGATTCAATTTTGAATACCATCCCCGTCCCCGCGGGGGTATTTTTCGGGGAAAACCCGCTTAAATCGGGGTCGGGATCGGGGATCCCCGTCGGGCCGGTTTCAAATTGCCATCCCTAGTTTTTGCGGAAGAAGAGGCGCAGGAGGATCCATCTCAAAAAAAGGAGGGAACTGGGGGTTGTTTATGCAGTCAAGCTAGTCAGAAGAGCAAAATTTTGCCCTCTGGGCTAAGAATAATGGGCTGTACCCTTGTGCTTCCTCTGGGAGACGAGGGGCTTGCACAATCTTCGTAGGCATGGAGGACGTGTACCATGCTATGAGTAAGTTGTCTTCTAAACTGCGTCGGCGATCGATGGATACATATGGGTAAACCACCGAGCTCTGAATAAAAGGAGGGAAAGATGGATGATCATCGAATTCGACAAAGTGATGATTAATGCACTCCCTCAGCTTGGATTCCTCAGGTTCTGGCCAACCTCCCCAGCCAGAAGTCTTAGAAGAAGAAGAAGAAGCTGCAGCCTCATCCCACGCAAAAAGTTTTGGGTCAGAAAAAGTTTGCAAAGTTTTGGGCTAGAGAATTATGAACAATAGGTTTGTAATCCAAAGGTCGATAGTTTGCAAAAGCTTTCATGACTTGAATATAGGAAGATGGATAGGAGTGGCTAATAAATGCATGAAAATTCTTTCGAGGGCAAACATTATTATTTAGCAATTCCTCGTATGCTCGATCTATGTCAAAGAAAGTTTGTTTGGCCATGCGAGCTGTATCAGTCCTTTCGAATGCTCAGATAATGGGAAATGTTCAAGGTGTGAAAAAGAATGTAATGCAGGCGGTTGCAATTCTAAGAAGATGTGAAACCCATGTACGTCCTAGGACGTGGGTGAAGTGTTTTGATCCATTAATATCACCAAGTATTGGGTATATTTGTGCGAGGGGTAACGTTGGATGTATAAATTGTATAAGCCAATCAGATTCAACACGTGGTATGAGAAGGGCAATTTGGGAAGGCAATATAAATTGCCAACCATAGTCAGACACGTGTCAACTCATATTGGCAATAATGGGTCTGCATAACACTGGAATGATCAAGCGATATAAGATGATGTGGCCTAACGGTTACTCACAAGATTCAAATTCAAAATCTGGAGGGAAGCCTAACTGCAGACATGGCGTAGTGGAGCTAACTGTGAGGAAGCATGATTAGCGATTATGGATGAATGCTTTGACAGTTAGAAGCTCATTTTGACAGTTATCATTGAGAAATATAAATAACAGAGAAGGCCCCAGAAAGCGCTCTAGACTCAGATCCAGAAAACCAGTTTTTATCTACTTTATTTTCCTTCCAGTTTTTACATTTCTTGTTCTTTACATTTCTGCATTTCAAATTCTTGTATTACACTTTATTCATAGGAGTAGTTTCGAATAGCTTGTCGCTATAAACCTCTACGAGGCTGAATCAGATTATTGTAAGTTTTTCATTTTGCTTAATGAAATGCTGCAATTGTTTTTCATTTAATTATTGTTTACTAAATTCTCCTAAACAAGCCATCAGTAAAAGTCCTTTTCATTAAGGCTGAAAGAACTGAAACACAATCGTCTGATAATTGGTTGACAATTAATCTTTTGTAAGGGCTGATTGATCCTTACTGGCACGTTCAAAATTACAACACTAACTTTCGAAAGCCAAAAAAGCTAACAGTCCCTTATTTCATTTTTTATTGTCTCAAAATATTAGTCATTTTTCAAAAATCAAGGACTAAAATAATATTAATCTCTTATTTTGTCATTCTTTTAAATTCATTAGCAACACAAAAAGTACAATTATGACAATTGATATTTCTCAAAAAATGTACTATCAAAGGATAATTTTGAAAAACAATTTTTTTTAAGTGCAATAATTGTACTACCAAAAAAAAATTAAATTCCTCAAAAGAAACTATTATTTTGGATTAAAGGAAGCAGGGACAGACCTACGGGGAGACCCTTAGGGGCCATGCCCCCCCCTCCTCCCCGGCCTGTTTGGAGAGTGCAACTGTTATGGCTACTCTTTGAAAGTTGTGTACAATTCTTATTAATGTGGCCCCTCTGCTTTGAATAGATGTGGTCCCAGCCTTTTTTAATTCTCCACGTCATTCTATTAACAAGAAAATAATTGTGTATTTTAAATTTTTATTTATTTGTTTCTTACAAGATTCATAATACAATTTATACTTGGCATATTTTTAGGCTGTATTTAGTTTATAAATTTGAAAAGAAAAAGAGAAAATGTGTGTATAATGCAAGTGAAATATAATTATATTTCATTTATATTTTATCATTTTTTTTATTTCTCTTTCTAAATTTATTTTCAAATTTATGAACCAAACATAAGGATATAAAAAGAGAAATGTTATTCCACACTATGTGGATGCATGTGTAAATTATTACGTAAAAAATTAGATAATTCACATTACACATGAAAAAGAGAAATTCTCAAACAAGTGCATATTGTGCGTTACGATTTGGAATAACCAAAAGGAAGATTACTATCCTCATTTAAATGACAAATTTTTCAATGGCTTGACATCTCACATATAAATTTGAGTCATTCTTTCCATGCCATTGCCTATTATGACAGTGAATATTATTGTTATACTAAAAATGTTGAGCAAATTTTATTAAAATAAAAAAAAAGACTAAATAAAAAATTTAAAATGAAAGAGAGTTGATTGCAGACAAGTTTTATCTTCAAAACTTCACGAATCATAAGAAAACACAATTGAGAACTAAAGAGATTACAAAAAATTTGAGTCAATGGTTGAGAATGACTAAAAAATGAAACAATCTATCCACTTGTTTGCAAAGTAATTACATTTGTGTTTACTCTTTCAGTTACTACTATAATTATGAAGAAAATTGTTAAAATTACGTGTTGTAACAAAATAGATGATGATTTTTTAACTAATTGTATTATTTTGGTCAAATAGAAACTTATTTTATTTTTTTAACTAATTGTATTATTTTATTTTTTACGTATTAATTTAGTATTACATATTAATTTATTTTTCATTCTTTAATTGAAATATAATTGTTTATATCAATTGATATAAAATTTAAATAAAAAAAAAATTATTTTGGCCCCCCCCCCCCCCCCCAAAAAAGAAATCCTGATTCCATCCCTGAAAGGAAGTACCAAATTTATTTGTCATCTAATGTAAAACACTACGTGTCATCCATGTAATGTATAAAAAAGTGTTATATGCTACACTAATGCGTGGTATCAAGTCACATATTAACCCAATCAAAAATGCTTTAGAGCTCTAATAAAAGAGCTTTAAGAGCTCTAATGGGGGTAGATCTCATTGTGATAGTAATGTTTGTGTCTTTTTTTTTTTTTTTTTCCATATTATTAGAGCTCTTTCATTTAAGAGGATGTATCATTGTTGTAATATAATTTAATCATCATAACATTAATCAAATATTAGGGACGGAATTATTTGCAATGACAATATCATCATCACAAAAGGTCAATATTTCATAAATAATATTTTCTTTTGCATAGCTAAATTCTTGTGGTAGGTTAACCAAAACCATAGAATTTAGTAACTTCAACTATAATATTTTCACTAGACTTGATGCTTGAATTCAAGTGGTACCACTGCAAATGCAACTTCCATTTCCCTATTTCCCTTCTATCAATTACAATCATTAAAATAAAAAATTACAATATATCACCATTCACACAAAAAGGACAAAACACAAATTGATTTACAATATGATTAATGTACTCGCCTTGAATGATTAATTGTTCCATTTTGTAGCTCAAATGTCACACTTTGTTCACCACAAACCCAACCAATTAAGAAGGTTTCAAGAATGTTCAACCAATTAATGTAACTATGTTAAACTTGTAAATTTTACTGTATTTTATTTTTAATTTTTTAAAAAATCAATGTAATTTATTCTAAAAAAATGTGTCAAAAATGTATTGATATTTTAATTATTTTAGCATTATATGATATTTGTATGGTTGATTGAGATAGAGGGTGGCTAGGCTGTCAAAGCAAAATGCAACTTTCTTGTGTAACATCTTTCACAATTCTTCGTTAAAAGTTGAAGCCAATTTCCTATCCATGTTTGATAGTAAAACAAAAATGTCAACCCCTCGATAGTAACGGAAGTATAATTTGTGACGTTGCTAGAAAAAAAATGATTTTGCAACCACGACGTATCAATGACGTTGCAAAATGTCATTAAAAAAAGTTATTTATTTACCACTATAATTGTTAAACGAATCATCATATAAAAATAAAAATAAAATTTTGTTAAATAAATTTAAGTTATTTGAGCTCACCTCGTATTTGACTTATTAAAAATTCGTTTAAGATCAACTCATTAGGTAAATAAGTTAAGTTTAAACACTTTTTTAAGGGTAAATTACAAATACACCCCTTGAGATTTATTTAAAATACGAATTACCCATTGTGGTTTGGAAAATTACAAATACTTCCCTGTTAAAATTTTTTATTGACAGAATTAATTAAAAAAGTGAAATTTCTAACTATTCACCCATACAGTAATAAAATTATCTGAATTATTAATTAAAATAAAATTTTAACATTATTAAAAACTGTTAATTAACTTGATGATTTATTAATAAAAGAACTTATTTGTAATGAAATTAGAAACCTTAGGGGGCACAATGTAATTTTTAGAACTACAATAGGTAATTTGTAATTTAAGTAAACCTCAGGGGGTGTGTTTGTAATTTATCCCTTTTTTAAACTCATTAAGTTTTTAAATTAAGCTTCAACAACCTACTATTTGACTCAACATATACTATAAAAAAAAAACTACTCGAGCTTGACTCGTGTTTGAGATCAACTCGTTATATAAACTAGCTAAGTTTAAACACAATTTTAAACATGTTAAATTCTCAAATCAAATTTGAACAACTTATTACCTGACTCATTTTTAACCCTATTTGCCACGACATCCAATATCTAAAAAAAGAAGTATCAGAGTATAGTTAAGATAATTAATTTTTAGTACTCCTTCTGTCCTAAAATATTAGTTCTTTATTCCATTTTTCATTGTTTCAAAATATTAGTCTATTTTCAAAAATTAAGAACTAAAATAATATTAATTTCTTATTTTGCCCTTCTTTTAAATTCATTAACAACACAAAAAGTACAATTATGGCAATTGATATTTCCCTAAAAAATACTATTAAAGGGTAATTTTGGAAAAATAATTTTTTTAAAGTGCAATAATTGTACTACCAAAAAAATATTGAATTTCCTAAAAGAAACTATTATTTTGAGACCGAAGAAGTACCAAATTTATTTGTTATCTAATGTAGAACCTTGCTTGTCATTCATGTAATGTATAAAAGAGTGTTATATGCTACATTAATGCGTAATCCCATCAAAATTGTTTTAGAGCTTTAATAAAAGAGCTCTAGTGATATTTGTGTCTTGTTTTTTTAATTTTTTTTATCTTTTATGTCAGTAGAGCTTCTTCATTTAAGAGAATGTATCATTGTTGTAATCTAATTTAATCATCATAACATTACTCAAATATTAGGGATGGAGTTATTTGCAACGACAATATTATCATCACAAAAAGTCAATATTTCATAAATAATATTTTCTTTTGCATAGCTAAATTCTTGTGGTAGGTTAACCAAAACCATAGAATTTAGTAACTTCAACTATCACTATTACAAAAATAGATAAAAATCACATTTTTTTTGTGTTATGTATGTTATTTAATCACACCTTTTAAGTTTTTTTAAAGTATGATATTTGGGAGTGTGATTAAAATGGGTCATTTTTAATCACATTTTAAGTGTGATTAATAATATTTAGATCACACCTTTTAAGTGTAATTAAAAATATTTAGATCACACTTTTTAAGTGTGATTAATAGTATTTACATCACACCTTTTAAGTGTGATTAATAGTATTTAGAACACACCTTTTAAATGTGATTAATAATATTTAGATGTGAAAAAAAAATATTACACTCACTAGCTTCTCATTTGCTCTTGTGGAGATTCGAACCATCAATCCTCTTACACCATAAACCTTATTTTCCACTACACCTCTATAACACTATATGATTATATATGCAACATATACTATTTATATAGTACATAAACCCGTATTAATATAAAAGTATATATATAAAGATAATTATTTTTTATTGAACATAATTTATGTAAAAATAAATTATTTACTAGAAAAAAAAAGAGGCCACTTTTGGCGACTAAACATAATTTTAGTCGCCAATTCTATACTTTTGGCTACTAATTATTTTTTAGTCGTTAAAAAATTTAATTCCCGGGCTAAAATTACTACTTTTGGCTACTAAACATCTTTTTAGTCTCCCAATGCCTCAGTTTTGGTTACTAAATTTTTTTTAGTCGCAAAAAAATCTCACTTTTGACTATTAAAATTTTTTTAGTCGGTAAAAACCTCACTTTTGGAGACCAAACATCTTTTTAGTCACCCAATACCTCACTTTTGGCTACTAATTTTTTTTTAGTCACCAAAAAACCTTACTTTTGGCTACTAAAATTTTTTTAGTCGGTAAAAGCCATATATGGGTAACCAAATAGATTTTTAGTCGTCAAAACCTAAACTTTTGGCTACCAAATTTTCTTAGTCGCCAAAAATCTTTACTTTTAGCTACTAATGCTTTTTTAGTGGTCAAAACCTATACTTTCAGCGATCAAATGTGCTTTTTTAGTCGTCAAAGATATTTTTTCTTATAATGGAGTGTGATTAAAAAGTAGTAATGTATATATCACACTTTAATTAGAAGGTGTGATTAAAAAATATATAAATAATCACACTTTAATTAGAATGTGTGATTAAAAAATATATATCTAATTACACTTATTTAAAAAGTGTGATTAAAAATTAGTAGTGTATATATAATCACACTTTAATTAGAATGTGTGATTAAAAAAATATATATATAATCACACTTAATTGAAAAGTGATATAAAAAATGAATATTATCACACTCAATCAAATTAAGTGTGATTAAAATATCAATTTAATTTTTTTTATCACACTTTCAATAAAAATAAAAATTTTTTTTTTATTAAAGTGTGATCTGTAACTATTTTTTTAGTAATGTATAATATTTTTACCAGACTTGACGCTTGAATTCAAGTGGTACCACTGCAAATGTAACTCCCATTTCCTATTTCCCTTCTATCAATTACAATCATTAAAATAAAAATTACAATATATATCACCATTCACACAAAAAGGACAAACACAAATTGATTTACAATATAATTAATGTACTCGCCTTGAATGATTAATGGTTCCATTTTGTAGCTCAAATGTCACACTTTGTTCAAGACAAACCCAACCAATTCAGAAGGTAATAGAGAAGGTTTCAAGAATGCTCCAGCTAATGATCAACTAACATAACAGCAATTAAGAGTGTGGTACCAACCTCATGAACATACCGTTGAAGAGTGTGCGAAGTCAATTCATTAGAGTTTTTGCATGCCCCTACAATGTCATCCCTTGGTCTACAAGACTCAATCATGGGACACTTCTTTTGGGGCATGTGATCACCATGAAGGGCCTTTATAAAATTTGGGGCCAAGATGTTTGCCCTTGATTGCTTATTTTGTGTGAGTAGTACTAGCCTATCACCCGTGTTATGCACGGAATAATTATAGATATTTATATATATATATTTTTTTTTAATATATAAATTATGTTTTTTAAGATTTTTTATAAAAATAATTTAATAATCTTATTACTAACCATGATGTACAGAAAAAATTAAAAAGGCTACTGCAGTAACTATGCACATGCTATATTTATAATTATTTGTATGAGGGGATTTTAAATGCTAATCAGGAATTTTGACCAAATCAATAAATGCAGGCATATGAATTGGAAAAGGTTAATAAATGCTGATTAGGGGATTTTGACCAAATCAATAAATGCTGAGATTTTTTTTTAAATCAAAAATTTAGAAAATTAAAATTGAGAGATTGGAGCTCCCACAAGGCTTGGAGTTTAGAAACCTCATTTTCCTTAATATATTTACAATTATCTATATATGTGAATTGCGATTTTTAAATGTCTTTTTTTTTTTTTTTTTTTTAAATGTCTTCTTTTTTTTCCTTTTTTTATATTATATTAAAGTTTAATGTTTTGATAATAATCATATGTGTTGGACTTTTCAAGAAATTAAAAGTCTTCTTTTTTTTATTATATTATATTAAAGTTTAATATTTTGATAATAATCATATTTGTTGGATTTTTCAAGAAATTTTTTTATGCTTGTTCTTAATGCATCAAAGTGTTATTAAAGGGATAATAATCATATGTGTTGGGACTTTTCAAGAAATTCATATGTGTTGAATTTTAAAGAATTTTTTTTATGTTTATTCTTAATTTATTAAAGTGTTATTACGAGGGTGAGACTTGGGGATTGGGAGAAGTTAATAAATGCTAAGGTTTTTTTTTTTTTTTTTAAATCAAAAAATCAGAAAATTTAGATTGGGAGATTGGAGCTCCCACAAGGCTTGGGGTTAAAAACCCCATTTTGCTTAATATATAGTACTAGCATATCACCCGTGCTATGCACGGATTGTGTTTACAATTATTTATATATGTGAATTGTGATTTTTAAATGTCTTCTTTTTTCTTTTTTTTTAAATGCCTTATTTTTTTCCTTTTTTATATTATATTAAACTTTAATATTTTGATAATAATCATATGTGTTAGACTTTTCAAGAAATTAAATATTTTTTTTTATTATATTATATTAAAGTTTAATATTTTGATAATAATCATATGTGTTGGACTTTTCAAAAAAAAATTTTTATTCTTGTTCTTAATACATTAAAGTGTTATTATGAGAAATAATAATCATATGTGTTGGGACTTTTCAAGGAATTCATATGTGTTAGATTTTAAAGATTTTTTTTTTTTATGCTTGTTCTTAATACATTAAAGTGTTATTATGAGGGTAAGACTTGGGGGTTGAGAGAAGTTAATAAATGCTATAGTTTTTTTTTTTTTAAAATAAAAAAATCAAGAAATTTATATTGGAAGATTGGAGCTCCCATAAGGCTTAGAGTTAAAAACCCTCTTTTGCTTAATATATAGTATTAGCTTATCACCCGTGCTATGCACGGGATAATTACAGATATTTATATTTGTTTTAGATTTTTTTTAATATATAAATTATGTTTTTAAAGATTTTTTTCTTATCACTAATCATAGTGTATGGGGGAAATTGAAAAGGGTACTGCAGTAACTATACACGAATTGTATCTATAATTATTTGTATAAGGGGATTTTAAATGCTGATCAGGGGATTTTGACCAAATCAATAATTGTAGGCATGTGGAAAGACATGTAGATTGAAAAAAGTTAATAAATGCTAATCAGGGAATTTTGACCAAATCAATAAATGCTGAGTTTTTTTTTTTTTTTTAATAAAAAATTTGAAAAATTCAGATTGGGATATTGAAGCTTCCATAGGCCTTGGGGGTTAAAAACCCCCTTTTGCTTAATATATAGTATAGATAGATTGGGATTTTTAAATGTCTTTTCTTTTTCTTTTTTTTAAATGTCTTCTTTTTTTCCTTTTTTATATTATATTAAAGTTTAATATTTTGATAATAATCATATGTGTTAGAATTTTCAATGAATTAAATGTCTTTTTTTTATTATTATATTATATTAAATTTTAATATTTTGATAATAATCATATGTGTTGGACTTTTCAATAAATTTTTTTTTTATGTTTGTTCTTAATGCATTAAAGTGTTATTATGAGGGATAATAATCATATGTGTTGGGACTTTTCAAGGAATTCATATGTGTTGGATTTCAAAGAATCTTTTTTATACTTGTTCTTAATGAATTAAAGTGTCATTATGAGGGTAAGACTTAGGAGTTGGAAGAAGTTAATAAATGCTAAGGTTTTTTTTTTTTAATCAAAAAATTAGAAAATTTAGATTGGGAGATTGGAGCTCCCACAAGGCTTTGGGTTAAAAACCCCTTTTTACTTAATATATAGTATAGATAGATAGATAGATAGATTATGGCATATCTCCTAGTCAATTCTCTTCTCACCAAAGCCAATTAGTATATGTTAATTTGCTTAAATCAATGTAGAAGAATCAAAGTAAAAGCATATTATATCAATGTAGAATTTTAAAGTTATTAATGTCTAGAGACTAAGGTCAAACAAATAGAATTTCACATAAAATAATTTGATATTTTATGATCATTTCATTTTAAATTAGAATATCCATAAATGTTACCATCACACCATTTTTAATAATTTTTTTTGCATAAATTTTTTATTTGCAAATCATTTTTCATATCTAAATTACCCAACAAAATTGGTTTATGAATGAGCATTTTATCAAGATCTAGGTCAGCATGGCAGTAACATTTTGGACCTTTTTTTTTTTTTCCTTTTTTTTTCTTCCTTTTTTTTGAACAGAACATTTTGGACTTTATAACAGCAAAATTACCGCAGAGGGCAACATAGCTGAGCAAGGATCCTCTAGAGTTTTTTTTTCCTAAAGTTTCCTAAAGTGGTGTGTTGTATGGTTGAGATTTAATGACAAGTCACATCAATTTTTTAACATTAAATCTCAACCATACAACACACCACTTTAGGAAACTTTAGAAAAAAAAAACTCTAGAGGATCCTTGGTGAACATAGCTAGGGATCAAACAGAATGTTTGGTCACATTAATTAGGAGCCTCTAAAATGTACAAATAATACACTTGCGTCCAATGTTGGTACTTATAAACCAAAAATTAAGAGACAATATTTGGGACTTCTAGAAAAAGAGTTTTAGAGAAAGTTTTAATGATAAGTATTATCATGTAATGTGATATTTTGATTTTTTTTTTTTTTACTTTGTCACATTACTAAATTTTTTTTTTTTACTTTGCTACAGCACTAAAACTCATATTCTATTTTTAAAGCACTGTATCATTGCTAAAAATTAAGACCCATCATCACAATTTTTGTCAACAATTGTTGCCTCGATTATCGTTGGGTTAGCTCTCTAGTCCACTTCACAAGACAGGCCAACCACCCTGATATAATACTACAGGCCAACCACCTTGATATAATACTACATATATATATCTTTTTGGTTTAGATTTCTTTTAAGTTGTGATTTCAATTTGAGAGAGTATTTGAATTTGATAGGCTCATTTTAAAATTGATTCTGGTGATCTGGATTGTTTACTTTTTTAGATTTATTAAGTAAAATATTTATGTAAAAAATTAAAATAATTAAATATCAGCAATTATATATTTGAATCATAATTGTTTTAAAAAATATACGACAAATATAATTTCAATAATAACTATCTATTTTTTGTAATACAAATTTAATTCAAACATATAGTTATCGATATCTGATTATCTTAATTTTTGCATGAGTATTTTATTTAACGAATCTTAAAATATAAATAATTTAGATCATCAAAACGAAATATGTAATGAACTCTACATGCCTCTCAAATTTTCTCATGTTTTGAGTTGTGAACCTAAGAAAAGTTTAATCTTTTTCTTTTTCTTTTTCTTTTTTTTTTTTTTTTTTTGGGCCCCCGGGGGGGGGGGGGGGGGGGTGGTCTATTGAAAAGCTTTACATGCAAAAAGAAGAGTGTTATAGTCAAACAGTGAAACTGTGCTGGATGAATTAGCAGCCTCCAGTCCACCATCTGGACGGGAGGATCCAGTCCGGACGATTAAGCCTATTTTTAAGTCTTTTTTTAATGATTCAAATTATTTATATTTTAAGATTTATTGGGTATATTATCCTTGTAAAAAATCACGTCGATCGGATAACCGATACTATGTATTCGGATTACTTTTTTATGAATCGTTAATTTTTTATCCGTCCATTTTTTTAGATAAAAGTAATTCGAATATATAGTATCTGTTATCTGATTAATGTGATTTTTGATAAGGATAATGTACTCAACAGATTTTAAAATGTGAACGGTTCGAATTATTGAAAAGAAATCCAAAAGTAGACCCAATGAACCGAAGTAGACCAGACTATTCCAAATCTACACCGAGGACGGTCCACGCAATACATAATACATAAACCTAAGCAATAAATGCTTGTAAACTATAATCATTTATGTTTTTTTTAATATAATGTGTTGTTTGGAATGTTGGTTTACTAGCTAAAATATATAGTAAAAAAATCAAAACATCTTACTACATTACTTTCTTAATTTTTTTACACATATTTTTAAGATGTGAACATAAAGAGAAGTTTAATCCCATTTTTTTTTTTTTTTTT
The DNA here is from genome assembly GCA_036172215.1 of Camellia granthamiana. Taxonomy (NCBI): domain Eukaryota; kingdom Viridiplantae; phylum Streptophyta; class Magnoliopsida; order Ericales; family Theaceae; genus Camellia; species Camellia granthamiana. The sequence continues at coordinate 43,678,935 of CM069903.1, read as the reverse complement.
TTTGGTGGTCTATTGAAAAGCTTTAATTACATGCAAAAAGAAGAGTATTATAGTCAAACAGTGAAACGGTGTTGGTTGAATCAGCAATGCAAATATATAATACCTAAACCTAAGCAAGAAAGCATTTATTACTCGTAAACTATAATCATTTATGTTTTTTTAATATAATGTGTTGTTTGGAATGTTGGTTTATTAGCTAAAATATATAGCAAAAAAATCAAAAAATCTTATTATATCACTGTCTTTATTTTTTTACACATATATTTATAAAAAATTAAAAAATTATTAAAATAGTCACATAAGCCAAGTGATGATGAGAGGATATTTAGGTGCCACTAAAATGAGATTTCAAATTCAAGCTAAGATAAGATTTCAAATTCAAGTTAATGAAATGGCATTCGCCTAATTTAGTAATCTGACCATCCTACCTTGCTTGGCTCAAGTCCATTTCCAAAACCCTAGCCCAGGCTCGACTCATGGCCTTAAGGGTCTATTTATTTTGGGTTATAGGAGATGAGATTGAATTAGAATGAATGTAAGGTCCATTAATGTTGTGTTTGTTTGCAAAATGGGAAAGGGATTCACAATACCTTGGGATTATGATAGACCTTCATGGATGTGATTAGTAGTCTCTCATAGGAGATGGTATTAGAAAAACTAATCCCTTGGGATTAGAGGGAGATTTACTATTTTGCCCTCTATTATCCCACCTAATTTACTTACTCTATTTAACTAGCCTATCACCCGTGCTATGCACGGAATAATTATAGATATTTATATTTGTTTTAGATTTTTTTTAATATATAAATTATGTTTTTTAAGATTTTTTATAAAAATAATTTAACAATCTTATCACTAATCATAGTGTATGAGAGAAGTTGAAAAGGATACTGCAGTAACTATACACGGATTGTATCTATAATTATTTGTATGAGGAGATTTTGACCAAATCAATAACTGCATTCATGTGGAAAGACATGTGGATTGAAAAAAGTTAATAAATGCTGATTAGAAGATTTTGACCAAATCAATAAATACTGAGTTTTTTTTTAAATAAAAAATAAAAAATTTAAAAAATTCAGATTGGGATATTAAAGTTCCCATAGGCCTTGGGGGTTAAAAACCCCATTTTGTATAATATAGAGTATAGATAGATTATTTAGAGCCATTGAACAAACCACAATCACATTTTTTTTTTTTTTTGTGAGTTAACTTCAATCATATTAAAAAATCAAATTATAAACAAAATGAGATAACTTTAATCATACAAATCATAATTTTTTTAATGCTATCTAACTATAATGACATTTTTCTCATAAGAAAAAAAAAATTGAAAAAAATAACCATTAAAATAGTAAATAAAAAAGATTATTTAGAACAATTGAACAAACTACAATCACATTTTTCTTTTTTTGAGTGTTTATGTTTATCTAATTTCAACTATATTAAAAATAAAATTATAAACAAAAGGAGATAATTTCAATCATACAAATCACAATTTTTTTAATGCTATCTAATCATCATCAATAATTAAAAAAATCAATCACAAATTAAGTCAATTGATAATTAAAAAACACAATAATTTATTTTTCAAAAAACATAGAGTTGAAAAGATCAATTACAATTTTTTTTGGTCAAAATACAATCTAATCATCATCAATAATTGATACATTATGTGACCCTAATGAGTACAATCCATTTTGTTTTTCAAAAAACACAGTGAGTTAAAAACAAATTAAGTGAATTGATAGTTAAAAAAACACAATAATTTTTTTTTCAAAAAACATAGTGAGTTAAAAAATCAATTACAATTTTTTTTTCAAAATACAATCTAATTATTATCAATAATTGGTAATTTAAAAATCAAATCAGAAAAAAATCAAATCAAATCACAAATATTTTTATACTATCTAACTACAATCAGATTTTTTTCATAAATAATTGTAAAGAAAAACCATTAAAACAGTAAATAAAAGATTAAATCACATTAAAAAAACGAACCATTGAACAAACTACAATCACATCACATTTTTCCCATAATAAAATAAATAAATGAAAAAAAGAACCATTGACTAACTACAATCACATTAAGAAAAAAGAACCATTGAACTAACTACAATCATATTTTTTTTCTTTGTGAGTGTTTATATTTATCTAACTTCAATCATATTAAAAATAAAATTAAAATAGTAAATAAAAAGATTAAATAACATTAAAAAAAAAACATTGAACTAACTACAACAATCATATTAAAAAAAGAGCCATTGAACAAACTATAATATAATCATATCGCATTATAATCACATTTTTTTCTTTGTGAGTGTTTATGTTTAGGGTTTAGGGTTTAGTGTGTATTGGAAAAGTTAAAAGACTTGGAAGAATTTAATAAGTGCTAAGTTTTTTTTTAAAAAAAAATCAAAAAAATTAAGAAATTAAAGTTCAGATATTGGAACTCTTACAAAACTTGTGGGTTAGAGACAGATATAAATAAATAGATAGATATAGATATAGATATTTACATTTGTTTTAACATTTTTTTAATATACAAATTATTTGTTTTGGAAAAGGTACTGTAATAATTATGAGAGAAGTCAAAAAGTCTTATGGGTTGAGAGAAGTTAATAAATGCTGAGGTTAATTTTTTTTTTTTAAAAACAAAAAATTAGAAAATTAGAATTGACATATTGGAGCTCCCACAGGCCTTGGGGGTTAGAAACCCCCTTTTGCTTAATATATAGTATAGATTAGTATGATCTTTTCTCTATCATTTTTTTTATTATTCCACCATTTTTTATTTCACCATTATTTATATCAAAATAATTTAATATAAAAATAATTTTTAATATTAAAATATAATAGTATAATAATATTTATACCAAAAAAATTATATTAAAAAAATAAAATAGTACCAAATATATATATATATATATTTATGAAATATAACTTTTAATATAAAAAATAATTTTAATATTTATAAAAAAAATATATTTTTTATATTAAAATATTCAATGCATTTATTAGTTGGTATAAACCAAAATTTGATAGTAATGTAACAAGAGTATTTGTGAAATTTTATATGGTTCTTTCAAAACAAATATGAACTATTGTTAGTTCACTGATTATCAAACAAACTCAATTTTTCTTAATCTTCTTACTAATAATCTACTCACTAACAGTCCATTCACTAATAACCTCCTCACTAACAATTTCTCCCAACTTATCTCTAAAAACAAATGAGCCCTAAAGGGTCCGGACTTATGCATTTATTCGAGTTTTTTTTTTTTTATAAATTATTTAGGCCAAGTTTGGGAAGACGCACTTTTTGACTTTTTATAAAATATGGGTTGGATTTGGGTTGGGTTTGAAGTGATGTGTTAGAGAGATGATGTGACTTAAATAAGATAATATGACTTAAATAGAATAGTGATTTTTTGACTTTTTGGATTTCTTTGAAGATGCCAAACTTGTTTTTAAACATAGTATTAGTCCGAGGGGTGTGTGCATGAGATGGCTCGGCCCACGAGCCTCCGGTCCAAATTTTCATGCCTAATAATGACAGCTGAAAAATTAATCTCCACAGGCCCAATAAGCTTCTCGGCCCAGTCCATCAATTCTCAATAAATTTTCAGAAAAAGATTTGGGGAAAGACTGTAAAAAAAAAATTTAATTTGTTTGATTGTATATTTTGAAAATAGTTTTGGAATATGGGAGTTTGAGATAATTTGATATTTTGTTATAATTAAGTAGATATGTGTGAGAGAAAAAGTAATTGAGAATGAGAGATGCGAGAGAAACAGTGATTGATTGATGTGTAAAAAAAAAAAGGAAAAAAAAAAGAAGTGATTTTAGAAAAAAATTTCAAAAATTGTGTTCGGAGTTAAACCAAACAAGGCCTTTGTATTCCCCAACTTACCCCCAACTGAAATTCAAATTTTCAATGAACTGCCACTTGGCCAAAGCGCTTGTCTTTCTCACCAGAGAAGACAAAGTAACCAAATGCTTCACCATCCAAAACCCATCTCAGTCTACGTTTCAAGACTCATCCTCGGCCTGCGATTTCTTCATTCAAAGCCTAGTCGTCGGAGTCGCTACAACTTCAGAGACGACGATGACAATACCCGAAAGAGAAAAGAAAATCAAGAAGGTCGCATACATCTGTTGAAAAGCAGGGGTCAACACATTCTCACCAACCCACGAGTTCTCGACTCCATCGTGCGAAACTCTGATATAAAATCGACCGATACGGTGCTTGAAATCGGACCCGGCACCGGAAATCTCACTCTCAAGCTCCTCGAAGCTGCCCAGAAGGTCGTAGCGGTCGAAATTGACAAGCGAATGGTGGAGATTCTCCACAGTCGCGTTGCAGAGAAGGGGTTTGAGGACCGACTTACTGTAAGATTGAATTGCTCATCAACTGTTCGATGAAATTCCTCAATGACGAGGTTGAGCTTGAATGGCTTTAGAATGAGCTAATTTTTGAATTGGGTATTGCAGGTTATATGCGGTGATGCGTTGAAAACAGAATTTCCAAGGTTTGATCTTGTTGTGGCCAACATTCCTTATGGAATATCTTCGCCTCTGGTGGCTAAGTTGGTGTTTTGGGTTGAACCCATTTCGGAGCGCGACACTTCTCCTTCAGAAAGAGTTTGCAAGAAGGCTATTGGCTAATCCTGGAGACTCCGAGTTCAACCGTTTAGCTGTAAATGTGAAGCTTGTCGCCGATGTGAAATTTATTATGGATGTAAGCAAGAGAGACTTTGTACCCATTCCAAAAGTTGATTCGTCTGTTGTTAAAATCTGGCCTAAAGCTGAAATTCCTGATGTGAATCTTCACGAGTGGTGGGCTTTCACAAGAACATGCTTTAGTAAGAAGAATAAAACATTAGGTGCGACGTTTAAGCAGAAGAGGAAGGTGATGGAGCTGTATAAATTGTGTGGAATAACTGGCTCTAATGAAGAAAATATTGTCAATTGTTACAGTGAAGACTGTAGTGATGATGAAGGGGAAGAAGACGAAGAAGGTGGAAGTGATGGAGGGGACTATTCTTTTTCTTGCTCGGGAATGGAGATGAATTTGTTTAAGGAGAAAATTGTTGATGTTCTAAGGTCCAGTGGTTTTGAAGATAAGAGGCCTTCAAAGCTATGTAATGAGGAGTTGCTGCATTTGCTTTCTTCATTCAATCAAGCTGGAATATGGTTTCATGATCACGCAAAGCTGAGGGACACAAGCAATGCAACATTGGCTGCTTCTTACAGTCCATAGCAAAACTATATGTTTGCATAATTTTTGTGCAAAAGCTGAAATCATGGTTCAGCACCGCCTTGTCAGTCAAAATGAAAGAATTTATCTATCTCATTGTGATTCTTATAGCCTGGTTTATAGAAGTAAAATCAATCTTATTATGTCCAAGCGTGCGTGTGTTTGCCACCAACATTGTCAAAATTCTAGTCAATTGCAATTCCAGCTGCAGTAGTCTCTAAAAGTCATGTCCCCTCGATCTAGATCAACATTTTGAACCAACACTACTAGAATTATACCACCACTTCCTATAAACAAACTCAAAATCGGTTTTGTTCTCTTTATATCAGTAATTTTGATCTTTGTAAACATTTTATCGTTATCTTTCCTATTTATATTATTGATCCTTACCTCAATGTGCCCCTCTTTAATGGTGACTAGTTGTCCTGTGTAGGGTAGCAGCACAAAACCTATTGCAATTGTAGGACTATGTGCATATTGCTCTTTAACTAGTTCATTTTGAAATGATAAACTAACTTATGCTCTTATGTGCTCGGCTATCTTACATTGATCCTCTGAAACTTTTAGGTATTAGGTTATGAATTATTTTTCGGAAAATGTTTTGGACCTCTAATTTTGGACTCCCAAACCAACTCCAAGCGATGTGTCATAAGCCAGATCACTTGGAAACCCCACTAAAATGTAAAACTATCCAATAGTGTTTGCTATGTCATTGGGGGTCCAAAATGGGAGGATGTATCATTACTGTTATTTTTCAATGTGTTCATGTCATCTTGTAAATGCTTGACACTTCAAACCATCTATCTCTGAAGTGGAATTAGCAGTCACTAGTGTGTAAGATCATGTCATCTGTGAAATGCTTGGCTTTTATGATAGGTTAACTTTCTGTTGTGATATTAGCTCAACCGACATACAGATGCAAAATCTTTGAATTTGAATCTTTCTTGCTCTTTATTTTCAGTTATTTGTTTGTTTGTCAATTTTTTTTTTCTTTGTTCATTTGTTTGTCAATTGTTGTTCCATTTTTTCAAGCATAAGATGTCCTTCACTGCATTTTAAATTTTTTTTTTTTTTTGCAATCGGTAATAGAAGAAGGAAATGTTAGCAAGAGAAGTTAGTTTAGTAGTTAGGTTGAGCTGTCCAAGCAGTTAGTTATTAGGTTCTCTCTCACTCTATATATACACAAAAAATGATCCTATAAGTCCAACCTATATCTGATCTTTTCTTTCAAGAGTATTAGGTTATGCTACTAGTTTCTCCTACATTTTAGACAAATTAACTACGTGTCATCTTATTATAAGATGGGCACACATCCGTCTAGTAAATCAGACTTATCAAATAACTTTTTATATATAAACGCTTATATTTATATTACATAAATAATATGAATTAATACATTTAATTTCTTCTCACTATATTTTCTCTTTGGATTTTGACTCAGACGATTTTTTGTGGAAAGCTCACAAAAATTGCCTCACGTATTGGAGATCAAACTCAAACCCGAGTATCACATTTGATAAAGAAGTGCCTCATTTGCTAGACGATATGAACAAAAATAATTCAAATGTGTATTAGCAACCAAAAAAAAAATGCATTAAGAGAGAAAATAATGAAAATAAATTATTACTATAAAAATAAAAATAAAAAAACAAAGGAGACGAGTTTGATAAAAAAATGTTAGAAATTTTAAAAATTTTATCAAAATTTTTATTAAATATTTTATATGAGTGTGAGACTTATATTTTAGAATCTCTAACATTACTCAAGTTTGATTGTACTTAAAAAATTAACTATTTTTGAAATATGAAGAGCAACAGTGCTCAAGACCCCAGCACCCCCACATACACATGAGGGGCAGTGAGAGAAAGACCCAAAAAAAAAAAAAAAAACAATTTAACTAATCAAAAATCAGTGGGGGTGGTGGGGTTCACCCCCACTCGGGGGGTCTCAGTCATTTTCTACGAAGAGTGATTTAATTTGATTTGTTTTACAACTTGTTTCGGGTGAATAATAATCTTAAATTGGGCGTCACACTGTCTCTCCCCCTTGCTTCGTTCCTTCTCTAATACTAATATTACACATTTTGGAGCCGTGGAGGCCATAAGCTCAGAGAAACCATCATGGGTTTGGGAGCCCTAAGATCCATCATTCGACCCGTTTCTAGAACCCTACTATTATCAGCCCGCACCCCCTCCCCTCTCTCTCTCACCACCACCACCACCACAACTCCGGCCACTTCTCTTCTCCGCCCACTCCACCGGACTATTCCATGGATCCCGGCATCGAGTTCTTTCCACAGCCTAACAGACACTCGCCTCCCCAAGAGACGCCCCACTGACAAACCTAAAAGAAAAAGAGCCAGCTTGAAACCCCCTGGTTCGTCAATCTCCTCTCCTCTTTCACGTCTTCCAAATTCAATTGTTTGGTTTCATTACTGTTATCATTATTATTATTATACAACACAGTGGAAGTGTCAAAATTTGTTCTTTTTATATTTTTTTTTATTGTCTCTGTACATGAATGTATGTATGTTAAGTTGATTCTCTGTATGTATATCATAGAATTAGGGATTTACTCAAATTTTGGAATCGGTCAAAATGGTGGTGTTAGAATCTAATGCAATTGCTTGTTGCCATGAAAAATGCAGGACCATATGCTTTTGTTAAGTATGTGCCTGGTGAGCCAATACTTCCGAACCAACCCAATGAGGGAAGTGTCAAACGAAGGAATGAGAAGAAGCGAATGAGGCAGCGGAGGGCATTTATATTGGTGAGTGAGAGTCCTTCAACCTCCTTTGATTGTCTTTTTTACACTTCCTGGACCTTATGTCATTGATTAAGCTAGGATGAAAATGAGGAAAAAAAAAAAAGAAAAAGAAAAAAGTACTCGCATATTGAATCTGTTTTTGTTTAGTGGGTTGTCTGATTGAATATTAACATGGGTGAAGAAGGCTAATTTCATCTCACCTAGAATACGTACAGACAATCTAAAGATTTACATTTATGTCTAAACATTGTTCATTCTGTTAAAGTTTTTAATCCTTCTTCTGAGATACATTCATGTATAACTTAATAAGGGTCTACACTGTAATATTTAAAGTTGTATGTAGTTGTGAAGGGAATATGTTGTCTTAAAAAGCTACTTTAAGCTATTCTAACACTCAAGTTCTTGCTACATAAGTTAACTAGTCCTCTTTTATGTATTCCTGCTTGCTGATTCTGAAGTTGCTTGTGTACTTACATGAAGCTGTGTGCTTGTGTGTCTAGTTGATTCCCATGGCCTTCAGACCTTGGCCAAGATTTGGCAATTTGCATGTGAGTGTTGATGACCATGTTCATTATTCATGATTGGATAGCTATTCAATGGAAAATGAAGGATGTCTATGAGTTTTCTGCTTCTTTTTTTTTCTTTTTTTTCCCCAAAAATATTCAACACTGATGCCCAAATTATCAATGATAAAGAATTGATAACTTGTTCACTGATTGATGATGCGTCTCAACAGAGTCCTATTCTGCCATTTGAGATCGACCATCCAAATTGCATTTTTCGTTATGTGCTCTATTTAGCGCCATAATTGGGCCAACATGTGTTTTTTAACAAATTCAACCTATGATCTTTTTAGTCCTTCTTAGTCCTCTAAACTCAGCACCTTTAGAAGTATTTATTTGCTTCTTTTGACAGTCTTAGTCATAAGTTTTTGTGAGCTGAAAAGCTGCAATTCTGAATTTGGAACTTCGATATTAGATCTTTGAAGAAACAAGTTGAGACTTAAGGGCAGAATAACAAACAAGTTACCATGATCAGAATTTATAAATAGAATTAATAATCAAATGGAGACGACAAATTCAGTTGCTCAGTTCAAAGTGTTTTAAAATCTACGCAGTTTGGATGGTTTATCTTTTCATTCCTTATTGTTATTGACTTAGTATACAAGCCCTTGCTTAAAGGGCAGCACAAAGTAAGTTGTGCTATGTCGCTTGTTGATCAGTTATGAGGCCAAGCGCTGTGAAGGAGGTTGTGGTTTAATAGGCCAGAAGGGAAGGGGATGATACCACAGGATGTGTGCTATTACAATTTTTCTAAGGCACACATAATAACTCCACCATTGGCAGTATCATTGTCCTTTTCTTTTTTTTTCTAAGGTAATGCTATAAAACATGCTCAAATCTTCATAGGAACCTAAATGCTACCTTCACCCTTTAACACCGATTGCCTAATATCAGGTCCCTACATGGTTGCTAGCAATTTGTTCTTTAAGTAAGACTTCTTTATAGCAAAATTTTCGTAGTTTACTAACAAAACTTTTTAAGGTATTAGAATTTTTTGCATCATTAAAATTCTGGTTGCTAATTAGCAAAAATCAATGTATGGTATAATTTGTTGGTAGTTATTTGTGGCATATATCAAGACTTTGTAAATTGATTGTTTTTCAAGAAGTTGATGCTTCCAATGACGACAAGATCAAAGAAAGTTGTTTAAGTTGTTTTTACCATGTGATGTAAAGGCTAGTAAATGCATTTGGAAGGAGTGATCATAATGCAATTTAAAGGAACTACAAGCATAAAATGATTTGCCAATAGGAAGATGAGTTGAGATGGTGAGAAAAGTCATGAATTCTGCTTTGAATTGCTTTAGCACATCTGGGCCAAACTCAATTAGCTAGATTTGTGGCCTTTTTGGATCAAGTTCCTTTTTGATATCTCATTGTTTGTGTGCACATAATGCTTCTCTAGAAGTTCAATGTCAATTCGGCCAGAGCTACAAAAATAGCCCAGTGGATACATGTAGATTTTTAGTGCTCACTTCTCATGATGCATGTTTCATATTTCACAGCTCTTAGGAAATTTAAATATTTTGGTTGTTCTGATGGCAAGTCAGTGATACACTTGCTATCTTTGAGGGCATTAGTTTGCTAAGGGCATCCTTAGATCCGAATGCACTTTGGATTCCCTTCTCATAAATATTTTTCTGTTCTTTTGGTCAGTACAATGCACTTCCTTCATATTAATTTGCCTGATACCTTACCTGTGGATCCTTTTGTTTCCCTCTAGACGTAATACTAATTTATTTTTAACTGGGTTTTAACCCTGCGCAGTCTGAGGCAAAGAAACGGAAAGCACAGTTGCAGGAGGCAAAAAGAAAGAAAAATATTAAAAGAATAGAGAGGAAGATGGCTGCAGTGGCAAGGGAAAGAGCATGGGCTGAAAGACTGGCAGAGCTGCAGCAGCTTGAGGAAGAGAAGAAAAAGGCCATGGCTTGACTTATTTGTCATAAACCTCACTGGCAGATGGTAATTCTGCTTATAAACTTTTCCCCCTTACCAGGTGAACACTGAACCTTGATTCTCGTTTTTCACAGATGATGTTCCTCTTGATGTTTAAGTTGTGTAAAATTCAAGCTAACTTCTAGGGAATATATCCTTGTTTTCTCCTCGAAGAATATATCTAGGTGCTTCTTCCTCTCTTATACTTGACTTTGCTTTCGAATTTAATTATCCAAGTTAAAAGCTGCGAACTGGCATGATATAGCCCTCACTTGGAATGCTTTTTCTTTTTACCTAATCCACCACACTAATATGACTCTTGTGGATTGAGTTTGTGTGCGATGATACAAACACCTTTAACTGATCAAATATAGAAATCAATGTTAGTTGATGCAAACATTTCCCATTATTTAGCTGGGGTAATTTCTTTAGCACTTGGACTGTAAATGACCGAGCTCTACATTGCAGATGCTCGGTTCATTAACCAGCTGAGCTTAAAAACTCTGCTTGGACTTGACTCATTTGTTATCCTGAGTTACTGAGTCAATCTCAAACTGTCCATGAATAATGTGCTTATTTTGCGACCTTAGTGAGACAAATTGAACACATCAAGGACGTCAAGTTTGCTTGAACTCGGATGAGCTTAAGGCTTGTATGTTCAAGCTTAACTAGTCTTGTTTTAAGTGAGTGGTACACTCCAATCAATAGCGAGAACAATAATACCAACATGAAAGTAAAAACTTCAACTAGATCAAAACTGGAAGCAGCGTGCGCTCGTGTGCGCGCACACACAAAAAAAATAATATATATATATATATATATAAATACAATTCAACCTAACACACCAACATAATAGGTACAGTTGAGTTGTTTTTAATGCTCTATTTGTTTTGACATAAAATATTTTACACACTAAAAAAAAAAAAAATTGTTTTTGTTTTTTGGCGTTTGGTTTACACTTAAAACAAAAATATTTTATTACTTAAAAGAGAAATTTTGTTTTAATAAAGTGTCATTTATGACTTTTTAGTAAGTTAAGATACTTATTTGAAAATGTTAAATGTGTTAAAAATTGACTTGCGAAATTTTTAAAGGTAAGTCGTTTTTAGAAAAAACGATACAAAAATATTTTTTTTAAAAACGTTTTACTTATTTTTTATTGAACCAAACAACATAAAATAAGTAAAATATTTTTGACAAAAACATTTTACGTCAAAATAAATGAAATCTAAACTTAACTTGTTTGTCAACCTGAGCTCGATTTGTTTACAAAATGAATGAATACGTATTATATATGTGTTTGTAATTGAGTCAATCGGCTTATTGGCAACCCTGTAAAGCCCAACCACATGTTCTTGGTTGTGTTGTGTGAACTACGATATCGATTGAGAGAAGTGCACTGGACTCAACACTGGTTACTCCTTGTTATATAAAATACTTTCTCCTCTCGTCCAGCTTCGATTAAAATGCAAGTATAAGGCCCAAGGCCTGCCTAGAATTGTTGGTTTGCAGCTCTTGGTTTCGGCCTTCATTTAAACCAAAAAATATGAAAATTGATAAAGCCTCAGAAGAATTACAAACACTTTCACAGGAACACCAACTCCAGACCCTTGAACGAGACAATTATTTTCAGTCACTTGGATAAGTCTAGTGTTGAGAATACTCTTGGAAAATTATGGTTTGCTCCTGGGGTGAGCTGAGATGGTTGCTCGAACTTTAATTGTTATTGGTTGAATCAGTAGGATTCACCATATTTTTGTCGCTTTTTTGGAGATAATAAGACACTTGTCTCTCAATGAATGGTGTAGAGCAATACTCCGAGATCAACCAAAAACTTCTCCGTTTTGAAACTTGACTTTTTAAGCAATGTTTTGACATTTTTATGGGATGAAAAAAATTAGAAAGCGTTGGTCAAATTTTGAAATCATAATTCCAATCAAAAAATTTCCAAACTTATAAACACTCAATTCAAAAAAAAAAAATTCAAAACTCATAACCAAATTATTTTCAAAACTCTATTTTAAAAACGAAAAAAAAAAATTTATTTTGTTTTTTAAAATTATTTTTTATATTTTATTTTTTTTTAAAAAAATTCAGAAAATATTATTTTTATTTTTATTTTTGAAGAAAAATATTTTTCATTTATTTTTATTTTTTGAAAAAAACATTTTGTTATTTTTTAAGTATTGGTCAAATAATTTGTTATGATTTAGATATATATGGGTGAATCAAAAAAATATGAAATTTAAATATTTAAAATAAAAAATAAAATATTTAAATAAAAATTATATAAATAAGATAAAAATAACAATATTTAAATAAAATAATATTTAAAATATTTTTTAAAAAATACATCACACATTAAAAATATATATATATATTTACAATAAAAATTATTTACCCTAAACAAAGAAAAAATTAAGATAATTTTTAAATATTTAAAAAAATTAAGATAACTTTTAAATATTTAAAAACCCAAAACAATTTCAAAATTCTTTTCAAAATTCATAATCAAACAAGTTTTTTGCTTTTCAAAACTCATTTTAAAAACTTATCTTTCAAAATATAACTCTATACTCAAATCATGATTCTAAAACTAAAACAAACGGATTAATATGTTTAAAATAATTTTTTTGGATGAATAGATAGTTGAGGAAAAAAACGATTGATTAATGTGTAAGATATGATATTTGAATTATTTTAGCCAAAAATTTCATTCCAAACAATCCCAGAATTTGGTGATTTATACTTTTTTTTTTGAAATATATATAAATCTCACTTAAAAAATAAATAAATAAATAAATAAAAGAAACTAGATTCTTTTTTTTTTTTTTTGGTTGTAACTTTCATTATCAAATGGGAAAATAGAAAAATTATTTGTTGGTCTACAATATCATGTGTTTTTGTTCTCTAGCGAACACTCAAATCTCTCATGATATTCTTCATATCTCAATGGATCTCATCCCTTTCATTAATCATAACATTCTTAATCACGAGACTACTGAATAACTTCTTCATGAAATGATTTGATGTGGCGAAGACAGCTTAAACCCGTTAATCCAAAAATGATGAGTGTGCAGAATGAACTTCTTTGACTTGTCAACTTCTCTTTTTCAACTTCTTTCATTAATAAAACAAAAACAAAACAAAATAAAATAAAAGGGCTTTGATTTGTGGCACTAATTTGTTGAGCACTAATGGCACTAATTTCTATATCAGGTAAAAAAAAAAAAACAAACAAAATTACCAAAACAGGAAATTAGTGCTATTAGTGTCAACAGTTTTAGTGCCACAAATCATTTTTCAAAATAAAAACAACCTTAATGAGAAAGCTTAGAGCTGTTTTAGAAAGTTAGTTAAAAATTAATTCTTTGATTTTTTTAATTTTAAAAATATATATATATATATAAATAAAAAAATAATGTGACTAAAAATATGTTAAAAATTAAAAGATAATTTTTAATTATCTTCTCAAAAAAGGCTTTAATTACACATAAATTTTCAATATGATGTAGATGTAAAATGAGTGACCTCACATGTGAACCCCACCTACATGGGACCTATATTTTTGTCTTTCATATGTTAAAAATTTGTGCTTTTAACATAAATCCTTACAAAATATTAGGGGTAACTCCGGCGGGTTTGGACGGGTTGGGAGGTTGTCCAAGCCCAACTTAAGTTGTGCTGAGACTTGTTCAAGCCCGCCCAAGCCCGAATTGTAACTCGAGGTTGTCTGTCCAAGCCCGACCCAAGTTAAACCCGAATTGCCCAAGTTGCCCGAGTTTTAAATTAATTTTAGTTTTTTTTTTCAGCTACATTATTAAATTATTAAAATTTGACTCTATTTACAATTTTTTTTATTTATAGAAAATCATTAATACCATCAAAATAAATAATTTATATACTGTAAGAGAGATGCCACTATAGTATTCCTTACAATTTATAAGTGAAAATAAAAAGAAAAAAAAATAAGATTTTATGTTGTTTGTATATATAATATATATTCAATATAATTTAATAATATAAATTACTTTAATATCATGTAATGGCTAATAATTTTTATGTATATTTAATATTTTTATATATCTATATATATATATAATTCGGATTTCGGGTTGCTCGGGTTGTTTGATGTCTTTGCCAAAGCCCGCCCAAATTTAATTCGGGCTTCTAAATTTTTGCCCAAGCCCGTACCGAATTTGAAATTATTTTGTCCAAGCTCTAAAAAAATTCGGACTGGGTTCGGATTGCTCAGGTTGAGCCCGCCCAAATTGCACCCCTACAAAATATCTTCTTAAACCTAATTCTTTTTTCAATCCAAAAAAAAAAAAAATTGATCCTAATTTTTTCTCCATGTCCAAGACAATTCGGGTGGATTCAATCAAGATGGGGTTATTTAGGTCAATTTAAATGCTCTTCACAGTTACTTATACCTCATCTAAGTACGACTTTCAACTCAAATTTGTATGTCAAAATCTAATCCAATTTTAATTACTGTTAAAACACATTAAATTGGAAAATATATTGCTAAAGCCTTAAAAGATTTCAATTTGAACTTTGCCATTGTTTGGAAAGTGGGTTTGGAACTAAAACAGCCACAAAAAACAAAATAAATTTTTTAGCCCACAAAACATCACATTCAATCAACAATCATTATATTATTTCTCTCACAAAAAATTCACAAAAAGTCAAAAGTCTTTCTCAAATCAAACTTTTTAATCCCAAAATAAAATAATTAAAAAAAATTAAAAAATAAAAAATCAACCCACTTCTCAAACCAAGCCTTTATCTCCACGAATTGTGCCCAGTAAATGGCAACCCTAGTGATAATGGAAGGGTGGGTATGCAATTATGAAACAATTAGTACAAATTTTGTACTAGGGACCTAGGGGTGTGCAGCCACCAACTGGACATTATTATCTGGGGTATCACCGCACGTGCACTTATGGGGACATAACCACCACCGGTCCACCACCCTCAGCCCAAGGTCACACCACCTCACACGTCCTTATCAACTAATTAACCACTCTCACTTTATTATAGATTGGGACCTCCCTATGTATATATATAGGATAGAAAGAGTGTTTGATCACTTCCTTTCCTTCCCACTTGCATTCAATCCATAGGGGACTACGAAACATGGCCCAAAGACAATGACACTCCAACTAACTCACTCTATCATACAACACTACACACCTCACAAATTTCAATATCTCTTCTTATCTGATATTCATTGCTTCTGTATCATGTTTCTTAAATAATAGTATCGAAATATATATGTTTATATTGATGTTATATCATATATCAAATGATAATAGACAATATTGCCCGATATATACTAGTGAATATCGATATCATGATGAATCTAAAATTTCAGTACACATACTAGGAAATTGCTTTAGAAAACTAAATAAACTACATAAATTGATTGATCAAGAATCATGGGGGTACACATCTATCTATCCATCTATATATATATATATATATATCTGCTGCTACATCTACTTGACTGAGTAGTGATGTTTATCTAGATGACCTAATGGGACTGTATGGGCCAAATCTAACTATCAGTGACAGCTGTCAGCTGTAAAAACATTATACATTATACATAAAAATAATAATAGTAATAAAACTCAATGGTCTATGTCTATGGGGAAGATGGTGATGGGCAGCTTCTGCTTCATCTTCACTGTTGGAAAATTGACTATTTCATCCTTCCGTGCCACCCATCTGCACAAATACATACAAGGTAACCTTACGAAATAAAATGTATACTGTAAATTTAAATTTTATACTTTTAAAATAAATTTCATTCGCATTTTATTTTTGTGTATGTCTTGAAAACTTTATCATGGTGCATAGTATTTATGTTGTAACATTGCTAAACTTTTATGCAAACCATCTGTGGATAAAAATTAAATTCTATCTAATAATTGTAGCAACATAATTTCTTCATATTTATCAATTTAATTATTTTCATAAATAATCATATAGAAGAATAAAAAGATGAACCGACTAAATTATTGAACTGGTCTATTTTGATGGACCCAGGAGGTGGGAACTGGATAGTAGAGTCAATTTTTTCGAAGATTGGAGACAACCCTTTGGTGGGCATCATCGACATTTCTACAAAGTTATTGTGGATGCACCCCAAACATCAAATCTAGGGATGTCCTTTGCATGAACTGACTCATCGTAAACTATCTTGTTCAATTTCCCTTTCCAGTTCATGCTCATCCAAATATCTTGCCATGATCATCACCTCTTCCTTTTGGTTGTAGGACCTTAGGGCTTTGTTTGATTAGTTGCGGTATTAGTGATAGGATTAACAATTTCATGGAATAATTGTGTAGGATTGTTAATACCTATTCTCCGTATTAAATATACTGCAATTTTGTAAGATTAAGAGTCCTACATATTACTAAGTTGGATGTCATTTGTGTGATCCAAAAATGAATTTGATTGGGTTAATTGTCAGATCCTATGTAGTTATACTAGAATCAAACAGGCCCTAGATTTATTATATATCAAGTAATACTTATATATATTTACAATTTTATTTAGAAATATCAATGTTGGGCTCAAATTTATTCTATATATAAACTCTATAATCCATTGATTGAATCTCAATCACATTTCACCACTCGGAGTGAAATTCTTAACAATACTTTTAAGCATGTATCTTTTTCTTTTCTTTTTTTCCTTTCTTTTTTTATAAAATTGCCGGGATGGTTTATATTGAGTATACTACTATTATGTCTCACAAGTTCAACTTTAAAAAAAAATTATTATTATTATTTTTTTTACCTATAAGTAGTGACAAGATGATGAAGGAAGATAGAGATTTCAAGCCTTGAGAGTTCCAAACCAGGACACAACCTCTGTCCTCCACCAAATGGTGTAAAGGTATTGCTACAATTCACAGCCACAGCAGCCCCTGTTTTCTGCCGACACAAACACAAAAAATATATGAAAAATTATTTTGTGGTCCAAGATCACCATGTTAGATTTTGTCCTGATCAGTTATGATTAGTCAAATAAAAATAATAAAAAAAGTTCTGCGATATCACTATTCTATTATTTGGATTCACACAAAATGAGACATCGGGCTTCATAGTAGGACTTTCAGAGCCCATCACAATCCCGTTTTGATGATTTGAACATTCATCTTTTAAGTTCTTGTGCGTAGATTATGTGTAAAAAGAAATTAGATTAAGATGATAATCTTAGTTATATGATTTATTATATTTGTTTTCAAGAAAAATGAACAATGAAATCAAGTAATTACAATTATCGAATTAGGTTGATTGTTAAAAATAATAATTAACATAGCAAGGCCTTTAAATGAACGGTTGAAATCGTCATAATAAAACTAGCAATTGTGTCATAAACCAAAAACAAAGTCCTCAAAGGGGTTGATGATTGAATTTTTGCAGTAGCACAATTACAAATAAATTTCAATCCATTTATTACATGGCCACATTATAACCACTTGAGGAATGAATAATTCATTTTTTTTTCCCTTCATGTTATGGCAATTGTAACCATAATGATGATGTCCACAGAAGTTAAGCTGAATGCTCAAAATTAACAAACTAGCTAATAATAATACCTCCCATCTCCAAGGATCAAACTGATAAGGGTTCTCATAATTTTCTTCATCCATGTGAACAGAGCTGAAGGATGCCAACACACACCACCCTTTTGGTATGAAATAACCTGCATTAAATTATTATTTTTTAAATATACAAAACGACCTGACAAAATCTTGATCTAATCACTTTAATAAAAAAACTCATCAACATTGTTTGAATTTTCAAAAATGTCAGTGTCGGATTATTCTAGTCATAAATTATGTAAAAATCGAGTTTCAATTCCTTAAATAATAGAGAAAAAAGTAGAAAGCTAAAGTATTAGACTGACCTTTTATTTCTACATCATTGAGAGCTTTCCTCCAAACTGCATTGATGATATTTCCCATTCTAAGAGTTTCACTGATCACCTAATACAGTTTAGTAATCAACTATTAGTTTTTCTTTTTCTTTTCTTTTTTTAAATAAATGTATTTGCTTCATGATATTTCAAAAATAAACTCACATTTTGAGTAAAGGGCAAGGACATATAATCAGTCCAAGCATAATCATCACATGAATGAGCCTTGCTCCTCTTCAAATCCATGTTCTCCTCCTACCAAAAAGTCACACAAATCAAAAATCAAAATAAGAGTTAAGGCCAAGCTTTTTGCATTTTATTTCCTAAAAATGCAAAACTTGACTCTATTAAAGTTTTGTTTGTTTTTACAGAAACATTTTTAGAGAAAAACATTTTTTTTTTTGCAAAAAACACTTTTAGATGTTTAGTTGTGCATCTAGTGGTTTGGTAGCAAGGGGGTAACAATGGAATGGTTTAATAAAACTCTTGTCCGTCTTATTAAATTCCGAAAACGATTTTTACAAGTAGTGATGGCAATTTCCCCCTGCCCCCATGAAAAGTGTAGTAGGGATGGATTTTCCTCCTCCCATCCCATTCCTACTTCCATCCTGATTATATTTATTAAATATATTTATATATAATTTCACTTCTTTTATTTTCAGTTTATAATTTTTAACTCTCATCACATATAAATTATCATTCATAATATATCATATCATCTCTCATTTTTATTAGAATTGTTATTATTAAAATTACAAAATTAACATGTCCCAATTCCTATCCACAAATGATTTTTTCTACCCAAAATCTAACACATTTTCCTTTTACACAATTTTTCTTTTTAAATTTGTTTAAAATGTAATGATTGAAAGGAAGAAAACAACTACAAAGTGTAGATGTGTATTTAATGTGGCAAGGACAATATTGCAAGGTCCTGAAAAAAAAAAAAAGGTTTTGATTTGTGGCACTAAATTGGGGGCACTAATGCCCCTAATTTCCATATAAGGCAAAAAAAAAACAAAACAAAACAAAATAGTTACCCAGAATGGAAATTAGGGGCATTAGTGCCCCCCAATTTAGTGCCACAAAACATTTTCTAAAAAAGAATTACAAGAAAGCCAGTACAAAGCAAAGCATGGTTTGTATTGTTACCTGGGCATTTCTTATACGACAATGCTACGTAGCTCAAGTTTTGTGGCTCAAAAGTTGTTCAAATGGCCAAAACGACGTCGTTTTGAGTACAGAACAACATACAAATGGCCAAAACGACGTCGTTTTGGCCATTTGAGCCACTTTTGAGCCACAAAATTTGAGCTACGAGACATTTTCCTTTCTTATATGGTGAAATACAACAAACCAAAAATATTTGAGGTTTTGTAGAAGGTGTCAGTGAGGTACTCTCTAACTCTAGGGTTTTCATGGAACTGAACTGACTGCACCAGCAGACAAGGTGCAATTATTTTGATCAGTATATATTTATAGGGTCTTGCTACATCCCCTAAAAAAACCCCCCCTAATCCCCCTAATTTCTATATCAAGTAAAAAAAAAAAAAAAAACAAGGAAACAGTTGCCTAAAATGGAAATTAGGGGGATTAGGGGGGACAGTTTTAGGGCTCCAAATCATTTTCCATATTTATATCAACAATGATTCATCCCACTAAAAACACCACCACTAATAGCACTAATGCATTAAAAAAGTAAAAAAAAAAAAAAAAATACAACTCCAAGACCAAAACATCACAAAACATCACATCATTACTGGTGGAACCCACTACCACCTAATTAGTGGGAGCACTAATTAGTGCTCCCATTCATTTTCCTATTTATATTTATGGGACACTTATATAAGAAAAATGATTGAGAGTTCTAATGAAGAACCTCTAATGAGCTCTAATGCGGGTGAGCCTTATTATGATGTGATGTTTTAGCCTTGAATTTTTTATTTTTATTTTTCTGCTACATTATTAGAGCTCAATTCCAAAATTAGAGGGATGTGTCATTACTCATTCTATAAATCCATAAATTTAAGCTTGCTTTTCAATACTAAACCCTACATTAACATTCTGAGTATTTTTTTTTTAATTATCATTATTATTATTATTTTATGATTTCTTAGCTTTTTTTATATTCAATAAGTTAAAAAAAATTATTACAAATTGTCACACCACTCTTCTTATTTTTATACGTTTTTTCGTAAAAAGTTAAAAAATTAACTGAAATAATTAATTTTCAAACGAATCAAACACACTGTTTAAAAGTAAAAAAACAAAGGTTGAGAATTGGTTTGGGAAGTATTAAAAAAAAAAAAAAAAAAAAAAAAAAAAAGAAGTTGACATTGTTTGGGGAAGTACTAAAAAAAGGTTAAGTAAAAGATTGACATTTTTATTTATTATGAAAAGACGTACAAAAAAAAGTAAAATAAATCAATAAATTGATTTTTTTGACACTTTTTGAAAGAGATCTGGGAACTAGTTTCAAATCTAAGTACTGCTAGTTCAGATCCAACCAGCTGATTCATTGCTTCTAACCTAAAAGGTTCTCAAAAAATAAGAATAATGAAGTAAGAACAAAAGGGATCAGTTCCTTTTGAGTTGATGATGTAATTGGAGAGGTGTATTTGTGGATTCATTTTGAGATCCATTATGAATGATTCAACAATGCTAGAGACCTCTAAAAAGGCATCTCTAAACCTACCTCTAATGAGGTGGAAAAGAAAAAAAAAAAAAAAAAAAAAAAAATCAAGACACATGATTGGCTGTGGCAGTGGGGGACCTACTGCCACATCACTAGTGGTACCTCTAAATTAGAGGTCCCAAGCATTTTTCATGAATGATTAGGGCAGTTTATCTTTTAAAATTTATTTAAACAAAATTATATAAAAAATCAAATTATCAAATATTGATACCTAAATGATTAAATTATATTTATTTTAACCAAATGTGTAATTCAAATTCATCTTAAAATGTAATCTTCACCCCCCCTAAAATAAGGTTGCGTTTGACAAATATTTTTTAACATTTTATTATTTTTTTTAATGACAAATAACTATCTTTTTTTTAAAAAGAAATTTTTTTTTTTTGATGTACCTTACTTAATAATTTCTCCCATAGAAAACTAGTGTCCAGTGGTCACACAATATTAATAAGCGCATCCATAAGGTTAATGAGAGAGCGGTCCACATCTAACAACCGTTCAATCCGAATCATATGGCTGTACAACCTCCACGTAGTATTGTGATTAGTGACAGAGGTGAAATTCATAATTTTATATTGAATGATTGAAAAAATATGATAATTTGTGATTAGTGAAAAATACCACCTTATGACACCCTTAGATCAGTCAATAATTTTTCCAATTATCAACCCTTTGTCACCCCCACTACCCTCTTGTAGCAATTTTGACGGTCTCTTCTCTTCTAAAAATTGCATAAAAATAAATAAATAAAATTTTGTTATTTTTTAATGTAAAGTTTTGTCTGGCTGTGGCTTAACAGGATAACAGAGGTGATGCTTGACAATCTCTAAATAAGTAGTATTTTGATTAAGAAAAATCAAAATTAAAAAATTTGTTTGGTTGGCTTAGAAAAGCAACTTCTCTATTAATTTTTTTTAAAAAATGTTAAACATAATTATTAAAAGATAATTTACTCTATACATTGAGAAATTCCGTCATGCTCCTTTGATTAACAAAAGGTTCGCAACATTATAAAAATAATATGGTAATTTTCATCAAAAAGTAAAAAGTAAAGTAATCTTTTTTTAGTAATTGCTAAACACATCTACTTTTTAACCCAAAAAAAATTTACAAAAGTAATTGCTAAGAAAAATGTCATTTCATTAAATAATAAAAAAAATAGAAATAAATAAAACTTAGCTCATTTGACAAACATATCTTCCGCCAAAAAAAACTTAATTTAATCAATTCAAAAAAATATTAGAATTTTTTTTAAAAAAAAGTTAAGAATTAATAAACAAACTAGTTTATTACCATTACTTTTTGTAAACTTATTTTTAGTCAATAAATTAGATTTTTACCTAACTCCAAAGAAGTCTAAAATAATTTTGGGTGTTGTTAATACTTCTCAAACAATTTCTTTGAACTCCTAAAATTATATTTTTACCTAACTCCCCTCGTGCCTTCCCTATCTTTTGGTAAGGGGAAGCGAGGTGAAAGAAGGATTTGGGGTGGTTGCTATGCGGGGTGTAGAGCAGTTACTATTGTGTAGTCAAATGGGTTCATTTTGGGGTTCATTTCAATAAATCAAATCGTTCACATTTTAGAATACACCAAGTAGAACATACCTGTAAAAAATCAAATTAATCGAGTATCGTTTACCTTTTCATCCACTCACATTTGTATCTACAAAAATAAATAACAATTGTGATTTAAAATATTAAAATGAATATAAATGTGAATAGATGAAATGGTAAATGATATCCAATTAACTTGATTTTTTACAGGTATGTTCTATTTGATGTATTCTAAAATATGAATGGTTTGAATTATCGAAATGGGTTCCAAAATGGACCCATTTAGTTGTACAACAGTGATTACTGTGCACCCCACACAACAGCCACCCTAAATCCGTGAAAGAAATGGAGAAATTGCCAAAGTAGGGAGAAAGATTATGGTTGTAAGGTTTATTTTGGCAACTAACAAAATGCAAATTTATTAGTTTATTGACTTATTTAAGCCTCGTTTGACAAGTAGCTGTTTTAGCTTAAAAGTTAAAAAGTTACTAAAAAAATCAAAAAGCCTATAACATATACCAAAAAGTTAAAGATTCCATTTTCTCTATACTTTTTGCACATATTTTCGTAAAAAGCCAAAAAATCACCTCAAACATACTATTTTTTTTTATGGAAAATGATTTGGAGCCCTAATTTCCCTCCCCCTAATCCCCCTAATTTCTAATTTGGGAAACTATTTCCTTTTTTTTTTTTTTTTTTTTACTTGATAAGGAAATTAGGGGGATTTGGGGGAGGGAAATTAAGGGGATGTAGCAAGACCCTTTTTTTATCTCATATTTTAGCCAAAAAATTTAAAAATTACTAAAATAAGCTTGTTTCCAAACGAGGCCTTAGATCACATAATCCCTTTACTTTTTTACATATTTTTTCAAAACTAAAAACAAAAATAAATAAAAAAGTAAAATTTTTTCTACTTCCCAAAATAGGCCTAAAGATGAACGTCTATAGAGATAAGGTGACTGATGGGTGTGGGGAGACTGGAAATGGCTGGGTAAGTGGCTAACTACGATGGAGGGGATCATTGTAGTGATAATTGTTCGTTTTTGTTTTGTTTTGTTTTGTTTTTATTTTTTTTGAAATTTTTATAGAAATTTTTAATTTTAAACTCAACTATTTTGATGATATAATTTTATATTTTATTTCAATCTTGACAATTTTTACTTTCTTATTCTTATAATTTACTTTATTAATATTCTCTCAAATTTTTTATATTAAAATCGAAATCAAATAAATACAATCAAATGGAATAATTTTATCATCCCAAAAAACACGAGTGGTGGGGTTGGCAATGACGAAGGAGAATGAAAAGAAAAGACTAATGCGTATATGCTTAGGAATAGGAACCAAAGAAAATTTTAAATTTTATTATATTTAATTGTAATTATTTTTTATTTTTTTGTTATTTAATACTAAAAGTTAGATTTAATTTTTAATCTCAATGATATGACAGTCAATTAAGATATTACAATTATCATTCTCTCTAGTATCTTCCTTAAGAATAAAGCTATACGTATCAATTGGTATATAAATTAGTATATTAATGAATAAATCATAATTTTAGAAATTTAAAGTCTTGTAATTTGTATAACGTGTGAGATTTGTGAGATCCATAGTTTTGAAAGGATAATATCATAACATATGTTAGTATACCAATTGATGCATGTAGCATTATTTCTTCTCTCATAATCAACCAATCATGTCCCTTATACATTATTGAGTCTATAAAATAAGGGAGTATTTACATATAAGTCTTAATTTATAAATTTATACTTCATTAAGTCCTAACTAAAAATTTTTAAACCTTCAAATCCTATTAAATTTTTAATAGTCGGAATTGCCCTTCAACTAATGATTGTTTATCATTTGTAATTATCTATAAAATAATATGATGATTTGACATTTATTTTGATTTTCAAAAATTTTAAAATATCAACTTCCAAATTGAAAAAAATTTTAAAAAATTATGTGCAAAAAAAAATGAAAAAGCTAAATTATTTTTTTATACAAAACTAAATTTTATATCTATAAAAGAGCATGATGGTGGAATAATAATATGCAAAATTGGAAAAAAAAAATTAAAAATGAAAAAATGATAATGTTTTCAGTTTTAAAATTAGAAAAAACTGTTGATATTCTAGGTTTTATTGGATAGTTGAATCAAACCAATAAATAGAAGGCCAAAAACGTTTAATCTCATGCTCTATTTTTTTCATCAGTTAGTGAAACAATTATTTAAAACATTACTATGCAAAATTGATAAAGTTATTGGTTTTAAAAATTTTAAAAAAAAAACTAAATAAGGCTTATTGGTTTAAAAAATCTTAAATAGGACTCGAATTACTATAATATTTGTAAATAAGACTTTTAAGTAATTAATTTTAAGATTAAGGCCTCGTTTAAAAACATACTATTTTAGTAATTTTTTGATTTTTTACAAAATAATATGCAAAAAAATAAAGAGAATAATATAAAAACTTATAGTAATTTTTTAATTTTTTAACTAAAATATATAATTAACAAATGAGGCCTAAATCTAAACAGTGAACTTACATATAATTTTTTTTTTTTTAATTTTAATAATGGGTGTAAAGAAATTCTTGGATAGGAGGCACGAATCATAATCCTCTTCTTGACTTTCTTCCTTGATTTCTTATTTGTTGAGTTATTGGGCTTACTTTTGGATTTAATTTTAACGATCCGAACCATTCACATTTTAAGATTTGTTGAACATATATCATATTTGTAAAAAATTAAATTGATTGGATATTAGAAACTACGTGTTCGGATCATCGAACTAAAAACTATTTTTTAAAAAAATTTAATAAATTATTTTCCGAACACAAACTTTTTGATATCTGATCAATTTAATTTTTTACAAATATAATATATTCAATAAATTTTAAAATATAGATAATTCAAATCATCAAAATCGAGCCTAAAAATAAACCCAACGGCCAAGGAAATAAGAAATCAAGGAGAGGATCTGATACAGGAGGCACGAGCACCCGTTTTCCCTTTCCTCTCTCACTGACTCGTGTGTTCTCAGTGTCCTACTGATGACAGTGATGTCAGAAAGTCAAACAACAGACCAAAACTTTCTCAGTGATCTGACCTGACGTGGACACTTCAGGTCCCACTTCATGCAGTGATCTCAACCGTTAAATTAAATATAGTTAATTAAATTAATAAATAAATAAACGTTTGAGATTTCGTACCACCAAGCGGCTTAGAGCGACGGGGCTGTCACTGAGAAATTTGACAGCTAGGGTCATGGCCATGGGCACAGAGTCCTCCCCTGGTATCATCATCTCTATGATGTTCCCAGCGATGAAATCCATCGGCAGACGTTGATTGACCTCATTTGATTCACCTGTGTCGCGCAACAGCACATCCACCGCATCATTGGGCATACCCTTGTCATCTGTCTTCTCTAGAGCCATTTTTCTATCCTCTACGATCCTCCTCACCATGTTCAACAACCTCTCCTTTGCCTGCATTCACAGTTTAAAGAGCAACTTTAAACTGTTCTAGCACATGTACATTATAACTTATCAAAGATTGAGTGATATTACCTCTACTAATTAATGTATTAATTAATGTATCAACATTAATTATTATTATTGATCCCCCTTATTAAATAAATTACAAATATAAAAAATATCTTAAATTATACGACATCATCAATTGATACACTAATTATCACACTAATTGATGCATATAACATTAGTCTTAAAGATTACTAAAAACAGCTTTTAAGACAGCTGTTAGTGTTAAAAAATTAATTAAAAATATATTGAAATTATAAATATTTTAATATTATGCATTTTTTTATCGACAACCCTCACGACTATCAGTAACAGAATTCGTACTTAGCATGTTTGTTTGGAGAAATATGAACACAAGATAGGACTCATAGTCCGGTGGATGAAATATAGTCCATTGTTTGACTTAAAAATTTTGCACCGAATTGTGAGTCTATCTAGACTAATGTTCACTCATATGTGAAATAACCAATCTTGCTGCAGACCCTCAGTGGGGGTCGCACCCCCAGTGAGGTGTCGCACCTCCACTGGCTGAAACTCAAAAAAAAATAAAAATAAAATAAAACAGTTTTTTTTACACCCACTCACAGCACGCCACCTCACTGGGGGTCGACCCCCAGTGGGGGTCCAAAGCATTTTTCGTGAAATAACTCCATCCCAAGGGGTGTGAGACAGAAAGCTCGGGATTGGGATTATTTTGAGCTTATTAAAATAAAATTAAAATCTCAATTAAAATAAAATAAAATATATATAATTTTAGTAAATTAAAAGTTCAAATTAAAATAAAATTAAAAAATATCAACAAAAAATTAAAATAAATTTATATAATTTGTATAGATATTCTATTTAGATAATTTTTAAAAGCTCTAGTAAAAAAATTAAATAAATAGGATACACATCGGATTTAATAGAATAGTCTAATCCAAACATCTAATCTTATAACTAAACAAATATATGATTTAATAGAAAAGTTCAATCAAGACATTTAATCCCATAACTAAACAAAAACAAATTAGTCCGAAGACAGAACTAACAATCTAGTGAATTACAATCCTCTTTATTCAGTCTCTCTAAACAAACATACCCTTATTTCATTCTGGTAAATGTTTCACATTCAAATTATCAGATTCGTCTACACTAATAAATACATGAGAAACTTATGTTTATGCTAATGAAAAGAAATATGTAAAATAATTTTATTTATTAATTATGCGTGCGCGAATGCCATGCATGCATAGATGCATACAAATGTAGTAGACTTACAAACTACGAAAAATTAAAATTCAGTGAAATATTTAAAAAATAATTATAAATTTATGGAAAATTTAAAAATATTAATATTTATAAAATTTATTATTAATTATTTGACATCCTTTAAATAAATGCACTTATCTCTTTACTTGTCTGCACTTATTTTCGTAAAAAATCAAAAAAATATAATTATTTAAATCATTCCAAACAAATTTTCCTACAAACTATTCCCATCTAAAAACAGTATGTGTATACCTTACTTTGTGTACTAAGGCCTCGTTTGAAAATATGCTTTTTTAATAATATTTTTATTTTTTGATTAAAATATAATATAAAAAAACTAATATGTTTAGAATGACTTTTTAATTTTTTACGAAAAGATATATAAAAAGTAAAGAGAATTTTTTTTTTTAACTTTTTAGTATAAATTATTGGTTTTTTAATTTTTTTAGCAATTTTTTAACTTCTAAATTAAAAAATAATATTGCCAAATGAAGCAG
This sequence comes from Camellia granthamiana, assembly GCA_036172215.1. Taxonomy (NCBI): domain Eukaryota; kingdom Viridiplantae; phylum Streptophyta; class Magnoliopsida; order Ericales; family Theaceae; genus Camellia; species Camellia granthamiana. The sequence goes on along the minus strand of CM069903.1, from coordinate 43,650,936 downwards.
TTGCTTTAGGAAGTGGCTTACAAATTGATTTTTTGACTTATTAGGAGAAAATAAAAAAAAAATAATAATAAGCTGATTCCAAAAGAGAGCCGTACCCAAGTAATTATAGAAGTTGATATTGATGTGAAATACTACATCTCATTTATTTATTTTTATTATTCTGCCTCCGTTTGGGAAGTGGGTTGGCTTTTTAACTTTTTGGCTTTTTTGACTATTTTAGCCTGGGCTTAAAAGTTTGGTTTGGGAAGGGCTTTTTGGCTTTTTGGCTTTTTTGACTTTTTTTGTGAGAGAGGAGTGTAATGATTATGGGTTGGACGTGATGTTTTGTTTTTTGTGGCTAAAAAAGCCTATTTTGTCTTTTGTGGCTAAAATAGCCAAAAAAGCCCAAAAAAGTTCTTGCCAAACACCACCTCTGTATCATGGTTACGTTAATATTCTGTATTTGAACATAATGATTAATAATAATAATAATAATAATAATATAAATATTGATAATTTATAACAATTTTTTATTATTATTGGCAGTTGAATACCTTGAGAGATTTATATAGTGTGGTTCCTGGAAATTTAACTGGTAAGCAAATCAAGCCTCTGATGAATTCTTCGTATTCTCGCTCGAGGAAGTTCAAATCATCACCAGGACCAACGCTCATCAACACTCTCACCAGCACTTCAAACGTAATCTAACATACCACAAACAAACAAACAAATAAAAATATTTATAAATTTTGTATTAGAAAAAATATTAATTATAATAAGAAATAGTGTTACAATGACATTTGTGAAATTAGTAAAACAATAACGAATATTTTCATTGTAAATAAAGGGACTACAAAATAGTACATCTTATTGTATGAAAATTATGTACATAAATTTAGTCGGTATACTATTACTCTATATGAAAATTATGTAAATCATTCTATATGAAAAAATATCAAGAAAAACAAATAAGCTCCGTTTGGGAAGAGTTATTTGGAGCTTTTTTAGCTATTTAGCCACAAAAGACAAAAGAGATTACTTTAGTCATAAAAAACAAAACATCACATTCAACCCATAATCATTATACTCTTCTCTCACAAAAAAAAACCAAAAAAGTCAAAAAATAAAAAAATCCTTCCCAAATCAAGCTTTTTAGCCCAGGCTAAAATAGCCAAAAAAATCAAAAAGCTAAAAAATCAACCCACTTTCCAAACAACACCCATGTGATTCACATCTAACACTAATATATTATTGAGAACTTTAGAAACTCATACTTAGAATGAATTTGAAGTATGTATTTTTTGGGTTTGGATTATCTCAAGTTGGCTACCCAACTTGAGAGATAGTTTGGCTTGGTGATCCCATTTTTAATGCAAAAAATTAAGATGGTTGAGTATTAGTAATTATATATTTGAATCACATTTTTTTTAAACGATAATTATAATTTTAAGAATAATTACTTATTTTTTTATAATATAAATGTGATTCAACCATAAAACAATCAATATCCAATAATTTTAATTTTTTTTCAAAAATAAATAAACTCACCGAATTTTAAAAAATAAAGCTGTCTAAATCGGCTGACCAAACTTAAACATTCTCTCAAAGTAAGACCATATAAATTCATATTTTTTTTTAATAGGCCAAGTTTGGCTAACTAAAATAAGTACACACTTTTTATCTTTTTATCTTTTTTCCATCACATCATCTCTCTACTTTTCTGTACATCTTTTCGTAAAAAGACAAAAAATACACTTATTTAGGTTATCCCAAACAACCCCATAATACATATATTTTTAGAGTTTTAATTATTGGTACATATCATTAATCTTTTTTGTACATGAATGTAGAGAGGGAGGGAGAGAGAGAGAGAGAGAGAGAGAGGGATGGGACCTTTTTGGTTTCTTGTTGAACTAAAAGGGGTTGTTTGTCTTTCCAAGTAGACAAAGTGAGCCTTACAGAGCTTTGAATATCTCTTGTAATACGAGCTTTGAGCTGAGGAGATCTGAAGAAGCCACCGATAAGGCCATGTACTCTCCTCTGAAGAGTTCCATTCATTTGGAGAATTGAAGATTTCCCAAGAAGTTCAGTGATGGATTTGGGATAGTATGGTATGAAAATGTTGCCTTGGTTCTGTAAAACCACCTTGTTCACCTCTGGGTCCGTCGATACTATTATGGGTCTTCCCAATATGTGCGTTTTGAACACCTTCCCGTACCTAATTATTGAAGTAAGAGAGAGATTCTATTATTTGTATCTCAATACATCGGGTCATTTTAGAAAGTAGATTAAAAATCACTTTTTAACTTTTAACTCACTTTCTCTCTTACATAAAAAAGTTAAAAAAATAAAAAAAATAAAAAATTAACTTTTAACTATCTTCCCAGAACACTCAATTATAATTTGTTCTCTATGTTTAATTTTTTTTTAATTTATTTTTTATTTTACTCCTTCATGTTTTAAATTTAATTTTAAAATTAATTTCTATTTAAAATTTAACAAAAAATGTCACATTAACCGTCATATGACATAAAAACATTATTATGTTAAAATTTAGTTACATGAAATATGTAACTTATACATGATAAAATATTTTTAGGTCATATGATTATAAAATGTTTCATTGCGAAATTTTTTTTGGGTTTGCGCTCTGTTTAGGTCATATGATTAACAATAAGCCAAATAAATTATTTATTGACTTATTAATTTATTTTTATTTTATTATTCTTTTATTTTTTTATATATATTTTTATAATAAATTAAAAAATTTTAAAAATAACCCATACCCAAATTGACATGCTTCATGGAATGAAGAGAAGATGACGTGCAAGTATGCAGAAAGCAAATGGTCATTTCATTGGGAAGCTGAAACCTATGGTGTCTCTGTATGCAGAATAATATTATATGTATTAATTAATGTACTAATTGATGATGTGATATAATTTAGGAAGTTTTTGATATTTGTAATTTAATTAATGAGTGAAAAAATGCTTCGGACTCCCACTGGGGGTCGACCGCCAGTGAGGTGGCGCGCCGTGATTGGACAAAAAAAAAACTGTTTTATTTATTTATTTATTTTTTTTGAGTTTCAGCCAGTGGGGGTGCGACCCCCACTGGGGGTCTGCAACAAGGTTGTTAATGAGTGAGGTCAATAATACGATGGTGCTACATGTACCAATTAGTAATGTATTAACTTATGTACCAACACTAGTTATGACATTATTATTAATCCCACTCATTAATCACATTACAAATATTAAAAATCTCTTAAATTATGGCACATTATCAATGGGTATACTAATTAATATATTAATTGGTACATATAATATTATTCTCAATAATAATATTATAACTTTTGTTGGTATACTAATTAGTATACTACTTGGTGTATGTAACATCATTGTATATCATATCATCTATTAGTTTATTAGTTAATTAATACATATAGCATTATTCATTTTATATTGATATGTTATTATATAGTTGGTAATTTGATTCGCATAATATGAGATAAGAAATTATAGAGGCTTTGTTTGGAATGTAAGTTAATTTTTTTAATTTTTTTAATTTGAAGTGAAAAAGTCTAGTTTATATTAGATTTTTGGATTTTTTAAACTTTTAAAAAAAATAAAATGATTATAGTTTAAATATGACATTATCTTATTGATTTTTTTAATCTATTTTATCATTTCATTTCTTTTTTTCTTTTTTCTTTTTTTTTGAATATTTTAACTTCAAAAACCAACACGCTAAACGAGAACAGAATTTAATTCGAGCAATAAATTCATATCAATTTAAGTATAAATTTTTAAAAAAATAACAAATCAGTGTAGTAGTTGAAATTTATTTTTTCAGAATAATCATAACGTTTATAAATTTTAATTATTAAAATCATAAACTTTTCCATATATAAATAATTATTTTTAAAAGATACATTCAATTTGTAACTTTCTCTAAATTATATATCATTCAAGGAGTGGAAAGTATACTTGAAATTAACAGTTACAGATTTATATATAATTTAATATGTTGTAGTTGCTAAAGGGCATTATAGAAAAGCAAAAAATTGTGACAACTTGTGTTCCTATGAAGTCACTTTCTATATCGTATAGATTTTCACTCCATTTTCTTAGTTGTCACTATTATAATATTAAAAATATTAGAAATTCTAAATGAATTATTAATAATTTTATCAAAAACTCACATAAATTTTATAATTTTATTTATTTATTATTGTGACAACTGTCACATTATTAAAATTGAATTTTTTTTTAAAAAATGTAAAGTTTTGTTATTACATAATTTGTAAATTTATTAATTTGTAAAATATTTTTAACTTTGTAATTTGAAAATTCTGTTCCGGAAAACAATTATAAGCTATCCCATAATGGTAACCAAAATTATTATTCAAAAATTTGAATACCATCATCTACAAATCAACAATATTAATCAGTAAAATCCCAAATTTTTTCATAAACAGTAATTTTCCCTTTCAACTTTTGTACCAACGGGTCGGCCAACAAGGCATTAATTAGTATGAAAAATTGGTATATAATTTGTGAATTTTGTCGTTAATGAGAAAAGTAAAAGTCAAAATATGCCCTTCGATGCTTCTTTTTTGAAAGCTCTTTAATTGAATTCCAATTTCCATCCGATTTGAAAGCACATCACAGCGTGTGATTAGTCAATTTTAAACCCATGAAAAAAACACAAAGATAATTATAATAATTACGAGGTCCCATTGATAGATAGGTTGCATACCACCTTGACAAAGATTAGGCATCATCACCCACTATGGCCCCAGATTTGACCCACTCCAAAATTCAGTGTAATTATGTGTTGACTGACACACAATAAAATTACATAATTAATCTTTTTTTTTAAATATAATTATCTTTACATAATTAATCTTATTTTTTAAATATAATTATCTTGTCATATTATATTATGGTTCTATTAAAAAAATAAATTCATGGAAGGGTGTTGTGTGAATTTTTGGATTTACACAAATATTTATTTATAAAAATATAAAATAAAATCACTTAGGGACAATTTGAGAATATAGTAAAAAGTTAGTTTTTTAACTTTTTTACACAAAAAAATCAAAAAAAACTAACTTGTTAACAAAAAGTCAAAAAAATTAACTTTTTATCAATTTTTCAAAACACCACTTATTATGACAAAGAGATGAAGAAAATAACAACAATAATGAGACAATTCTAAAATAATAGTAGCACTATATGAAATTTTTTGAAGTGTATAAAAAAGGCTTATACTTCTCATAGAATAAGGCTATGTTTGGGATATTATTTTAGGCTAAAATAGACATATAGAACAAAATTAACTATTTTAACTAAATAAGACAAAAAATTACATCTAATCTATAATTATTTTATTTTTTCTTTTACGAAAGTTAAAAAATTAAAATAAGACTTTTTAACTCTAAAATAAAATAATTAAAAAAAATAAAAAATCAACCCACATCGCACACGAAGGCTAAGACATCACACTCAAAATGATTAGAAAACTTTATGAAAATAAAATTATTTTACTACTTATTTGTAAGCTTATGAAGAATAGAACACACATGATCAATTTATCTTAGCTATCTAATCAATCACTTGAAAAATAACTTTCACAACTAATTATATTTTTATGCATCGCAGTTAATAACAAAACGTCTCATCCACCTAATTAACCTCTTTGTTTTCTATTTCTATGAGAGATTAAGAAAAAAAATATTTAAAAGCAAAATGTAAATATTATTACACACAAATAAATTAAAGATTACCAAGCACAACACAATTCAAAGGGCGATCTAAGATTATGGAGTTGGTCTAATAAATAAGGTGCTTATTTATCGGGATGACGTTTGAATTCGAATTTTATCATTGTGTGCCATGCAACTTTTCTTTTCAGGTTACCCTCCTCCCAATTATTTTAAAATTGTGAATTTTTTTCTTAAAAAAAAGTCAAGACTTTTTTGTTTGGAACAAAATAATGAAAACATACCATTTTCTTTTTCCATCTTGGGTAGAGCCATGTATAGTATATACTGACAGAGCCCCAAAAGAAAAAAAGAAAAACAATGATGATGATAGATACTCACACTTTTGGTTGAGTGGATTGAGAGAAAACAAAAAGAAACAGAAAATAGTAATTAAAGACAATTCAGAAAACGAAGGAAAAATAAAATTGAAGGTAAACAAACAGAACATAAAGAGACTTACAGAGACTTGCGTTTGTCCATGAAGCTAACAGGGCGAGAGGTGTAACCAGAAGCAATGAAGTCAAGAGTTTCGCCTATAAAAGGCCATCCTGAGCTCCCTCTTGGAATCTCACTCTTGTTTGGCTGCCCCTCTTTTTTCATTTTCAGCTTATACAACAAACTCAACCCAAGAATTATAGCCGTTAAAATCCAACATCCCATTAACCATTCCATTCTCAAACCCAAGATAGACTTGTATACTCTATGCTGCTGCTGCTGCTGCTCTCTCTCTCTCTCTCTCTCTCTCTAATTTCACAGCCCTGCATAACCTTTTCTTGAGTCAACCTGCTCATATTGTGCCACTGTTTTCGATTTATATATAGATATATATAAGAGAAAAGTTAGGATCAGGAAATTTTTTTTATCAAAATGATCATGAAAAATTTATGATTTTTGAATTATCTTGATTAATGTGTGTGTTTTATTTTAAATGTAATTCAAGGGACACAAAAGCTTTTATGATTATTTTCATGATTTTAATATATTATGATATTAATTATAATTTATTGTGATATTATGGGTTCGTTTGGGAAAGAGTTGGCTTTTTAATTTTTTAATTTTTTTAGCTATTTTAATTTGGGGTTAAAAAGTCTCGTTGGGAAAGGACTTTTGATTTTTTTGACTTTTTTGTGAGAAAAAGAATGTAATAATTATGAGTTGAATGTGATATTTTGTCTTATTAAGCTAAAAGCTTATTTTATTTTTTGTGACTATTTTAGCCAAAAAAAGGCCTAACTTTTTTCTTCCCAAACAGAGCCTATTTTGATTATGATTCAATAGCTCTTTGGTTATGACCTTATATAGTGTTTGGTTACAACTAACAAAAATAATGATTTTGTTTGTTAGCATTACTTTTTAGCTTAAAAGTTTAAAAGTTATTAAAAAAATTAAAAAGCTAACAATCTATACCAAAAAAATTAAAGATTTCATTTTCTCTCTACTTTTTACATATCTTTTTGTAAAAAATAAAAAAGTTATCTGAATTTTTTTTCACATCATATTTTAGTCAAAAAATTATTAAAAAGTCTGTTCACAAACGAGACCTAAAAGTCTTAAAAATTTTACTAAATATTTGACTAAATATCTCACATAAATGTAGAACTTATGGGACCCACACTCAAATTTTTGGTATGACTATCATAACTTTATAACTTATTATATGTGATTTTTAGTTATAAGATTGAATTATAACATTTATGGTAAAAGCATTCTTATTCAGATTCAAAAATTAAATATACTTTATAAATTTAGTAACATATCAAGAGGATAATTAATTGATAATCAATTATTTTCTTAATACATTACTGAATTTAAAAAGTGAATCTCAATTTTTTTTTTATTTTAATGTTTCAATTTTATAAATGTCATAACTTATATGTGTATATCATAATATTATCCTGTATAGATACATGTGTGTGTTTGTGGTACCATAAGATTTCCCGTGTGTGACTTCTATTACTTTGGCCCTTTTAATCCATTAAATTTATATATTTCGAGTCTGGTATAATTTTTTAGAAGTTAAAAAGTCTAATAACAAACGGAATTTTAAAATATATTTATGATTATTTCTTTTGGTATAATTTTTTTTAAATATATATATATATATAAGTAATTCTATAACCTACACTAAACCGTCCTTTAAAAGCTACTTCACTCATAATCCATTGATTTGGAATTGTATGTTTAAATTTAACATGTGTTTAAACCAAAAAAAAAAAAAAAGTTAACATGTATCTTTTCTGTATTTTTGTCTTTTCTTATCTCTAATCTTTATCTTTATATATATATTTTTTGTCTTCTCTTATCTCTAATCTGTATCAAAATATAAACCGGATATATTGTGTTTCATTCATAAATTTAGTGGAGAATTAAAAAAATGAAAATAAAAAAATAAGTAAAATATAAATAAAATATAATTATATTATATATATATATTTTTAAAAATCTCTTCTCAAATCTATGATCATAGTATAATTAATTGATTTCAAATTTAATGTCTCTATCACCTCTAGACACAAATAACATGTAATTAATTGATTTTCGCTTTCATGTCTCTAACACCTTCCCATGTGAATTTTTTTTTAAAATTATTCATGTCTCATAAATTATCAATAAAAATTAGGGTAAATTACAAACATACTCCTTGAGATTTACTTAAATTATAAATTATCCGTTGTGGTTCTAGAAATTATATTATGCCCCCTAAGGTTTTTTATTTCATAACAAATAGGTCATTTTATTAATAAATTATCAAGTTAATTAACAGTTTTTAATAATGTTAAAATTTTATTTCAATTAATAATTCAAATAATTTTATTATTATACATGTGAACAGTTAGAAATTTTATTTTTTCAATTAATTCTGTTGAATGAAATTTTTTGACGAAGAGGTATTTATAATTTTTCAAACCACAAGAAGTAATTGATATTTTAAACAAATCTCAAGAAGTGTATTTATAATTTACTCTAAAAATTATATCAAATATTTTGGTATAATTTTTTTAAATATATATATAAGTAATTCTATAACCTACACCAAACCGGCCTTTAAAAGCTACTTCACTCAATCAATTGATTTGGAATTGTATGTTTAAATTTAACACGTGTTTAAAAAAAAAATAAAAAATTTAGCATGTATCTTTTTTGTATTTATCTCTTTATCTTTATATATATATATATATTTTGTCTTCTCTTATCTCTAATATGTATCATCATATAAACTGGATATATATAGATTGTGTTTGATTCATAAATTTAGTGAGGAATTAAAAAAAAAAAAAAAAAAAAGATAAATGAAATATGAATAAAATATAATTATATTTTACATATATTATTTTTAAATCTCTTCTCAAATCTATCATCCTAGTATAATTGATTGATTTCAAATTTAATGTCCCTATCACCTCTAGACACAAATAACGTGTAATTAATTGATTTTAGCTTTCATATCTCTTAACACCTTCCCATGTGATACAATCGGATCACTAATTGATTTTGAATTTGTGTCTTTATTATCTTTCCTTCTTTTTTTTTTTTAATAATAATATATATACTAATTAGTATATTAATTAACAAAAATATTAAAGATTCTAAAAATTATACCAAATATCTCACGTATGAGACCTACATGAGATTTACATTGTGTGGGTCGCACACCCATGTGAGATATTTGATAAAAATTTTAGTAGAATATTTAGAATTTCTAACATTACTCATTAATGTACTAATATATGATGTGGCACAATTTTAGAAATTTTAGGTCTTTATAATTTGTATAATAGGTGGAGTTATAATTTTGAAATAGTAATGTCCTTGCATATATTAGTACACTAAGGGCATGTTTGATTGGATGGATTAGAGCATAGGATTGGGATTATTAATCCGTGGGCCCAATTATCCTATGTTTGTTTTAATATTTTGGTTTAGGATTATTAATCCAATGGATGATTAATCCAACAAATTTGTAGGATTATTAGTAATGGGATAGGGGTGGGATTATTAATCCAATGGATGATACCACACTAATTTTGATAGGATTAGTCATGTTTGATTCACAAAACTAATAGTGAGGTATTAATAATCCTATCAAAATTAGTGTGGTATTCACTATCCAATTTGATTAATAGGATAAATTTTTCATTGGATTAATAATCTCACCCTTACCCCATTACTAATAATCTTACAAATTTATTGGATTAATCATCCATGGGATTAATAATTCTAAACCAAAATGTTAAAACAAATATAGGATAATTGAGCCCACAGATTAATAATCTCAATCAGATACTCTAATCTATCCAATCAAACATGCTTAATTGATATACCAATAGGTACAAATAGAACAATCATTTTTTAAATAGTGCAAAAATATCAAAAATACTAGAGATATTTGATAAAAATTTTAATAAAATTTTTGAGATCTTCATCACTACTATGAAAATATATGTCCTTAGGGTCTTGCTACCTCCCCTAATTTCCCTCCCCTTAATCCCCCTAATTTCCATATCAAGTAAAAAAAAAAAAAGAAAAAAAAAAAAGAAACAATTTCCCAAATTAAAAATTAGGGGGATTAGGGGGAGGGAAATTAGGGCTCCAAATCATTTTCCATGTCGTTATTACCACTTCCACGTGGGATTGGACCACATGTGCACATATTGGCTGCTTCTTATTTATTTATTTATTTATTTATTTTTATAAATACTAACAAGTGTCTTCATATATTGTTTAATATTAAGAATTATATAAAGTGTCTTAAAAATATATAAAAATATCAAAAAATATATTATTTTCACTAAAAGTGTATTGAATTCAGGGGCGGCCCAACCTTTTTTGGGACCTAAGACAAAATTTTAAAGGGAGACATTTTGTTGTTTAAATGTCAATTATAATTTTTCATATTTTATTGTCATTTAAAATTAATTTTTCTTGCTCTTTGTAATGAAAAATTATTAATTAAACTTTTGTAATCAATTTTTTTAATGTGCCTTATTCAATTTATAAATTTATCCACTTAATTATTTAAGTGACACAGTCAATATTAGATGTGATTTTATTAATTTTAATTTTGAAAAAATCCTTTTGCAATAACAACTAATACAAATGTTAATAATATTTTTGTAATCGGTGCATGTATTAGAACAAAGAATATAATATTGTCATATAATTTAATAAGATCTTGTCTGGGAACATCACTTTTTAGTTTAAAAATCAAAAAATTATTAAAAAAGTTAAAAATTCAACAAATTATACAAAAAAGTTAAAAATTTTATTTTCTCTCTAATTTTTGCATATCTTTTCATAAAAAATTAAAAAATTATCCCAAATATATAATTTTTTACCTCATAGATTAACCAAAAAACCAAAAAATTTCTAAAATAGAATGTTCTCAAATGAAGCCTAAGTCAAATGATGTATTTTCTTTTTCTTAATTCATAAAATAAATATAAACAATCAATATCTGTAAAATTCTTGTATTTCAGTAAATTTTCAAGAAATTATTATTGGTTATTTGAACTTTTTGAAATTAGATAAAAAACCAAAAAGGACTTTAGAATTGTGTGTGTGTGTGTGTGTGTGAGAATTATTGAAATCTACTCTCAAAACGGTTTAGTACAGAAAGGAATTTTTTTTGATGTTTTGATTTCCAGAATCTTTCAACCAGTTAGAGCATCTCCAATGGTTAACCTTTTTTTTCATCAAATCTGATGCGAAAAAGGGTGATTTCCTCAATTTGGTACGTCGCTCTCCAACGGTGTTGCATCAAATTTGTTGCATCAAATTTGCGCCGGGCAACCGGTTGGTTGACCGGCCGGTCAACCAGTAAAGGCCAAATTTTTGTTTGTTTTTTTTTTTTTTTTACCGGTTTGAACCCTTTGTTTTGAACTTTTTGAACTTCTGGGTGGTCGACCGGGTGGTCAACCGGCCGGTCGACCGGGTGGTCGACCACCTAGGCAAAATTTTTTTTTTTTTTTTTTTTTTGACTGGTTTGAACCGAAAAGTGAACCTTTTGAACTTTTTTCCGGGGCGACCGGTTGGTCACCCGGATGGTCAACCGGTTCGTAATTCTCAACGGTCAAGAACAGTGTTTTGCTGAAATGCTTCGCGTGTTCTCATTTTGATACCAGATTTGCTGAATTCCCGATTTGGTATCGATTTGATGAAACCGTTGGAGTTCAAAAAAGTGGGTTTTTCATCAAATTTCATCAAATTTTGAATTTGATGCTGGATTTGATTCTCCGTTGGAGATGGTCTTATAAAAAAGTTTGAAGAAGCAATCAATGCTTCTTTTTTTTTTTTTTTTTATGGTTAAATCTTTATTCTTTCCTTCTTCGATAATGTTCTCAAGAAAATAGTAATAAAATTAGAGAGGCCTTTTAATTATTCTAAATTAGACGTAAGTTTTTGTGGGCTGTATTGAATATGTAAATGCATTTGGATATTATATAAAGTGACAAATTATTTGGAAATCCTATTTAAAAGACGATAAGTCTATTTAGTCTTACAACTTTTTGAATATTCTTCTTCATTCTTCCTATGTATTCGTTCTTCTCTCCCTCTTTTTCTTCCTAATTTTCGATCACCGGCAACTATTCTTTGCTTATTCTTTTTCTCTTTCTAATATATAGTCACCGACAACTGACGATCACTATAGCTTGGGGTTCACCGATAACCATCGATTATTGACTCTTAACTTCAGCCTTGCCGACGGTGAAAGAAACGAGTTTCTGACGAAGAAGATGAGTAGATCTACTCAGATTTACATTCAATCTGAGTAAATTTACATGAGATCCAACTAGATCTAAACCAAAAATAATTATCGGAGTACAATATTCTCTCTATATCTGTTTTTTTCCTTCAATTTCTTAATATTTCTACATTTTCTCTACTACACACTTTTATTTTTCTATTTTAATGGAGAAAATTTTCAAGTTCTGAACAGATTGTTTTTAAGTTTTAGTTACAGTCAACAAAAATTGTAAAATTTTACAATTTCGATTTTTTTGGTGTTGAAATAAATCATGCTTTAAAATTGTAAAATTTTACAGTTTCATAACATTCTTTAGAACTGTAAAATTTTGCAGTTTCATAACATATTTTCCAGTTTGATTAATAAGGATAAATGCTTAATAGAATCATGCTTTGAAATTGTAACATTTTATAATTTTAAAACTTACTTTTTAGTTTGATCAATATTTGAGATTATTTGTTTAAACCATACAAAAATTAAAAATAATATATACTTTTTTCCATTGTTATTTGTTGTTATTGTACGGGAAAGAAATAAACATTCTCGTATAATCCTGTTGATCAAGTCTGCGCTCCTCCGTACGTCGTCACTTTACTCCCTGAAAACACAAACGTGAGCTAGTCGGCGGGTGTGTGCCGGAAACCTCTCCGATGTCTAAGTCAGCAAAATAGACAAGTAGACAAAAGCTCTGTGTATTCGGAAATCAAAGTTGTGTTACCTCTCCACAGGTGATGTTTGTGAGCTTTTGTAAGTTCCGCATGGCACAATTCTAGTAGGACTCTTACTCCTCCATGTAGAGTCCTCCTAGGATTCTCATTCCTGAAAGATAATACTTATCCTTCAACACCCCCCTCACTGCTTAAACCAAGTGAGATGGTTTTATCATGGTTAGATTCTAATAGGACCGAGGTAAGCATGGCCATGCCGACCCACAGAGTAGACCGAATTCGGTTCTTCCTTTCACTGCTCTTACATCGGCTCTTCCTGCTCAAACCGTTCTAACCATAGTATTGCTCAGACCGTGCTAACAATTAGCTAGGTCTGACTGAGCTAGCTGCGCTATGCCGCGACCGGACTAACTCTGAGTGTGGCGACCTAGCGACCGAACTATCTGCAGCGCTCTCCCGGACCGAGATAACAATAGGCACTTCCGGGACTGGTCTAACTTTAAGTCCTTCTGGGACCGGACTAACTTTGAGGCCTTTCTGCTCAGCCCTTCGTACTGTGGCCCATAACGGCCCATTGCCCAGCTCGGCCCAATATTCATATAAATTACCCTCTCAGTTATGATTTTTTTGCTTTCAGTTTATTAATATTTAGCACATTTTGTTATATTTTTTCAATATATTTTCTTCATTTATTCTTTTTTATTTCTGGCAATATTTTGGACATTTCAACGACTTCCAATGATGTTCAGAACACTCCGGCGACACGCTGGCGAACTTCCGACGAGTTTCCGATGACCGTCTAACCAAAGTCCGGCAGTAATGGCATGTAGCAATGTTTTAAAAGTTTAAAAAAAAAAAGATTTTTTTGACAACAATTAAAAATATGTAGAACTAATTAGTATAAGTGTTTTGTTTTGGAACAAAATAAATTTTAAACTTTACATATGGGACTTACTAGTAAGCGATCCTATATAAATTTGGAGCCTTCATCTGTTGGGGGCCCAAAGCAATGACTTCAATATCCTTGTCCTTGGGCTGGCCTGAAATGAATTTTAGTGAAAAATGTCTTGTGTTCTTAAAATTTTTTGTCATTTAACAAGACTCTTTTTTTAAATAATTTTTTTTGTCAATAGTTGGGAACTTTAATTTAACATCAGAACAATTATATTAACATGTACAATTATAGTCTAATAAAATATATCTTTTTATTTATTTATTGACATGTCATAATATAAGAAAGATATCATAATGAGAAGAACTCAACAAAACACAGAGCCTCTGTAATTAATATTTTAACTATTGTAAGTGTTGATTTTCGACCACACAACCAAACAGGGAAACTCAGCAGGAGAGCATCGGCAGAATAGACTAAACCCAAACAACCTGCTACAGAAATATAAGAATCCGGCGGTGGTTCGTTCGGGCACTCTGACAATCAAGTCAGTAATTATTTCTCAAAGATAGCTAATAGTGCTTAACTCACTAGACAGAGCACAAAAAGCATACCTTAGACCCACGAGGGTGCTTTACTTTTATAGCTAGCACTAACCTGATCCTTGTAGAAGTCTAGCTTCAATGGACTTTTGCTCAATGCTCATCTTGGACTCCCAGCTAGATAGAGATAAACTCTCCAAGAGCTTTATCTTTATCCAGACTGAAGTCGTCTCCCATTCTAGGACTCTTGTCCCTTATCTGCCCATCGGTTCCGATATATCCACAGATAACCTCAGCCTAGCTGAGATCACCTCGGCATCATGACTAAGCCACGTGGCACTCTGGCTGACACATCGGCGTCACCTCGGCCACCTGCTGTTATTCACAAAATATGCCCCCACAATTGCCCTCTAGGTTCTATTACCTCGGCAACCTGAGGTGATAGAACCTATACCGTTTGTCCACATAACATATTGGTTAAGACTTACTCTATCATTCACAACCGAGATCATCACTCGTCAGCTGCATATGACCAAGACTCTGCAGTCTACTTTATTAATGACCAAGAATCAAGAACAAAGTTCTTCGAGTTCCTTAACCGAGATCGCTCTTCTAGCCGAGGTTTTTACTTTATTAAATCAAGAACTCCAAGAGTTTTATCTTTGCATGAGCTGTCACATACTGTTTTCTCAACTATTTCCGCCACGCGTCATTCTCTCATTGATTCGTACCTGACACGCGCCATCAGGTCACATCGCTTCTGTGCACGCCGCCTGACAGACACGTCATCCAAGACACATTATTATGATTTGCCGCTTTTTCATAATTTCAACAAAACTCCTCCCTCTCTCTCCGTCTCTTCACCTTTACAAAAAATACAATCTCCCTCGTTTCACAGATTCTCTCTCTCCAAACCTCCATTCTCGAACCGTTATTACTGTCTCTTCAAAGCTCTGCATTCATTCCGATTACGTCCTCCGGCGACCCTTTCATTATCTGTTTGCAACCATTCACGTCGTCTGAATTTGGCAATCTTCATATCGGCATTCATTTCACTCGGTAAGTTCACAGTTTCTTTCCCCTTAAGTTCGGTCTCTGATTTATTTCAAACTCTATTATATGTTTATATGCTGTTTGTTGCCATTGTGAATCTGTTTGTGTTTTTGAATCTTTACTTGTGCTTTGAATTTCATCATTTGGGTATCAAACGTGCTTGTTTGCGACTTAGTTTTATTCAATCTGTCTCTGGGTTTGTACATACGAACTGTTCATACACATGAGACTTTAGGAATTTGTCATTGTTGTCAGTTTTTGCACATCTGCACACACTTACTCAGTGTTCTTGAATTTTTGTTTGTTTTCTTGAGTCTAAATCATTACTCTTTTCTATTTTTGTTTTCCAAATTCTTGCCATTGATTCTTGTTTCCATATAGATTTAGGCTTTAGGATTTGATGAAGAAATCACATACTTAGGAAAAACTGAATCAAAACCCTCCTTAGATCTGAAAAAACCCTAGAAGCTGCCAGATTAGGGTTTAGCCGAGGTCTCTAAACCCACACCAAACATTCCTTTCTGAAATTTTGCCCTAATCTTCATCAGTCGACATCATGGGTATGTTCAGGTGGAGAGTAGACACCCTAGAAAAAATAGAGTATTTCCGTCGAGAGTTCTCCATCCCAGCCAATGTTCACCTCAGGTTGGCTGAGGAGGAGGACTCCATCATGCCTGATGGGGATTCCATGCCCTTCCCAGTAATAGCCTTTATAGAGTGTGGACTTTGGTTTTCCCTAGACATTCTCTCAGGGAGGTTCTTCACTACTATAAGCTCAACCCTATGCAGCTAGCCATCAACTCATATCGGGTTATCAATGGCATAATTGAACTAGCATACTGAGAAAAAGCTAGGATCACTTTAGCCGACATTCAATTTTTCTATACCATGTGTGGCCTCAAGTCTGAAAAAGGCTACATATACTACTTAAAGCCCAGATCCACCGCCTTCAAACTAATAGTTGACCTCCCAGACTTAAACAAGGGTGTTGGAGATGATTACTTCATCGTCTCGGGCAATTGGGAGTTCTCACCTGATGACGACCTCCATCTCTATCCTCTAAGTCGAACGGTGTTTAAAGAGGGTGATAGTAAGGACTGAGTCATTCTTCTAATCACATTTCTGTTAGGACTTGCCAACTTGATATATCTTTGTCTGAATACTTTTGCCTTCTTACTCTTTTTTGTAACTCTTCCCCAATCGGCAAAGGGATTTCGACAATCATTTGTTCCCAGCCGAGATTTAAAGAGGCTGTTAGATCTCCATGTGCAGAAGCGCAAGGCGCCTCTTCTACTGAACTACATTCTAACATACAAGTCGGCCCTGCCCGATGTCCCTCGAAAGAGCAAATCTCCACCTTCTGCAACATCTCTCCCTATTACTTCATCACTAACACCTGATCAAGCCTTAACTTCTGATCCAGCGGAGCAGCCATCAACATTTGCTCCCTAACTGATTTCTCCAGCCCAGCGCCAACGCCGGCGTCGAGCTCCACTCTTTGCTCCTGCAGGTATAACTCATAGCCGTAAACACCAAAACACTGAGGCGTCGGCTTACGATCCAGCAAACCCACCTACTGCACTTCTAGCAATCCACTTTGGCACTAAAGTCACTATTGCCACCACTGTCAAAGAGATGGGCCGAAAACCAGCCATTGTTGAGGATCTCCTCACCGATATCCTTGGGGTTATGACGGTGCAATCCTCGCCTTCTCCATCCCAAACAAAGCCAAAGCTAAAAAGATTGAAGAAGGCCAAAGCCAAGGCCATAGTGACTTAGATTGACTCTGAGGACACTATGCCAATTTTGAAATTGGCCGAGGTAGAGAAGAGTCAAACGGCCACCGAGAAAAGGCCAGCCGAGGTCGATGCACCTGATTCCCAACCGCCCAAAAGGCCAAGGTCTGACTAACCTGAGGGTAGCCAAAGCTTCCCTCACAATATGTCCTGGGCTCCTGAGGTCATGGTAGTTGACAAACCCCTAACAGCCAGTGACAGCGCAAAGAATCTTGAAGTCAGCGCAGCCCTGTCAATGGTTGTTCTTTTACCAAAAGACATGAATCGTATAGGCGAACTGCATGAATATGAAAACTTCGCCCTTATGATGTAGTACTCCATCTTGGTAAGTCTCTTTCTTACTCTTTTGTAATCTTTCTATACTTAATCAAATTTCACTAATCTGTTTTACTTCTTGCAGGCCATCCAACATGCTCATTCATACGCGGTCAAAACTGAGATGACAAGGAATGAGCTGGTAAAGAAGACAAAAGAAACTGCCAAGCTCCTCTCCCTACTCAATCAAGCCGAGGCCAACAATCGAGCCTTATTGGATCAAGCCAAAGCTTCCAAAGTTGCTCAAGATTTGGTCGAAGAAAAAGCAAAAAAGGCTAATGCTGAAGCCGAGGCCGCTAGAGCCAATCTTGAGGTTGCCAAGGCCAAGGCAGCCGATTTAGAGGCCAAGCTTCAAGAGGCCCTTGACTCAAAGGAAGTCGAGGTCAAGGTGGCTGATGAGAAAGCTTTTGAAGAAGGGCAAGTCAACCTGGCTTGCAACCGAGGTTATTACCTTGTTTGGACGATGGCGCGCAACAAGTTATCTGTCCCAATGGACTCCGACCTCCGAGGCATCAATCAACTTCAAGTGCCTTTCCCTCCAAAGCCTAAGGACTCTGGAGAAGAAGCCGATGATGATGATGCCGAGGATTGTGATGCCAAGGAAGAGGAGGAGGAAGCTACTACTGATGCTAAGTCCCTCACCCTAAATGAGCAAGTCCTAGACTTGATTCAAGATGAGGAGGATGTCTTGGTTTCCAAGGGCGTTTCTCCCAAACTAACCACCTCTGAGGCCGAGGTCCAGTGCACCGAAAGGAGTTTGGACAAGACTCTACTCGAAATAGATGCCGAAGTATCGGCGGAGAAAAATGCAATGCTGCCAACCGAGGCCGACAAGACTCTCTCAGCCGAAGTTGAGCAATCCCAGACCAATCCTAATGCTTAGGATATTTCTTCTTTGTTTTGTACTTTTCCTTCTTATTTTTGAACAATGTTAGCTTTAGTTTGGCCGATGTGCCCTTTTTTGTACCTCGAACAAGTTGTTTTTTGCCGGGCCGAAGTGCCTTTTTTTTTTAATGCAAGTCTTCTTTTTTCTACTAAGTGTTGAATGTTTGTTTCATGTATGCTTTACTACTTTCTTTCATACTTTTCACGCTTCCAGACTTAGAATATTTTTGCATTTCTTCAAAGTATACCTTTAACTGTATAATAACTCTGGGGTATAATACCTCATATATAAACCTTGACTGTTTGCCTCGGCTAACCATTGGCACACCTTGGTTAACACTAAAAATATCAAAAATATTTTTGCAAGTGTTATTCAGTATTTCTTTTGTATATTTCATATGCTATCTTCTATTGAGACTTCTTCCTTCTACCATTTCCAAGTCTGGCAACCCGATTGGCCATCTCGGCCAATATGTATCTCGGATACTTCTTTCAATGTGACCTCGGCTAACTTTAACTTGTAAATTTTCTTGACATTTCAACAAGTGTTAAGTCTATTCTGACTTGTAAATTTTGTCTACAAAATTTCAACAAATCCCAAACTCGTAAGTTTATTTATCATTCTCCAGCTCCTTGGCCCTTAATGTGAACCTAAATTTCACTTATGTTCACATTAAGCACATATAGTCTTTCACCGAAGTTAGATTCAAACAAAAACTAACCGAGGTTCTCAACTTTGGTTCCTCTGTTAATCTAACTGAAATGCACTTAGTTCTATTCTAAGTTTAATTTTGCCGACATGGCAAGTGTAGTTTCAATTCAACTTAGTTCAACTCTATTATATGCAAATATAATTCAACTCTGTCATATAATAAGTCTAAGTTATTCATCATGTTTCAATTAGAAATATCACCAACTTAGTTTAACTCTGTTATATGTAAGTATAATTCAACTCTGCTATATAATAAGGGGTTGTTTGGGATGACTTAAATAAGTGCACTTTTTGTCTTTTTATGAAAAGATGTGCAGAAAAGTAAAGAGGTGATGTGATAGAAAAAAGATAAAAAGATAAAAAGTGTGTACTTATTTTGGGTAGCCAAACTTGGCCTAAGTCTAAGTTATTCGTCATGTTTCAATTAGAAACATCGCCAAAGGATTGATTAGTTCTATTACACAAATTTCAAAATTAAGCTAAAATTTTATGATTACTTTAGCTAACGACATAAACTTCGAAAAAACAAAAATCTAATGATAGAAAAACTTCAAGTTGCAAGTGTTCCAAGGTTTTGGTAACTCTTTGCCCTCACTGTCTTCAAGCCGATATGCCCCATTGCTGGCGACCGAGATAATTCTATAAGGCCCCTCCCAGTTTGGTCCTAGCTTGCCCCTCCCCAGGATCCTTCTTGTTGCCGACCACTTTCCTCAGCACAAGGTCCCCAACTTTGAACTCTCTTCAGTTAACCTTCTTGTTGTAAGCCCTAGCAAGTTGTTGTTGGTATGCCCCCAGCCAAATTGCTGCTCTTTCTCTTCTCTCCTCCAGAAGTCTAGATCTTGAGCTAGAAATGCTTAGTTAGTACCATTTTCCACTCCCTGGGTTCTGATCCCTAGAATGCTGACTTCTAGTGGGATAACTGCTTCAGTGCCATAAGCCATGGCAAATAGAGATTCTCCAGTTGATCTCCTCGGCGTAGTCCGATATGCCCAGAGTACATTGGGCAACTGTTCCACCCATTTTCCCTTTGCTACTGCCAGCCTCTTTTTGATTCCATCTGAGATAATCTTATTAGATGTTTCTGCCTGACCATTATTTTAAGGGAAACTTGGAGTAGAGTAATAGTTCTTGATTTTGTACTTTGCACATAAGCTTTTGATTAGCTTACTGTCAAACTATGTACCATTGTCTGCTATTATTGCCCTTGGGATTCCAAACCTAGTGATGATGTTCTTCCATATAAAGTTTTTCACATCAATATTTTGAATCTTCGCAAGGGGTTCAATTTCTCTCCACTTTGTGAAATAATCAGTTGCTACTAGCAGAAACTTCCTTTGCCCAGTTGCTTGGGGTAGTTGTCCAATAAGATCCATGCCCCACTGGACAAATGGCCAAAGGCTGGACACTGGGTTCAAATCCGCTACTGGTTGATGTATCAAAGGTGCGAACCTTTGACACTTCACGCACTTTCTGATGTAGGCTTTAGCATCCTTCTGTATGTAGGGCCACCAGTACCCTTGAGTAATGGCTCTATGAGCAAGTGGCTTCCACATATCCCTTCATGTATTTCATACAAGAAATCTTCAACTTGGAAGGGATGCACACATCTCACAAGGGGACCAGTAAAAGACCTTCTGTAGAGATATACTTCTGCTGTTAGACTAAACCTAGCCGACCTCAGTCTGGTCTTGTGAGCTTCTTTGCGATCATCTAGCAGCTTTCCATCTCTAAGGATCATTACTATTGTATCCATCCAACTTGGGCTCATCTCCACACACATTGTTTCGTACTCTGTGATCAGTGGTTCCACACTTGGGCCTGACAAATAATCAACCATTATTCTCCTTGCCTTCCCTGATTTCATTGCACTAGCTAGGTTAGCCAAGGCATCGGCATGACTATTGTCATCTCAGCTAATTTGCTGTAGTCAGCAATCTTGAAACAAGGTTAACAGTCTAACAACCTTTTTGACATAGATTATTATTCTTTCATCTTGGGTTGCATACTCGCCTGTTGCCTGGTTCACAATAAACTAGGAGTCATAGAAGACTACCACCTCATCGGCTTCAATTGCTACTGCCAACTTCAATCCTACAATCAATATTTCATATTCTGCTTCATTGTTTGAGGCTTTAAACCCCAAACGAATAGATTGTTCTAACATCCGCCCATCTGGCGATACTAGGACTACTCTTGCCCCCGCTCCTTGACGGTTTGAACTCCCATCAACAAACAAACAGAAGGAGTCGCCGATATAAATATTGCAGGACCTGAGTTTTTCTTCTTTCTTCTGCTCTGTTGTGGGGTTTTTCATTCCCAGTTGGGTCTCTTCTTGTTCCCCTAGACACCCTAAGCCATGGCTCATCGGAGCCCGACGTAGGATGGCTCCAGGTGTAAACTTGGCCACAAAGTCAGCCAAAACCTAGCCCTTAATTGCTGTTCTGGGCCTAAATTTCAGGTCGCATTGGCCCAATACTACTGCATATCTGGCTACCCTGCCTGTTAGGTCTCCTTGTTGTAGCATGGACTTCAAGAGATGTTCAATCAATACCATAATCTTGTGGGCTTGGAAGTAATGTTTCAATTTTTTAAAAGCCATCATTAAGGCCAGTGTCAATTTTTTCAAGGGTAAGTACCTGGTTTCTACGCCTGCTAGGGTTTTACTCACATAGTATACTGCCATTTGTTCTCCATTCTCTTCTCTGATTACCACTGCACTCACTGCATGCTTCGAAGCCGCCAAGTATAAGAATAGCTCCTCTCCAAGTATTGGATTTAACAGAACTGGAGCTGTTGTCAGGTACTTCTTCAAGTTAGTCAGGGTGACTTCGCACTCCTCTGTTCACAAAAAATTTGTGGTCTTCTTCAATAAGCTGAAAAATGGTTTGCATTTATTTGAACTTCTGCTTATAAACCTATTGAGGGCTGCGGCCCTTCTTGTTAATATCTGCACTTGTTTTCCCGACGTTGGGCTTTTCAAGTCTAGGATAGCCTTGATTTGATCTGGGCTTGCCTCAATGCCCTTTCTGGTAACCAAGTATCCCAGGAACTTACCAGACCCAATTCCAAATACACATTTCGAAGTATTGAGTCGAAGTCGATATGTTCTAAGGATGTCAAAAATTGCCTTCAAGTCGGCCAGGTGATTCTCAGGTTCTTTGGTCTTCACGACCATGTCATCAATGTATACTTCCACTGTTTTGCCAATCAGATGTCTGAACATCTTGGTTACCAATCTCTAGTAGGTTGCTCCTGTATTTTTCAACCCGAAAGGCATCACTCTGTAGCAATACAGCCCTTTTGGAGTGATGAATACAATTTTCTCCCCATCAGGAGGGTACATTGCTATCGAATGGTACCCCCTGTAAGCGTCCAGGAAGCTCATCCTTCCATGCCCTGAAGTGGTATCCACTAATTGATCGATTTTGGGGAGTGGGAAACTGTCTTTGGGACAAGCCGTATTTAGACTAGTGAAGTCTATGTAGACTTTCCACTTCACATTCTTCTTTTTCACCACAATTATGTTTGACAACCAAGTTGGGTAGTTTATCTCTCGAATGGCTCTAGCCTCTAACAATTTGTCCACTTCCTTTTCTACTGCCTCCACATGAACCAACATCGGCTTTCTTGCTCGCTGAATGACAGGTTTAGCCAACCTGTCTACGTTCAGTCTGTGGCATGTGACATCGGGGTCAATGCCAGGTATCTCGTAGGGTGTCCAAGCAAACACCTCTATGTTTGCTTACAAGAATGCTTCTAACTCCTTTTCCTCCTTCTCGACCAAGCTTGAGCCGAGAAGGAAGAAGCGCTCTTCCTCCCCTTGCTGGACCAAATTTTTTTTCAAGGCTTTCTCATTTTTGTCAACCGGCTCTTTATCGACGTCATCCAGGACCTCCATGTCTTTGTCCTTGATCTCAACTGTTTCTACTTCTTGTACGTTGCAGGTGGATTTCATTGCTGCCATGGAGCAATTCTTTGTCTGCAGCTGATCCTTTCTGATCTCTTCAATTTTGTGCTCTATTGGGAACCGCAAAAGCTGATGCAGTGTTGAGGGAACAACCCTCATTGTGTGCAACCATGGCCTCCCCAGAATAATATTGTAAGGGGATGGGGTGTCAATTATTGTGAACTCTGTACTTATCTTCTTGGTGCCTGCCTGCACCTTCAAATTTATTGCTCCCAGGGGCCATGTCGGCGTTCCATTGAACCCAACCATTGGACTGTTGGACTGCTCTAGATCATCTCGGTGAAGGCTAAGCTCCTTGTAACATCTGACATACATGATGTCACAAGAGCTGCCTTGGTCAATCAGAATACGCCTTACCTGGCATTCTCCAATCTTGAGGGATACCACCAGAGCATCGTTGTGTGGATGCTGCACCATGTCTAGGTCGGCTTCAGTAAAGAACACCATTGGGCCCTGGTACTCTTCTGTCCTAGGCCTCTTCTACTGGACCTGGTACACATGCTATAAGTGCTTCACTCTTTGAGTCTCCCCACGTACCTTGTTTTCATTAACCCTTGAATGAATCACATTGATCACTCGAGGTCCGTCTGCTTGTAGTCGCGGTGCTATCAGTGCCTAGGGCAGCCTTGCTTGTTCTTCCCTTGTTCTGGCCTCATCTACTAGGTCTTTTCGGTGACCTTGTCTAACCAGGTCTTCCAAATGTGTCTTCATGGCTCTGTACCCCTGGGTTAGATGCCAATCCTCATTGTGGTAGGCATAGTGCTTCCCAAGACTTCTTCCCATGAATTTGCCAGGAATCTTTTTCGGTGCTCTATAATACGGCTGGTTCCTGATTCTTTCCAAAACCTTATAAACCGGAATCCGGAATACGATGGTGACTGCCTGTGCCGCCCTCAGTCCTAATTCTTGTCTATTAAAATTTGCATTATCTTGGCTTCGCTTCGGCGAGCTGTTCCTCTTCTCTTGCTTTGACGCCTTTGTTCTTGGCGTGTCTTCTTCAACTCTCGCATATTTCTTGATCCTGGCCATGAATTCCTCCATACTTTTTGAGAGCGTCTTTGCCAGTGACCTTTGAAGCATACAGTCATCGTTTAGGCCATTCTTAAAAGATACAACCGCCAACTCTTGGTTGCACCCTGGTATTCAGTTAAACACCTCATAATACCTTTTGGCATAGGCCATGAGGCTTTCATCATCGCCAATTCTCAAAGCCATTAGGGAGTCTACCCTCAATGGCTGCAGTTTGTTTGTAGCAAACCTGGCGACAAACATCTTGGCCAGGCCTTCCCAACTTTTCACAGTTCTTTTCGGCAACTTGTGAAACCAATTTGATGCGATATTCCCAAATGATGAGGGAACACCTTGCAAAGCAACAGTTCGTTCCCGGTGTACAATGCTATTGAGTTCAACTATAAGCCGACGTGAAAGTTAGGATCAGACTTACCGTTGTATATCTGGAATCTCGGCATGTGGAACCTTTTCGGGCCTCAAAGTTATCTAATTCTATTAAGAACAGCGTTCTCGACTTGACCGGAGATATGACATTGGCATCTTGTTGCTTCCTCTGGAGGAAGCCCTTCGAATCCTCCTTAGTTCGTCCAGGAGCTTGGCTGTCAACCGATTTTAGCGTTTTTTGTGCGCTGCTACCGGTGTCGTTTTGAGTCCTTTTGGACCTCCCATCATTCATCGTGTCAAAACAAAGCTCATTTCCTTGAACATGCCGATGTTTTTTTATATAAGTTTCCTTGGCACGATGTGTCTTCTGAGACTCTCATTTTATCGATTCTTCTCGCCTGACCTCCCGTGAAGGCCGATACGAATGCTGCTTTGCCCTATTATGCTGAGGGATTGCAGGGATTGCTTTCTGCCCCATTTTCTGGGTATCGTTCTTGGCCGCTGGAATCGGCGCGTCCTCTAATGGAAACGGTGGCTGTATGACGTTGTTCTGCATCATGAAGTTGACAACCGATTGTAGGTCTGCCAATTTGTTTGCCATTCCCTTCATCTCACCGTCCCTCCTAAAGCATCTATCTTTCCATACTTGGAGGTCGCTTTCGTTATAATACTCGTCTCAGCCTGCCTTCTTTGGTACGTCTCCCTCTTGGCCGACGTCATTTTTCCCGGGATTTTGCTCTCAGGGTTCTTCATTACAGTTCTCTTCTTCTATATTAGGATCGGTGTGTTTGCTACTCCCACTAAGGATGTCGTCCCCAACCTTTTCTTTCTGCCTATCGTTGGCCATTTATTCTCCTCACGTTCCCATAGACGGCGCCAAATTATGGATGTTGATTTCCGACCACACAACCAAATAGGGAAACTCAGCAGGAGAGCACCGGCAGAATAGACTAAGCCCGAACAACCTGCTACAGAAAGATAAGAATCCGGCAGTGGTTTGTCCACTCGGGGGCACTCCAATGATCAAGTCAGTAATTATCTCTCAAAGAAAGCCAATAGTGCTTAACTCACTAGACAAAGCACAAAAAGTATACCTTAGACCCACGAGGGCGCCTTACTTTTATAGCCAGCACTAATCTGATTCCTGTAGAAGCTTAGTTTCAATGGACTTTTGCTCAATACTCATCTTGGACTCTCAGCTAGATAAAGATAAACTTCCCAAGAGTTTTATCTTTATCTAGACTGAGGTCCTCCTCCATTCTAAGACTCTTGTCCTTTATCCGCTCTGCAGATAACCTCGGCCTAGCTGAGATCACCTCGACATCATGACTAAGCCATGTGGCACTCTGGCTGACACGTCAGTATCACCTCGGCCACGTGCTGTCATTCACAAAATATGCCCTCACAACTATCATTATATATAAATTACTAAGAACTTATGTATAGATCTTAATAAGTAAATTTATTGTTCAATTGGTCATATGATAATTAATAGGGTTTTTCATTAAACACTATTAAAAAATGTCACTAATTGTTAATTTTCAGCGACAATTTAAAAAATTTGTCACAAAAAAGATCACTAACTATAAATTTTAACGGCAGTTTAAAAAATCATCACAAAAAAGTCAATAATTTTCAACTTTCAACTGCAATTTAAAAAATTCGTCACATAAAAAGTCGTTAATTGGAAGTTTTAGCAACAATTATTAATAATCGTGATAAAAAAAAGGGTCACTAATTATTAATTTTTAGCGATATATGCAAAAAAAAGTCACAAAAAATTATTTTTAGTAATGATTTTATTAGGACTAACTTTCAATAAAACTTAATAA
This sequence comes from Camellia granthamiana, assembly GCA_036172215.1. NCBI lineage: Eukaryota > Viridiplantae > Streptophyta > Magnoliopsida > Ericales > Theaceae > Camellia > Camellia granthamiana. The sequence continues at coordinate 43,624,385 of CM069903.1, read as the reverse complement.
AAATGAATTCCAACTATTAGAATCTATTGATAATTTACCCAATTATTATTCATAATATATCATATTATTTCACATTTTTATTAAGATTAAAATTCATAAAGTTACAAAAATAATCCAACTCCACCTAAACCCGCCACGTCCTTAGTTTAACCCTCTCGGCTCCGTTGTCATTCCAATGTGAAATTATTCAATATTTTTAGAACAATATTCTATTATATTTAATATTTTATTTTTTAAAATTTTAACATGAAAGTAGTGGGTCCCATAATTTAGACAAATAAAAACTTATTTAGAGCACCATCTAGATTTATTCCAGAAACATTAAACAATTTCTCCATCCCTACCCTAACCTCCTAATTGGAATAATTACAAAAACAATTCCAATGTTTGACTCTTGTAATAATATAAATCCTAAGTTTTCAATTTTTTCATTAAACCATATATTTTTTAGTCCTTAAACTCAATTACCATTGATTTTAATGACTAAAATACTATTTTTTTGGTCAATTTTAGTTGATAAAAATAGACAAATGGTTCAAGTCGAAAACAAATCAAAAGTTTAAAGTTAAAATTAATAAAATTCAAAATTTATTTTATTACAAAGGTTGTACCTTGTTTTCTTTTTTTCTTTTTTTTTTGTTGTAATTTTTCCTTCCTAATTTCCATTATAGAGAGATAAAAATTGTTTGGTTTTGGTTTTGAGAGAGTAGTTTTTAAAAATTGTTTTGGGAAGAGAGTTTAAAATTTTTTTGATTTGTTTGGTTGTGTATTTTGAAAGTAGTTTTGGAGTTTGGAATGATTTGATATTTTGTTATAATTGAATAAATGTATGTAAGAAAAAAAGTGATTGAAAATAAATTGATTAATAGATAAGAAAGGGAAAATGATTTTAAAAAATTTACAAACCAAATAAATTTTTAAAATATTTTTTCTCAAAATTACTCAACAAATGCAAACCAAACATATCCAAAGTTATCTTGGTTGAGAGAAATGTGAATGAGAGGTGAGAGAGATTTATCTCAAATTGATGACAGAGATAGATTCGGAAGATCTAAAAAGCTTTCCAACTCCCAATGAGCCCTCATTTGGCAAGTTGGATTGAGTTTTTTTTTGGATTAAAATAGTAAAAAATGATCAAATATGTAAAATTATTAATAAGATAAAATATTATATTTAAATTATAATTATTTAATTTTTTTTATAAAAATTAAATAAAAAAAACTTAACTCAAACAAAATTTTTAATTTCAAATTAAAATAATTAAAAAAAAATCAACCGAATGAGCCCACTCATGTTGCCACGTTTTTTCTATTGCCATGACCATGGTTAAAAAAGTCTATAATAAGATATGTATAGTTTTTTTGGTTAGATTAGATATGTATCTTGTATTTATTTTTTTTGGGGGATTAGATGGAAATGATTATTTTTAGTGAATCTAACGTTTGCTTGGACAGACTGGATAGGATAAATGAATAAAAGACTATTTTACCATTTTTCAATTATTTACTAAGTAATAACAATATTAAACATATCTTAATATCTTAATTATTTTTAGCTAGATTAAATAAAAATTTATTTTATTTTATTTTTTACATAATTAAATAAATTTATTTTTTTAAATAAAATAAATAAAATATCAATAAAAATATATGTTATTTTTTAATTAAAATTCTAAATAAATTTGTTTTTAAAAATAATAATAATTAAACAATGAAATTAAATAAAACATCTATTAACATTTAAATAATGAAATTAAATAAAATATAAACAAAATTTTAAAATAAAACATCAATAAAATATCTATAAAAAATTATTTAAAAAAATTAAATAAATAAAACATCAATAAAAAGTTAAATAAAATTATTTTATTTTTAAATTGAGACATTTAAATTTTATTGAATTTTACTAAATATACTACATAATTAAATAGTAGAGGGTCAAAATGGTCATTTTACCACTTAATCCCAATAGTAAATAATCCCCCAAAACTGTCCCACCCCCCTCCTCTCGGGATAGTATAATCCCCCATATGGGGAATAAGGAGTCCGACTGGACTAAAAAAAAAAAACAAATGATGGACTACTCACTCTTTCAGATAAGCAATCCGAATAATGAATAGTCCCCCCCTGATCCCCCCAATCAAACACACCCATTGTCATTCCAATGTGAAATTATTCAATATTTTTAGAACAATATTCTATTATATTTATATATTTATATTTAATATTTTATTTTTTTAAATTCTAATATAAAAGTGATGGATCCCATAATTTAGACAAATAAAAATTTATTTAGAGCACCATCTAGATTTATTCCAGAAACATTAAATAATTTCTCCATCCCTACCCTAACCTCCTAATTGGAATAATTACAAAAACAATTCCAATGTTTGACTCTTATAATAATGTAAATCCTAAGTTTTCAATTTTATCATTAAATCATATATTTTTTAGTCCTTAAACTCAATGATCATTGACTTTAATGACTAAAATACTATTTTTTTAGTCAATTTTAGTTGATAAAAATAGATAAATGATTCAAGTTGAAAATAAATCAAAAGTTTAAAGTTAAAATTAATAAAATTCAAAATTATTTTATTACAAAGGTCGTACCTTGTTTTCCTTTTCTTTTTTCTTGTTTTTTTGTTTTTGTTTTTTTTTTTTTGTAATTTTTCAGTCCTAATTTCCATTATAGAGAGATAAAGTTATCTTGGTTGAGAGAAATGTGAATGAGAGGAGAGAGAGATTTATCTCAAATTGATGATAGAGATAGATTCGGAAGATCTAAAAAGCTTTCCAACTCCCAACAAGCCCTCATTTGGCAAGTTGGATTGGTTTTTTTTTTTTTAGATTAAAATAGTAAAAAATAATCAAATATGTAAAATTATTAATAAGATAAAATATTATATTTAAATTATAATTATTTAATTTTTTCTCTCATAAAAATTAAATAAAATAAAAACTTAACTCAAACAAAATTTTTAATTCCGAATTAAAATAATTAAAAAAAAAATCAACCGAATGAGCCCACCCATGTTGCCACGTTTTTTCTATTGCCATGACCATGGTTAAAAAAGTCTATCGGAATAAGATATATATAGTTTTTTTTTTTTTTAATATTTATTTTAATACGGGATGAGTTCTATTTTGGGAGTTTTTTTTGATAAATCTTCTTTTTAAGAGTTTTATTCCACTTAATTCATATTGTTTTTGACTATTTCATTAGATCCTATTTAAGATAAGAAGACTAAAACACTCTCAATTTCTTCGACCTCCTATTAATGTTAATTGTCATTATGTTTTGGTAGTTTCCATACATCAAGATGTTGACTATCATTATATTCATATTAATTTGAAATAAATTTTTATCATCGTGTTGTTAATTACATGATATGAATATTCATATCATGTAATTGAAATGAATATTCACATAATTATATTCACATTAATTTGAAATGATTTTTTGTCACTGTGTTATTAATTTCATAATGTGAATATTCATACTAAAATATACGAATATGAACGTTTACATCATTATGTTAAATGAAAGAGAATGTTAATATGTTGTGAATGTTCACATCACTATATGATGTGAATAAGAATGTGTTGTCAATTAAAAATAAGAAGGTTCACATGTTGTGAACGTTCACATCACTACATTAGATGAGCGGGAATTTTTCGAAAAGGTGTTGTGAACGTTCACATTAGATAAGAGAGAATATTCATATTATTTTTAATGTATTGTCAATTAAAAATATATTCACATTATATAATAATATAAAATAATAATATCAATATTAGTTAATTTGTATATGAAATTTCTTATGCCGTGGTCATTTCCTTTCTCTCTTCTCCTCCAATATTAAGTACTAATTTTAAATATAAAGGCATAAGAGTCTAAGAAAATAATGTAAACAAAGAAAAAAGACTTTATGAAATAAAAGTATAAATACATGGGACTAAGTGAGTTAAAAAATTCCTTCATGGACTTTTTGGGTTAGAACACTTCTAAATGAAATTTATGAATAAAAAGCCCTTTTATTTTTGTGATTGATTTTTATGTCAGAAATCTAATAATAGGAGAAGGAATAATGCTATATACTGGTAAAAAGTCAGCTTTTAGCTTTTTACCCATTTTGAGTCACATAACTTACCCATAAAAATACAAAATAAGCTAAAAAAGTCAAAAAATTAACTTTTTACCAACTTTTCAAAACATCAATTTTAGAAGTTGACTATTTATAATTTATATAATAGATGGAGTCATAATTTTAAAATAATAATGTTATAATATATATTGGTACATTAATTTATGCATATAATATTATCTAAAATATATATATATATATATATATTTAATATCTTTTAATAGTATTAATTAATATATTTTTTTGATATAATATTTGATAAAATATAAAATAGCTCCATGTGAAGGGTTGGGGCTGAGGCAAATTGAATTGAGAAGTTGTCTAAATTTAACTCGAGTTGTAGACAGAAAAAATTCATTATTAAAAGGCTGAACAAATACATTAAAAAAAGGGAAATTGACTGGTAAATCCCCTTTTTTGAACTTATGGTCCAGATGGTCCCAAATGTTTTCTTATGCACCAGTTGGTCCTCATGTACATTGAATGACTGTAATGCCATTGAGTATAAACCGTATGAGGGTTTGACAGTGTTAATGTAACGGATGAATGTGGTTGGGTGGCACGTTAAGAGACTTTAAAATATGGAAACGAGACCCACGGTGCCCCGGCCCGTTAACGTTTGAAATCCCCAAATTGGAAACACCACCTAATTGGTATGTAAATGAATCTTGCCCTAAAATTAAGGGGTGAGAATCGGTGGTTCAAAATTCAAATTTCGTCAATCGGTTCCCATGGTAGAGATTTGGTGTGGCTTTCCAAAGATTTTGATGATTCAAAACGTTGCATTTGCATTTCCTGTGGTGTTTCTGCAGTTTTGGTTTAGGATAAACCCTAAAGAGTGGTGCGACGTGACGACCTTACGACGTTTACGGGAAGATTACGTCGGAGGAATATCTTATTCACACTCGTCAACGATGACTAGTAAACGTAATTACTTGATTTTGTTTACAGAATTTATGATTCGTTTCTTGTTTACAAAACTTATTCACACTCATCGACGATTACTGGATTCCACCATTGTGTTTGTTTAGATTGGTTGCGTATGACGTGTGTTAGTGCTTATTATGTTGGTCGAATCAGTAGGTTGTAGTGCGTGGTTGTTTTGGTGGGTTGATGTGTGGTGTCGCTTACATGGAGACAACCTGAATTTCCCATTAAAACGCAGAGTGTGGTGGGGTGTGTTAATAATGTAGTGTGTGTATTTGTGGGGCATCCATGTAGTTTGATGTGGTCGACATTAAAATGCCAACTTGTCTGTGAGATGTTTGTGGTGTATCTATCTACAGCTTTGTGTGGCTCTCAATGTTACGTCGGGTGGAACGGTACGCGAGTGTTGTCACGCATCTAAATTCATACTGATGTGAAAGGCACATTTTTGTGGGGTTCCACCATGATTTGCATGTGGGCATCTTTAAATTACGGTGTGTTACGTTGGGTGGATGTTGGTATGTCCATTCCGTTAAAACTGTGTGATGTGTACTTTGCGTACATTAAAAAGTCAAATTTTAATGTAAAATGTTATGTGACAATATCTTAATTTTGTTCTTGTTGTTGGTGGGACGTGGTTACTCCAATGTTGTGTTTTAATAAGTTCACTTACTGTGAAGAGTCTTTTTGTTGTAAACCGTGTGTGTGTTGTTGTGCATACGTTTACATTGTAACATATGGTGTTGACATGTTATAATATTGTAATGTAGTTTCCAAGACATTGTGTTTGGAACGTTATGCTTACGAAACTGATATTTGATTTGATGTTCGAAATGCAAGGGTTAGGAGGACAAACAGTCCATGGACGCATTCATGTGAGCGTAAACGTCAAGATGCAGCCAACAAAACAATGGCAAACGAACTTGGAGTATGTAGGCAAGGACGGATCCTGTTCAAACAGACAAAAATTGTTAATCGTCCAAGTGCCATACCGAAGCGTAACCGTACGAGGCTCAACTACAGGTCGAACATTGCAGGCATTGTGAAGTTGGTGTACACGCTGAATCTGCGAGATGAACACCTTGTTCACCTTAAAAAAACATTGTTCTGGTTGATGTTTGAAGCAATTTTGATAAATCAACTTGACCACTCGGAGTTCCGCAAAGGGGACAACTTGGTGGTAAATATCATCCGGGCGTACAATGCACGGGACGGGACGTTTCGCGTTGGAGGACGAAGCGTGTGCATAAGCGATGATGACATCAAGTTAATATTTGGGATCCAATGTGGGTTTGGTTGCCTTGATTTGACCCCCCGACCTAAGCAACCGTCCGACTTCGTACAACGTAGGTGTCTTAACACTAGTCGCATAACCTCGAAACTGATACGGACCCTACTAGTCAAAGCTACGGAGGGCAGTGCTGCTCGTGATGTGGAAGACACCGTGAAGTTGCTATGTTTATATGCTTGTGGGAAATTATTCTTTTCAAATTCTGGGGAAACAATCAGCTGGGCTCTAATTCGATATGTGGATAATTTGGATGCAATGAAAACGTACGATTGGACGGGTGCAATCCGTAGCTCGTTGATGAGTTCGGTGAGGGAATTCTATCGAACACCTAAAAAAGTCACCGGATGTGTCGTCGCATTGATGGTACGCTTGCTTGTAATTTATTTGTTGGTTGTGCCATTAATTGCAAGTGATTTATTTATGTTATATGTGGTGTAGTCATGTAGCTAATTTGGACGTTATTACTTGTTGTGTGTGATGTGGGGTACAGTATTGGCTGTGTGAACATTCAACGATCATATCGCCCATATCTGCAGTCGCATTTCCCAAGTTTCTCAAATGGGATGTTGCCACGTTAGTAACAGCTGCACGTGGGGTCAATCTATCAGGGCATGTGGATTTTGAGGTAATAGTAAATGGACGTTATGATTGTATGATACATACTGTAACGGTATTTTGTGTACAAGTATATGGGACATCGTTTAACAATTGTTCATGCATTTTTTATGTTGTGTTTACAAGTGACAGCTGGACGATTGATTATGAAAGACTATGAGGTTAATATTTTGGAGGTGAATGAGGTAAACTGCGCTAGGAGTGCGGGAAATGCAATAAAAGAATTTGGTGGTAGTGTGCATGAGGATGATTTTGTTGATATGGGTGTAGAAGGTAATGTGAAGGGTGGGGACGGAGGAATTTATGGTAGAAATGTGGAACGGGGTTCAACTTCGGTCCAGTTTCGGACACCAAGCAGGAATGTTTCACGAAATGCAGGGAAGCACGTAATGGACGTTGGGCCACACGTTTGCCACGCTACAGAGAAGATTGCGGAGTTTGAAGTGGAAATCAACGAGAAAGACATTGTGATTTTAGGGTTACATGCAGAAGTGGACAGACTGAGGTAGGCAAATGAGGTGCAAACGTTGCATCTTGTTGGAGGATTTGGTAGCTTGATGCAAGCTAAGGAGGACGAAGTGAAGAAACTCACCACTGAAAATGCTGAATTGCAAAGGGCAGTCAATGTTTTGGAGGAGCAACTTGCTGAGCGCGAAGTGCATAACGTGACACAAGCATTCCGTGGTGTAGACGTGAATGTAGAACGTGTGAAATATGGGTTAAGTAGGAACAAACAAGTTACAGACCTAACAAACAATACCACCCTAACAGAGTGTTTTCAGTAAGTGGGGATGCAGTTCCAGTTTGGGATATCACGCCGGTAAGGGAACAAACAAATGGTATCAGTGAAATGCAGCATGGTGTAATGGCTGAAAGAAAGGTGGTGGTTATCAGTCCAAACATGGCAGAAGGTGGTAGGTTGAATGTTGGGGAAAAATCGTTTGTGCGGGATGTAAAATGCAAAGTGAGAAAGGGGTTAACACTGACTGGGGTTGAGTGCCTGGGTATAAGTGGGCAGGCGAGCAAATCGAACGTGGTGCATGTTCCTTCAATCACGAGTAATGTAGACTGCAATGCCAAAAATGGTGGGTGCACAGATGTAATTGATGTGGATGATGTTAACGTATAAGCGAAGAAGAAGTCAGGCTTTGACATTAACAACAGACACGCCGTGTGGAAAATGATGACAGCTGCGGAGAAAAAGAAGATCACCGACGCATATAACAGAGATGGTGATAGGTATGTACAAACAAAGTGTTTAGGTTTAGCGTTACTACTACCATATGTTAGTTGGATGACTTGTGTTGTGGATTGTATGTAGGGCTGTGATGTAGGACGGGCATGGTCATGGTGTTGCTATGTATTTCACCAATGTGAAATCACTTGTGCGCCAATCTGAGATACGGGGGAATGTAAGTTGCGTAGATGGGTATTTATGCAATGTGTTTTTTGATTTTGTTTTTTTTTCCCCAACCATGTAAGAATCCAACATGTAAAAATGTCACAGGTGATCGATGCATATGCTGTGCTGCTAAATGCTGAGTAGGAGAGGATAAATGAGGGCGTTGATGCTACAGACAAATCTTATTTCTTCAGTAGTATATGTCTAGCAAGTTTGTGGCTATAAATGTTATGTTTGGTTATGGGATGTCATAATGTGTAACTTGTTTGCATGGTGATGCAGGACATGATGAAGAACAACAACGTACAGTCAAGGAATAGGTATATGCTGGACAACCTGCATGCAGCAAAGTTCTTCCATTATGTACATTTCCCACTTTGCAAAGACTCACATTGGACGCTGGTCGTGTACGACACTAAGGATGGAAGTTGGAAGCATTTTAACTCGATGAGGACGAGGAGCGGAATTGTGGACGTACACTACATAGAGGCACTTTCCCTGGTAAGATTTGTACATGTTAAAATGTATGTGAGTGTGTGTTCGCATGAAAACTGTGTTGGCTGACGTATGTATGCGTTGTTGTAGAAAAACATTTGTGTTAGAGGTGCAGAGGTAGACCATGGGAAATGACTCGGTTGATACTCAAGGGTATGATCCGCCGTTAGAATCAGTGGTTGACTGTCCCCAACAACGTCCCAAATCGTAAGCACGTTTTTATTTTCCCAACGACATAACCTGGTACAGAACATGAATTGTCTTTATTTATACTTACGACATTAATAACATGCGATGTGATATTATTGGACAGGCTTGATTGTGCTATCATTGTGTGTGCTGTGATGCGCCAGTATGTGTGCCATGTGGATGTTAGAAGATTGCTGCATGGGGGCAACTGCAGCGTGTTGCGGGCGATTATGGTGAAGTCTTTTGTGAATGAACCGCTGCGTGGATTGATGAACGATCTGGACTGATTGAGGCTACGCACATCTGACGCGTTGTGGGTAACGTTGAGGGTGTGTAGGGGTGCACATATGAATATCTGGTTATAATATTAGCATCGAATATGGGTTTTCAGATTGTGTGCGCTATGATGCGCAAATATTTACCTTTTTTGTTATGCCCATTATATTATTAGCACATATTATGGTTTGTTCAGATTGTTAGGTTAGTGTGTTGGATGGTTTGTCTCGAATTAACGCGTCACGTGCGTGTACAGCATTTTCATTGCAGTTAGCTAGCATATTTTTTGGAAAATATTATGATTTGTTTTGGTTGCAAGGCTTTGAAATGTATACGTATTGTGATGACCGATGTGGTTGTTCGTAAGTATGTTGTTTGGTTGTTTTCCCTGAGTTATGCATTGGGACATTCATTCGTGTCTAATGTTACTGGTTGATGGAAAATGTGCCAACCCACTCAGACTGACATCGGTTTACTACTTAAAATAAGGCACACGTTCCAGTCCATTGTGGTGTATGAACAACAGTTCGGTGTGTATGTGTTACAGGGGTGAACAATATGTATGACAGTGTGTTAGTGTGATGTGGAAGGCTGTTATGTGTGTCAGTGTGTATGTAGTACGACGTTCAGTATGTGGTTGGTAAATTGTAATGAATTTTTTGAGATGGTAGTGATGTGGACGTGGGGGAGTGTGGTGTAAACGGGTGTTTTAGTAACTGTTAAGTAAGGTTAGGGAGGCAGCGTTTTTATGTGGGACATACATTGTATATAAGGTACACAGTTGTTTGTTTTTGCATTATGGCGGTTCATGTACGATACACAAAGTTGGGTGTGCTGCGAGTGTCTAACAGTGTATGAACACTCGTGCGTAACACATTATGAAGGCAGAATTTGGCGGTGTAATTGGTTGAGGTGCGAGGTGTGTATTGTATGTGTGCAGTTGCATGTCACAGTGTAATTATTGTGAGTGTTGGTATGTGGTAAATGATGTGGGACAAAGTCGTTAACTGTAAATGAAGGTGGTTTTCCACGAGTTTCATTATGTTGTCTTTCTGTGTACGGTTATTCGTAAGTAAACTAACAGAGTGCACGAATAGCTGTATTGAACGTACACGCATAGTACATGTAGCCACGGTACGCATTCATGTGGTCAAAACAAAACTATGATAAAATTAAAATACGACTTAAACAAAGGTACACAATTATATTTGCATAACGGATAGAACATAACAAAATTTCTAAGCCAATTGTACTTATAGGCAAACAAAAAAATTGATATAATAACTTATTTAAATACTAAACTGTATGTGATTAACACATTCTTGTTTAATGGTATGCACGAAATACACAACCAACTTAAAACGTAGTAATATAAATTGGGATATCGACGTATTGGGATTACGTCTAAATAGGTTCCTTGCAGGTCTTCTTGTTGTGGTTCCCCATACGACCACACCTCACACACCATATTTGTTGCACATTCTCACCTTTAGACGGTATTCTCTTCTTCTTCGGTCTCCTGGGCGAACATTTGACATTCGGTGGGTAAATGACGTAGTCGGTGGGGTTGAATGATGGTTTTTCAACTGTTGGTATTGGGTAGATGGTGGGCGCATACGTCAAACGGTATTCAGACACATGGTACCAAGGTACGACTATGTCGTCAAGGTTTCTCCCGCTTTTTCGCACTGCAACAATTGCATGCGCACATGGAAACTCATTTATTTGCCATTGGAAACACGAACATACATGCCTGTCGATGTTCACCATAATAGATGGGTATGAATGGACCTTGTACACGTCATTATTCGCCTGACTAACTTTCCATGACCGACTTTTGTTGTAAGCTTCTTCTAGCCGGGATTCCATTTTGGGACAAATTGCGCCAGTCCATGTGTGGGCCGACACCCTCCGCTTCGCCATCTGTCGCATAATCTGACCTCTGATGCTGTAAACCATTTTGGTGATTGGTAGATTCCGTGCTTCGCGAATCCAAGAGTTGAATGACTCGGTGGCGTTGGAGCTCATTTCGCCGTATCATCTACCTCTGCAAAACCCAAGGGGAAAAAAATTAAACACTAAAGCATGCTTGTTTGTTGTTGGGTATGTTCATATTTACGTTGCGTAACGGATATATTCGTACCTGAAAAATGCGTTCGCCTAGTGTTGTGGATGTGCATTCGCAAGGAATTTCGTACCAATGGCTTTTCCAGATTGTTGAAATTCGTCGGCCTTTTGATTAATTATTGTTATGGTGGGTGCGTATGCACACTTACGTAATTTGCTGACAAGCCCAATCCGATGCATGCTGTTCACATATCGTAGTTTCTCCCGCAGATTTCTCTGTAAATGTTGGAGGCAAAATGCATGGTGAGATGTGGGGAAAAATGTAGGCATTGCTTCCATGAGTCCCACGTTTCGATCAGACACAAATGTGAGTGTCCTATCACTGGGTACCACGTTGGCAAGATGTTGTAAGAACCAACCCCAATTCGTGTTGTTTTCAGAGTCCACAATGGCATAAGCAAGCGGGAACAACCCTATTGTAATGATGACAACATGATCAGCATGTATAATATAACAACCATAACATACAATGTTTTGGTTCCGGCATATGGAAAATAAGTGGGTGTATCACAAATTGAACTTGGTCGGACATTCAAATGGAAATGGGACTACGGAAGTAACTGAGCATAATGTTTTTAAATGAAATGGGACACACCTTGATTACCGTCCTTCACAGTGGCAGCTAGCAAAAACCCTTTGAACCTGCCTTTCAAGAAGGTTCCGTCCAGGAAAAGCAATGGACGACAATGACGAAACCTATCAATGCATGCTTTGAATGAAATAAAGAAACGGCGGAACTGGTAGTTGTGTTCATCATAATCGATGTCAACATAACTCCCACGATTATATTGCATGACGGCTTCACGATACCAACGCAATTGGTCGAATGATACGGAATAGGCGCCAAACAATTCCCCCTTGCCTTCTCAACCCCTAACCACGCAACCCGGTAGTTGACGTCCAATCCATAATCATCTTTCAAATCTAAGACGACATCAGTTGGACGTGTGAGCGGTCTGTCCCAAACACGAGCTGCCATAATATCAGCAACCATATCAGATCCAACCCTTGGATGATTTGATGTCCGGACGGATACACTGCAATTATGTACACTGTTCCATTTGCGAAGGTAGAAAAATTGATTCGCTTTCAACACCCAAGCATGTACAGACTACGGCATCCCTTATCCTCCACCATGGAGCACACTGTTGTTACCCGTACGGAATCGTTCTTAACATACCTGAAATTGAACCCAAACTCGACAGCATACTTGCACAAAACCGTTCGAAATTCGTGTGCACCCCCCTCAAAGCGTTGCCCGACGTGGGTTAACCCCCGCGCCCACAATTCAGTCAATAATACTTTGTTATTGTGTGGGAAAAAATCAGGCAACAAATCAACCTCGTCATCAGTTTCTCCTTGGTCATTAACGATTATTCCAGACACCGAGTTGGGTTGCATATTATGTTGTTTGCTACACGCACGTACGCTATCCAACCTTCCATGCTGATCAACCAACATACAAACGTGTTCCAACCCGAACGATCGGGCAAGACTAACAAGGTTTTGCAAATCCACATAATCTTGTAAAGTAAAACTGTTTAAACCTGGAATCTTGTACGACAATCCCACATTATGGGGACCTATCCCGCTGAACTTGGAACACAGAAAATTGACTAATTCGGCAAACGTGCCATGATCCTGCAGATTGTATGCTGCGTTAATGTTCCGATAAGAACACAGCAACGTCAAACTCCCTTCCATACCTACGAGCACAGACACTGACATGGGTGAAACACATGTTATACATATAAAAAAAAAAAAAAAAAAATGTACCAAACAAAATCGATACACTAATGAACTTAATAAAACTGAATCCCCCCACCCCGCACAGACGGTGGGGGGAGGGAAAAAAACACAGGTAGATACATCACCCCATAAATAACACATATTTATGGCCACACAACAACAAACCCCTCCCCCTCCGAACCCACGATGACAACATAAGCAGAACCCCCGTGACACTGTGAAGGATGTACAAACGTGATCATGGACACACGTCCTCTACAGGGAAATGGCATGTTAACTATCAAAAACATATAAACGTATTACGTACCTGCAACGATAAGCAATGTTGACGATTGCAGCAGCTCTCATCACCAGCAAGAGAACAACGAAACCCTATTTTGCTTACTCACAATAATCCTTCAGCCTGACCCACGAATTTATCAACCCCCAAAACATAGGATCCAACTTACCAAACGTGACAGAGCAACGTATCCCACAAAATATTCACTCAATCCCACAATACACGTACATGCCAATAACAAAAAAGGGGCAAATCCGTCTACCCACACCTCACATAATTTGAAACGGGACTTGGTTGTCTACCAAATGTGCAAAATAGGACTTGCCAATCCAAAAGATTCAATGTGGGACTATAAAGAGTAACAGTTTGGTACATAGGACTTTCTGATAATTTCCCCTTAAAAGAATACTAAAAAATTATGAGTAAATAAATCCGATCTATAAATCCTGCTGATAGTTATTTATTTATTAATATTTTAATCTCCGTCTACATTTATAAGCAGTAGTAATTTTGTTTGGTTAGGAGATTTTGAGTTTTTAATTCGTTTTTGTTTAATATTTTGATCAATTATTATTTATTTATTTTTAGATACAGCTATTTAACTAAGATATACTTAGAAAGTAAAATATTTGTGAATTTTTTTTACAAAATTCAATAAATAAAAAAAAAAGTCCTATTTTTTTCATTTTATTTTTTTAATTGTTAAAAATTTAATACTTTTTAAACTATACAGATTAAATAGATATAAATAATAAAAAAAATATTAAAATATTAAAAAATAATTAAAACTAAAAATTACAAATTCAAAAATGAATTTTTAAAAACTCTAAAACGAAACAGAGTAGTAGTATAAAAGTGAAAATAGCAATGAAGAATTCGTTGGGACCGTTGGATTTAGTTTTTAAATTAAGGCTAAGTTTGGCAGTCGTTGAAAAAGTCAAAAAGTTAAAAAGTTATTATCTTATTTAAGTCACATCATCTTATTTAAATCACATCACCTCTCTACCACATCACTTCAAACCCGACCCATATTTCATAAAAAGTCAAAAAGTGCACTTATTTAGAACATCCCAAACGAAGAGTAACATTTAGGCCTCGTTTGGGAACAGACTAATTTAATAATTTTTTGGTTATTTAGCTAAAATATGAGCTAAAAAAAATTAGTATATTTAGAATAATTTTTAAATTTTTTACGAAAAGATGTGCAAAAAGTAGAGAGAAAAGAGAATCTTTGACTTTTTGGTATGAGTTGTTGACTTTTTGATTTTTTTATAACTTTTTGACTTTTTAGCCAAGCCGACTAATCCCCTAACGAGGCCTTACGTTAAAAAATAAAAAAGTATGTTTGATTTACTAATTTTTAAAACTCTTTGAAAAATATATTTTTTCTCTCCTCTTTCCTTTTCTTTTTATTTATTTATTAATGAATAAATCAATTATGTTTTCTTTCTTATCTTTTCTCTCATATTCTACCAATCAATCAATTAAATTTTCTCTTATATTCATTTGTTCAACTACAAAAAAAAAAAAAATATATATATATATATTATGAATCATTCCAAAATTATTTTCTAAACGCATAATTAAACAAATTTTCAATTTTTAAATTTTTTTCCAACAATTTCTTTTCAAAATACAACTCAAAACTCTTTTCAAAGACTAAATCAAACGGAGTACTCCTTCCGTCCCAAAATAATAGTCTATTTTAGGAAATTCAACTTTTTTTGATAGTAATTATTGCACTTTAAAAATATTAAATTTTCAAAATTATCCTTTGATAATACATATTTTTGATAATATTAATTGTATAATTGTACTTTTTGTGTTGTTAATAAATTTAAAAGAATGATAAAATATAAAATTTATATTATTTTAATTCTTAATTTTTGAAAAGGAAGTAATATTTTGGGATAATAAAAAATAGAATAAAGAACTAATATTTTGAAACTTATTCAGCTTGTTTGGTTTTAATTTTCAAAAAATTTTACTTTTTATTTTTCATATTTTAATATTTCAATGAATTTGTTTAATATTTTAAACATTTTTTAAAATTTTTTTAGACACACGTAACATAAATATACTTAAAAAATATAGTATTTGTGAAAAAAAATCTTTAAAAAATACACTAAATACCAAAAAATATAAAAATAAATAAAAATAAAAATTTAGTATATATTTTTTATATTTTTTTATATTTATTAATTTTTTAAAATACTTTTTCATAAATATTTTACTATTTAAATATATCTAAGTAAGGTGTATCTAAAAAAATAAAAAAAATTATTAAAAATTTTAAAAATATTTATTAAAAAAATAAAAAATAAAAAATAAAAATTGAATTCAAAAAATTAAAACTAAACACACTGCTTTGTTTGGTTTAATTCTCAAAACACAATTTTTGAAAAAGAAAATTTGAAAATTTTGTTTGGTTAAAAATTTTTTGAATTTTTTTTCTAAAATCACTTTCTATCTTTTACACATTAATCAATTACTTTTTTTTTTCTCTCCTCTCTTATTCTTAATCATTTTTTCTCCCACACGCATTTATTCCATTATAATAAAATATCAATTCGTTTCAAATTTTGATATTCTAATTAAAAAAATTTCTTCTCCGAAATTTTTTCTAAAAGACACACCCTTTATTTTCCAGCCACTACAACATTTTCTTAGTTTAGTGACATTTGAAAGTGCCACAAAACTATTCTTCTAATGACATTTTTTGGTCTTGTGGCATTTTGAACAAGTGCCACTTCTATCGGTGCCACGGTAGATACAAGTGCCACGGTAGATACTTGCAAGTGCCACTGCACCATCATGGCTAAAAACTTTCAATGACATTTTAATGTCATGGTAGATATTATTTGTGGCACTATCAAGCGCCATTAAAAAAAGAGTTAGTGACACTTATAAGTGTTATTACACCATCAAGACTAAAACCTTTCAATGACACTTTAATGTCATGGTAAGCACTATTCGTGACGCTATCAAGTGTCATTCGTGACGATAATTCGTTGTAGAATAATTTGATCTACTCTTGCAGAGACTCGAACCGCCAACCTCCCGCACCATAAACCTTATACACCACACTCTTCCCACTACACCTCTATAGCACCATATGATTATATATGCAACATATATTATTTATATAGTACATACATCTATATTAATATAAAAGTATATGTATAAACATAATTATTTTATTGAACATAATTTATGTAAAATAAACTATTTATTAGTAAAATAAAAAAAGACCACTTTTGGCGACTAAAAATATTTTTTGGTCGCCAATTCTATACTTTTGGCTACTAATTGTTTTTTAGTTGCTAAAAAACTTAACTTTTGCCGACCAAAATCGGATTTGGTCACCGAAGATGCACTTTCAGCTACCAAAATTTTGGTCGCCAAAAAATTTAATTCCCGCCTTAGGATTTTAGTTCTCCCGCGCTAAAAATAACCACTTTTGGCGACTAAACTTATTTTTTAGTCGCCAATTATAGACTTTTGGCTACTAAAATTTTTTTAGTCACCAAAAAGCTTTACTTTGGGCTACTAAAAATTTTTTTGTCACTAAAACCCATATAATCAGCGACCAAACTTAGTTTTGGTCGCCAATTGTAGACTTTTGGCCACTAATGCTGTTTTGGTTGCTGAAAGCTATACTTTCAACGACCAAAATTTTTTTGGTCAGGAAATTTAGTCACCGAATATGCTTTTTCCTGTAGTGTATATTGAGTTTAATTTATTTATTTTTAATCATTTATTGCATTGTAAAAATTTTAAAAATATATTGGCATTTTTTATTTTTTCAAAAATGCCATTATAAGCTTGGAAAGTTTTTGACTTAGTGGCATTTCTCAAAATGCTATAAAATATTTGTTTATGAAACTTTTCACCTAAGTGCCATAAAAAGTAATTTGCACCTACCTAGTGTCCTGACATTTTTTAAAAAATGCCATTGCTACTAAAGTTTAGTGGTATCTGTTGGTAAAAGTCACGAACATAATTTTTTTTGTCATTATTTTATAAAATGCCATAAAATTGATGTGACATTTCTTTATTGAAATTCCACTAGAGCCTTATATGTTTGTGGCTTTGTGGCATTTATCTAAATGTGTCACCAAATATTATTTTTGTGCCATTTTCTAAAAACATGCTACTAGTATAGTGTCACTAAAGTGTGTTTTTGTTATAGTTTTGTGACACTTGTTCATTGAAATGTCACTAGAGCCTTTTATGTTTGTTGTTTTGTGACATTTTTAAAAAACGTGCCACTAAATATCATTTTTGTGGCATTTTCTAAAAATATGCCACTAGTGTAGTGCCACTAAAGTATGTTTTTGTTGTAGTTTTGTGACACTTGTTTATTGAAATGTCACTAGAGCCTTTTATGTTTGTCGTTTTGTGGCATTTTTCAAAAACGTGCCTCTAAATATCATTTTTTGTGGCATTTTCTAAAAATATGCCACTAGTGTAGTGCCACTAAAGTATGTTTTTGTTGTAGTTTTGTGACACTTGTTCATTGAAATGTCACTAGAGCCTTTTATGTTTGTCGTTTTGTGGCATTTTTCAAAAATGTGCCTCTAAATATCATTTTTTGTGGCATTTTCTAAAAATATGCCACTAGTATAGTGCCACTAAAGTATGTTTTTATTGTAGTAAGCATCGAATAAAAACCAAACTAAACTAGACACACCCTTTATTTTCCAGCATCGAATGAAATCGTCAGCAAGTATTCTTTCTTTTCTGTGTCTCTGTGTCTTTGTCTGATCGAGAAATTCTGGAAATGAATGCAAAAGCCATTTGGTCCTGTCTTTTTCATTCTTCTTCATCACTAATTACTCACCACCCCCCTGTAAGTCTATAACCCCTATAAGTCTATAACGTTGTTCAAAGCTCTACTATACTTTGCTGCTCAAGTACTAGTAAGTGGTAGTACCTTCCTAGCTACCCACGTGCTTTTGTTGAATCAAAACACCATTGCCTCCGTTGCCTAACTTCCTCACTCCACCACTGTCCTTTCTTCTTTCCCATCATCTACGCTAAAAGTGTCTCAAACTTGTCACAATTTCCATCAAGTTGCATTTACAGACCCTATCGTATTTGTCCACAAGTATAGAATCATAGGTGAGCTTGTTTCACTATTAGAAAAGTAACCTTTTTCTTATTATATAACTAGCCTATCACCCGTGCTATGCACGGAATAATTATAAATATTTATATTTATTTTAATTTTTTTAATATATAAATTAAATACATGGAGTTTGACCAAGGAATTTGAAAGAATTTAATAAGTGTTTATTTATTTGTTTTTTCAAAAAATAAAACAAAAAAATTAAGAGGGAAAAAAATTAAGAGCCATTTACACAATAATTACATGGGTCTCTTGGGGATGTAAAAAGTAAGGAAATTAAGATTTCATTTATTGCGTTATTCAATAGTGTAATTATTATAATCTTTGAACCAATCACCAAGTCAATTTTTTTTTAAAAAAATATAAAAAAATTAGGAAATTAGGATTGGCATGTTAGAGCTTCCACAAGCCTTGGGGTTTAAAAGACCCTTTTGCTTAATATATAGATTGCGACTATTTGATTATTAGTCATAAATAACTAATTTATTCATTTTTTTTAAAAAAATTTAATATTTATTTTATCCTTTTATTCGTATTCCTTATATTTGTCATAGTTTTATAAAAATTCAAACATTAATCGTTCTCTCTCTCACTCTCTCTTTCACATACATCACAGACTTGTATAACTCTGCTCTCTCGTTCTTTCACTCGTCATTGTCATCTGAGATATTCAGCAGTATGAATCTCTCTCTCTCTCCCAATTTCTATCTCTCTCAATCTCTCTCTCTCTCTGCACCTATACATGTTGGAATGTGTCCCACATCGCTTGCAGTTGTCCTATCTGTGCTGATTATAAGGCTCTAGTTTCCCTCTCCTTAATACTTGGATTTTAAGGAGAAGTGTGGGTTAAGCTTTTCAACTTGGTATCAAAGCTCAGTTGGGCCTGTGACTGGTGGGCTATTTGTCCAGCTAGTGTGTGTTGTGACCTAGGAGGGTGTATTGGAATGTGTCTCATATCGCTTGGAGTTGCCCTATCTGTGTTAGTTATAATGCTTTAGTTTCCCTCTCCTTAATTCCTGAGTTTTAAGAAGAAGTGTGGGTTAGGCTTTTCAACTATACATACATGTTTACGGGTATCTATGAAGTATGACTCAGATTGTGTAGTGTGAAGTTTAAATGTTAGTCGGCAAAGATTGTGTTGCTGTTGATATAAATGTGTGCTGGTGAATTTGATTGAGGTTTTTGTGAATTGGATTTTGAAAATTGAATCTAATTGCTCAAGATTATGGAATTGTTTTAGATGGATTTGAGTTTGTCAATTTCTAAATTTTCTTTTCTTCTTTTTTTTTTAATGTGAAATTAGTATTGTTCAATTGTTTTTTGTGTTAATCGAATTGTGTTATTCTGAGATCCATGTTCATGTAGAATTTGAAATTTGAGTCATATATATATACCTATGAAATATTCAGAAGATTCGAGTTATATTTGATTGATAGAGATGTTGATTTTATGACTCATCTGTTTTGCTTTAGTGTTCTATAGAGGATTGATTTTGGTCCTATGTGGCAGACTCTTTTGAAATTCACATTTGAATTTTTTTTCTCTGATAATTTCATGAGTTTGAGAATGCTAGTTTCTTTCTGCTTTCTTGGACTGATCATGTTTCCTTTTTTCCCAATGTAGACTTAAAATTTGTGTTCCTATTGCATTCCTTGCTTTCACAGTCATGGTGCCAGTTAATTATACCAATGGAACTTTAGAGCATTCTAATTTAACTTATAGCAACATAGATAAGCTTTCTATCTCAAACATTCCAACTGGATCACATAGGTAAGCAAGACTGTGCTAAATTTGCTATATATTTTAAGTTACTTTTTTCTTTTGCCATAAATATGTTGAATTGGTTTGGTTTGGTATAAATATGCTGAATCCTCTCCATAGAACTTTGATCTTTATATTTGCTCTTGAGTGCTTTCTGTGGAAATTGCCTCTTCTATTTAGTTTATGGAAAAAATTTAATCGTTTTTAGTTTGTTTTTTGTTGGTGGAAACAAGACAATATTGAGAGAGAGAGAAAGAGAGAGAGAGAGAGAGAGAGAGAGAGAGAGGAAAAGTAAATTTACAGTTTCTTCGCATATTTTAATTTAATAAATAATTTTTCTCTATGGCATGTAGCATTTAGCTTAGAATAGGAAGTAATTAAATTTTCTTTCAGGTTAACTCATCTTTTTTTAGGCTTTCATGAAGTTTTATGATTAAGTTATATCCATTTCCTTATGTCGATTTGCATCCTTTTTTTAAGGCAGTAATGTCGATTTAGAAACACATTTTTTCACACAAAATTGTCAAAACTATCTAAAGGCAAGGCATGTAGTTAACTCTCAAAAGATTGTCATTGCCCTTCCCACATCATTTCAAACATATTTTCCAATACAACAATCAAACAAAAAATCCAATCCATCTTCTCAAACACAAACACTAAAATAGCTAAATAGCCAAAAAGTCAAAAAATCACTTCCTAAACGAGGCCATGATGTAATAATAATAGGTAATGTTAGTTCGTGTTTCAATCTAAAGTTGTCACTAACTTTGTGTCTTTTACTAATTTGTGAATTTACACATTTTTATGTGGGTACTTGTCAGAAATGTGCCACCAGACCTTGATGAATCAGTTAGTGAGCTTGTGGAGCATTTTTTCTTGGTCAAGTAAGCAGAACTGGCTTGACTACTATCAGCTCAAATATGCTAGAAATCAATCAAAAAGTCCCTCTGTGAAGGTATTCCAATGACTATGAAAATTTGATTATTTTGAAACTGGTGTTAATATGCCAAATTTAGAAGGAAATTACATCATGCTATATCTCACCATTAATTACGAATACTAACATCTTGTCAAGAAAATGTTTTTCATTAAACAGACTGGTTTTCTTGGCCTTTCGGGGAAGAGTGCAGACGCAATTGATTTTTATACGTCTGAGATCGAGAGACTATCAAAAGAAGTAAGTACTAGACATTCATTTTCTTGTATAATGCTTATACTTCAGGGTCATTTGCCTATTTGTCTCCTTATGATTAAGTTTCTTAAATACAATATTCTATAGCTATCTTCACTTTACATACCAATTGAAATTGATCATTGTTTTGAGACAAGAAGAAAAAGGGCACCATAAACTTAATATTCCCAAACTTCATCATTCTTCATTTTTCTTCTTCTAGTGAAGGAAAAAGTTACTTTTCTCCTTGTGATTATTATGTTAATTCTTTCACTTGAACCTTTGTTGTAGATCTCAAAATCCACCAGCGAAAGTGCGTAGCTTCTCTCTCTCTCTCTTTCTCTCTCTCCTGTATTCAAGCTCTTTAAATTCAGAATCACTATAGGTTGCTTTGACATGATCTAGAGAGGAATGACTGGGTAGGTAGGTGTTATTTCTAGAATTTGAGTTTTGTTTAGCTTAATTATGTGCGAAATTTGAGTGCAGACAGCTGTTTCTCTAAAATAATATCAGTTCACCTCTGTCTCTCTCTCTCTCTCTATCTACTCCCTCTGTACATATATATGGTTGTTGACATGATCTAGGGAGGAATCATTGGGAACATAGGTGTAATTCTAGAATTTGAGTTTGATTTTGCTTAATTAGGTGCAAAATCCGTGCGAAGATTGCTGTATCTCCAGAAAATTAGGGAAACTCTGGGTAGAAAAAAGAAAAAAAATAGTATAACACTATACTTTTTACATTATAACTAAAAATATATCATAATTAAACAACACATAAACCATAGCTAAAATCTCATAAATTATAATTAAAATATTGTCATAACTTAAAAAAAAAATAATAATAATCATAACAAAAAAAGTAAATAGCATAACTAGGTGGTACACCACTTTAAAGGGTGTGTATAGTAGAATTTTCCAGAAAATTATCTGTCGTCTCTCTCTACTCTCTCTACATGTATAGTATTCTAGGTTGTTGTTAACACTAGCGAGGAGTCATTGGGAAGATGGATATTATTTCTGGAATTTGAGCTTTGTTTAGCTTAATTATGTATGAAATTAGAGCGAAAACTGCAGTTTCTCTAGGAAATTATCACTCTACCTCTCTCTTTATCTCTACTTAACATGGTCTAGCAAGGAATCATTGAGAAGTTAGGTGTTATTTCTAGAATTTGAGTTTTATTTAGCTTAATAGTGTGCAAAATTTGAGTGGAGACAGATGTTTCTGTAGAAAATTATCAATCCACTTCTCTCTCTCTCTCTCTCTCTCTCTACATGTATATCATTCTGGGTTGTTATTATCATGATCTAGGGAGGAATCATTGGAAAAATAGGTGTTAATTCTGGAATTTGGTCTTCATTTGGCTTAATATTTTGTGCGAAATTCAAGAGGAGGCAACTGATTCTCTAGAAAATTGGATTCATAATTGCTTTTCATTTTCTAGTTTTATTTTTATGTTCCCCATCACCTGCCTTTGTTCAAATTTTAATTCAAATTTAAGTAAAAAACCTTTTTAATAGCATAGTAATAAATTTGAAAGTGGCCTTCAAAATTTTGAGTAAAATTATGACTCTTGATTTGAGTAAAAGAATGAGTAGAACTCATTTTCATTTAGGAATTTTGAGTGAACATATGAGAGTTTTTCTTGATTTGAGTAAAACTTATTTTCATTATGGTTTCAATAAAGAAGTGGAGAGGGTTTTGAAAATTTTCAACTCCAATTTAAATTTGGAAAGGGTGAGGATTGGTTATGTGCTGTATGCTTGAATGTTTTTTCTTTATTTCTAATTTGGATTTGCAGATTCTAATAGTTTGTGGAGTTACTTTCTCTGTCTCTCTATCTCTCCCTTAAACTTTTAATTTCAGTTCAACTTTTACTATTAGATCAGCAATTTCAATATTTTAAGGTTACCAGTATTGGTAATGAGTTTTTGAAAGTCTTAAAACATTTTTTTTCCCTGGGTCAGTTTAGTGAAAAGGTAGATCTT
Organism: Camellia granthamiana; assembly: GCA_036172215.1. NCBI lineage: Eukaryota > Viridiplantae > Streptophyta > Magnoliopsida > Ericales > Theaceae > Camellia > Camellia granthamiana. Next base: position 43,600,836 of record CM069903.1, on the reverse strand, counting down.
TTGTGCAATTGATTAAGATTACACCATAATGGTAATGGGATAATTTAATCGCCTAGTATGCATCTTTTAACATTTTTGCTTTATTATCCATCTCACTAGCAAGTGGGGTAACTTGGTATTTTGGTAAAGAGTACATTCTCTTGCATTAATTTGGAAATTTTAGGTGTCACATGACCATTAATTTGTTATTAACGTAACATTTTTCCGGTTTTTATTTTTTTGATCAAATTGATGAAATGAAATATATGAAGCTTGACACTTCATCTGTCGATTTTGTGTTTAAGATGCTAGTTGATGATATTGGTGATGTAACAATTACTAATGATGGTGCTATAATACTCAATATGTTAGATGTTGAGCATCCTGCTGCAAAGGTGGAAGAATAAAGCATCCATTTGGCTGAGCTTCAAGATCGAGAAGTTGGAAATGGGACAACTTTTGTGGTTATTATATCAGTCAAGTGATCCAGCGGATAATGATGCATGGAAAGATAAAGGCACTGGTCAGCTTTCTATCAAATGTAAAGAGGGTGTTAACAAGGGCACAAGAGAATTCAAGCCAACAATTCTTGTTCGAAATGATGTATGTTTCTTCTAATTGTTTTTGCTCCTCAAAGTTGAGTTCAGTTTGAAATCTTAAGTTTGTAATGCATCTCTGATATTCTTTAGTTCTTTTTAGTGCAGTACCTTACCTTTCTGTGTATAAATCTATGAAGGTGCCATCAACTCTTAACTTTTGTTTAATTGGTTGTTGATTTTTTGAATATTGATTAAATTTATCTAGGGGATACAAATAGTTGTTAATGGATCAATAGAACATGAGTTTCATACGATATTGATATGCTTTTATTACGGAGAAGATTCCAATATTTACCATGAAACAACTAAACATTATGTTGGTTCCTTTAGTTAAACAAAATTTCTTTGTTTGATATTTTGTATCATCTTCTAGCTACATTAAACAATTAAATAGTTATTATGAAGAATTCAAAACTGTAAAAGGAACTGCTTGCCTTTTTACTTTTTGTCTTAAAATAAATTTTGTTATTCATGTAAGAGCATGTTTTTTATTTATTTATTTATTTTTTTCTTTCTATGTTGCTCATGTTTTGTATTCAAATTATTTTGTTCAAGTAACCATTGTGGTTTCATAGGAACATCACCATAATCAACAAATAAACTCCTAATAATAGTTGAAATTGTAGAAGGTATCTTGGGTATGCGGACCTATAAATGCGATAAAAAGCCTTATTCGGGAGATCCAAATCCTTAAAAAGAAAACATATGTCAATGCTTTGTTCGCCATGTCCTCATAATGTTAAGCCCTTGATCCTCCATCTAAGCTTGTTTTTATATCAAATATATCCTTGTTTGTGATAGCACCTTTGCAAGTTTAGTGGTTTCCCTGATTTTTCTATGTTATATATGTTTTGTTTCTTGCTTTTTTTGGTTTTTATTCTACTTTCTACTACCATATGTCATTTGCCTATCCCTGGTTAGAAAAATTCTACACTCTTGTTCATTTTACTTTCATCTGAATTTTTTTGGAACTGCACGTCATCCATAAAATTTTATTTAGCTACTCCAATTTAGTGTACTAACATGCCACCTCAACTTAATGTTTCCAGGAGGATTTTTTTACCAAGAATGCCAACCCCTTTTAACATATATTTAAATTTTTCTTCGGTGAGTTGTGTTCCTTTTATATGATGACTTTGAGAAGCCTTTGAATCGTTGTTTTACTTTTATTGTTATCTTTTTAACTAGGCCTTAATTCTTTGGACAACTGGCCCTGCTCATTATTTCTTTTTTATGAAAAAATTTCATATTGAGACTTTCCAATTCATTTTGCTTTTTGTTTCCGTAGGCCCAAAAAATGTCGATGACTAGAGAAAGAAAACTGTTGAGATTTGATCTTCTGCTTGGGAAGTTTCAGAGGCAAGAAAACTGTTGAGGTTCGATCTTCTGCTTGGGAAGTTTCAGAGGCAGCGAAAAGCATTTATGAGTAAATTGGATTATAACAAGAATTATTTTGTTCTAATCCAACACTTTTTTTTTTAGCTCAGTTGAACGACTCTGAAGAACATTAAGAGTTTTAAGCACAATAAATGACAAAAAAAAAAAAAAAAAAATAGAAATTCACTTGGATTTGACTTTGTTAGGTCCCTTGTTTTTGTCAATCCCGTGAACAACTTTGTTAATCGAGTTGTAAAATTTCCTTACTGTTTTGTCTTCCTCACTCGAGCGAAGGAGTCCTCGCTCGAGTGAAGGACTGCTTTTGGCTTAAAACCTGAAAGAGATGAATGTGCGCTCGAGCGAAGACTAGGTGGATCGATCGAAGAACTACGTCTGCATAAAACCTGAAAGAGTTCATTTCTCGCTCGAGCGAAGGTTTCGTGGCTCGAGCGAAGGCACTTATGGAAATCACGCGACTTAAGGTTCTCGCTCGAGCGAGAGAAGCTTCGCTCGAGCGACTCGCTCGAGCAAGCTTCAAAATCCGGATTTCTATAAGTAGTTGGTTTTCTCCAAAAACTAGGATGACTTTTTAGATCTACTTTGAGGTTTTCTAAGGTTTTCTTCTGGAGGGTTTTTGTGAGTTTTTCCTTGATAAAATTGAATGAGTATTAAACTCATGAATTGAGAAGCATACATCAAGGAGGTTGATCGAATACACATACAAGAGTGTTATTCTTTGGTGGATTCCGAAGATTCAAACGTAGAGTTTCAAAGGCGTTTGAATCTGTACGTAGTCGTTAATTCGACAAGTGAAGTTGTGGATTCAACTTCAGGTGGATCAATTTCGAGACGAAGGCTTGGTGAAAGAGTTACAGAAAATTTGAAGGCAAATTGACTGAGTTGGGTAATTTGTGTATTATCTTTGTAATCTTTCTTTCTTCAGTAGTGGATTGATTAGTGGCGTTTCGCCTGTAGTTTTTGATTACAATTGAAGGTTCTTCAATTGTGGTTTTTCTACGTAAAAATCGTTTGTGTCGATTTATTGTTTATTCCTAAAACAACAATCTAAATCACTTTCGTAAGTGCTTGATGATTTAGATTGAGTGTTTTAAATATTTGGGAATTGTAATATTTTAAATCCTGATCTAATCACGAATCACTTAGGATTTTCAGACTTGCTCAACGTAGTTAGATTTTTGGAAAGATCATAAATCATAACGATGCACTATTTATAAATGTCATTGAAAACTATTTGCGACGGTAATAAGATGGCCGCTAATACATTGTAGGGTGTTTTTTTTTTTTTTTTTTTTTTTCCTTTGCGACGGCAAAACATCAGTTGCCATAAGTAGATTAGGCGGTCGCAAATAGTTTGCGATTGCTGTTTTGCGGTTGCAAAAAGTATTTGCCACCCCTACATATGCGACCCCCATTTGCCGTCGCATGGGTCATCGCAAAAAGTCTTTTGCGACTGTATTTTTATTATTTGCAACTATTTGTAACGGTTGCAAAATGTATTTTTTTTAGTAGTGTTTTATGTTTGAGATCAAGATTGGATCATTTAATTTGGTCAATGGACATATTTTTGGGTCTCATTTCGATAATTTGAATCGTTCAATATGTAAAACTTGCCGAGTACTATATCTTTGTAAAAATCACGTTGATCAAATATCAATAGTTATATGATCGGATTGGATTTGTATAAAAAAAATAGATAGTGAAAAAATAAACGGTTGACAAAAATTTGATCTGATCAAATAGCTATCGATATTCGATTAATGTGATTTTTTACAGAGATATAGTACTCGACGAGCTCTACATATTGAATGGTTTAGATTATCGAAATGAAACCAAAACATGGGCCGGACTGGATTGGACTGTCTTGATCTCAAACATGAGACAAGTTGGACCCAAAATCATATATACTACGCTTATTGTGTATGTCTTTTTACAATCCCGCTAGGTAGCTCAAATAACTTTTGGCTCGAATGGCTCAAGGTGCCAAAACGAGTCGTTTTGGCCTTTTTTTTTTTTTTTTTTTTTTCTTTTCTTCTTCCATCTCGATTTTTCTATCTATTTTCTCTTTGAAACAAAAAGAATGAGAAAAAAAGGAGAAGAGGAAGAAGAGAGAAGGAGAAAAGAGGGAGAAAGATAGAAGAAAGAGATAAGAGGGAGAGGGAATAGAGAAAGAGAGAAAAGGGATGGGGAACACCGAGAGAGAGAAGAGAGGAGATGTGACGGCCCAAATTTTCTTTTGGAACATCATAAAATTTAAATAACAAATAACTTACTAAATAAAGATTTTAACAACTAATTAGGGGAAATTTAGATTTTCACATAGTCAAAACTTAACAACTAAATTACGAGTTCACATACAATATTATAACAACTTTGTAACATTTGTGATTACTAATACCAAGGATAATAAAATTTTATTTCAATAGAGTCTTGACTTTAAGTTAGCCAAGGTTCAATATTAGCAGTAGCTCCAAATTCAGCCTCAGTCCCTTCTTCGTCATAATCTGGAATGAAACGCTAGGGCAACAAAATATATGCTATGAGTTTTGCAAGACAGTAAGAAAACGAAACCAACCTACCATTCTTTTTAAGAGAAAATAATCAAATCATGACAATTAAAATAATAGTAAAATTCAATAGCTTGACAAATGTACCAACCATTATAATAATTTCGACAATTTTAATAGTTTGGGTGACACTCAAAATCTCACCAAAGAGATTTTCTTACTAACCACTAAGCATGGCAATGGTTAATTTGAAACCCCCCATTGGTCAAATATTCAAGTGTTACCAACCGTAATTACCAGGAATGCCCACGTCTGGAGTTATATATCCAAGTAGTGGCATCCGTGGTCTACCCCAAGGAAACGGTTTGCCAGGGGTACGTAACCTCCCTGTGTGCCACCTGCACATCCACCCTTATTCCAAAACCGAATACTGAAAAAGGGTTCAACTAAGTCCCGTGCCATCTTAGGGTTTCGCGACACAATTTACGTGAGAATTCTCAAAACCAGGGCTCAACTTGAACAACCGGTATTAATCGTCAACCCTTAATTTCGTACACTATTTAAAACCAGGACTCACCCTGAACAATTGGAATTCACCGTCAATTGTTAACTTTGTATATGCCGTTAATCATTTCAGTTAGTTTTGATATTAATCACAAATAATTTCAATTTTTAATTACAAATAATATTATACCAACTTATTAAAATTTTCAACATAAAATATTACATATGTCACGCAATAATAAATAATTGTACAAAATTTAAATAAACAATTTATTTAAACCATGGTATGAAATAATAATTTAGATACCAATAAATCATAATTACACACATACATGGATTTTTAATTTACAAGATTAGACTAGTACAATATTAAATTTTTTAGTCCAAATAAACAATTGAAGAGATAATTTTTGATTCCTCCTTAATTTGCCAGAATTTTTAGAATGCATAACTCGTAATTAAAATTATAAATAAATTACTTATACAACTCTAAAATTCATATAAATCTACAGAATACTCAATAAATATGTTATGGATATTTTTCAGAAAGCATTTTCCAAAAACAAATTATAAATAATTTTGAAAAATTCCAAGAAAATTTATAACACAGATTTATCACATTTTCTTAAATTAATTCCATATTTAAATTTATAAATCAATTCCGTAATATAAAAATTTATTATGAAATTAGACTTCTCAAATTTCATTTTTTGTTTGGAAATTACCAGATTTGGTTTAATATAAAATTTTTAACGATTTTTCAAACACATAGTAAAATCTGCCTATAGCTCCAGATTTGGTTAAAATTCTGTATAAATTCGTACAAAACTCCATTTTTGTTACAAAAATTCATGGATGAAGTAGACATCATTCTAAACAACTATGTAGAGAAATCATCTTCAAATTTTGAGTATAAAATTGTCTAAAAATTCGTACAAATTTTCTGATAGATTCAAGGACCAAATAAATTCTTCAATCCTCTCTTTAATGGTATAAACTGCACATGTAAGCCTATTTTCACAATAATACCATGACTTTAACACTATCAATATTTTCAAATATTTGATATACACATCACAAAATTTACATACATATATATGGAAATTTCTATCTATATATTAGTCATTTTATCATATGAATATAATCTAAAAATTTAACAATTAAAAAAAATGAGAGGGTTGAGAGGGTTTTCTTACTTAATTATAGGATGATGAAATGGTAGAAAATTTTAGCTTCCTTAATCTCCCACTCTTCTTCTTCTCTTACTACTTTGTTGCTCAAGGAATTTTCTTTTTCCTCATTTCCTCGCTGAATGCAAGCATGCATATATATATATATACACAATGCATTGCTGAGGCTTTCCCCCCCTCCCTCTCTCTCTCTCTCTCTCTCTCTCTCTCTCTCTCTCTCTCTCTCTATTCTAGTCATTCTGTGGAATCTAGTCAAATTTTGCAAGTTCAAGGCACATAAAATTGTCGAAATTATTATAATGATAAGATAAATTAATTTTTTACAAAATTTGAGTAAAAATTTCATATAATAGTGATATGACGTTATTATTGACGTATGATATCACTAATCAATAATGAAGCAATATATGAAGGGTGAATTTCACATGTAAATATAACTAACATTCTAGTAATATTTACATATATATAGTGAGATTAATTATATTTACATGTCAATAATGATAGATATTACCTTTATATTGAGACTTTTTCACAAAATTTTTATACATAAAAATATAATTTGTTGTAGTCTCTTTATTTTCAATAAAACAATCACTATTGTTCTCATAAATTTAGAAATGCCATTGGCATTTTATTCTAAATATTATTTTTGTTTAAAATTTTGTTTTTATACATAGGTAAAAAAAATAAAAAAAATCCAAAATCAAGGGGGGCACGTGATCCCCCTGGCCTCTACGTGGCTCCGCCACTGATCATAATTTGAAAGAGTGATTAGGTTTGGTAAACTCATTTTAGGATCAATCTTGGTAATCTAAACCGTTCACTAGATGTTCAGAATAAATTTCATGTAAAAAATAAGATGATTAGATATCAATAATTATAGGTTTAAATCATATTTATTTTTAAAAAATGAACGACAAATATAATTTTAAAAATAAAACAAAAAGAAGAAGATTTATCAACAATGATCAAGCATTTCAACTCTACATGGAATTGCAGCTTTGTAATCAACAAATTTGCAATAGCTCACTTATTTGAGTTGTATCCTCTATGTCTCAGACATGTTTTTCGACAAGAGCTATACCACCTGGTCAAAAATCATTGAGTATATTTGGTTTCAGTTTTGTTGTAGTTTTTTTTTTTAAATTGAGTTTTTTATTTTTCGTATTTTTTCATTTTTAGTGAATATTTTTAAAATTATAAGTAATTGTTTTTAAAAAACTTTTTTAGAAGCACCTTACTTAAATATATCTAAATAATAAAATATTTATGAAAAAATATTTTAAAAGAATAATAAATACACAAAAATATAAAAAAAATTACTAAATTTTTCATTTTTTTTTTTTGTATTTTTGGTATTGAATGAATTTTTTAAAGATTTTTTTCATAAATATTTTACTTTTTAAGTGTATTTATGTTAGGTGTATCTTAAAATGAAAAAAAAAATTTACTTAAAATATTTAAAAAATTTCATCAAAAACAAAAAATATGAAAAATAAAAAAATAATTTTTTTTAAAAAACCAAAACCAAACAAACTTATTTTGATCATATTTTTGGAGTTCCTCTCTCCATAAATTAGGACACTAAAATGGCACGAAGGTGGTAGTGGTGACCCACAGGTGCCAAAAATTTTAAACAGTCAGCATATAAAAAGAACCTCTTAAGCAACTACAGTTTCTCTTTACACAAGCAATTGCTGCATCACGTACTGCATTGGAGGTGTTAGGTGTGGCTTATAGGGGTGATTATAACTTATTTTAATTTAGAAATATGTGTCAGACTATTTGTTATAGCTTTTGCTTATAACTTTTTAGATAGAAATAACTTAAATAAACTGAGAAAAACTGATTATTTAGAAGCTGGGAAAAGAGTACTTCTAATTTCTTTTTTCTGATTATCAACTTTTAGCTTAGAATAAGTTGCACCAAACCGCACCATTGTCATAAAATGAGCTTAATTTAGTTATAGCAAGGGCTTATCCAAATAGAGATGCTTTTGTTGAATCTGACATCCGAACTTCTATACATAGTCTCCAACCCTGGATTTCGCTTCCCATTATAATCATTATCCCGATCTGGGACTGGGAGATTAGCAAATGACACTCTATGACCTCTATCAGTCTTACCGATGAACTCTGTTTCCGAAGCTCTCTTATTGGGTCCTTCAACTAACACAAGCTGAACAGTACCGATTTAGGAGTCATAACATTAACCTGTGCTCTCACGAAAAGCCTTGATGAGTTCTACCAACCTCCTCTGCTTGACGGCATTAGAAACGGTTGGAAAAAGAATGATTTGTTGGTAACTTTAATGCATTATTAAAGTGGGCGCCCATCCGTGATTGAGGTGGAGTAAAGTGGGTTTAGATTCTTTGTAAAGAAATCTTACACCACAAAAAGAATGACAAAAAATCATTAAAATTTAATGAGAAATTGACTCATTAAGTTGGCTTCATGAAAGAGGTGTTAGAAAAGGTGGTTATAGAATTATACACATTACACATGTGTATAAAATGGGTGTAACTCCTTTATAATGATGATGAATTGAATTGCCATAAATTGGGAGTTTTGCAAAATTAAATCTCTTGCATTTGTTGCAAGAGTCTTTTTCTCTCTCCCTCCATATGTGTAAAAGGAGACCCTCTCCTTCATTCTTCAACACTAAAAAATTGTGTTGCTCTTCCTATCAAAAGTTTCCTTCAGTTTATATTATATTCTTCCTGAGAGAGAGTGCTGTAAAGTTTTATTCGCTGAAGCTATTTAGTCGGTGCATTGCATAGCTGGTCCAACAGTCGTATCCTGGGAGACAGACGTAGAACAACCTCCAACACCCAACCGGTGAGGCGGCGAATCTGTTTTAAGGACATTGTCTAGTACAGGCTTCGGCTTGCTTTTTTTGCAATTTTATTTTATGTATTTCTGTTCTTCTACTTGTAATTTCTAGCATGAGGTTGTAGTCTATAATTGCAAATATGAAATATGGATTTATTTTTTCTATGTGATCCCACAATTTATACAATAAACTTAAAACCGATTAGTATTTTTTCATGAAATTGTGTTAGGTTTTTATTGTTGGCAACTTCGTTTGACAAAACTCCTTTCAGTTGTATTTATTTTCGCACTTTTTTTTATTTTAGTGAGGTTACGAGTTTTTAGATGTGAATCCAACCCGAATCGAGCTTTGCAAAGAAGTTTGTATTGTTAATGATTTCAAGATTGCCACTTCGCTGATTATTACGGAGGTCGAGCTGCCCGGTCAGCTCGCGGCCGAAACAAAATGCAAAATTGCATTCAAAATTGCATACTAAGCTCCTCGCTCGAGCGAGAAAAGTTTCGCTCGAGCGAGCTTCAAAATCCGAATTTCTTAAGGAGTTGGTTTTCTTTCAAATCTAGGATTACTTTTGGTTTTCTATAAATACTTGGTTTTCTCCCAAAGCTAAGTAGACTTTTCTCCAGATCTTCTTTTTGGATCTTAAGGTTTATATCTAGAGATATTTTGTTAGTTTTCTTTGATGTTTTTATTGAGTATTCAACTCATGGTTTAAAAGAGAGTACATCAAAGGTTTTGTTTGTTATACAAAAGAGAGAGTTGTTCTTCGGTGGATTCTGAAGAATTCGAGCCCGAAGCTTCGGTGGATTCTGGAGTGGCTCATTGTAAAGACAATTCCGAGGTGAAGACGGGGTTGGAAGAGGCACATAGAGGTTGGTTCAATTAGGCGTTGTGGATTCGGTAGATAATTGAGAGTATACCTGTGTAATTCCTTTAAATCTTCTTAGTGAATTGTTCTTGTGGCTGTTGCCCGTGGTTTTTTGATCACAATTGGAGGTGTCCAATTGTGGTTTTTCCACGTAAAATCATTGTGTCTCTTTGTCTTGATTGTTTGATTGGGATTGTTATATTCTGCTTAAAATTGATACATAATCACAAATGAACATCCACCGAAGCTTCAGGCTCGAATTCTTCAGAATCCACTGAAGAACAACTCTCTCTTTTGTATAACAAACAAAACCTTTGATGTACTCTCTTTTAAACCATGAGTTGAATACTCAATAAAAACGTCAAAGAAAACTAACAAAATATCTCCAGATATAAACCTTAAGATCCAAAAAGAAGATCTGGAGAAAAGTCCACTTAGCTTTGGGAGAAAACCAAGTATTTATAGAAAACCAAAAGTAATCCTAGATTTGGAAGAAAACCAACTCCTTAAGAAATCCGGATTTTGAAGCTCGCTCGAGCGAAGCTTTTCTCACTCGAGCGAGGAGCTTAGTTTTCATGATTTCTACTAGTGCCTTGGCTTGAGCGACGAATCCGTGGCTCGAGCGACCAATGAACTCTTTCAGGTTTTTGTATAGACGCAATCTTTCGCTCGAGCGAGCATTCCTTGGCTCGAGCGAGCAAGCCTTAGCTCGAGCGAGCAACGACGGACATGCAATTTTGAATGCAATTTTGCATTTTGCTTCGGCCGCGAGTTGACCGGGTAGCTCGACCCCCATAATAATCAGCGAAGTGGCAATCTTGAAATCATTAACAATACAAACTTTTCTGCAAAGCTCGATTCGGGTTGGATTCGCATCTAAAAACTCATAGCCTCACTGAAATAAAAAGTGCGAAAATAAATACAACTGAAAGGAGTTTTGTCAAACGGAGTTGCCAACAATAAAAACCTAACAATCTCCCCCTTTGGCAATGCCGTGACAAAACACACCTAACAAATAAAATCCTAATCACCCCAACCCATTACATCCCACAAAAACAAACATCTTTCTCAAGATCATGATCTGCAAAACAACTATTAGTGCCACAATCTCCAAAACAACTATTAGGCCCACAAGAATATATGAAAAAGCAATAAACATATGACAAGATTATCTTGAAACATGAGATGGAAAACATGAGTAGATGCGACTTTGGAGATTTTAAGAACATGTAGCATGAAAACCTGAACCCGACACATGGCATAAAAACATGAAATCCGAAGACACATGAAAAACAACTTTATCCCCCTGTTTGAATTGACAAAGGAATCTCAAATAACAAAATCAAGATCAAAACCCACACAAGCAATGATAACGATTAACCGAACTCCCTCTTACTAAAAGCAACCACAAAACCAAAAAAAAAAAACAGAAAGAAAATCGAAAAAAATAATAAGGTGGAGCAAACAAGGAATTTCATATTTGTACCTTAAAACACACAAGATTATCCAAGAAGCACAATTACTTGAAAACACAATGTGCACAGCCTATAGAAGATTTCTCATAAAAGAAAGTGATGTATTATGTGAAAAGCATAGATCCCATGATACTAGTGTGTGTGTGTGTGACTCTTGGAGTTCGACAAACACTAGATTCAATCCTAGTAGTGATATGAAAGCTGGACCTCTGACAAGAGAATCTAAGCACAACAAAGGAAAGTCAAACCACTAGGAATCAAGGGGTATTTGGTGAGTAAAGGCGGAGGCTCCCCCTCAATCAATGAATCTTTTATTTTTCACATCTTTTTCTTTTCTTTTCTTGCTTTTGCACATCTCTCTTTTTTTTCTTTGCACATTTTTTCTTTCTTTTGCACATTCATTGGCGGTTGACACGCTCAAGAGTATGGAAACCGAACCAGAGAAGCATGGATATAATAAGGATGGCTTGGTTGGTGACTCTGAGGTAGCCTTTTCCTCATGCCTGGACTACAAAGAACAGAGGGGAAAGCCATGGAGATGCAAAAAGATGGAAGATGGTTAAGAGACTCAACATCACCCATGATATGCTAGTATAGGTCAATTCCTCAAGAAAAGCAAAAGATATAATGCCAGAAGTCCATAGAGAACAATAATCACTAAGGCGGAAGACTCCAAAATTTGCTAGTCCAAGAGTATGTACAGAATGAGACATACTAGTCAAAGAACACACACTCCAAAATGAGTAATGACCATAGAAAGCACACACATATTAACATGTAATGGTTATTCTCATCAATTCCAGTATGTACCAAGGACCACTCAAAAATTTCAAGCTTGCCAAACCATACTAAGAAAATCTTTTTGGGATTTTTTTTTTTTTTTTTTTCTAAACAAAGCAAGGCATAAAACGAACCGGCACACATTAAATGACCCAAAAAAAAAACTAAAACAAATAAAAAAAATTAACACAAGTCAAGTTTTCTCACCCAAATCTTTTTGATCTTAACAAAATTAGGGCTAGCGGTCTTGGTAAATGTCGTGGCATTGTGAACACCCTCATGAATCTTGGTATTCTGCCTGGACATGTAAGATTGTCTCCTAACCTAAAAAGTATTTGAATTTCTACCATTTTGAGGCACTCTCCTATGCAACTTATAACAATAAGGGCGAATATGACCATGCATACCACAATGATGACAAATAAAAACAGGGTGTACCTTCTTTTCTTTTACCTTACCAACTCTAGGGAGTTTGAGAAGTCTTTCCTCTTGTTGAATCTTTTGTCCTCCCTTTCCTTGAGTTCTTGTATCATGAGATGTGGAAGCACTCTGTTTTTGCTCTCTCTTATCTCCAAAGCCAATGCCACTCTGGTCTGAACAGATTTGTTGAGACCCAATGATATCCTCCAAAGTCTTTGATCCTTTGTTCCAAAGACCAATGGTAACCATGGCACACTTGAGCTCTTCCTCTTTCTTGATCATTAGTTCTTCCAAAGCAACTTGTGACATCTCGAGAGATTCAATCTTTTCTTCAAACATGGCATGGGTTTCCTGTAGCTCATTCCTCTCTGTCTCACAAGTCATCAGTTTTGCACAAAGAACTTGTTGATCATCAGTTATCTTGATGGCATTGATCCTAGCCTCGGAAATCTCCTCCTTAAGTTTGACATTCTCACTTTCACATGCTTTGAGTTTCTTTGTGAGTTTGTCATTCAATTTGAATAAGTTAAGAGACTTCTTATACAATTTTTCATAGGCTTGCTCAAGCTCTTCATCATCATCCTCCGAGGATTCATCATCAGTGGTGTTCTCAACCGACCTCTTCGGAGACTCTGTTCGTCCTTCGGTTTCGGAAGCCGCCATGAAAGTAAGGAATTGTTTATATCCCTCTTCACCTTGATCTTCATTGTCACTATTATCTTCATCAGATTCTGATTCATCATCCCAGGTGATAGCGAGGGCTTTCTTCTTCTTCAAACGAGTGGGGCATTCTGAAGCAAAGTGGCCAAATCCTTGGCATTCATAGCATTGGACACTTTCAGAGTTTCCTTGTATCTTTCCTTTCTCCTTCTTGGCTATAGAATTAATTTTGACTTTATCTTTGCCTTTGGATTTATGAGAATGAGTAGATTCCAAAAGATTAGGATTTTTATTCAAAAAAGATTTTTTAAATTGTTTAACAAAAGCAGCCATAATCTTAGAATCTATCTCACAGTCCTCATCAGAATCCTCTACCACTTTATGAGCACTACTAAAAGCAACATCTTTTTGTTTCTTTTTGAAATTTCTATGTGCCTCATAAGTTTGGAAATTTCCAACCAACTGATCTAGCTTGAGGTTGTCAACATCTTGAGCCTCCTCAATAGCCGTAACTTTTGGTTGGAACCGATCGGGCAAGGATCTCAAAATTTTTCCCACAACTTTGGATTTTGGTATTTTTTCACCTAAATTGAAGCTGAAATTTATAATGTCACTCAACTTTGCATAAAATTCATCAAAGGTCTCACTATCTTTCATTGAAAGGTTTTCGAAACTAGATGTGAGCCTTTGAAGTTTTGATCGTTTAACAGAAGGAGTGCCCTCATGAATAGTTTGTAAGATATCCCAAGCCTCTTTTGCGACTTCACAATTACAAATTCGACTAAACTCTTCAGGTGTGACAGCGCAAAAGAGAGAATTGATAGCTTTACTATTCCAGCTACTATTTTGGTAATCAGTTGTGTCCCACTTATCAATTGGTTTGGGGAAAGTTACTCCATCAACAGTAATTGTTGGTTCAGTCCACCCATTCATGACGGATTGCCAAACTTTTTCATCAATAGATTTTAAAAAAGATCTTATCCGGGCTTTCCAAAAAGAATAATTGGATCCGTCAAGTAGGGGTGGTCGAACCATAGAATTTCCCTCACGAATTGAATCCATTATCACAAATCAAACAAGATCTCGTTCTAAAAGAATTTTTTAAAAAAACTAGAACGACCCGCTCTGATACCAATTGAAAAATCTAGAAACCCCACTTCGCTGATTATTACAGGGGTCGAGCTGCCCGGTCAGCTCGCGGCCGAAGCAAAATGCAAAATTGCATTCAAAATTGCATGTCCGTCGTTGCTCGCTCGAGCCAAGGAGTGCTCACTCGAGCCAAGGAATGCTCGCTCGAGCGAAGGATTGCGTCCATACAAAAAGCTGAAAGAGTGTATTCCTCGGTCGAGCCAAGGATTCGTCGCTCGAGCCAAGGCACTAGTAGAAATCATGAAAACTAAGCTCCTCGCTCGAGCGAGAAAAGCTTCGCTCGAGCGAGCTTCAAAATCCGGATTTCTTAAAGAGTTGGTTTTCTTCCAAATCTAGGATTACTTTTGGTTTTCTATAAATACTTGGTTTTCTCCCAAAGCTAAGTGGACTTTTCTCCAGATCTTCTTTTTGGATCTTAAGGTTTATATCTGGAGATATTTTGTTAGTTTTCTTTGATGTTTTTATTGAATATTCAACTCATGGTTTAAAAGAGAGTACATCAAAGGTTTTGTTTGTTATACAAAAGAGAGAGTTGTTCTTCGATGGATTATGAAGAATTCGAACCTGAAGCTTCGGTGGATTCTGGAGTGGCTCATTGGAAAGGCAATTCCGAGGTGAAGATGGGGTTGGAAGAGGCACATAGAGGTTGGTTCAATTAGGCGTTGTGGATTCGCTAGGTAATTGAGAGTATACATGTGTAATTCCTTTATATCTTTTTAGTGGATTGTTTTGTGGCTGTTGCCCGTAGTTTTTTTATCACAGTTGGAGGTGTCCAATTGTGGTTTTTCCACGTAAAAATCGTTGTGTCGATTTGTCTTGATTGTTTGATTGGGATTGTTTTTTACTGCTTATTATTGATACATAATCACAAATCAACATCTAGGGTTTCTAGATTTTTCAAATTGGAACAAATAATTTCATATGTAATTGGATTAGTTATTTTTCCTAAGATTGTACACTGTTATAAGATTATTCACTGTTTCATGAATAGGAATTGTGTCTTATGTAATTGAACACATATGTGGATCATGCGTAGAAATTCTAAGTCGTCCTTATGTCCCATAAATTTGCTTCTATTGCACAGATTCATTTTTTGTTTAATTAAGGTTACTGTTTCTTGTATATCACTGAACATGATTGTAAAGCAATTTGGCTTGCATGCTGCTGTGTTGTTTCTATGAGTTCCTATATTGCATGATATAAGGTTTATTTTATTGGGAAAAAAAAAAAAAAAAAAAAAAACCAACAATCAGTAGTCTACTGTTGCTTATCATGTTTTCTTGAAATTGATCAATTATAAATTCATAAGGATTGTAGACTATTTACAATTGCTCACTGTTTTATGGAAAGGCTACTATACGATTTTATTTAAATTATTTGCATGATTCATAATTCTACTTATTGCTTGCACATACAAATATCTTTATGCCTTCTTGTATAGGTTCATTCTTATTAATGAATAAATCCATTTTGTATAGGTTCATTCTTATTAATGAATATATCCATTTTGTGTGCCATCAAAACAATTTCATGTTTGTACAATGTAGTCGCACTGTTTCATTTGTATACACAAATTGCATTCTGCTATTTAGGAACAAAACTACATTTGCATGGTTCTAATTTTACAATATAATTTGCATGTTAAATTGCTTCTAATTTTCTAGAATTATTTACATGTCACTTGCTTCCTAAAATTATATGCTCATAATTGATAATTTTATAATTCAATTTGCATGTTAAAAAATGTTCTAGTTTTTAATTTTTGTTACATGCTTATTGTATGATTTCTAGTGTGTTATGTTGTGTTAATTCCCTATTATGATTTGCATGTCATTTAAATTTATCATATAATGTGGATGCTTATGGGTGTTGCAATTTTTTGACATGCTACCTATTTTCTAGATTTTAGAATTATTTGCAATTTTACATGTGAATTGCTAGCATTATGTTCAAATTTATTATGTATTAATTTCATACATAACTCATAATTATTAAATAATTCAATGCTTAGAGTTATAGGTTTATATGTAACTCTTGCATAATAATTTAATTTAATTTATTTATTATTGTGAATTAAATTGATTTGTAACTCATGACTAGAATTTTAATTATTTAGGAGGTATAAGGTTTGAAACATTTGTAATAATTTTATAGAACCCTTGACTATTAATTTTTTAATTTAATTTTAGAGTTATAAGCTTTGTCATGTATTTGGGAGTTGTACTTTTAATTGTATAACTTGTCTAGCATTTTAATTTTATTTAATTTGGCTATTAAATTAATTTATTCTGTTACAGTTTTTTTAGATTAGTTGCTTTGTATTATGTTGTGATTTTCTACTAACTTTCCTTGTAGGAATACCTATGCAAAACAGAATGGAAATATATATATATATATATAAATTCGAATGGAAAGGAATTTTTGAACTATTTACAATTGTCAATTGGATTGGTTTACTTGTCTTATTTTGAAGCAATTTTTGCTTGAGATTTTGTTATGGTTTTTTACCATTATGTAAAAGCAAATTTTATTTGCTTAATCATTGTTGTAGCAATTTTTTACACTGCTTGTAATTTGGTTAGGAATTTTTTAATTGCTTGTAAGTTTGAAACTTGGTTTGATTTTCTGAAATAGAAACCAAAGTGTTTAGCATTAGCTAAAGAGTAGTTCTTATTTGTTCAAAAATGACAACTAAGACGGATTTGGTTTCAAACTTTTGGAGTTTGAGGAAGTCTTTGGGTTTAATCTTTTTATTCCCAAAGTGTTGGAAAACCAAGTT
This sequence comes from Camellia granthamiana, assembly GCA_036172215.1. Taxonomy (NCBI): domain Eukaryota; kingdom Viridiplantae; phylum Streptophyta; class Magnoliopsida; order Ericales; family Theaceae; genus Camellia; species Camellia granthamiana. The sequence continues at coordinate 43,583,702 of CM069903.1, read as the reverse complement.
TAGAGAAAGTTTCTGGTTATAATCTGATTATTTCCAAAGTATTTTGGTGTTGAGAAAAGAAACTAAATTTTAGCATTAGCTAAAATATTTATGATTTTTATTCAGAAATAATGGGCTCAGTTCCGGGAGTATCAGTTAACTTTTATGAGTGGTGTAATTTTGGTAGCAAATTTTATTTGCTTGGGAATTGATTTATTTTAACCTAGTTTATCCCCTGAAAAACTTAATTCTAAATTTATTTCTTATGAATTAAGAGTTAACATGCTCTTGAAAGTTTTGTCTAAGGTTAATTGGGTCTTAAGTAGGATTGATGTGACCCCTCCAGTCTTCTTGGAAACTTTCTTGACCATGTTCGATTTTAAAGTAAGTGGTGAGATCAGTTTTGAATTGAATTTTAGACTTTGGGATTTTCTAGTGTTAAGTGTAGTTTTTGGAAAAACAGAATAATGAAATTTTGTTGTGATTTTTCAGAAATGACTTCAAGAGGTGACAATAGGAAATGTTGTTCCACCTGATAACCTTAAACCTTGCGATGTTCTTAAAGGAAGATCTAGAGAGATCAAATGTGATTAAAGGAAATCATAAGATTGCATGATAATATCTCTGAATTAATCAGAGGCAATTAGTATGTTATCCTTGTGTCAATTATAGCATATATGATTGCTATGTGACTTTGGTTGAAAGCAAAAATGAGACAACTTGATAGGATGGGTGAATATATTTTTTGAATTTTAAAAATTCCAAATATATTATTAAATTAGTGGCTTCTAGTGAGTGCAAGAACACCGATCACAAAGATAGGAAACTGGTGGTTCTTAGGAGGTGTTAGACCACTGGCTACACAGTTATGAGATTGTGATTCCTAGTAATAAATAGATTACTGATCATACGTTAAGACATGATGGTTCCTAGTAGTAAAATAGTCTACTGATCATATGTCAAGACTGATGATTCCTAGTAATGAAATGGTCTACTAATCTCATGTCAAGACGTTGTGATTCCTAGTAGTTGAGTGACTACTGATCATATGTCAAAACATTATGATTCCTAGTAGTGGAGAGTCTACTGACCACATGATAAGAAATGAGTGATTCCTAGTGATAAGACTTCTTGCATGTTATGAAGTTTCGAATAGTAGACTATTGATCACTAGGTTTGTAATTTCAAATAGTAAGGCTATTGACTTCAGAGTGACATGTTGGACCAAACTTGTTTTGGTGCCTTGAATTCGAGAAAGACCTAATTCGGTTAATGACGGTCTGGGAATATGTTTACTGTGACATGATTATGAAAGTCTCATAATCATTGTGACATAAGGAATTGTTTAAGGACCCCTGTATCAATTTTTAGAAAAGAACAAAAGCTTTTGTATAAATTCTACAAATGTGGGGGTGTCATGCAAAAGGTGGTAATACCTAAACCCAAGAGGGTTAAGATAAGCCTAAAAACCCGTTGACTTTGTATTCAACGGTCATGCACAATATAGCAGTGCATATTGATTTCTTGTGTTTAAGTCTGCTATTCCAGATATACACAAGAATACTATTATGGAATCTAGAAATGCATATTTCTTTGAAAATGTATTTTCTTGTCGTATCCAAGAAAGGGTTCCGAGTTCCATGAAAGAGGTTGAAGGTGACAATGATCACATAGATGATCAAGTTGATGATCAAGATGAGGAAGTAGATGAGCTAAGGAGTAAAAAGGCTAGGACCGCAAAGTCTTTTGGTTTGGATTTCTTGACTTATACGTTAAACGGAGAATCTCGAACTTTCCATGAAACTGTGACTTTATCTGAAAATCCTTTGTGGAAAGAAGCAATTAAGAGTGGGATTGACTCCATCTTACAAAACCATACTTGGGAAGTATGGTTGATCTACTCCCAAGCAGTAAGGCCTTGGGGAGCAAGTGGATCTTTAGAAGAAAGATGAAAGCAAATGGATCAATTAATAAGTATAAAGCTAGGCTAGTTATCAAAGGATACAGGCAGCGAGAAGGCCTGAATTACTTTGATACGTATTCAGCTATGACAAGGATTACATCCATTCGCATGGTGATTGCGATAGCAACTTTACGTGGTCTGGAGATACATTAGATGAGTGTAAAGACAACTTTCTTAAATGGAGATTTGAATGAAGAAATCTACATGGAGCAACCTGGGTGGTTTTCAGCTCCAGGACAAAAAAAGAAAGTCTGTAAGCTTGTCAAATCATTGTATGGTTTGAAACAAGCTCCTAAGCAATGACATGAGAAGTTTGACAACGCTATGTTGTCAAATGGGTTCAAAATCAATGGGTGTGGATGTGACAAATGCGTATATGTGAAAGACATTGATAGAGGTTATGTTATTTTGCGTCTATATGTTGATGACATACTTATTGTTGGTAGTAATGATGAAATGATTCGAACTACCAAGAGGTTGTTAAATTCTAAGTTTGATATGAAAGATATGGGCCTTGCAGATGTCATTCTGGGTATTAAGATTGCCAAAACATCTAAGGGTATTGTACTTTCTCAGTCTCACTATGTTAAGAAAATACTTAAGAACTTTGGTAAATCAGATACAAGTGTGTCACGGACACTGGTAGATGTGAGTCTACATTTGACCAAGAATAATGGTAAGAGTATTTCTCGGCTAGAATATTCTCAAGTCATTGGAAATTTGATGTATCTGATGAGCTGTATAAGGTCGGATATAGCCTACTCTGTTAGCAGGCTTAGTAGATATACGAGTAATTCGAATGCTACTCATTGGAGGGGCATTATGCAGGTGTTAGGTTATCTACGCTACACCCAGGGTTATGGGCTGCATTATACCAGATACCCAGCGGTACTAGAAGGGTATAGTGACGCTAATTGGATATCTGATATAAAAGACTCCAAATCCACTAGTGGTTATGTGTTTACCCTCAAAAGGGCAGCCGTGTATTGGAAATCTTCTAAGCAAACGTGTATATCGAGATTAACGATGGAATATGAGTTTATTGCTTTGGATAAAGCAACTGAAGAAGCTAAATGGCTTCGCTAGTTTTTTGAGGATATTCCACGTTGGCCAAAACCCGTGCCTGCCATCTGTATTCATTGTGACAGCCAATCGGTAATTGAACGGGCACAGAATAATATGTATAATGGAAAGTCTAGACATATTCGTCGTAGACATAATTCCATACGGCAACTACTCTCGAACGGAGTTATCACTTTAGACTATATAAAGTCTAAGGACAACATTTCCGCTAACCAAAGGGTTAACTCAAGAGTTAGTAGAAATGTCGTTAACAGGAATGGGGTTAAGGCCTTTAGTAATGTTATCGGAATGGAAAACCCAACCTAGTTGACTGGAGATCCCAAGATCTAGGTTCAATGAGACAACCTAATTGTGTGTAACGGTGGTATGTCACTGAGGAGGCTAAACCTCCAGCCATTCCTTTTATTAGTGATACTTGCAAGTATAAAGGTTAAGTTGAGCTTTTAATGACTCTAATGTGTTGAGCTGAGTATAGCAAGATACTCAAGTAGAGTCACCTATGTGAGTGTGAAGTGGAGCCGCTTCTATAAGAATTGACATGGCTTAATTCTTTAAACCACTCACAGAACCAGGCTAGTGTTCCAAGGCCAAACCGGACACAACAGTGAGAACAGAACAATGATTGGAGTAATTCCTGTGTGAGGTTTGTTGTCTTGGTTTACATAAGCGGCAGAACAGTTCAAGACTTTATGTTCACTAGACAACCAGTAAATATGATAGACTTCACTAGGAGGGGTTCAAAGCCAAAAACTACCATTTTCAATGCCGGGGTTCTTCCGTTGCACTCTCTCTGAGTTTTTGTTGTTAAGCGTTGTCCGTTTGTTGTTATTTGGTCAATTTTTATTCATGTGGGGGATTGTTGGAAAAATAATGATTTTTTGGTAACTGTAATGTAATATTAAAGTGGGTGCCAATCCTCAATTGAGGTGGAGTAAAGTGAGTTTAGATTCTTTGTAATAAAATCTTTACACCACAAAAATAATAACAAAAAACTATTAAGATTTGAATGAGAAATTGACTCATTAAGTTGGCCTCATGAAAGAGGTGTCAGAAAAGGTGGCTGCAGAATTATACACATTACACATGCGTATAAAATGGGTGTAACTCCTTTATAATGATGATGGATTGAATTGCCATCAATTGGGAGTTTTGCAAAATATAATGATGATGGATTGAATTGCCATCAATTGAGAGTTTTGCAAAATTAAATCTCTTGCATTTGTTGCAAGAGTCTTTTTCTCTCTCCCTCCATGTGTATAAAAGGAGACCCTCTCCTTCATTCTTCAACACCATAAAATTGTACTGCTCTTCCTGTCAAAAATTTCCTTGAGTTTATATTATATTCTTCCTGAGAGAGAGTGTTGCAAAGTTCTGTTCACCGAAGTTATTCAGTCGGTGCATTGCATAGTTGGTCCAACCGTCGTATCTTGAGAGACAGACGTAGAACAACCTCCAGCACCCAACCGATGAGGCGGCGAATCTGTTTTAAGGACACTGTTTAGTACAGGTTTCGGTTTGCTTTCTTCTGTAATTTTATTTTATGTATTTTTGTTTTTCTACTTGTAATTTCTACCATGAGGTTGTAGTCTATAATTGCAAGTATGAAATATTAATTTATTTGTTCTATGTGATCCCACAATTTATACAACAGGAACATCATCGACATAATTCCTATGGGCATGGGTTTTCTCCCTCATGCTACATGCAAACATGTATGCCATGTCATAACCAACGGCCTTTATAAGGCTTAGTGTGTCTTCGTGTTCCTCCTCTGTTTCACCACAGAAGCCTGCAGAAAGAAAATCACAAGTATCAAGGAACATATGAATGCAGGCAATAACAACTATAGATAATTGGCTTTTTGACACACAATAACATAGAGTATCTGCAAGTCATCCACAGAGGAAATATCTATTGGCCGTAAGTTCTGTTGAAAGTTTTAACATGCAATGAGCATACAGAAGTAGTTTATGTAAATTAGGGTCTATTTAGAACCATTTTAAAAATTATTTTCTGTTTTAAAAGACGTTAAAAATGGAGAGGAAACAAAGACTAAATGGCTTTTATGAAATCATTTTGAAGCACTGCCTAAAAAAAAGGGAAAAACTTATCAGGAAACAATGCTAGATACTTTCTGATTTTTCAAATATTCAGGTCCATCGATAACAAAAATGATTAGCAAAGAATTACTTTTTCAAACTTTTTTGTCATTCTTACATCCAACAGCCCAAAAGTGAAAAATGCAAACAAGAATTAAATAATACCAAACATATCCTAAAAATGTTTTCAAGATGTTTGTAATTATCCAATCAATGGTGTAGGGACTACAGTAGGCACCATAAAATGGTAAGCATAAATCCTAAAAGCGTAAGATTTCAAGAGCCTCTTACCACATATGAAGTCATTGCTTATCCCAACATCTGGGAAGTTGATCCAGGAGGTCAACAAAGCGCAGACCCATTTTTTTCACCTTGCACGTGATGGAAAAACCTTCACTAAACTTCCAATTGGCTCCTGGTTCAACATCTATTTGAGCCCCAGATGCGTCATTAGAACTATTTACATCCTGACCAACAAGTGTTACTTACCTCTTTCACGCCTTCATTCCAAAGCTCTGCCACCTCTCTCACACTCGATTCAACAGGACGCGATCGCTCTCTCTGCCCCTAGTGAAAGGAACTATGCAAAATGAACACATATTACAGCCCCTCATTACAGAGATAAAAGCAGCAATTGAATTTTTAGAGATGACCACAGGACTGATATCAGCATAAGTTTCCTCAAGTGAAAGTATAGTGTTGATCGCCTTCTGACCATAGTCTACCTCTTCTAATAGTCGTGGCAAGCCTCGGTAAGCGTCAAGACCACAAACCACATCAACCTTGTTATCTGCATCCAATGATGGATCTGGAGGGGGGGGGACCTTCAAATTTTTTTAAAATATTATATATTATACTACAAATTTTAAAATAATTTAAAATTATAAGAGTTCGCACTCGCAAATTTTTTTTAGATAAGTTCAAAATTATATAGAGTAGCCTCCCCAATTTTTTAAACTATAGAGTAGTCCTCCAAAATCATAATCCTAGATCCGTCCCTGTCTGCATCTAATATCTTATCCTTCAACCTCTCGGCCTCGCGTCGGGATCCTCTAGAGTTAACATCCTAGAGTGATCTCCTAAAGTATGCAATCCAACGGTTGAAATGTAAACTAACCAAAACGACGTCGTCTTGGTTAGTAATTTGAAAAAAAAAAAAAAAAAAAAAAAAATCAGGATTTCAAATTCCCTTCCTCAGTTGCCTATACACGCGCATGGCAGCAGATATAGAAAGAGAGAGAAGAAGAAGAGAGAGACGAGACGCTGGCTCCCGACGCCCCTCCGCTGCCGCTGTCCTGCCACCGGCAAACTCCCTCACAGTTGCTATATACGCAGCGGATATAGAAAACAGAGTGAGAGAGAGAGAGAGAGAAGAAGAGTATATAGTGGTCGTACAATCCATGTATATACCATTGAAGAAAGATTCGTGAGTATATAGTGGTTGGTTCATGAATTGTTTTATACAGTGAGTTTGAATTCTCAACTTGGGTTTTTTTTAGTTGATTGTTTTCTTCAATGGAATTTGATATGGTGGGTTTGTTTTTGGATAAAATTAGTTATTATTGGTGATTTGTATTTGTAAAGGAGGGTTTATTTTTGTTGGGTGTTTGTTTGAAATTCATGGGTTGCATTTGTGGTAAGGCTTCTGCTATAGAAGATGGCAGAGAGAGCCCAAGAGAGAGACAGTTGAATAAAGGGTCATCATCGGAGTTACACGTGCCTCGAATTATTTCTTCGAAGAGAGTGGAGAGTTTCTGAGTGAAAGAAAGGCTGGTCAAATTAGAGATGGGTTGAGTCATAAGAAATTGAATGGCTCAAAGAAGGTAAGGGATGAGCATTTTGAGAAGAAAAGAGAGAATTGTGAAGTTGTTCCTAATTATCATCCAGGTTGTGGCAGGTTGGCCCTTTTGGCTTGCTGCGGTGGCTGGTGAAGCTATCAAGGGATGGGTACCACGATCAGCAGATAGTTTCGTCTTCTCTCTCTTCTTCTTCTCTCTCTTTCTATATCTGCTGCCATATGCGTGTATAGGCAGCTGAGGGAGGAAATTTTGAAATCCTGAACTTTTTTGGGGGTGTTTGCTGCAGCTTTTTTGAGCCAGCTTATGGCTTCTGGCTTTTAAAAAGTTATTTTAGACTGTTTGGTTAAACTTATTTCAAACAGCTTCTGATTCTAACAGCTTATTTTAAGTCAAAAAAGCTGATTCTGAGAAGCTGCTCACCCCTTGCTTCTGATTATCAGCTTCTGCTGTGGACATGTTAATTCATGGTTATACTCTTAGATTTTTTTATTTTTTATTTTTTAAAAAATAGAAAAAGACCCAAATGGACTTTAAAATATTATTATTATTTTTTATGAAAAATGTAGACAAATAGTGAATAATAAAAAATAAAAATTAATTAAAAAAGCTACTTCACAGCTTATTTAACAAACACTACTCAGCAACTTAAATCTATAATCTAACAGCTATACCAAACAGATTAACAACTTCTGATTAAAGTCATAATCTATAATCTGTTAAGCTATAAGCTATAATCTGTTTTAACAGCTACACCAAACAGCACCTTTATTTTTTATTTGTCAAATTACTAATCAAAACGACGTCGTTTTGGTTAATTTGCATTTCAGCCATTAGATTGGATACTCTAGGAGATCACTCTAGGAATTTAACTTTAGAGGATCCTGACTACGCTCGCGATACTCTTCCAGTGCCTCTTTAGAAACCAAAAATAATTAAGCCTCTGCCACACTCTGTGTTCGGCATTGTCCCTAATAGCACAAGTATTGATAAAAAAATTTCTCTGCACTCTCTGGAACCTCCACGACATCCGTGTATCCAACTTTCTTCATAATATATAAGACAATCTCCATGTCATTAATATTCATCTGACATCCATACGTTTCATAATATATGCAGCCCCTAGAAAGAGTTTCAGAAACTGGGGTAGGGCTGAAATAAGTATTCATAAAGCATGAGCACTAACTAGCACTATATGAAACAATGCTAACATCATTGAATGTACATAAGAAAAATTTGCAAGCATGCAGAAGTTTCCAAACATTGCATAAAAGACCATAGATCTGTATGGAATAGTCAAAGCCACACTACTATAAAAACAATTAAAGATCACACTTCGACAAATGAAAATATCTCACTTTTATTAAAAGTGTGATAAAAAAAATTATATTGATATTTTAATCACACTTAGGCGCTGTTTGGGAAGATGAATTTTTGGTTTTTTTTTTGTTTTTTTCTACTAAAAGACAAATTGATTACAAAACCAAAAAAAATAAATCCAAACAAAATATCACATCAAACCTTATAATCATTCCACTTTTTCTCTCATAAACATCACATCTAATCACAAAAAAACCTAACTATCTTCCCAAACATAAAAATTTTTTTCTCCAATAATATCCTACAACTAAAAAAACCTACAAAAAAATCCACTTCCCAAACACCCACTTAATTTGATTGAGTGTGATAATATTTATTTTTTATGTCACTTTTTAATTAAGTTTGTTTATATATATATTTTTTTAATCATACCTTTTAATTAATATGTGACTGTATATATTTTTTATATATTGTTTTTATATAAAAAATATATTCCAAATTGGTGCCTTTTTCTCTTCCATGACTCTCAGTGGGCATGACTCCTTCATTTCTAAAAAAGATTGAATTTATAAGGACAAAACAACGTCGTTTTGAGACTTCTTCCAAATAAAACCCTAGCACCTCATTGTATGCTCAATGTCAACGTCTCTTCAGCCTCTCCCAATCTCTCTCACAGTGGACTCGCCATCCCTTCTCCTTTTCAAAGGTATGGCCTCTCTCTCTCTCTCTCTCTCTCTCTCTCTCTCGCGTAGTTGTTTAATGGTAGGGTAAGGGTTTTCAGTAACGTGGTGGCGCTGTGGTGGGGATAGAATGGTGTAACGAAGGTGCAGTGTAAGAGGAGAAGGGCTAGCGGTGCTATAGTAGGGAGGGAAAGGGCAGGCATTTCAGATTTGTGATGGAGAAAAGAGTAGTTTTGTGGTTATGGATAAAAGGGAAGGAGGCAATGGATTTATGGCAGTAGAGGGTTGAAGAGGCTATGGCAAGGGGCGTAGTGTAACCAGGTGGAATAAGTGTTCCTAAGGGGAATGAAGTGGTTGGGGAGCCAGAAGAGGGTTAGGAAAGGGAGACGGTGTAGAAGCCCTTCTTGTGTTTGATAAAATACCTCTGTGAAACATTGCCATATTGTTAGGTATTTTAGAATTGAAGGGTCATTTCATTATCTTGTATAGAGAATCCTTAGTTCACCAGGTTTGAGTTGTTGAGTTTGAAAAAATTTCCATCACAAATCCAAGACTTGCATTTCAAATTGATTTTTTTTTTAAACGTATTCTATGGCTTAATATTAATTTCTTCTATATTGTTATGCTGAAGTATTAAGATATGAACATTCTAGTTTGGGTTTTTTGTTCAATTAGCATGTGGGTGCTCTCTTTAGTTTGTAAAATGCGAAACTGTGGAGAGTCCAATTTTAATTTATTGAGAATTTTAAAAGATGTGTAACCTCTCACTCACCTAACTATTTATGTACTTTTGCTTCTTTCAGTAATAAATGTTTGCTTTATTGTCACACAGAATAATTTTTTTTAAGGACACACTAGTCCATGTTTGCAAACTGTGTTTGATTTCCTTCAATTTGTTTTAATATCATTGAAAGTAGCTGATCATTGTGAACCACATACCACTGCCAATATTTTTCCTAGATTACAAAAAACAAAAGTGACTCATTAGGGCTTTAATTTTTAAAGCTATAACTAGTAAATAATTTCTTTAAAAATTTATCTTGGATACGCATATGAAAACCTGGTGATGATGCTGAATTTATTTACTTTTTGCAGTTGTTGCCTTTGATATTTGTCACTTTTTTTTTTCCTCTAGAAGAAGGCCTGTCTAATCTTGGATTCGAAGTCACAAGGTTGAATACATACGCGACGGTAAATATTCTAAGTTTGATCACATTGGTGCATTCTTGTTCTGGATAGTCCATTTTTCCCCTTCTTGTCAACACTAAAATTTCAATCACCCCTTTTGGCTTGCTAGTTTCATGTGTCAAAATTTCTATTGTCCTTTTAATTTCATTATGTGCATATTCTCTATGTGTACCTGCTGTTGAAAGAAAAAATCTTTCTTTATCTAGATTTAAATTTTATTTGGAGGGTACTATTGAATTGTAATGACTAGGACAGCTTGTAAATTGTAATTCCTCATGCTTTTTAAGCTTTTTCCATTTTCTTTCTCCATTGTACTTGAGAGAGAGAAGTTCCTAACATGTTTGCAATTTTTAGTGCATTTTTTAGTGTTTAGCTTTATGTACCTCTTTAAATTGGTCAATTCCATACATACCTCTGTAAATTGGTCACACTTAGTAAAGAGCAATTTTACACAAGCAACTCGATAAATTAATTTAATTTGGGCATTGAGTTGATGGATGATTTTAGTAAATTGTGTATTAATAATTTTGTGCAAAGTTTTAATTGGTAAGGGCATATGTAACATGCCCGAGGGGTACCCGTGCGCATTAAACAGTGCGGACCCTCGGTCTCTTTGATCTACTCTCACTAGTGCAATGTGAAACATAGATGATAGTCCAAAATTGGTAACTTTTAGAAAATCTATTTTATTGCAAAACCTTTTGCTAGAAATGGACTCTGTCATTAGATCTCAGAGGTGCCACCTAATAATTTGGGAAATTAAGAAACCCATGACCTGTGCCAAGGTCACTGTTTATCATAACCAAAGTTGTCTCAGTTCAGAACCTTAGGTATGCGAGGGGAAGGTTATTAATTGAGCACCCTCGCTCACCCGATCAAAAGATTGGCCTTTACTAAACCATGATATGAATTTTATTTAATTTATATGTTCATATTTCAATTATTTAATAAATCCTAAAAATTAGTATATGAAGCATACAAATGTCATTTATTTTGGAATAATTTGATTTCATGTATTTTGAAAAAGTTTTGAAGATGTACAACCAAAATAAATTAAGTTTACAAACATGAAAAATGAACATTATTCTAGATTAAGCGACACAACCTCCATCCACTGGCATTCATACAGTTATATCAAGTAGCAAGTAGTCACATCGTAGGATGCTTAAACATAAGAAAAAAAACACACACAAACAGGATGTTAAAGCATAAAAACTTAAATATTTACCGGCGTCCCGCGAATAGCTACAAAACATACATGATCTTATATACAAAATCCTAATGTAATTCACTCATGAGATGCAACTAAAGATTCAGCTTCTAAGATATGACATGTGAATTATCTCAAGAACATGAGGTAGCTTACATAATCACATAAGAATTGATTAAATCCACAAATGCAAACTTAGTTGAATCAAGATGTATGAAACATGGATGCAAAGCATGGATATAACGAAAAAAATAAAATAAAACAAATATGATGCATATCCACAAATAAGGAAAGCAAGTAAAAGAACGGGATAGAAAGAAGTGGGGTGGGAAATTATTACAACCCTTTGAATAAATTATTACAAACCAAATGAGAGAGAAATGAGGGAATATTACAATAAAATAAAACATAACCTCACAAAATACTCAAAATAAAAAGAAACAAAATAAAAGCTTCATGTTCCTTGGAACCGTCAGTGGAGATTGGTCAACATTGGGAGATTATGCCATCTTGTCCAAAACAAGCTAACCGCCCGGCCAAATAGGTCGGTCGACCAACTATGCTAAGCAAAACCTGTCTTGTTGCAAAATCAAGAAAAGGAACAAATAAGAAATATGTAGGTGGCTCAACTAACCACTACCGGTTAGCTTACAACACAACTAATATGAAACAAGAGCAAGCAAATAAGTAAAAACAAATAATAATAATTATGAGCTAAACAAACCACTTGGATTATAACAACTTACTATGAAATATAAAGTAAGAAAATAAATATGAGATAAACAAACCACTTGGATTATAACAAACTACTATGAAATAAGAAACAAGAAAATAAATATGAGTTGGATTATGACAAAACACTATGAAATATAAAGTAAGAAAATAAATATGAGATAAACAAACCACTTGGATTATAACACACCACTATGAAATACAAAGTAAGAAAATAAATATGAGATAAAAAATATAAGAAAATGAAAGACTAAAAATTCATCTTCAAAAGAAAGATTGAACTTCTTGATTTCCAAACTTCATCTTGATCACCCTCAAGTTTAGGAATTGTGTTCTTAATCCTCAATTTGTAGGCCTCGTTTGGGAAGTGGCTATTTTAGCCAAAAAGTCAAAAAGCCAACTAAAACTAGTCACATCACCTCTCTACTTTTCTGCACATCTTTTCGTAAAAAATCAAAAAGTTACTAAAATAGCCTGTTTCCAAACGAGGCCTAAAATGGAGCTCTGGGTATTTGTGGTGGAAAAGTGGCTAACTCCCTTATTTTTCCTTACTTTCAACAACACTCACTCTTTCCTTTGATTAATCACTACTGAGATTTAGCTATTTCAAAAATTTTGGAGTTGTTTTGGATGTATAAAAGGTGGAATTTCAGTGTGTATAAGCCATGAAATGTGTATATGGAAGATGGAAGTGTTTTTGGCTCAAAACTTGAATTTTCTCTCTTTTTCTCACTCTTTTCTCTTCAATTTCGTGGTCCTCCTTCTCTCTTACCATCTGATCATTCTATATAGGCAATGAGGGAGAGTTAAGGTAAAAAGAAAGGTGGGAGACAAGAATGTGATAGGAGGGCAAATTTTCAAAGTGGTTGCATGGGATACTCCTTTATGGATGTAAACAAAACCTCTTTTTGACAATGGGGGACGATTAGGTATGTATTTAGTGATAAATAAGTCGGCTAATGGAGGAGGGGAGTGTCCCATACACAAAAAAATGCAAAAGAAAACCTTCTCTGCTTGCTGGTTTGGAATGGTCAAATATTATTTGAGGGGAAATATAACATAAGGTAAAGCTTTGGCAGAGTGGTTAAGGTATTGGGTGCTGAGTAGTAGGTTGGGTGTTCAAACCCCCATTCAAGCATTCCTTGAATTCATTTTTTTAGATAAAGACATGTCAGCGCCACATCATCAGCAAGGGCCAATCCAGTCATGCCACATCAACATTAATAGAATATTCTGCATATGGAGGGAATATTTCTTGACTTTAACAGAATATTCACACATAACAGAATATTCCTTGAGTTTTGAAAATTACAATTTGACCCAGAAGTTTCAAATATTTGTGCTATAACTCAAATTTCGGGAGAATTTTTTAGTGAAGCCCCCGGAAGTGCAGTAAAGGTTGATTCTAGCTAAACGAACCATTCTAGACCCAACTGTGAGGTCAGAATATTCCTTTGGAAAGGTAATTTGTGGCTATTTAGGGTTGGAAACAGGGCTCAAATTCTAAGTTTTCTTATTGAGGATTCTGTGAGAAACACCTTCTTGTTTTGTCATCATAGGGTAATCAAAAGAAAGCGCCCAAGTCTTAGGACCGGTCAATATAGGATGTCTACAGTTGCCCTTCTTTGACAGAGCTCGAAGTCATTTCATGACATCAATGAATGTCAAAGCCCGAAGACGACCCTTTTTACAAGGTCGTAAGACTTGGACAAACAAACAAGATGCAGATGTAATTGTTTGAATCCTGAAGGTTGCCTACGTATCTCTTTGCAAGGAATCAAACCAGCATAGTTCAGGGGCAGAATGCAGATGATATGCGCGAAATGTCACTTGAAAGTTGGACTTATACGCTTCGTGTAGCCAGTTGTTTTGAAAATTCATGATTATGTAATGAGATGCATTGTCATGGAGTGATGATAAGGGTATGAAGATAGTAACATATGAGACAAGCCTCGTGCGAATGATATAAAGTAGAACAGAGGGTATAATGCATATAAATGTGCCACAACACAAATAATAGAGAGAGTGTATCGCATACAAATGTGTCATATCATTGCATTAAATGTGCCACAACTCAGTTGATAGAAGAAAGGTGAACTCAAAATCCAAACACGCCTCACGTGAGAGGAGAAATAGTGAACCTGAGATCCAAACGCGTTTCATACGAGAAGAGAAAATAATAAACTCGAAATCCAAATGCGTTTCATATGGGAGAAGGTATAGTGGTGTAACCAACAAACGTTCCTAGCCGTATTTCATACAGAGGGGGGGACAGTTTTAACCGGATAAACATTAAATCCTCACATGTTTCACGTGAAATGTGAAATGTGAAAATGTGGTGTAACCAACAAGCATATCTAATCGTATCTCATACGAAAAGGGGAAGGTTTTAACAGGTAAACATATAATCCTAACATGTTTCACATGAAAGGAGTAAAGGTTATGTAACCAACATGCGTATCTAACCATATCTTATACGGAGAGGAGAAAGGTTTTAACCAGGTAAACTTCTAATCCTAACAAGTTTTACATGAAAAGAGCAAAAGTGGTGTAACCAACAAGCATACCTAACCGTATCTCATACGGAAAGGGGGAAGGTTTTCACCAAGTAAACTTGAAAATCCTAACGCGTTTCACGCGAAAGGAGGAAATGTGGTATAACCAACAAGCGTACCTAACCGTATTTTATACAGGGAAGGGGAAGGTTTTAATCAGGTAAACTTGAAAATCCTAACGCGTTTCATGCGAAAGGAAGAAAGGTGGTATAACCAATAGGTGTACATAACTATATTTCATACGGAGAGGGGGAATGTTTTAACCGGGTAAACTTCAAATCTTAACACGTTTCACGTGAAAAGAGAAAATTTAGTGTAACCAGCAGGCGTACCTAACCGTATCTCATACGGAGAGGGGGAATGTTACATATACACATGAACAATATACAAAATGTATATTACATACGTATACATATACACATAGGCAAACTATATACGTACACGGATACACACATATACATATACGGACAAAATATACATAGTTACATGTACACAAACATATATGTACATAAATATACACACACACATATATACATACATACATATATATATGCACATACATATACACATTTCTCTCTCATCCCCTGTTTTGTCTCTCTCTCTCTCTCTCTCTCTCTCTCTCTCTCTCCCTTCATTTTCTTTGAGCATCCTGTCTGGCGCGATTTCAACAATCACGACGCCTAACCAACAGGGCCTCGATTCTTCAATGCCTCATCCCAATGTTTCTCCTCTTTGTCTTCTTCTTCTTCTTTTTCTATGTTCTCTTCTTAAGTTGAGGCCTGTGAAAGAGGTAGAGCAAAAAGGCTGCAAACTTTCTTTACCACCACTCTGCAACCTCTTTCTTTTTTGATCACACTTCTTTGACAAGGGCTCTTCCCGCGGTTCTCTTACTCTTTTTCTAGACCTTAACGAGTCCACGATAGAGATGACCAATTCTGACTCCCCTAAACCTCAACCGCGTAATCCTCCTCTTTCCCCTGTTTTTAGCTTTCCAGCGATGTCAGTTGAGCAAATAATGGCGGCATAGTCTGACATCAAAGCTAACTCGTATACGCTGAGGTCATGTATGGAGACCATGACTGCGGTCTCCAACTAGTCCCGTCGACTGCAGAATATGACGTTTGATATACATCAGTTAAATGCACAACTCTCTATATTCTAACGTATGTACAAAGATGCTTGAGTAGAAATTAGTGGACTAAAAAAGCAGAACAAAGAGCTGAAATGACAGGCCACCTCGGTGGCTCGATTCGGATTTTCTTTACACAACCAAATTCATGGTCGGTGAGGAGTAATTTCTTTCGGAAGCTCTGTCAATGCCGAGATAGAGTCTTCACGGACTCCCCGAGAGTAAAGATGAAGCAAGGCAGGTGATGGTAAAGTGGGGCAACGAAGTTGCATGCAAATGAAGCCGGTTGTAATCTTCGTCGCCGAGCAACTGCCGAAAAACTAAGAAAAAAAAGTTACCTTCTCTGTTTTTTTCCTTTTTCCTTTTACGTTTTCTCTTCTTTTTTTTTTTTTCAACTCTCTTTTGTACAACTTTGATTGGGGTTAATCCTTGGCTTTAATAAAACGAGTTTGTTCTGCAAATTCGGATGGCATGAATGGCACAACACTGAGTATAAAAATCATTTTTCTTTGAATTTTGAACTTGAAAATGACTGTATTTTAGTGAATTCTGAATTAAATATTGAGCCTATCACTAACAAAAACACAAAATACAACTTAATGAAATGAAAATGAAACAAAAACCATCCCAAAACACACCCCTTTGCACTTGTCGGAGCAAAATGAACTCAAAACAAAGCAACACCGGTCGACTGCCCGACGAAAAAGTATTGCCGGTGACAACTACTGTGCATTTTCCGGCGATTGCTTGATTAAGGTGATGAGAACTTGAAGTGCAGGTGAAGAACAGAAAACTTGACTCGACTATGCCCCTAATTCATCATTCTGCTCCTCTTTTTTTTGTTTTTCCTTTCTGCTAAAGCAATTTTGATCAACATGAGATGTAAATTAGCACACTTGTTCCATTTTATGTCTTGAAATCATGTGAGCCAAATTATGAGCACTGAAAATTTTCTCTTTTTGGTCCAAAGAATGGTCTGAGTTTTGCAAAAATGGAATAATTTTTTGAGAAAATTAGTTAACTTCATTAAAAGTCCTCAAAATCTATTTTCGCCATTGATCACTACCCGATCAACATGAAATCAACCCTTGAGATGTATAATTGAATTCGTCTTGCAACTGAACCTGTCATGAAAGAGAAATAGGACAACTGAATCAAATAGGAACGAGCCAATCAAATATGGATAGTCGAGTCGAATAAAGATACGCCACGAGATGAGTGAGTTAAAAAATAATTAGGGCCAAACTTCAAGATGAAGCTGCCTAGGTATCCCAAAGATAGGAATCAGGACATACGTAGTTCTAGTTAAGGTTCACTTGGGTATTGACACTTTCCTTTTGTGCTCTAACTTTTGCCAAAGCTGCCCTTTCGGGTTTTCAATCTTGCAAGCTTTTCATTTTTTTAATTTTTTTTAATTTTTTGTCATTTTTTTTAATTTTTAATTTTTTTAATTTTTGCTCTAACTTTTGTCTGGGTCACCCTTTCGGGTTTTCAGCCCAGCGTGCTTCTCAAAGATAGTACTTCTTTAACTTGTCCCTGTTGATTGGTTGTGAGAATTCTAAACCATCCAAATCCATGAGAATGACTGCTCCTCCTGACCAAATTGACTTGATGATGTAGGGACCCATCCAATTGGGTCTGAACTTACCCCTAGGGTCATGGATAGGAGCTCGATTGTCCTTTAACACTAAGTCTCCTTTCCTCAAATTCCTAGATCTGACCTTTTTGTTGAATGCTCTGGCAATCTTGCGCTGATACCCCTGAATGTGGTATAACGCCTTCAATCTTCGCTCATCAAATAGCATCAGTTTCTCAAATCGGTTCTGTTGCCAATCAGTTTCTACTATCTGACATTCAGCCATAATCCTCAACGAAGGCACTTCCAACTCAATCAGTAAAACAACCTCCATTCTATATACCAAAGAGTAAGGGGTTGCCCCTTGTGACAACCCTCACTTCTGATTAGTGTTAACTATTGATTAAGCATGATAAGTAATGGATTAAGATGAAATCCTAAATTGATTACATGAGTGTGTTGTCTTAAATGCATTTTTATCTGTTTGACATTGAATGATCTGTTCGTGATTTTAATTTCGAATTGCGAATTAAAAGCCTTATCGGCGACCGATTTAAAAATTGTTTAGTGTTATATGTTAATTAGGATTTATAAGATTTTATGGTTGATTTAATTAAAATTCAATGTGGAATGATTAAATTAGAATTATTAATGCTAAATTAATTGAGCCTAGTTATTACATTTTTGCCATTGAGTGGGCCATTCTCAAAAGCATTGTTTGGGGCTTAATTCATACATTTGACACATCATATTTTCCACCTTCTTGAGCAAAACGTGAGAGAGAGGGAGATTAGGAGAAAATGGAATTCAACAAGAGGTTGGCTTGAACACTTAGAAGAAATTGAAGAAGATTTGAAAAATTGAGCTTTTACACTTGGAATTCAATACTTAAGGTAGGAAATTCACCCTCTTAATCATGAATTTAAGTTGTTACATGCATGGTTCATGGAAAATTGGTGATTAGAGTCAAGAATTAGCTTAAAGTGTTGATTTGAAGGTGAATTCATGCATGCATGATCATATCATGAAGTTTTGAAGTTGTTTTGCATGAAATTCTTCTATGCATGTCTAGATTATGGTTGTAATCTTAGAATCTATCATGTTTTTGAGCTCAATCTTGCATTTGGTCATGTTTTGGAGCATTAGAGTTCATAGGAACTCATGCATGTAATGTTCTTGTTATGTTCATAAAGTTATAGTTGAAATTGTGTTCAATTGACATACTTTTGGGCTTTGATTTTATAAAATGATCTTCAAAATATGTTGTATTATGAGTTTCCAAGTATTTTCCAGAAAATTGGCGCAAAAGATTGTGTTTTGGCATGGTTGATTCTTGGTTTGAGCTTTGGAAGCAAATCTGGAAATCCCAGATTTTGGCTTCCACACTCGAGCGAAGGATTCCATGCTCGAGCGACCACCTTTGTGTTCAGAGCTCCGTTTGAGTAACGGAATGCTGGCTCGAGCGTAGATTGCAAGCTCTTAGGTTTTTGCGTGTGCAGACGCACGCTCGAGTGATGAGACCTGCACTCAAGCGAGGAACTGTGTCTCACGCTCAAGCGAGCATTAAGCGGGGAATTTCAGCAACTAGTACTTTTTGCATTTTTACAGACCGCTTGAGCGAGGGAGTTTACGCTCAAGCGACCACTCTGTTTTGGTAAGCTCGCTCGAGTGGAGAAAGCCACACTCAAGCGAGACCCCTGTTTTCAACAAATTTTGAAAAGTGTTTTAAAGTACATTTTTGCATCCTCATTTCATCCTAGGCATTCCTAGGCCATGTTTTAGGCATCTTTATGAGGATAATGTTATAGAACCACACCAAGTCAAGTTAAGGGGCTAGGTTATTAATCCCAAGTGTGTAACTTAGTGTGTGTTCATTCTGCAACTGTGTAGGGTTGGCACCCGAGGACGTTGATTAGCTTGCCTATAGCCCAGTAATCTGTGAGTAACAATGTTGTAAAGATACGTTCAATTATAATTATTTCTGAACGATTGACTGTACTGCTTTCTGAAATGACATCATTTACTTAATGAATGTTTGTCCTATTTGTAAACTGTACTCGTGGCATCTATAGCAACTTACTGTTACTGCTACTGTTACAGAGATCTCTGTTAGTTTCAATGTTTGGAACTACTACTGTTTACTGTTTGATGGCCATCAACTAACTGTTCGGTCTATTAAGACCTACTGTACTGTTTTGCTACCGGATGTACCACATATGACTATTATAATTCCTAATTGACTGATATGGCATGAAATATGAGCCACTGATTGAATAGCTGATCTACTGATGCAAATGACTGTTTTGACTACTGAAAGGACATTCATTCTTAACCTCTTTACACAGTTGTTATTCACTGGGCTTTAGCTCACTGTTTATATATGTATGTAGGTGGCCAGGCACCGGACCGAAGCTAGGAGTGTCAAGTTAAGCTCATGTTTTGTCAAGCCAACCATTGTGCCTCACCTCGAGGTTCCAAGCCCGTTCAAGCCAAGGCTGTTTTTGGGGTGTCTCAGACTCGCCCTTTTTGGTCTCTGTTAATGTAATAAATGTTTAAGACTTTTGACTGTACAGTTATGGTGAAGGGATTGGATCCCTAACCTGTATGTTATTTGTATCTGATATCTGTATATATGTTTATGGTTATGATGTGGACTAGTCTATAAAAGTCTTTTTCCATTCAGATTTTCATAGCTCATTGGACATCTTTTATTTACTGTTTGGCTTCTGCCAGCCCCTTACTCTGTACTATTGTTATTACTGTTAAGCAGGCCTTTGGTAATCACGGATTACTGGCCGATTATGATGCTAAACCCTTAGGGGCGGGTTTGGGTCGTGACAGAGTGGTATCAAAGCACGAATTATACCACACACACGTGTCCAAATGAGCTATAGGATGTCCTAGAAAAGTAATTAGGGCATTGCATGAGCATGAGAAAGTGTGTGTGGCCATGATATGAATATATGTGTTAATGTGCTAATGTGCTTAAGTAAGCAATTTCCTATGTTTATTATTACCATATTGCATATAGTGAAATGGAGAATGCAAGAAATGCCAATGAATCTGAATCATCTGAAGCAAGAATGGCAAGGTTAGAAAGAATGGTTGAACTGTTGACTGAGGCCCTAAGGCAACAGCAGAATCAACAGCCCCCACCTCCTCCAGTACAGCCAGAACCAAATGTTCATGATGATGTAATTACTTTGACACAGAAGTTCAACAAAATGAAGCCACCAACATTCCAAGGAGGCCTTAAACCACTAAAGGCTGAAGCATGGGTTTTAGAAACCGAAAAGTTGTTTGAAGTGTTTCCTTGTTCGGAGGCACACAAAGTATTACTGGCCACCTTCACCTTACAAGAAGAGGCTAGACGATGGTGGATGCTCATTCGTGATACCAACAATGCTATGACTTGGGTTCAGTTTAAGGAGGCTTTTTATGAAAAATATTTTCCCCAGTGCGTCCGAGATCGCAAGGTGACTGAATTTGAACAATTGAAGCAAGGTACCATGTCAGTAATAGAATATGAATCTAAGTTCACTGAACTTGCCTGTTATGCACCACACATGGTTGATACTGATTATAAAAAGGCCAGAAAGTTTGAAGGCGAGCTTAATGTAGAGATACTTGATTGAATCAATGTCTTGAAACTACTCAAATACGTGGATGTCCTTAACCAAGCAATTATGGCCGAGGCAAATGTCACTGCATTGCAACAGACGAAGACACCGGTGACCGTATGGCGGGATAAGAGGCGAGGCTTCAATTTCAAAAAGGGCTGAAATAACTCATTGAATAAAAGGCAAAACACAGGGTCAACAAGCAGCTCTAGTCAGGGAAACAGTTCCATACCACCTTGCTCCGAATGCGGCAATAGACATAAAGGGGTTTGTTACAGAATTTCTGGTGCATGTTACAGGTGTGGCAAGGTGGGCCACATGGTGAAAGATTTCCCTTCCACGTCTCAAGGCAATAGTAAGGCTGCAGCTAGTGCCGCAACATCAACTGTTACACCAAAACCCAATCCCAAAGCTACTGGAAAGGAACCTCTAAGGCAAGGCCGGGTGTTTGCACTTATACCGGGAGACGTGCAGAACACCGAGATAGTTGTGTCAGGTATACTCTCAATTTGTGCTCAAAACGCTTATATTCTGATTGATTCGGGGTTTACACATTCGTTTGTCTCGCATGCTTTTTCACGAAAATTAAATAGACCACTGAAACCCATGAACTATTTGTTAGCTATATCTTCGCCTGCTGGGGGATCCATGACTTGTGCTTATGTGTATCCTGCATGTGAGGTTGTTATTGAGAATGTACTTCTGTATGTTGATTTACTGCCTTTGAATGTTGATCATTTCAATGTAATTTTGGGAATGGACTGGTTAACAAAATATCATGCTTCCATAGACTGTGTAACAAAACAAGTTGTTTTTTGTCCACCTGGATTGCCTGAATTTGTATTTGACGGAGTTGGCGTAGTATCTCCCCCATATCTAATTTCATCCATGAAAGCATTCAAATTAATTAAAAAGGGGTGTAAAGGGTATTTATGTTACATATTGACTGTACCTGCTGATACTAAAACTAATGTGGACAATATTCCTATAATCAGAGAATTCCCAGATGTTTTTCCAGATGACTTGCTAGGGGATTTGATTGATAGGGAGATTGAGTTCACCATTGAAGTGTTACGGGTACACAGCCAATTTCTAAAGCTCCGTACAGAATGGCACATACCGAATTGAAAGAATTGAAAATTCAGCTGCAGGAATTATTGGATAAGAAGTTTATCAGGCCTAGTACTTCACCGTGGAGCGCACCCATTTTATTTGTGAAAAAGAAGGATGGCTCATTAAGGCTTTGCATTGACTACCATGAATTGAACAAGGTGATAGTGAAAAACAAATACCCATTGCCTCGTATTGATGATTTGTTTGACCAATTGCAAGGTGCTCAGGTTTTCTCCAAAATTGACCTTAGCTCCGGATATCACCAGTTGAAAGTAAAAGCAGAGGACATTGAAAAGACTGCCTTCCGAACGAGGTACGAACATTATGAATTTCTTGTTATGCCTTTCGGAGTTACCAATGCGCCTGCTACATTTATGGATCTTATGAACAGAATTTTCAAACCACTCCTTGATGAATTTGTGGTTGTTTTTATAGATGACATTTTGATTTATTCCAAGAGTAAAGAAGAACATGAACATCATTTGAGAATTGCTTTACAAACCTTAAAAGAACAGAAACTGTAGGCAAAACTAACAAAATGTGAATTTTGGCTTGATAATGTTGGGCTTGTTTGGTTTGTTTTTGGGAGAGTTGTTTTTGAAAAAAATTTTGGGGAGAGAGTTTAGAAATTTTTTTGGTTTGTTTGGTTGTATATTTTGGGAGAGTTGTTTTTTTGGGAGTTTGGGATGATTTGATATTTTGAGAGAATTTGAGTAGATGTGTGTGAGAGAAAAAGTGATTGAGAAGGGGAGATGAGAGAGAAAAAGTGATTGATTGATGTATAAGAGAGAGAAAGTGATTTTGGAAATTTTTTGAGAAAAACTCAAACCAAACAATTTTTGAGAAATTTTTTTCTAAAACTCATCTCCCAAATGCAAACCAAACATACCCATTATGTTTTTGGGACATGTGATTAGTAAAGATGGCATTTCAGTTAACCCACAGAAGATTGAAGCAGTGGTGAATTGGCCTAGACCGACTAAAGTTACTGAAGTTTCGGAGTTTCTTGGGTTTAGCTGAGTACTACAGAAGGTTTGTGAAAGATTTTTCCAAAATTGCTCTACCATTGACCTAGTTGACCCAAAAGGGAATATCATTTGACTGGACCAATCAGAGGGAATCAACTTTCCAAGAATTAAAGACTCGACTTGTGACTGCACCGATTCTTACCCTGCCCTCAAGTACGGATGGATTTACTATTTTTAGTGATGCTTCTTATAAGGGTTTGGTATGTGTATTAATGCAGAATGGTAAAGTTATTGCGTATGCTTCCCGACAACTGAGGCCACATGAAAAGAATTACCCAACTCATGACTTGGAACTTGCTGCAGTAGTGTTTGCATTGAAAATTTGGCGCCACTACCTATATGGGGCAACATGTGAGGTGTACACAGATCACAAAAGTTTGAAATATTTCTTTACACAGAAAGAGTTAAACATAAGACAGCGGAGATGGCTAGAACTGATAAAGGACTACGACTTGCAAATTTTGTATCATCCGGGGAAAGCTAACACCGTTGCTGATGCACTTAGTTGGAAATCAATTGGGAATTTGGCCTGTTTACTCACCGGACAGAAAGAACTGCTATGTGATCTTGAGAATTTGAAGTTGAGATTGTTCTACGAGAACAAGGTGGAACATTGGCTGCTATTTCTGCTCAACCAACACTTATTGAGGAGATTAAAGAGAAACAACACCAAGATGACCTTTTGAAGAAGATCATTGATGAACAGGAATCCAAGCCAAGGCCAGACTTTAAATTTGAAAACAATGTATTGAAATTTCAGGGAAGGTTATGTGTACCAAATGATTCTGAACTGAAAAAACGAGTTTTGCAGGAAGGCCACAATTCAAAACTTTCCATCCATCCAGGGAATACAAAAATGTACCAAGAATTGAAACTTAATTTCTGGTGGTCGGGAATAAGGAAAGAAATTGCCGAGTTTGTGTCAAAATGCCTACATTGCCAACAAGTCAAAACTGAACACCAACGACCTGCAGGCTTACTTCAGCCCTTACCAATACCGGAGTGGAAATGGGAACATATTACTATGAATTTCATTGTCAGATTGCCTCGCTCCAGTAAAGGTATGGACTCAATTTGGGTTATTGTTGATCGATTGACTAAATCTACTCACTTCTTATCTGTCAAAACAATTTATAATGCAGACAAATTGGCTACAATTTATATTGCTGAGATTGTTAGATTGTATGGAGTGCTTGTGTCTATTGTTTCTAATAGAGACTCAAAATTTACATCGAGATTTTGGCAAAGTCTGCAAACGGCATTGGGTACTGAATTGAGACTGAATAGTGCATATCATCCTCAGACAGATGGCCAATCAAAAAGAACAATCCAAACTCTGGAAGACTTACTGCGTATGTGTGTTCTTGATTTCCAAGAAAATTGGGAAAGTCATTTACCTTTAGCTGAATTCGCCTACAACAACAGTTTTCACTCGAGCATTGGTATGGCGCCTTTCAAGGCTTTATATGGCAGAAAATGTCGATCTCCTATTTGCTGGGCAAAAGTTGGAGATGGGCCTTTACTTGGGCCCGAGATTGTACACGAGACCACAGAAAAGGTGAAACTGATTCAACAAAGATTGAAAACCGCACAAAGCCGACAGAAAAGTTATGCGAATGTCCAAAGGCGAGACAGGGAATATGAAGTGGGTGATCATGTTTTTGTTAAAGTGACACCAATGCAAGGACAGACTCGTTTTGGGGCTAAGGGTAAGCTAGCATCGAGATATGTTGGGCCGTATGAAATCATTGAAAAGATTAATCCAGTAGCATATCAAGTGGCGCTTCCTCCTGAAATGGAGCATATGCATAATGTCTTCCATATTTCAATGTTGAGGGATTATCTTTGGGATCCCTTCCATGTTATTGAGCCTACCCGTGTGGTACTGAGCGATGACTACACTTATGAAGAACGGTCTATTCAAATTGTAAATCGACGAATCAAGAAGTTGAGAAATAAAGAAATTCCCTTAGTGAAAGTGGATTGGCAAAACCATGGTGGCATTTATGCCACTTGGGAAAGGGAAGACGATATGTTAAAAAGATATCCTGAATTGTTCCCCCTGGATCCAGTGTTCTTTCGAAATGAAGGTAATTCGAGTTTGGAGGACCAAACTCTTTTTAAGGGGGGGAAGACTGTGACAACCCTCACTTCTGATTAGTGTTAAATTGTGATTAAGCATGATAAGTAATGGATTAAGATGAAGTCCTAAATTGATTACATGAGTGTGTTGTCTTAAATGCATTTTTATCTGTTTGTCATTGAATGATCTGTTCGTGATTTTAATTTCGAATTGCGAATTAAAAGCCTTATCGGCGACCGATTTAGAAATTGTTTAGTGTTATATGTTAATTACGATTTATAGGATTTTATGGTAGGTTTAATTAAAATTCAATATGGAATGATTAAATTAGAATTATTAATGCTAAATTAATTGAGCCTAGTTATTACATTTTTGCCATTGAGTGGGCCATTCTCAAAAGCATTGTTTGGGGCTTAATTCATACATTTGACACATCATATTTTCCACCTTCTTGAGCAAAACGTGAGAGAGAGGGAGATTAGGAGAAAATGGAATTCAACAAGAGGTTGGCTCGAACACTTAGAAGAAATTGAAGAAGATTTGAGAAATTGAGCTTTTACACTTGGAATTCAAGACTTAAGGTAAGAAATTCACCCTCTTAATCATGAATTTAAGTTGTTACATGCATGGTTCATGGAAAATTGGTGATTAGAGTCAAGAATTAGCTTAAAGTGTTGATTTAAGAGTGAATTCATGCATGCATGATCATATCATGAATTTTGAAGTTATTTTGCATGAAATGTTTCCATGCATGTCTAGATTATGGTTGTAATCTTAGAATCTATCATGTTTTTTAGCACAATCTTGCATTTGGTCATGTTTTGGAGCATTAGAGTTCATAGGAACTCATGCATGTAATGTTCTTGTTATGTTTATAAAGTTTTAGTTGAAATTGTGTTCAATTGACATACTTTTAGGCTTTGATTTTGTAAAATGATCTTCAAAATATGTTGTATTACGAGTTTCCAAGTGTTTTCCAGAAAATTGATCCAAAAGATTGAGTTTTGGCATGGTTGATTCTTGGTTTGAGCTTTGGAAGCAAATCTGAAAAACCCAGATTTTGGCTTCCACACTCAAGCGAAGGATTCCATGCTCGAGCGACCACCTTTGTGTTCAGAGCTCCGCTCGAGTGACGAAATGCTGGCTCAAGCATAAATTGCAAGCTCTCAAGTTTTTGCGTGTGCAGACGCACGCTCGAGCAACGAGACCTGCGCTCGAGCGAGGAACTGTGTCTCACGCTCGAGTGAGCATCGAGCGGGGAATTTCAACAACCAGTACTTTTTGCATTTTTACAGACCGCTCGAGCGAGGGAGTCTACGCTCGAGCGACCCCTCTGTTTTGGTAAGCTCGCTCGAGTGGAGAAAGCCACGCTCGAGTGAGACCCTTATTTTCAGCAAATTTTGAAAAGTATTTTAAAGTACATTTTTGCATCCTCATTCCATCCTAGGCATTCCTAGGCCATGTTTTAGGCATCTTTGTGAGGATAATGCTATAGAACCACACCAAGTCAAGTTAAGGGGCTAGGTTATTAATCCCAAGTGTGTAACTTAATGTGTGTTCGTTCTGCAACTGTGTAGGGTTGGCACCCGAGGACGTTGATTAGCTTGCCTGTAGCCTAGTAATCTGTGAGTAACAATGTTGTAAAGATACGTTCAATTATAATTATTTCTGAACGATTGACTGTACTGCTTTCTGAAATGACATCGTTTACTTAATGAATGTTTGTCCTATTTGTAAACTGTACTCGTAGCATCCATATCAACTTACTGTTACTGTTACTGCTACTGTTACAGAGATCTTTGTCAGTTCCAATGTTTGGAACTACTACTGTTTACTGTTTGATGGCCATCAACTGACTGTTCAGTCTATTAAGACCTACTGTACTGTTTTGCTACCGGATGTACCACGTATGACTACTATGATTCCTAATTGACTGATATGGCATGAAATATGAGCCACTGATTGAATAACTGATCTACTGATGCAAATGACTGTTTTGACTACTGAAAGACATTCATTTTTAACCCCTTTACACAGTTGTTATTCACTGGGCTTTAGCTCACTGTTTATATATGTATGTAGGTGGCCAGGCACCGGACCGAAGCTAGAAGCGTCAAGTTAAGCTCATGTTTTGTCAAGCCAGCCATTGTGCCTCACCTCGAGGTTCCGAGCCCGTTCAAGCCAAGGCTGCTTTTGGGGTGTCTCAAACTCACCATTTTTGGTCTCTGTTAATGTAATAAATGTTTAAGACTTTTGACTGTACAGTTATGGTGAAGGGATTGGATCCCTAACCTGTATGTTATGTGTATCTGATATCTGTATATATGTTTATGGTTATGATGTGGACTAGTCTATAAAAGTCTTTTTCTATTCAGATTTTCACAGCTCATTGGACATCTTTTATTTACTGTTTGGCTTCCGCCAGCCCCTTACTCTGTACTATTGTTATTACTGTTAAGCAGGCCTTTGGTAATCACGGATTACTGGCCGGTTACAATGCTAAACCCTTAGGGGTGGGTTTGGGTTGTGACTGTAACGACCCCAAAATCCCTATCTGAAATTACTTTTATGTTCTTGTGGGATAATGCATTTTAATTTAGTGATATCTGTTCGAATTGAGGAATTATCTATTGAGCTACGGCTTTAAAATTTAAATTACCGATCTTTATGGGTTCAGAAATCAAAATTGAGTGTTTGGTTATGTTAATGGGAATTTTTAGAACTAATTGGGAAAATTAATTGGAAATCTAATTCGTCTAATTCGTTAATGCTCGTTTGGGTGGTTAACTTTGTACTGCAAATTGAGGGCCTTAGAGGCTTCAAAAATCTGAACAGAGGACATATTTATGATCATCACAATTTTTAGAGTTATCTGAAAAGTTTAATTGAAATTTGATTTTGTGCGATTCGTAAGGCCACGTTTGGTTCTCCCTATTGTGTTAACTTATGTGTGTGTATATTTAAATGTATATATGTATGTGAGAGGAGGAGTTGAACTCATCTCTTAGAGCCCAAAATATCTAGAGAGGAGAGGGGATGATACGTAAGAGAGAGAGGGAGAGAGAGAACTCAAAGAGAAGAAATGGAAGAAGACATCAAAGGCTTGGCTTGAATTCATCATAGTTATGCAAAAACAAGTGATGAAAAAGGTTTAAGGTAAGATTCTTCCTCTCAACACTTGAAGATCATAAGCTAAGGAGTGAGTTCTTGGGTTATCTATGATTGTGTGTATGGGTTATGGTTCCTAAAGAGGCTAAAGAAGAATTCCACCATGAGAGTGAACTTTGGACCCCAAACCATGTCCACTCTACATTTTTGTGTTCTAGTTCTTAATCTTGTTCTTATGCTTGAGAGTTTGAGTAGTATTTTGGGGTTATGATCTTTGATGGAAGCTAATAATGTGAAATTTATCATGTATTAAAGAGTTTTAAGCTTTGATTTACATGAAATAGAGGTTTGATTTTGAAAAGGAAAAGTTCCAAATTATACAACCATTTTCGGACTCTGATTTTGCCCAGACCGCACGAGCGGCCACGGGCACCGCATGAGCGGAACATGAAAAAAACAGAGCGTTGCATTCTGTTTAACCCACCGCACGAGCGGCTAAAGTGGGCGCACGAACGGCCATCCCTGTTTTAGCATATACTAGGTAACTTTGAATAAGCATATCTTTTGCATCCGGACTCCGTTTTGAGTGATTCTTGAGCCTAAAATCAAGCCCCGGAAGTCTAGTTTCCAATGGTGGTGGTCTCACCTCCACATTCTAAATACAGAAATAGTTATGCCCAAATTAGTAACGACTGTTCACTTTCTGTTTACCGGTTTGTACCGTTTCTTCATCTAAACCATTTTTCTATCGATTCCTCCTATCTTCTGATACATGGATTATGACTTATTATAGACTAATGAGTTTAGTACCGATATGACTAACTGATTAAGGAGTAAAGTAAGGAATCGGGTATGTTCTTATAACGCTATGTGCATTGTGTTGTAGGTCCAGACGAGGACATCGTCCCACTGCTGTCAGAAACTTATCACTGTGAGTAATAGTAGTGTAACGATGTGTTTCACTTACTTCCTGTGATTATGATTTATGTATTGTTATTTGTGAATGGCCTATCCCATTGATATTGTGCTTTGATTAAATTAATGGATATGATTAAATAATGGTATTGATATGGACCTAAGGTCGTTCTGTCCCTAGTAATAGACGTGGGCCTGAGGCCGTTATGATGTGAATTGTTCTGTCCCTATTAATGTAGTGATCTATTTCCCTTCTGTTAATAGTTATTATTAACGCTCTGTTATTCGCAAGTTAGCTATGCTAACCTTTATGAACAATTGGGAAATCTGTGTACATCTGTACAACTCTGGAATTATTCTGCTTTGTTGGTATTTAGGCCAAAGGCCATTCTGTATAATCTGTTAGGCCTGAGGCTGTTCTGTATAATCTGTTAGGCCAGAGGCCGCTCTGTATAATCTGTTAGGCCAGAGGCCTTTCTGTATAATCTGTTACGCCAAAGGCCGCTCTGTATAATCTATTAGGCCAGAGGCCGTTCTGTATAATCTGTTGGGCCTGAGGGCGCTCTGCATAATGTGTTGGGCCTATGGCCATTTTGTATTCTGCATGGGCTTGAAGCCAGTCTGTATTATATGTGAGCCTGAGACCGTATTGAAATATAATTATGGATAAGACCTGTATATGGTTGGTATCTGTTTATTTATTTTATCTAAGGTTTTTCTTATTCAATTAACATTCTTACATTGCTATTATTCACTGAGCTTTGCTTATTCTGTTTTATGTATATTTCTGTAGGTGAGCCATCGGGGATTGACACTAGAGTTATACTGAGATTCACCTATCTGCCAAGTCACCTGGGGTATGTCTCCACGTGGAGGCCTTAATTTGTGTTGGGAGTCATAAATTATTAAGTTTTATGTAAGTGTGTGTGTGAGATCTATATAAATTCTGTGATTGTATATGTATATTTGGAAGTGTATTTAAATGCTTAAATCCAATTAAACCATCATGTATGCACAAGCTCAATGGATGTTGTCTTTTATTGATATTGCTTCCGCTTAAGGCCCCGTATGTGATTAAATATTATTCTAAAATTCTATTTTGAGGCCTATGTATAGGCCGGTCATGGACCAAACTTTTAGGGGCGGGTTTGGGTCGTGACAGTGACACCCCTGTAGACGTTCGGATTGATATCCTGTATCCCTAAAGTGCAAAAGGCAGTTTGTCTGGCCAATCTCCGTAGGTTTCCACCATCTTACGCAAAATGGTTTTGATGTTCTTGTTTGCAACTTCAACGGCTCCATTGGTTTGTGGCCTGTATGTTGATGACTTGTGAAAAGCCACATAATATTTTTTAAGCAGAACTACCACTTCTCCTCTGAAGTGTGAGCCATTGTCTGAAATTATTTCGTTTGGTACCCCATATTTGCAGATGATGTTGTTCTTGATGAATTTGGCCACGTGTGATGCTTTCAACACTGAATACGACTATGCTTCAACCCACTTAGTAAAATAGTCAATGGCAACCAAGATGAATTGATGTCCATTTGAACCCTTCGGTGTGATTGCCCCAATGACATCTATGCCCCAGACTAAGAAAGGCCAAGGCAAAGTCATGTTGTAGAGTTTGGATAGCGGGATGTTCATGCGATTGGCGTGGATTTGACATTTGTGGCATTGCCTAACAAAGTTGATACAATCACTCTCCATGGTTAACCAGTAGTATCCTTGTCTAAGGATTTTTCTGGCTAGCATTATATCGTTTATATGGGCTTCACACTCTCCTCTATGGATGGCTTCCATAACACGCTTTGCCTTTTCTTCCTCTACACACAGCTTATGCATTCCTAGATGCCCTCTCTTGTATAGCTTATCTCTACAAATGATGAACTGAGTGGCCAGATGTCGTATCCCCTTTTTGTCTTTGGCGTTTGCCCCTTGTGGGTATGTACCACTTTCCAGAAAATTCCAAATATCAAAGTACCAAGGGTTTTCATCTTGAACTTCTTCTGTTTCGGCTATCATTTCATACGCGGGGACATAACTTTGTTCTATAAGGATCGGGTGCATCTTGACCCCGACCGGTATATCTATCATTGATGCTAGGGTTGCCAACGCATCAGTAAATCGGTTGTTCTCTCTTACTAGGTGTGTAAAAGTCAGTTTTTTAAACCTTGGGATCAACATGTCCAAGGTCTAATGATAGACTTTCATTTTTTCCTTTTTAACTTTCTAATCTCCGTTGGCTTGAGAGATGACCAAGTTCGAGTCCCTGATCACATCCAACCTTATTGCCCCTAGTTCCAGGGTTGCTTCTAATCCGACAATGCACGCCTCATACTCTGCTTGGTTGTTGGATACCCTGAATTGGAGTTTGAAAGCTAAGGGGATATGGGAATCATCCGGCGCTATGAGCAACACGCCTATCCCATAGCCAGATTGATTGCATGCTCCATCGAAGTACAACTTTTAAGTGTCATGTTCCATCTGCATGACCTTTTCATCTGTGAATGAGTACTCCACATCTTTTCCTCCTTTAATTGGGTGATCAACCAAAAATTCTACTACAGCCTTTCCTTTGACAGATTTGTGAGTGACATACTTAAGGTCAAATTTGAAAAGAAAAAGTAACCAACGAGCTAGCCTACTGGTAAGTGCTGGTTCCTCAAAGAGATATTTGATTGGGTCTAATCTTGAAACTAGAATTATTGAGTGAACTAACAAGTAGTGTCTCAACTTCTTGGTGGCCCATACCAAATCTAAGCAAGCTTTTTCTAAAGGAGTATAGCGGGTCTCATAGTCAAGCATCTTTTTACTTATGTAGTAGATGGCCTTCTCCACTTTCTCATTCGACTCTTGTGCAAGTATACATCCCATAATTGATTCAGTTACTGATAAGTACAAGATCAGCGAGTTCCCTGGCTCAGGCGGTGATAACACAGGTAGATTCTGCAAATACTGCTTGACTTGCTCGAACACAAATTGACATCGATTATCCTAATGGAACTTTTTTCATTTCTTTAAAAGACCAAACAGTGGTTCACAAGTCAAGGTTAGCTTTGAAATAAATCTCCTTATGAATTGCACCTTTCCCAGTAAACCTTGCACCTCTGTTTCAGTCATTGGTGGTGGCATTTCTAAGATGGCCTTAATTTAGATGGATCAACTTTGATTCCCCGCTATGTGATCAGAAATCCCACCATCTTGCCCGTAGTTACCCCAAAGGTGCATTTTTGTGGATTCAACTTTAGCTTGTATTCCTTAATTCTCTCAAAGAATTTCTTCAATGCGGTGTAATGGCTTTCCCGATCTTTGGACTTGGCAATCATGTCATCTTCATACATCTCAACTTCCTTGTGGATCATATCATGCAAAAGAGTGGTAGCGGCTCTCTGATAAGTGGCCCCGACATTCTTCAAACCGAATGGCATAACCTTGTAGTAGTATGTCCCCCATGGTGTGGTAAATACAGTATTTTCTCTGTTCTCTGAAGCCATAAGGATCTGGTTATACCCTGAAAAACCATCCATGAATGATGGTAAGGCATGCCCTACAGTAAGGTCTGCCAATTTGTCAATATGTGACAATGGGAAATCATCCTTCGGACTAGCCTTATTCAAATCCTGGAAGTCAACACAAACTCGGATTCTGCCATCTTTCTTCGGAACTGGCACAATATTGGCTAACCAAGTAGGATATTCTAATATGAGCAAAAACCCAGCATTGATTTGCTTGGTAACCTCTTCTTTAATTTTCAAGGCCCAATCTGGAAGAATTCTGTGAAGCTTCTGTTTGACAGGTCGGGCCTCAGGGTCAAGAGGGATCCTATGCTGTACAATCTTAGGGTCAATTCCTGGCATGTCTTCGTAGGATCACGTAAAAATATCTTTGAATTCTTTTAATAAAGCAACTAATTGTTCACGTTCCTCCAAAGACAATGTAAAACCAATCTGGATTAAGCGAGGATCTTTCTCAATGCCCACATTTACAGAAACAATTTCATCCACTAATGGCTTAGCACGCCTCTCTTCCTCCCAATTGATTAAATTTTACAAAGCCCGAGGAATTTCTTCCTCTTCGTTTTTATCAAGATTTTGAAAATTTTGATCAATGTTATGAACTATGGGCACAGAAAAGTAAGCGAAAATCACAACATCTTCATTCAAAGCCTCGGGCTCACAAGTTGTAACAGTCTCAAAATAGAAAGAAAAAAAAGACTCAGACAGCTTAGACAAACTTGAATTTGACTCCAACCCCACAGGCCCACTAGACTCAGGCTCAACAACCTATTTAGAACTCTCAATTCAACTCTTTTCAAAATGCCAATTTATTTCTGAGCCATTCATTGCATCCATGATGAAGCTTAAGCAGTCAGCAAGTGTCTCTTCCCCGATCACAACAATGGTCATATCTCCCAAATTTATCAGTTCAGCTCTAGTATGTGACTCTATTAGTAAATCAGCCAGTGTTAGACCCAAGACTTCCACTGTGTTGCTTTCTGAGCTGATTTCTCTGTCTTATCCGATGTCGATACTAGGATCTACCCACTTCTCGTCATTGTCGGAGAGCTCATGATCGAAGAAAATCTCAAACCCAGGGTATCTTTTCCTCTCCATTCGATCAATCCAGGGCTTAGGAAAACCACAGAAAGGGAAGTCTTCTCTTTGGCGGACAAAGCGTTCGTTCAAGGTCCCATGGATTGGCCTATAAACTAGCTCATACTTTTTTCTCGTCTTTTTTATATTGATTCTCTCTCTCATTTCCTTCATTTTCTTCTCTCTACTGGTTGTTCATATCCCAACCCAAATACATGTGGGTTGTGGATTACCTTACGTATCTTTGTGGTGCCTTGTCGGCTACTTTTTCCCAATCCAGATCTTGGGATGTATCTTAGCTTGTTCATTATGTAGACTGACTGAGCACTTAGATGTGTACCCTCCCCGTCTGCCATGATTGTCTGTACTAGCCGTGCTTCTGCCAAGGTAAAACCCAAGAGAATCTTCCTTCCGATGTTGTATTTCCAGTACTGGCATTATGACTTCTGGAGGAAGGTGGATCGTAGAATTACCAAAAACTGTGGCAATCACTCTATTGTGTGGGTACTTCACCAACTGGTTTACGGTTGAAGAGATTGCTCTTATCTTATGCAACTAAGGCCTACCTTGAAAGTTACTTGGACATCCATGACATGGAATCCTGCCTCATGCTCAGAGGGACCAACTAATATCTGGACCTTGAAAGTCCCCATAACATTCCTACTGGTGTTGTCATATGCTCGAATAACTTGGCTTGTTGGCGTGAAGTCAGCCGGCTTTAACCCGATCGCATAAACAGTCCTCGCTGGTGTAAACACCCCGTTTTTGACCGTCCTCAAGACTTGAACGTCACCGTTGGAACACTCGGTGATCATTCATGTTTGTGTTCGTTTGGAGTTCCCGGAGGTTTTGGCCACGCACCTTGCCTCAGGATCTCCGAACTCGACTGTTTAGTGTCTGGTTTTGCACCAAACACTTGTGTTTTGCCTTGGAGGGGCAGGGAATGCCTTGTGAGGCATCCCCACACATCATCGGCCATGGCTAGAGGCTACCGGCTGGTGTTTTGTTGCCATCGGCAATGTATATTGCCGGTCGGCACTCTTTGTTGCCGGTCGGCAGTCCATTTTGTCAAAATGACAATTTTGAGCAGCTGACTACTGTTCATCTGCTTTTGCAGATATTTTTAGGAAAGCTGTGTGGCATTTGGTTCCCCTCCATACACGTGTATGGAGGGATGCTCCTCTTGTAAGCTTATTGAACAAGCTTTACAAGATTGCTTGCCTATAAGAGGAGGGCTCTTCCCTTGGCTTTAGGGTTAGAGAATTTTGTGAGAAAAACACAGAGGAGAGCTCTGGTCCTAGGGTTAGAAAGTTGTAACTATTCTATCTCTCTTTTTCTCCCTTTTATGTTCTAGGTGCTTTTGTCCATACTATTGCACATAAACACCTAGTCTTTCACCTTTCCTTGGCTTTTGAAGGACCAGAGGTTGGTTCTTAGTGTTCTTGGCTGGATTGAAGCTCAAGGAGGCAACAAGATCATCTTTTGTGAAGGAGGGCTTCAAGGGTAAGAAACTTTCCTTTTATTCCCCATTTTTGCATAGCTTATTAGCCTATCTTAGAACTGTTTTTGTGCTTAGTATATAATACAAAAAAGTTCTGTTTTTGGGCCCTCTAAATTGTTTGTTTAGAGTGTTTTGTGGTTTGGAGGTATTTGACCACCTTTAGGCCTTGAGAGGTCCCATTTCTGTGCCATTTTTGGTGAGCTCCGAGACTTTGGTGCTTGGGCCTCCTCACCACTGAAATCTTGAGGGATTTCAGTGGTGAGGATGGTGCCTTGAAGTCTCAAGAAGGAGAGGGCCACCCCCTCTCCTTGTTGTCCTTGAAAAGGACCAATTTTGGCCCCTTAAGGGAGCATTATGTTTAAAGGTTTGTTGATCATGCCATGGCTGTATTTTATGCTTATATTGTCATGATTTAACTTTGTATTAAGTTGGTTTTGGTACACCATGCATGCCTTGCATACCTACCATGTGATGCCATGTTTAGCCCCTAACATGCCTTAGGTTGTAAGCCATTGTTTTAGCATGTTTTAGGCTTGGCTTGATGACGCTTTTGTGCTTATTTCACCATGTTTAAGGTCTGTCCATTGTTGTTTGGGTCGATCATAGCTTGCATTGTATGCCCCCTTTGCACTTTGGGCTTGTAGGCTTAAGTATGCAATTGTATAGCATGCATTGCTTGCTTTGATTCAGTGGTTTGGCACCATTCGTAGCATTATTTCAGTCCTTAAGACATGCTTGTATGATTGCCTTGGTTGTCTCTTTGTTGCTTTAAAAGGTTGTGCCTTATGCTCCATGTTTTGGCCATTGTGCATGCCTTTGGACTTGAGCCACTTAGATGCCATCTAGGTGCACCTTTGGCTTTGTTCAAACCTTCTTTTGACCTGTTTTAAGTCCCCTTAGCCTTGTGAGGCTTGGTGGACTTGACCTTGGTTTAAACCTCCATGGCTTGTCCTAAGTACTTGGACCCTTTGCATGCCATTGTTTGTCCTGTTTAAGTTGGTTTGGCACCTCTTATAGCATGATTTCAAAGCTTACTTTGCATGCCATTAATCCATGTTTGTCCCTTTTAAATGCGTTTAAAAGTTGCTTCATTATGCTTAAGCTTTGAACCATGTATCTTTGCATGCTTGCGTGAATATTTGCCTTCATGTACTTGGCATTTTGGCCACTGTTTTGGGCCTACTTAGGGCTGTCCAATTCATGCTTAAGCCTACCCTTTATTTGATTTGCATGCTTGCCTTGCATGTTCGCTTATATGCTTGCATAAGTGCCTTGCATTGCCATGTTGCATCCTTAGCTTGTATACCTAGGTTGCATTGCATCTTTCATGCATGCCTTGTCCCTTGATTTAGTGATTGGGATTGGGCCTTTGATTGTTTGCATGCATTACATTTGAAATTGAAAATGCACACTTGGTTCTCTTGGGCCATCGCGCATTAAGATGCGCCATTGGTGGTCCAAGAACCAAGGACCATGTCCCTTTGAGTCCTACACATGATAAGGGGTAAGGTTGGTGCATATATTGCTTGAATTTCATTGCCATGCAAGTTCTGTCCTCTGCTGCTGTGAGTTGCAGGTCCTGCAGGAACTTTTTGCCGACCGGCAATATTTAGTGTCGACCGGCAATATATTGGTGGCCGATAGCCTCATTTCCAGCCGATGATCACATGCTGCAGCCGGTGTCCATTCTACTTAGCCGATGGTGATCCCCAGTATCTGAAGAAGCATCTTTGAGACTTTGGCAGTCTTCAGAAGGGCAGAGCAGGGAAAACAGAGGCAGTCTATGCATGGCAGTGCAATTCCGAGCAGGACCCGAGCATGCGTTGCATCAGGCTCTCTTCCCGAGGCGGTTTACTGTTTTTCCTAGTTTAGTTAGTTGTTAACTAATTAGACAATTTGTAATATTTAATTAGCTTGTGTAGTTAATTAATTTGTATTATTCTTTTGGTCCCTCCGAGCGAGAGCGAATCTGTAATAAGTGTGGGTGCGTGTGTGTGCATGTCTTCCAGTCCCCACTTCTTTCTTCCGTTTTATTTACCTGCTTATGATGGTAGATTAGGGCATGTTTAAATTAGCATACTTTATGCTATGCATGCGTGCATCCATACATTTGTCTTGCATGCACCAGGCTCGGCGCATCATGCTAACTGCATTTGTACTTCAATTCCCAAATTGAATACGTGCATCAATTGATTGCATTTCACATGCCATGTTTAGGTTAGCCGAGCCTGCTCTAATTGCATCCTG
Source organism: Camellia granthamiana (assembly GCA_036172215.1). NCBI lineage: Eukaryota > Viridiplantae > Streptophyta > Magnoliopsida > Ericales > Theaceae > Camellia > Camellia granthamiana. The sequence goes on along the minus strand of CM069903.1, from coordinate 43,546,184 downwards.
TATGTGTTGCATTAGTCAAATTGCCATGAACTAGGACCATGCATGTTTGCTAACTAGTTTATTGTTTTGGCACGGAGTACGATGTAAGTATTTTCATGCTTTAGCATACCGCATGCGTGTGAGTGTTAACATGACGGCATGCTTACCATGTGGCTAGATGCTTATGTGATAAACTGCTTGAATGCCTGTAGGTGAAGGTTGGATTGCCTGAGTTGGAAAAACTCGTTGAAATCCGTATTTTAGCCTACTTGCGAGTAGCAAATTCCAAAGTATTTTTCAAGACAAGCGGATATGCAATGCTTATTTCCAAATTAGGCGATCTAGTCTATACTTTTGTGTTGTGCGCATCACATAGTAATTCTAGGCTAATAACCGGAATAAGAACACAAAACGTTTTCAAAAATGGATATCACGGTTAGTAGAGGCCGGTCTTCAGACCGGGCGAGAGGGGGTGCTCATAGCTGACCTTCCCCGATCGTACCCAAGTTCCCGAGCCGAGGCAACTTTAGTGATGACGGACACGTGGCCTTTGGCACCGAGTCAGGGTTTCCTAAATTTCCCCATTAAAAAATATTTAGGTAGCGACTCTGTATCTGGCAAAGCAGTCCATGTTTGGCACTTCTTTTCAAAATCTGTTTTTTCTCAAAACGATTTGCCAGAGTTGGACTCTTTGGTTCAGATTAAGAACCGCAACAAACAAAAGGGAGTCTGAACCGTAGAGCGAGGCCCACGGGCTCGTCTACAGCTGGGCACACATTAATGGCTAAACTGGTATCAGCCAAAACTACTGGAATCCACTTCTTTCTACACTCCAAGGCCACATACAAAGGCTTGTTATGGTCAACCCCCTCAGATGGTAACTCTTTGTCCGTAAATGATAACATAGGGGTCATGTCTCTAGGTATGATAAAAGATACTAACTGATCCGACGTTGTCTCAATGGATAGCTTGGCCTTGTTTAAGGCTGACAACATTCCTTGTCAGTGTTCTCGGGAAGCCATGAGAAGTCCCCAAATGGAGATGTTTGCCTGGATCTTTTTTAGCTGTTTTAAAACTAGGTCTTCTTCTACTTTTTTTCTTTTTCTCTTTCTCTTTATCAATGTCTGTATCTTTGCCTGAGGACTCGCCTTGGTCTATGTAGACACCCTATTTTTAACCATCCTCAAGACTAGGATGTCATCCTTTGTGCACTCGATGATTGTGCTTATTTGTATTCATTTTGAGCACCCGAAGTCCTCGGCGGAATGCCTTGTCTTTGAGCCTCTAAACCTTATTTGTTTTGTGCATGTTTTTGGACCAAGGGCTTGTTGCCTCTAGTCTGGAAGAGTGGATGGCTTGTCAGCTAGCCCCAGAGGCTGTCGGCTATGGCTTATGCTTGTCGGCCACCAGTGGTGGCCGACGACCATTGGTCTCTTTTTCCAGATATTTGTTGCCAGTTGTGCCAGCTATTGCTCACTAAGCTGCATCTCCATACACGTGTACGATGAGATGTTTCTAAGCTCAAGACTCATTTTTCTATATATAGGGGGGCTCCTCCCCCATTTTTGAGGGTTAGCTTTTTTAGAACAAAAATATCTCTCTCTCTCTAGAATTCTCTCTCTCTCTCTCTCTCTCTCTTGTTATTTTGCACACATTTGCCTAGTTTCTCCTAGCTTTTGCATACCAACCCTTAACCAAATACTCTCACCTTTGGGCTGAGATAACTTGGGACCTTCTTTGAGCTCTAGAAGGTGGTTTGAGCTTGGATTATTGGCTATTTGGTGCTTTGCTTCAAAGGTATAGCACTTGCCTTATTTCTACTTGCTTTATATACTTGTTTTTCCATCCTTTTAAATTGTTTTAAGGCTGGTTTTGAAGTGTAAAAACTTTTATTTTTATGACCTAAAAATGGTGGTTTGAGGTTATTTTGAGTTAAGGGGTTGTCCACCTTTTTGCGTCTTAGCTTGTTAAGCTTTTGTGCTATTATTCACCACTTTCAAAACAACTTTTTTTGGCCTTTTAACCACTAAATCTCAGAAGTTTTTCAGTGGTAAAAATCAAATTTTGAAGTCCAAAATTGGAGGGATTAGCCTCTATTCCTTGTGTCTTGTTTGCATGCCTAGGTAGCCTCACGTGTTAGCTTATTATGTTAGCTATTTGTGGCTCAAGTCCAGCATGTTTTTGCCTCTGGAATAACCTATTTTGTCTCTGTTTTGGGCTGGTTAATTCATTTCAGCCTTGTATTGTATAGTTGTAGTGTAATTTCCTTCACAAACTTGATGTTTTAATGTTTTAATCATCATTGTTTTGAGTTAATAGCATGTTTTAGTGTTGTTTTGCATTTCATTTCAGCACTTAAAATCTCTGCAATCTCCCTTCATTCTTCACTCTTTTGTTTGCTTTGAAAGTGTTTTTAAACCTCTTGTTAGCCTAAGTATGAAATGGAGGTGTTGCACCTAATGGTTTAATCCCTTAGGAGGTCCATTACCAACAGTGTAATGCCTCTTTCATGCCCAAAGCAACTTGTTGTTTGAGTCATCTTTCCATTAGAGGACACTCACCAATGGACAAATCAATTAAAGAATGGTTTTGGTAATTAAAATGAGTAAACAAAATGGACAAGTAAAAGAGGCAAGATAAGCATCTTTTGTGTTGCATTACATGTGTTCGAATCGGACGTTAATTCGAACATAAGAAAAATGGGACGTTTCATACTCAAAAGTGATGAAATGTGTCACTTTCCTTGGTCACCATCACTCTTGATCATGCATGATAGGGTGACGGTCTTTTTAAGTCTTGTTTTGCACTCATTAACTTGTACAAACTTGGTTCTTTGACCATTATGCATGGAAATTGCTTGATTGGTGGTTTGAGAGCTAAGAGTTTCACTTCTTTGAGCTTGTTTGATGATAAGGAGTGTAAACAGTACACACAAACCTGTGAGAATGCACTGTTTTGCTCTGTTTGCTCTCTGTTGCAGCAAAAAGAGAAGTTCATGTCATCAGTAGTCGACCGGCCACCAGTGGTAGCCGACCGGCCACCATTAGTAGCCGACAAGCCCCCTGCTAGCCACTAATGAAATTTGCACAATGTGTTCCTAAGGTGAAGTAGAGGTATTCTGGAAGTTAACAGCATTGTTGGTGTTCAAATGTGCAAATAGAGGCGTTCAGTGGCAAGGCAATGGCTCTTTGCGTGGAGAAACCGAGCATGTATGCATCTCTCACTTCCCGAGGCTTTTTAGTTGCTTTGCTTAGTTAGTTAGTTGTAGCTAATTCTTGCAAGTGATGTACTTATTCAAGTAGATTAGCTAGTTAATTCATGTTGTAATTAATTAGATTAATTGCTTTGTAATTAGTTAGTTAAGTGTTTAGCTAATTAATTTGGTTTGTAATATTTAATTATCTTAGATTAGTTAGTTAAATATTGTGTTGTAATAATTAGCTTAGCTTAATTAGCGTAGCTAGTTAGCTCTCATTCATTCGGACCCTCCTTCGTGAGGGCGTAATGTTGTAATAAGTGTGCATACATGTGTGTATGTTTTTCAACCCCACGTCTTTCTCCCTTTTATTTAATCGCTTTTGATGGTTAGATTAGGGATCATGTTTTGATTAACATATCGCATGCTTGCATCCATTCATCTTGTCTTGCATCCACCAAGGCTCGACGCATCATTCAAACTGCATCGTCATTTCGATATATGCTTTGAATACATGTTTAATCACATGTTGTTCAAATCGATCCATATGCCATATTAGTAGCTGAGCCTATTAATTGCATTATTGCATGTGTTGCATTCTGCATTTTGTATAAAGTTAGGATCATGCATCTTTCAAACTAGTTTCTTTTTTGGTTTGGAGTACTCAATAAGTTTTTACACTTTAGCATACTTACATGAGTGTGATTGCCATATTGCCATATCTAGCATGCCTGCCATGAGGCTACGTGCTTAAATGCTAAACTGAATGAATGCATGTGGATAAAGGCTTGTTATTTGAATTGGAATGATTCAACAAATGTGCGTTTTAAGCCCACTTTATTGAGTGACAAATCATGTTTTAAGCCTACTATGTTTGGTGGCAAAACCGCATCTTTAAGCCCACTTGAGGTGGCAATTTCAAACCATTTTCGCAAACAAACATGAGTTGAATTGTTTCAAGTCTTGCAAATTAGTCTATACTTGCATGTGCGCATCACATAGTAAAGCTAGTTTAATAACTGGAATAAGAACACATAATGTTTATAAAATATCATATCATGATTAGTAGAGGCCGATCTTTGATCGGGCGAGCAGGGGTACTCATTTCATGACCTTCCCCTCTCATACCTAAGTTCCTAAACTGAGGCAACTTTGGTGATGACGAACACGTGGCCTTTGGCACGAGTCAGGGTTTCCTAAATTTTTCAAAAAAAAAATATTTAGGTGGCGACTCTGTATCTGGAAAAGTAGTCTAATTTTGGCATTATTTGATTTAAAATCGATTTTCTAAAAGATTTGTCAGATTTGGACTTTTTGGTGTTTATCAGTTTCACATTGCACTTGTAAGACTAGATTCAGAACCGCGGGAGTCCCAACTGTGAGGCCTTTCTTTTCAAACCTTTTTGAAAGGTGGGGCGCAAGAAAAAGGCAAGTCCACAGCCTAGTTGTGGAGGTTTAAAGTAATGCCTACTCCTAGTTAGGTGATCAATTTCCTCGGAATACCAAGTCTCATCAAGCAAAGTACTACCATATTCATCATCAGTGTGGGCGAGCTGCAGATCGTTATCATCCCACCATCTGCCTTCATTAACCAAAAGGCAATTGTCAAGCTCTACATGAATCATTCCCACGTTATACTCTGGCGGACTTTCTGATTCTTCTTCTCTCTTGGAACCCCTTTCTTTGTCACTGTTTTCAAACTTTTCGGTGCCAGTTTTTGGTTCATTCTCTTTTCCCTTAGTTTCCCTATCAGGACCTTCATCATTGCTTGTTCAACCGTGAGTAGCATTGGAACTTCTTGGATCCCACCAGCCGATCTGCACATTTCCCAAGTCCAATTCCTCAAAGAATTTGAGATTGTCCAAGTCTTCTTCTGGATTAGGCAAGTAATCTAATCCCTGTTCAAGCATATCTTCTCTAACGACATTGATGGTACAAGATTCAGGCAAGATAACTTTCGGTTTCAACTGGCCAATAGGTACTATGTATTTGCTTGGATCATATCCTTCTTCGGGTAGTTTTCCAGTCTCAATCACGGGTACTTCGGTTATGTCTTCTTTGGGTACTTCGCTTGATACGGCCTTTTCTTCCTCAGTTTGCAATACCACCACCACTATGGTTTGTTTTGGCTTTGGCTGGGTTAGAGGTGCATTCATCATACACAAATCAATGCTCTCTAGAATGCATACCTCGGGTTTGGGTAGATGGACAGGTGTGATGTATATACTAGGGTTAAAGGTGGGTGGGAGTGTATGGATATGGTTGAGGCAAGGAGGTGGTTGATTTTTGTCATGGGGTGGCAACAGGTTGGTAGTGATGTTGGGTTTTAGTTATTGTGGGGGAGCTGTGATCTCATTATCAATAAGGTCTTGGATCTCATGGCGGAAGCAAAAACAATGGTCAGTGTCATTTCTGGGTTATTGATGAAAGGTACAGTATTTGGTAGGGTCGTGTTTGGCTGGGAGAGGATCAGGAAGAGGTCGGGGGTCTAGAGGCTTGAGATACCCTCTTTCTGTTAAGATTTTCATAGCTTTGGACGGGGACATGTAGAGAGGGTTAAAGGTTCTGGCTGATATTCGGGTTGAGTTAGTTGTTTGTGGACCAGCATTGGCAAATGGGTCGGCTATTTTGGCGGTGGTGGTAGTGACTGAATTGACCTCAGAAGGTCTTACAACTGTACTACTACTAATGGTAGTATTGGAACTGCGACCAAAAGGCTTCCAAACAAGTTCCTTATCATCCACAATGATTCCCTATTTGATGGCATCCTCTATCTGGACCCTTATTTCATGTATATCTTTAAAAGTGAAGAACGGGAGGACTATCATTTTTTGTAACATCTTTCTATGCAAATTTCTGACTATCATATGGATTTGGTCTTTTTCGAGTAGTCTGTTGGTCATCATCGCTGCTTTTGCCCTCCATCTGGTGATGAAGGCCATGAAACTTTCATTGGGCTCTTGATGGGTAGCCTCTAATTCCCTAGTAGTCACTTCAATCTGGGTGTTATAAGCATACTGGGGATAAAGGCCTCGGGTAACTCTTCCTTACTTTGTTTTACCGAGTCCTCTAACTTGGCATACCAGATGGCAGCCACTCTTGACAAAGTTCGTTCGAACAAAGAGAGCTTTTGCGGACGAGTCAAACCCATAGGCTTTAAGACATCAGAGAATAGGCGAATATACACCATTGGGTCACCAGAGCCATCAAACCTATCAATGTGTGGCATTTTAAACCGTTCTAGCAGCTTCACAACTATTTTAGTGTACCTGTCTTCGATGTTCAGAATTAAATTGACTCTTTGTGACCTTTTGAAAAGTTTTTCCAACTTGGAAAATTTCAACATAGTTGGGTTAGACTCAGGTGCCTTGGAGGGAAAGAGCCCTCCCGCTGGTTGTGGAAGGGAAAATGATCCTTCTGAAGTTTGTACAAGAACCCTCAGATTTTCTAGTGAGTTAAGTTCGGGAAACTCGTCAGTTGGTGGAGGTGGAGGTGGTGATGGAACTGGATGAGTCACCAGAGGTGGTTGAGTAGTGGACGCCCCAAATGGGCATTGCAATTCAGCAAGAGTATTACCTTTAGCGGCAAGAGTAGTGCCTTGGGCAGCAACCATAGTGGTAATTGTATCCATGCTCCGTTGAAAGGCCAATGGTATGTCTGCTAAATTTTCTGGAATCTGGGCCATCATTGATTCTGGTGAGTTGACTGGTGATGATCTAGTAGGTAAAGAAGGGTATTCTGGGCAGTTGATGAGGCTTTTGTTCTTTTCCTTCGTGTAACCGGTGGCAAAGAAACTAACACTGGCTATCCCTCAACTAGATCTGAGATCTTACAGAGTCTACTAGCGCGAATCCAAAGAACTTGAGGGATATTAGACCGTTCTGAAGCTATTGTGCTACAATTACCTTACTAAAACAAAAAGGGACCCCCAATCAGAATTTCATTAGCATCCTAGCTCAACTGATTACTGCTAACTCATGTTGAAAAATGAAACTCAACCCCACAAACTGAAATCACTGAACCACTCATCTAAATTTGAGAATCCCCATAGATTGCACATTACACATAGTAGGAAAGAGAGCAAACACCCCTATGGGGGCTAAGGTTACCCTGTCCTAGCTTTGAAATGATCTAGGGTTTCGCTATTCAAACAAGCATCATCATACATCCTAGAAATGGGAAAGCATCCTGTCTTAATTTTGGAAGGTACTATAGCTCATTATATGCACAAGGTTGGCTGTACTCTAGGGGTTGAAGTCAAGGTGAGGTTACGAAAGAGTCCTTTGGGTCATAACCAATGAAGATCCTAAGAAATCAGAAGAGTCAATATAGCCTCTCTTCGAAGTCTGAGAACCTTCAGATCTCAAAAGGTTATAACACAAGGCCTCCAAAGTAACGTAGAGATAGGTGTAGTGTCACAAAAAGTGTACCTGTGCTCCCACCAATATCTGGGCAACATAGGGACTTTAAGTGCACCAATGCATGCAATGCAATAAACATATAATTGAAAATAAAAGTCATATCATAGAGGTCGAGTCAAGATTTCATAAAATCCCTAGTAGAGTTGCTAGAAACTGTAACATGCCCGGGGGTGCCCGTACGCATTAAATAGTTCGGACCCTCGGTCTCGTTGATCTAGTTTCACTAGTGCAATGTGAAACATAGATGAGAGTCTAGATTTGACAACTTTTAGAAAATCCATCTTATTGCAAAACCTTTTGCTAGAAATGGACTCTGTCATCAGATCTCAGAGGTGCCACCTAATAATTTGGAAAATTAAGAAACCCATGACTCGTGCTAAGGCCACTGTTCATCATAACCAAAATTGTCTCGGTTTAGAACCTTAGGTATGAGAAGGGAAGGTCATTAATTGAGCACCCTACTCACCTGACCAAAACATCGGCCTTTACTAAACCATGAAATGAATTTTATTTACTTTATATGTTCATATTTCGATTATTTGATAAATCCTAAAAATTACTATGTGAAGCATACAAGTATAGACTATGTCATTTATTTTGAAATAATTTGATTTCATGTATTTTGAAAGAGTTTTGAAGATGTACAACCAAAATAAATTGGGTTTACAAACATGAAAAATCAATATTATTCCAAATTAAGCAACATAACCTCCATCCACTGGCATTCATACAGTTATATCAAGTAAGCAAGTAGCCACATGGTAGGATGCTTAAACATAAGAAGAAAAACACACACAAACGGGATGCTAAAGCATAAAAACTTACATATTTACCGACGTCCCGCGAATAGCTACAAAACAAAGTTAGTAAAACATGCATGATCTTATATACAAAATCCTAATGTAATTCACTCATGAGATGCAACTAAAGATTCAGCTTCTAAGATATGACATGTGAATTATCTCAAGAACATGACGTAGCGTACATAATCACATAGGAATTGATTAAATCTACAAATGCAAACTTAGCCGAATCAAGATGCATGAAACATGGATGCAAAGTATGGATATAACGAAAAAAATAAAATAAAATATGATGCATATCCACAAATAAGGAAAGCAAGTAAAAGAACGGGATAGAAAGAAGTGGGGTGGGAAATTATTACAACACTTTGAATAAATTATTACAAACCAAATGAGAGAGAAATGAGGGAATATTACAATAAAATAAAACATAACCTCACAAAACACTCAAAATAAAAAGAAACAAAATAAAAGCTTCATGTTCCTTGGAACCGTCAGCGGAGATTGGTCAACATTGGGAGATTATGTCATCTTGTCCAAAAGAAGCTAACCGCCCGGCCAAATAGGTCAGCTGACCAACTAGGCCAAGCAACACTTGTCTTGTTGCAAAATCAAGAAAATGAACAAATAAGAAATATGTAGGTGGCTCAACTAATCACTACCGGTTAGCTTACAACACAACTAATATGAAACAAGAGCAAGCAAATAAGTAAAAACAAATAATAATAATTATGAGCTAAACAAACCACTTAGATTATAACAACTTACTATGAAATATAAAGTAAGAAAATAAATATGAGATAAACAAACCACTTGGATTATAACAAACCGCTATGAAATAAGAAATAAGAAAATAAATATGAGTTGGATTATGACAAAACACTATAAAATATAAAGTAAGAAAATAAATATGAGATAAACAAACCACTTGGATTACAACAAACCACTATGAAATACAAAGTAAGAAAATAAATATGAGATAAAAAAATATAAGAAAATGAAAGACTAAAAATTCATCTTCAAAAGAAAGATTGAACTTCTTGATTTCCAAACTTCATCTTGATCACCCTCAAGTTTAGGAATTGTGTTCTCAATCCTCAATTCGAAACTAAAATGGAGCTCTGGATATGTGTAGTGGAAAAGTGGCTAACTCCCTTATTTTTCCTTACTTTTAACAACACTCACTCTTTCCTTTGATTAATCACTACTGAGATTTAGCTATTTCAAAAATTTTTGAGTTGTTTTGGATGTATAAAAGGTGGAATTTCAATGTGTATAAGCCATGGAATGTGTATATGGAAGATGGAAGTGTTTTTGACTCAAAACTTGAATTTTCTCTGTTTTTCTCACTTTTTTTTCTTCAATTTCATGGTCTTCCTTCTCTCTTTTCATCTGATCATTCTATATAGGCAATGAGGGAGAGTTAAGGTCAAAAAGAAGATGGGAGACAAGAATGTGACAGGAGGGCAAATTTTCAAGGTGGTTGCATGGGATACTCCTTTATGGATGCAAACAAAACCTCTTTTTGACAATGGGAGATGATTAGGTATATATTTGGTGATATATGGGTCAGCAAATGGAGTAGGGGAGTGTCCTATACACACACACACACACAAAAAAAAAAAATGCAAAAGGAAACCTTCTTTGCCTGCTGGTTTGGAATGGTCAAATATTATTTGAGGGGAAATATAACATAAGGCAAAGCTTTGGTAGAGTAGTTAAGGTGTTGGGTGCTGAGTAGTAGGTTGGGTGTTCAAACCCCTTTCCAAGCATTCCTTAAATTCATTTCTTTGGGTAAAGATATGTCAGTGCCACATTATCAGTAAGGACCAATCCAGTCATGCCACATCAGCAAGACCGCCACATCAGCATTGACGACATTGACGGAATATTCCCTCACATAACAGAATATTCCTTGAGTTTTGAAAATTACAATTTGGCCTAGAAGTTTCAAATATTTGTGTTGTAACCCAAATTTTGGGAGAATTTTTCAGTGAAGCCCCTAGAAGTGCAGCGAAGGTTGATCCTAGCTAAATGAACCATTCTGGACGCAACCGCGAGGTCAAAATATTCCCTTGGAAAGGTAATTTGTGGCTGTTTAGGGTTGGAAACAGGGCTCAAATTCTAAGTTTTCTTATTGAGGATTCTGTGAGAAACACCTTCTTATTTTATCATCATAGGATAATCAAAAGAAAGCGCCCAAGTCTTAGGGTCATCATAGGATAATCAAAAGAAAGCGCCCAAGTCTTAGGGCCGGTCAAAATGAGGTGTTTACAGCATATAGGCTCAATCTTCTATTTCCATACTGAAAATTGGCATTGCCTAGAAAAGCTTATGCCAATTTTGTGCAGTACTAAGTTGCTGCCCGTTCTCAGAAGGTATAACTTCATCTAGCTTTTAGTGGAATTGGTTATTCAACAATTGTTAATTTTTTTTTGTTTATAGGAGACAAAGACTTATTTATTTATTATTTTTATAAATAGACACAAAGATGGCATTAGCTCTTGTACATGGTTAGCATCTCCTTTCGATGCTTTTTTCAATAAGTTTTTACTTATAACAAAGAAAGAAATTGATATGTCATTAACTCTAAACCTTATTTAGTGGCTGATAGTGGCCAATTGAGTTATATCTGGCAGCCCCTGATTCCTATTGTCTTCTTGCAGGTTCCTTGTTCATCATGTAGACCAAATAGTTCTCATGCAGGCTCTTTCTGCTCCTGTTGTTACTGTTGCATCGCCTTCTGCTGTTCAGTAGACCCATTGATCAAACTTTTTTTCTTAGCTATGTAGGGTTTAAGCATATTATTTTCTAGCTCATATCCTTGCTTTGAAGTGGAAATAGAATAATCTTTGGCAGTGATTGCAGGAAGTAGCTGCTCATAGACTTATGCCCATGCTTTCATGCTTGACATCTAGAGCTTTTACCATTTTGCTGAGCAATGATAGCTAACAATAATCATCAATGCAACTCTAATTTTTTTTAGAGAAAATGGGAATAAAAGGCTTATTTGATTTTCCATATTTGTCAATATAATATGATTGACTAGAAAATGTTTTCTGTGTAGAACCTTTTACATGAAAACTATGTTTTTCCTCACTTCTTTTTTGGTGTTTGGTAGAAGCTTTGAAAACAATTTGCCTGCAACAAGACACTATGTGATAGACATATATGCATTGTGTATATCTCACACAGAGAGCCTAGTTTATGTGCACATAATTGTCGGGAACTTATGTTGGGGCAAAAATAGGCTTTATGTAGTTCTACACTAAGGTGTCTATAGATGGGGAGATTTGGGTTTGGACCCTTGCAGGTATGGCAAAAATAGGCTTTTTGCACCTGTGTGTTTACATATGCACTTGAATTTTTACTTTTTTTGTTCTTTGTGTTTGCCTTTTAAAATTATAAAGGAAAAATGAAAAAACTTTTGCCACTCATGATTAGCTCTTGTTAGTTACTTATTTTGTCGAAGACTCTTTATAAGACATCTTCTGAGCAACCCAGCACCTGAAAATACTAAAAATTTGTGCCAAATAATGCTTTGTTATAGACAAATTGTGCACTAAAGATCGTTATCATAGATTCCTAATTCACAAGTTCAGAACTCTTAGATCAATTATTAAACAATCTCACATCTCATTAATTGTCCTAACATCATTGTGATTTGTTTATTATCTATAAGTTGTAGTGATGAAAATAGTTGCTTGTTCAATAGTGCCCATTTGTTACATTACATGTTTACATGATTGTTCATGAGGTATCCTTACTAATCATGATTTTATGGGCATGTGCATATTTTATTGTTTATTGATCATTGTAGCTGCCAATAATGTTATGATGTGGTGTTTGAGCTTGGTCAGTATGAAAGTGCCACATATTGCTGCTGTTTTCTTATCTATCCTGCTGAAGTTTTTTCTCAGTTTAAAAGGTTTTAGATGAATATTGTGTATGGTTGTGCCTCACTTACAGCTATTTGGATCATGCTGGAAGAACATAATAAAAAAGCATTGAAGCTAAGACCTTCATTGAATTTGTTACCTCATTCTAGCTTCGGTACACCCCATCACCTTGGTCCTTATCATCTGAAATTATTGAAATTGGGAAGCTTGTTATGCCAACTACCTTGTTCTCAGAGACGAAGCTAGGATTTTGTTTTAAGGAGGGCCAAGATGACTTGTTAGACAACTTTTAAGGAATTGATGTCTTTGCATTAGTGATACGCATTGATACATTGTTTTTTTCAATTATTAAGGATTTTTCTCTTGAAATACAAATTATTTGAGAATGCTTTCCATATACATGAACGAAAAAAAAAAAAAAAAATGTGATGTTCCTAATATCAATAGAAAATTTCATAAAATAAGCTCCTAAAATATCATGTAATATTATTTATTGGGGTAATTCCAAGAAATGTCGAAATGAAAAACTTGACGAGTGAGATAATGATGACTCACCTTTGTTAGATAGTGAGACAATGATGACCTAATTCATATATTTTGCAATTACTCATTTATCGAAGTAAAACATAAATAATATCACATGGTACTCCTAAACAACCTAATAATTTTTTGTGAATGAAAGATAAGCAAAGCTTTGTTTTGTGAGAGAGCAAAAATAATTTAAAAAAATAAAGGAAACCAAATAAGAGAAAAGAGGTTGCATATATAAGTAGCAAACTAGTTTTCAGTTGTTTCCATGAAAAGTGTAAAGGCCATCACATTATATATGTTCTTTAGGACCTAATATATACAATACATAATGGGTTTGTTGAACATCAGGGGTGGCCATGGCCCCCCTTGGTCCCATTGTACCTTTCTCTTCATTAACACATTAAATGCCCTTGTTCCTCTGAATTTAAATGTTTAATATTCTGTTTTAGGCTGCTCTTTCATGGAGGAAATCAAATTTGCACAAAGATCATCATTTTATTCTTCTTATTTTCCCTAGAACTATTCCTTTGTGTCAATCCTTATCTTTTAAAACTTATAGCTTCTAGATGGAGACTTCGGGAATAGACTGATGGGGTCTATCATTCTGGAAGGTGTTATCTCTAATACGTGAATTGAAGAAGGCAAAAGACCCATATGTAATATGACTAATATTGTATGTAAGTCCTGTTGGAAAATTTTCTTTTCAGTTTCTGAGATTGGATATTCACATGACACTTTGAGTAGACACAGAACTTTGAGTTGAGAACATGGAAGCAAGATCAAAGAGTTGAAGAAGAAATATGTCACAAGATGTGTGATCAATATAAGAAGAAATGCTCCTAATTTTAAGGTTTTCATTCTCTCTCTCTAGCCAATCTCTTTATCTAAACAATGTATTATAGTGCTTGATATGAAGCATATTTCAAGCTTTAGCTACATATAGATCTCATGGTGGAAAAAATACATTGGAGACTTCAAATTTTTTAAGTTAGTGTTTTTACAAGTCAGGATAGCAACCATAGACTATTGAGTTAAATAATAACTAAAAGCCCCATTATTAGTTTATGAGTTGCTCTATAGAGTTTTATGTGTACTTCACATCACAATTTTCATAACCATTAAAACACTCGGCCGTTAATAAAGGTGGTTTTTTGTTTTTTATTTTTTGAAAAAGTAATACACTAGTGGAGCCAAGTGAGTTTCTACTTTTGAACTTCTGCATATTATGAGAGTAATGACACATTGATGGGCATCACACCTTTTCATGGCATATGATATTTCATGTTAAATAAAAGGAAAAACTAAACTACTGTAACATTATGTTGTAACATTTCTATTTGGCACTTGATGGTTCTTGGATCAGTGAGCTGAGAATTGGGTATGACTTTTATGGTCTTTTGCAGTGTGCATGATGCACATACTTATGCATTGAACATCTTTACTCAGAGCTAATGTTACTGAACCCTTGTTTTTTGAAGCTTGGAACTGGGTTGAGCATCATGATGGCAAAAAGAAATCCCTCCCTAGTCACAACATTTGCCTTCCTTTCATGTGGGTACCTTTGTAGCTCTTACCAAGAGGTTGTCTGTTGTATATTAGTATTAATTTTTTTTTTCCTTTATATACTTTTGTGACATATGGAGCAAAGTGTGTCATATTTACCTACCAAGTGTTCTATTTTTTTTTTTTTTGCGCAGGTTAAATATGTTGGTTAAATGTGGCCATAGATTCCTTCCTTAAGACAGGTTAGGACAAGTGTCCCACCCACCTGGTTATTTATAATTTTTTATTAGGTATTGTTTGCTTGACAGTTTAGAATGACTTTGATATCCTGCTTTTAGGAGCAAAAATAAAAGCATTTTATGTCCTTAGACCATTTTGAAATTCTAAACATAGAAGTTCACTGTTTTAAGATCTAGGATTTACCACTGAATAATAACAAAAACAGACTTGTATTTAAACTACTTGAATTCTACTTCAGCAATTTGTGTATGCTAGATAAGCCAGCCTCCAGATGGCACATTACGAAGTATTTAGATTAGTACACCATCTGAACCAATTCTTCAGAATAGTTCATACTTCCTGCTTTTACGGAATTAGTAACATCCATTTCAAAGGTTGCCATCAAATTATATCCTATTTCCTTAAACCTTATTGTAATGGAAGAAAAAAATATAATTTAGAAGATCCTTCTTGTTGAGGTTGTTGGAGAGCTTAATATGCTTTGTGCCCTTTTCCTAACAACTTAAAGCTTTTGGGATTAGTGATGATCTAATATGGACTCAGAGGTGAGGTTAGGAGACTTGTTATCCATGTTTGCATTGTGGCCATGCATTTAAGATTTTCATTTTGGATTTATTGATTCTATGTATATGTCATATCTATACGGTAATCCAAATATTTTATACTAGTAACATTCAAAGTGGTTATTCCTTTTATATTGATACAAGAGATAAAGAGTTAGTGTGATGAGAAAATGTCCAACTTTATCTTTTATGAGATTAGAACAGTCTCTACAAATAGTTAGTTTATTCATATGCTTCTAGTGGTTTCTGAATTAATTTCTGTTTTGATTTTTCAAGTCAGAAATTTCTTAGAGAGATACAAAATATAATCAAAGAATTCAAGAACTTAATTTTTTAAATTTTTTCAGTTCTTAATATATGTAATCACAGTTAAAAACTTTTTATTAATTCCTTTGTATATATTTTTGAACATTTAACTTTCATTTATGAAATATATGACGTTATTTCATTCAATATGTGGTTGTGATTCAAAGTATAGTATATAGCGTGTATTACAGTCTTCAAATGCGCGTACAAAAATAATATTGATTATTCTTCAAATATATGTCGAACTCTTTTTTTATCACACGCGTTAACTGTGATGAGAAACGCATATAATGTGTGATCTTATCTCATTATTAATAACATGTTTTATTAGATATTAATCATACTTAAAATCTGCGATCTAAATGTTTATTATCACATGTTTTATTAGTTATTAATCACATTTAAAAGATGTGATTTTAATGTTATTAATCACAGGTTTTATTAGATATTAATCACACTTAAAATCTGTGGTCTAAATGCTTTTTATTAATTATTAATTATACTTAAAAGATGTGATCTAACTGTTATTAATCACACTTAAAAGATATTATCTAAATATTTATTATCACACTCAAAACATGTAATAGAATCATCTTTTAATGACACTTTAGGAGTATGATTAAAAATGACCACTTTTAATCACACTTTCAAATATCATACTTTAATAAAACTTAAAAAGCATGATTAAATAGTATCACATAAAAAAAAATGTAATCTATTTAGAATTTTGTAGTAGTGCCATTAAATGAAATACAAGATATTAAGCATACTAATCTGCATAATAAGTCAGTAAGTTTGTAGTGCGAAGTAAAGATTTCTTTATTATAATGAAGTCAGTAAGCTTGAGGTGTGGACTAACATATTTCAATTGGTTTCTGATTGAAAAGTGATTCTTCTGTAAGAACTGAGAAAGAAGGTTTGGTTTGAGGAAAAATATCAGAGAAATAAGCATAAAGCCTGTAGAAGGGGGAGGTGGCCAAAAAAATAAATAAATAAATAAAAAATCAATACTCACCCAAAGATATTTAAAAAAAAATGCTATTTATTTATAGGGGAAATTATTAAAAAAAAACCCCAAGGTTTAGTTCCTTTTTCAAATTAAACTCCAAGTTTTCAATTGTGATAATTTGTACCCCACCATTCCACTCGTGTTTCAATCCGATCCTCCCATCCATCTCCGCCTCTATCAATTAACGGAATACTGATTTGGGTGCCAAATTATCATAATCTTCACAATTTTGGGCAAAAGCCACCCCTCCATTTTCCAAAGGCGGTGCCCTAAAGAGTGTTCGGTGGGTGGTGGCTGCCGGAGAAGCAAGAAAATCAAGAACAACAATAGCTCAAAATCTCAAGTCACATCTGAGAACCAAACAAAGCCTAATTCTAAGTCAACAAGTGCCAGTCCCTCTAGCTACAACACAGATAATAATATATTTGGTGGTTCTAGTCATTTTCCTCCTCCACCACCACAATTTCCATTCATGGTAGCTCTACAAAACCTAGCTCAGTACGGTGGTGGTGGTGGTGGTGGTGGTGAAGGGAACAATATTAGGTCAAGTATCGCTGAATTTCAGGCGCAGATGGCGGCAGCAGGTGGTAGTGGAGGGCTGGAGCGGTGGAGGTTGCCTTTCTTGGGCGGTCTTGAGACACCCACAAATTTGTTGTACCCGTCATACCAAAGTCAAGGATTTGAAGCACAATCTTCTGGTATTAGTACTTAGATGGGTTCAGTGAAAATGGAAGAGAATATGAACAACCAAGGGCTTAATTTTCCAAGGCAGTTTATGGGTATGACAGAAAATTATCAGTGCTTTGGTGGGATTGGTAATACATGGAATGAGTTTTTTGGTGTAAACTCATCTTCCACCAATCATCTCTTATAAGTATAAGCTTGTCCTTCATGATTCAATATTGTTGAGAGATGGCTCTGATTCTAAAGCTTCCTTTTTTGTGTCTAGCTAGAAAGCTTCAATCAACAACTGCTTACTGACACAAGTTTTGCAAGGGCTGAAGCAACTTGACCCTTAAGCATCAATGAACACCGAAAAAAAGACACGATGAAATTGTAGCCGGGGCTTAATTGAGGAACTGGTAGTGTTTGTGTTTTACTTACCTATATGTAGTTTTGTTTATGTTGTCTAGGTTTTTAGAAGAGCTTGTGTGTTTGCGGGTTTGTTTAGGTAAGTGTGTGTGAAAAAGATGTGTGATTTTGTTGTGATGGTGTCTTCGGAGTGGATTTTGGAGGGAGAGAGACGGGCTAGAAAATGAAGGGGTGTCTTTTGCCCTAAATCATGAAGATTAAGGCAATTTTAGCGCCCAAATCAGTCTTCCGTTAACTGACAGAGACGGAGATGGATGGGGGATCGGATTGAAACACGGGTGGAATGGTGGGGTACAAATTGTGACAATTGAAAACTTGGGGTTTTATTTGGAAAAGGCCCTAAACCCTGGGGGGTTTTTTTTTTTTGTAATATCTCCTTATTTATATATGGATATCAGATGTTGTGGTGGGTTTAAGCCAAATGCATCTGACAGGAACAATCGAAATAACCGCATCTGACAGGAACAATCGAAATAACCACTAATGGACACTAGTAGTTATAACGATCCCGGTTTCCCTCTTCTTTAATTGTTGTATCCGGACTTAGGTTCCGTGGAGTTGGTTGTTGTGTATATCTCGTTTACATCCTTTACTCTGTGTATTTGAGTCTTGGGTTGTGTTGGGCAGGTTTGAAACAGGTTGGTTGAACTTAGAAACCAAAAGTAGTTGCCCAGATTTTTGCCTTCGCGCTCGAGCGAAGCTTTTGATGCTCGAGCGGGCCCTTCGTTGTTGTTTCTCCGCTCGAGCGGGTGTTTTGACGCTCGAGCGTGATTTTCCATCTCCAGTATTTCCTCTGCAGTGTTGGACGCTCGAGTGGGCGTTTGGACGCTCGAGCGGGAGTTCGTGTGTGACGCTCGAGCGGGGAGTTGGATGCTCGAGCGGGGACCTGGTTCTGCAAAAGTTCTGGGAGTGTGTATCTGGAGCTCGAGTGGCGGTTTTGACGCTCGAGCGGGAGTCTGTGAGTGACGCTCGAGCGGGGCGACTTTTATATAAAACCAAGATCCGGGTTTTTGGATCACTTTTTCACATCCTTTTCTCCCTCTTACTTTTCCAAAACTCCATTGTTGAGCCTCTCTCTCTAGAACCTTGCCTTCTCTCTAGGTATTGATCTAGCAAGAGTTGTATCCTCACCTTTGGCCTTTACAAAAAAAGTTGTTGATCGTCGAGAGCTATCTTGTGATCCAAGAATCTCGGGATTTGGAGCATTTTCATTTTCGTCATCTTCTTCCCGTGGGCTCCGAATTTGAGGTAGGGATTCCTACTCACAACTATGGGTTTTGACCTAGATTTTTGAGCATTTCGTTAAATGGTTTGATTTTGGGATCTAGGGTTTCAAAATGTATAAAAGGGAGGTTTGTTATTTTGATTCTAAAATGTGTATTTTGGGTTTCAAAATAAAGATATTGATGTTGGTTGTTGATATATGGACCATTGGGTTGATATTGAGAAGAGGGGTAGAAAACCCCAATTTGTTGTACAAATTAATTGATATAATTAATTTGGGGAATTATTTGGAATTGAGTTGGAAATAATGAAATTAGTTCATTATATTGTAAAATAGTGGAGTTTGATTTATTAATCGCTCACTTCTGAAAACACTGATATTTATCTATTGGAGCTTTTTATTATCTATTTAGAAATAATTGCTTGGGCTACCGGTGGAGGGTAGTTTTGATTGTTGTAGACAATGTATGATGATTAGGCAAACTAAAACTAATCAATTGGATGTGTCATAGAGTATGACGGTTGATAGAATACATTAACGTTATGTATTGATTGATTGTGTATATGACCTATGGGTATATACGTTGTGTGTGGGGGAGGAGATAGGGGATGTACTCCACGGTTTAGGGGAATATAGGGGATGGACCTCTAAACCGGATGTTGTTTGGGAGGAGATAGGGGATGGACTCCACTGATACAGCTCATATGCTTGTCAATTAATGTGTTGATATAGCTCATATGCTTATCTATGGAAGTGTTGATATAGCTCATATGCTTATCTGTTAAAGTGTTGATATAGCTCATATGCTTATCTGTTGAAATGATGATATAGCTTATATGCTTATAAGTGGAGTTGTTGATACAGCTTGTATGCTTATCTAATGTGAAATGGGAAAACGTTTAATATGAATTATTATTTCGTTCAGGGTATATGACCAGGTTTTGAGCCATGGTTGTGAATTGGAAATTGGATAAGAAATGGAAAATGAAATGAAACATGAACATAGTGGTCATGTAATGGAAATGAGTTATGAATTGATTTGTGGGAACTAAACATTTATCAATTGCTAATGTCTTAGTTACTGCTCATACTGTATTTAGCATATCTCTACTGGGTGTTGGCTCACCCTATATGGGACATTATTTTCAGGTATAGGTAGCATGCCACCTCCAAAGACTTAGCTTGGATGGATATGGGAGTTGAAGACTCTTTTTGATTATTTTGTTTGTATTACATGTATATTAAGCCAAGGGCTTCTTTGTATAGAGTTAGTACTCTTCTTTTGTGTAACCAAGTGTTGACTTGGAAAGCTGTAAGCCCGTAGGGCATTTGCTTTTGTTGTTAACATGTAATACTGTTGTAAGAACTACTCTGATGAATGGAAAAGTGTTGATTTTTCTTATATCTCTGCATGTCTAAATGATGGGTATTATGTATTATTTTGAGGGCGTTACAACTTGGTATCAGAGCGTATCGGGTTCGAATACTTTGGGTACGTGGGAAGTGATTAGGATCACAATGGGTTTATCTCGCTTGGTTAGAGACTTAGATGTAGTGTTATGTGCTTATGTGATAACATGTTTACGTGACTATTTAGGTATGGGATTTAATTTCTAGGATGTTGATTGGATCCTTGGGTTTCTATGAGTCTTGTTGGAAAAGCACTTGATCAATGCTGTTTCTAACCGGAACTCTAGTAACACCTCAGGATTGTCATTATCCGGAAATGAAATTCGTAAGTGCTTATGTGTTTATGTGCTTACGTGGAGTGAATTACAGTTGTCCATGCATTAGGACACGAGTGTTTAGTTTCGGCACATTTATGAATGTGCTAACGTCTTCGTTACCTTTAATAGGATGTCAGGACGAGGACGAGGTGGTAGGCGTGGTAGGCCTAGGAGGCAGGAAGTGCCTTTACCGGATGACGTTCCGGCAATGCAGGAGGGAGTTGGTCAGGCCAATGTGGCCGAGCCAGCGGGTCAGCAGGCTATGGGCGCCTTGGCCCGAGAGATAGCAGGAGCTTTGGGTATTCTCAGAGCTGAGAATCAGGTTGCTGAGGCAGGGCCTTCTTTCTTGAAGAAGGAGTTCTTCCGGTCTAACTCGGATGAGTTTGTTGGGGATCCGAAGGAACCACTTAAGGCTGACGAGTGGTTGGAACAGATGAAGAAGACGTTCGAGATGCTTGGCATCGAGGACGGGGCTTTGAAAGTGACATTGGCATCCTTCCAACTAAAGGAAGATGCAGGTCAATGGTGGAAGTATGAGAAGGGCAGTGTTGGTGGTGTATGAGAGGCTTTCGTGAATGCTTTCCAGGAGAAGTTTTTATCTTCAACTGCTAGGGAGAAGCTGAGGGAGCAGTTTTGCCAGCTTAAACAGCAGGGCTTGTCAGTGGCCGAGTTTGAGGCTACATTCACCAGTCTGTCCAGGTTTGCACCTGAACTTGTGGCATCCAAGGAACGCCGTTGCTTTGAGTTTGAGCGGAAGTTGAGGCGTGGACTCAAGCTGAGGGTCGGAGGGTCTTTTATCCGATAGTATAGACGCCTAGTGGATGCTGCAGCTCATATGGAGATTATGATACAGGAGGAGGAGGAATGACAGAGAGGCTCCAAAATGAGCCAAGATGGTCAGGGTGACGGCAGGAGACAGAGGGGTTCTAACCCCCAGCAGTCTTAGGGTGGTTTAGCTAGATCGACCTTTCTAGTGCCGAGTGCGGGCTCTGGGAGAGGTAGTCAGGGAGGCTTGACTTGTTTTGCGTGTGGCCAGCTGGGTCACAAGTCTTCGGTTTGCCCGCAGAAAGGAGGGGGTCAACGAGCTGCTTCTTCTTCAGCTAGACCTTAGGGCCAGAGTCAGGGCAGGGGCCAGCCTTTGTCTTGCTATCCGATAGTATAGACGCCTAGTGGATGCTGTAGCTCATATGGAGATTATGATACAGGAGGAGGAGGAATGACAGAGAGGCTCCAAAAGGAGCCAAGATGGTCAGGGTGACGGCAGGAGACAGAGGGGTTCTAACCCCCAGCAGTCTTAGGGTGGTTTAGCTAGATCGACCTTTCTAGTGCCGAGTGCGGGCTCTGGGAGAGGTAGTCAGGGAGGCTTGACTTGTTTTGCGTGTGGCCAGCTGGGTCACAAGTCTTCGGTTTGCCCGCAAAAAGGAGGGGGTCAACGAGCTGCTTCTTCTTCAGCTAGACCTTAGGGCCAGAGTCAGGGCAGGGGCCAGCCTTTGTCTTGCTATCAGTGTGGTCAGCCTGGGCACCTGAAGAGGTATTGCCCACAGTTGAGTGCCACTTCGGGGGCGTCTGGTTCTAGGCAGACGCAGAGTTATCAGCCAGCTCAGTCTGTGCAGACCTCGAGGGCCAATCCGGGAGCTTCGTCATCCCAGTCAGTGAAGCAATCTTTTGCTCCTAGAGGTGAGCAGGTGGATCAAGGGCCTACAGAGCGCGTGTATGCTGTTACCGCGCAAGACCTAGTACCGGCTCCATCAGTAGTGAGAGGTACCTTTCTGTTTTGTAACTCGGTTGCTAGAGTATTGATTGATACGGGTGCGTCTCATTCTTTTGTAACTGCTGCATTTGCATCTGTGTTAGAGTTGGAGTTAGCACTTTTGGCATCTCCTATATGTGTTATATCACCTGTTGGGGGTGAATTGATTTTGAAACACGGATGTAGAGGTTGCGATATAGAGGTCGCCGACCGTAGGCTTCCTTTTCCTTTTGTTGTTATGCCCATGAAGGGCTTTGATGTTATTTTGGGTATGGACTGGCTATCGTCATACCGGGCTGTTATTGATTGCTACCGCCAGAGGGTCACTGTTTGTACCTTGAGCGGGGAGTGTTTCCATTTCTTGGGGGATCGGGTTGGTAGTATGTTGCCACCGGTGTATGATCCGCGAGGGCGGAGTGAGCTTAGTGGTCTCCTCGCTAGCTTTATGAGTGGTGAGTGTGATGAGACTCAGATTGTATTGCCGAGGGTGGTTTGTGAGTATTCGGATGTTTTTCCCGAGGATCTCGTTAGTTTGCCACCTCAGCGAGAGATAGAGTTCTCTATTGATTTAGTGCCCGGCACGGCGCCGATTTCTATGGCACCTTACCGTTTTACCCCAGCCGAGTTGAGTGAGTTGAAGATTCAGCTCCAGGAATTGCTAGATAAGGGATTTGTTCGCCTTAGTGTTTCACCATGGGGAGCACCGGCCCTCTTTACTAAGAAGAAAGATGGTGCCTTGAGATTGTGTATCGACTACCGAAAGTTAAATCGGGCTACGGTCAAGAATAAGTACCCTATGCCCCGTATAGATGATTTGTTTGACCAGTTGAAGGGTTCCCGTTGTTTCTCTAAGATAGACTTGAGATCGGTTTACCACCAGTTGAGGGTCAGGGAGAAGGACATTCCGAAGACGGCATTCCGTACGCGGTGTAGCCATTATAAGTTTCTGGTGATGCCGTTTGGGCTTACCAATGCACCGGCAGTCTTTATGGACTTGATGAACCGGATCTTCCGGGAATTCTTAGATCGATTTGTGGTCGTCTTCGTGGACAACATTCTTATCTATTCGCCTTCTGAGGAGGAGCACGAGGAACACTTGAGAGTGGTGCTTGAGTTGCTTAGAGCCCATAGGCTGTATGCCAAGTTTGGGAAGTGTGAGTTCTGGCTAGGGGAAGTCAAATTCTTAGGCCATGTGGTATCTAGGGAAGGGGTGTCTGTTGATACATCCAAGACTGAGGCAGTGCAAGATTGGGCACAGCCTAAGAGTGTGTTTAAGATCCGCAGTTTTCTGGGATTAGCTGGGTACTACCGTCCGTTTGTGAAAGATTTCTCCAGGCTAGCTTCGCCGTTGACTAGATTGACGCGAAAAGGGGTCAAGTTTGTGTGGAGTGAGACTTGCGAAAAGTCGTTCCAAGAGTTGAAGGTTAGATTGACCAGCGCTCCGGTTTTGATTATTCCGGAGTGAGGGTTGGGTATGCGGTTTATTGTGATGCCTCACGAGAGGGTTTGGGTTGTGTGTTGACGCAAGAGGGGAAAGTGGTAGCTTATGGCTCACGTCAGTTGAAAATATAAGAGAAGAATTACTCTACACATGACCTAGAGTTAGCAGCAGTAATCTTCGCCTTGAAGATTTGGAGGCACTACCTTTATGGTGAGAGGTTCGAGGTATTCTCGGACCATAAGAGTTTGAAGTATCTGTTTACACAGAGAGACTTAAATTTGAGGCAGAGAAGGTGGATGGAGTTCATTAAGGACTATGATTTTGAGTTACACTATCACCCGGAAAAGGCCAATATTGTGGTCGATGACCTTAACAGGAAATCCATAGGTGATGTAGCTTGTATAGCCATCCGGGAATGGGAGAAGTTGACGGCACTTGGCGAGTTTGATTTGCTTCTGGGGGAATCTGTTGAGGCTGCGGCCTTATTTTCTGTTGTTGCGCAGCCTACACTTGTGACTCGAGTGTTAGAGGCACAGAGAGGTGGCCTTGAGGTAGATTCCCTCCGAGAGAAGATCTCCAGTGGGAAGGTTGAAAAGGGTTTGGCAACGTATCCCGACCTGAGTGTGAGATACCGAGACCATCTGTTCGTGCCGGAGTCTTGCCGAGAGGAAGTACTCCGAGAGTTTCACCATTCACGCCTTGCGGTGCATCCGGGAGGCACTAAGATGTATCGGGATTTGGGTTGCCAGTTTTGGTGGCGGGGTATGAAGAGAGATGTAGCTGTTTTCGTATCAAAGTGCCTTACTTGCCAGCAAGTGAAGGCTGAGCATCAGAGGCCAGCGGGTTTGTTGCAACCCTTGCCTATTGCCGAGTGGAAGTGGGAGCATGTCACTATGGACTTTGTTGTAGGTCTTCCGAGGACTCAGCGGGGTAGTGATGCTATCTAGGTGGTTGTAGATTGGTTGACGAAGCCGGCGCACTTTATCCCTATGCGCGTGAGAGATTCGGTAGATCATCTCGCCGACTTGTATATTCAGGACATAGTGAGGTTGCACGGGGTCCCAGTGACGATCGTCTCAGATAGAGACCCTCGTTTTACTGCTAGGTTGTGGCAGAGTTTGCAGAGTGCCTTGGGCACTAAGTTGACCTTCAGTACGGCTTATCATCCTCAGACTGACGGGCAGTCCGAGCGTACTATTCAGATCCTTAAGGATATGCTTCGAGGTTATGTCCTTGACTTTAGTGGGACGTGGGAGAGGCACTTGCCCTTGGTGGAGTTTGCCTACACCAACAGTTTTCAGTCTAGCATCGGTATAGCACCGTTTGAGGCCTTGTATGGCCGACCGTGTAGGTCTCCAGTTTGTTGGGCCGAGGTGGGTGATGCACCTTTGTTGGGTCCGAAGTTGGTTAGGGAGACGACGGAGAAAGTTGAGCTTATCCGTAGGAGGCTTGTTACAGCCCAGAGTCGCCAAAAGAGTTATGCCGACCGTAGGAGGAGGCCTTTGGCGTTTGAGATAGGTGATCATGTTTTCTTGAAAATATCACCTAGGCGAGGTTTGATGAGGTTTGGGAAGAGTGGGAAGTTATCCCCTCGGTTTATTGGTCCCTTTGAAATCCTTGAAAGGATTGGGGAAGTTGCTTATCGTTTGGCTTTGCCACCGCAGTTGTCCGGGGTGCATGACGTATTTCATGTTAGCATACTTCGGAAGTACGAGCCGGATCCGTCCCATGTGTTGGATTGGACCGACTTGGAGGTAGATGAGGATGCCTCGTATGAGGAGAGACCGGTTCGGGTCTTGGATAGGCGGGATCAAGTCTTGCGAGGCAAGACCATTCCCTTGGTAAAAGTTTTGTGGAAGCATCACGGAGTGGAGGAAGCCACTTGGGAACGTGAGTTGGAAGTCCGTGAAAAGTATCCGGACATGTTTGTTGATGTGTAATCATGTAATGAAATTTTGTAATAATATTGAACTTTAAGAGCATTATATATGTCTTAAGTTGTAAAACATTGTGAATGTTTTGGTTTATGAAAAAGTTGTAGAGCTTGCCTTGAAAAGGAAGCTATGTTAACATTGTGTATGTTAAATATATTGTGAAGCTGCAAGCATGATATTAATGTTGCATGTATTATGGAATTGTGGAAAATGAGTTGAAATTGGTAAATTTGAAGGAAATGCATGTTGATGATGCAGGTTGTTTTGTATAATGTGAAATGCCTCTTGAAAAGAGATGGGATTGACAGGTAATGGGTCGGAATGTTTAATATTTTGTTGTAATATTGTTGAGAATGGGGAAAACCTGTTTTTGAAAAACTTGTATTTAATTTCGGGGACGAAATTCTTTAAGGGGAGGAGGTTATAGCGATCCCGGTTTCCCTCTTCTTTAATTGTTGTATCCAGACTTAGGTTCCGTGGAGTTGGTTGTTGTGTATATCTCGTTTACATTCTTTACTCTGTGTATTTAAGTCTTGGGTTGTGTTGGGCAGGTTTGAAACAAGTTGGTTGAGCTTAGAAACCAAAAGTAGTTGCCTAGATTTTTGCCTTCACGCTTGAGCGGAGCTTTTGACGCTCGAGCGGGCCCTTCGTTGTTGTTTCTCCGCTCGAGCGGGTGTTTTGACGCTCGAGCGTGATTTTCCATCTCCAGTATTTCCTCTGCAGTGTTGGACGCTCGAGTGGGCGTTTGGACGCTCGAGCGGGAGTTCGTGTGTGACGCTCGAGCGGGGAGTTGGATGCTCGAGCGGGGACCTGGTTCTGCAAAAGTTCTGGGAGTGTGTATCTAGAGCTCGAGCGGCGGTTTTGATGCTCGAGCGGGAGTCTGTGAGTGACACTCGAGCGGGGGTTTCCACGCTCGAGCAAGGAGACTTTTATATAAAACGGAGATCCAGGTTTTTGGATCACTTTTTCACATCCTTTTCTCTCTCTTACTTTTCCAAAACTCCATTGTTGAGTCTCTCTCTCTAGAACCTTGCTTTCTCTCTAGGTATTGATCTAGCAAGAGTTGTTTCCTCACCTTTAGCCTTTACAAAAAAAGTTGTTGATCGTCGAGGGCTATCTTGTGATCCAAGAATCTCGGGATTTGGAGCATTTTCATTTTCGTCATCTTCTTCCCTTGGGCTCTGAATTTGAGGTAGGGATTCCTACTCACAACTATGGGTTTTGACCTAGATTTTTGAGCATTTCGTTAAATGGTTTGATTTTGGGATCTAGGCTTTCAAAATGTATAAAAGGGGGGTTTGTTATTTTGATTCTAAAATGTGTATTTTGGGTTTCAAAATAAGGATATTGATATTGATATTGGTTGTTGATATATGGACCATTGGGTTGATATTGGGAAGAGGGGTAGAAAACCCCAATTTGTTGTACAAATTAATTGATATAATTAATTTGTCTGCTGTTACCGAGCTTGGGTTTCATCCTTCTGCTTCCGACTTTGCTTTATTTCTGCAACATACCTCGGCTGGTTTTGTTGCTCTCTTACTTTATGTGGATGATATGATCATCATTGGCTCGGACTCTTCTACTATCTCTGAGGTCAAGCAACATCTCTTCCGCACATTCGAAATGAAGGATCTAGGTCCATTACGATATTTTCTTTGTATTGAGGTTGCTTCTTTTCCCAAGAGCTATTTTCTATCTCAGGCCAAGTATGCTAATGAAGTCATTCATCGTGCTGGTCTTACTAATACTAAGGTTTCTGATACACCTATTGAGCTTAATGTGAAGCTTAACTTTACTGATAGTGTCCCTCTGGATGATCTCACTTTATATTTGGAATTAAGTTGGAAATAATGAAATTAGTTCATTATATTGTAAAATGGTGGAGTTTGATTTATTAATCGCTCACTTCTGAAAACACTGATATTTATCTGTTGGAGCTTTTTATTATCTGTTTAGAAATAATTGCTTGGGCTACCAGTGGAGGGTAGTTTTGATTGTTGTAGACAATGCATGATGATTAGGCAAACTAAAACTAATCAATTGGATGTGTCATAGAGTATGACGGTTGATAGAATACATTAACGTTATGTATTGATTGATTGTGTATATGACCTATGTGTATATACATTGTGTGTGTGGGAGGAGATAGGGGATGTACTCCATGGTTTAGGGGAAAATAGGGGATGGACCTCTAAACCGGATGTTGTTTGGGAGGAGATAGGGGATGGACTCCACTGATACAGCTCATATGCTTGTCAATTAATGTGTTGATATAGCTCATATGCTTATCTATGGAAGTGTTGATATAGCTCATATGCTTATCTATTGAAGTGTTGATATAGCTCATATGCTTATCTGTTGAAATGATAATATAGCTTATATGCTTATAAGTGGAGTTGTTGATACAGCTTGTATGCTTATCTAATGGGAAATGGGAAAACGTTTAATATGAATTATTATTTCGTTCAGGGTATATGGCCAGGTTCTGAGCCATGGTTGTGAATTGGAAATTGGATAAGAAATGGAAAATGAAATGAAACATGGACATAGTGGTCATGTAATGGAAATGAGTTATGA
This sequence comes from Camellia granthamiana, assembly GCA_036172215.1. Taxonomy (NCBI): domain Eukaryota; kingdom Viridiplantae; phylum Streptophyta; class Magnoliopsida; order Ericales; family Theaceae; genus Camellia; species Camellia granthamiana. The sequence goes on along the minus strand of CM069903.1, from coordinate 43,517,985 downwards.
ATTGATTTGTGGGAACTAAACATTTATCAATTGCTAATGTCTTAGTTACTGCTTATACTGTGTTTAGCATATCTCTACTGGGCGTTGGCTCACCCTATATGGGACATTATTTTCAGGTACAGGTAGCATGCCACCTCCAAGGATTTAGCTTGGATGGATATGGGAGTTGAAGACTCTTTTTGATTATTTTGTTTGTATTACATGTATATCAAGCCAAGGGCTTCTTTGTATAGAGTTAGTACTCTTCTTTTGTGTAACCAAGTGTTGACTTGGAAAGCTGTAAGCCCGTAGGGCATTTGCTTTTGTTGTTAACATGTAATACTGTTGTAAGAACTACTCTGATGAATGGAAAAGTGTTAATTTTTCTTATATCTCTGCATGTCTAAATGATGGGTATTATGTATTATTTTGAGGGCGTTACACTAGTACTACCAAAAGGTTAGAACTTAAAAGTCAAAATGAAAGTAAAATTGTGAAAGGAAACAAGATGACCATGTGAGAATATATTGTGTGTATTTTTTATTTTCCAAATTAGGCGTGATGGTGGTTGTACAAATTAGAGTTCTATTAGAGGCATGATTGTGTTAGAGTCCTATTAGAGATATAATTGTATTTTCCTTTTCTTTTAAGTTTTAAGAGAATTTCAACCCAAACAACTTTCAAGCCCAATTCTGCAGATTCATTATGTTTATTCTCATTAATGGTCTACTTTTATTATTGAAATACCTTAAATACACTTGCACAAAGACACATTTTTGTATTTATTGAGAAAAGTATGGGTTTGATTTGCATTAGGAATTTAAATAGTGTTCATATACATTCGATTTTTGGCATATTGTAATTTAAATTATGTTCATATAAATTCTTTTGGTTGTAGTATTGTTCTTTTTTTTTTCTTTTTTTTTTTACATGTCTTACTTTGAGATATGGTAGGAAATGGTTTATAACGGTACTACTGTGGATGGTACTATGAGTGTTCTAATCAAAATTTAATCTTTCATGTTTTATTTTGTTTTACAAAATCCAAAATATATATGTACATACTTGGTTTGAAAATTGGAAATATTATGTTTTGAAATGAAAATTCTACCATACTAGACATGATTTCAATTCTTTTGTTTTTCTTTATATTTTTTAATTTAAGATTAAAATTTAATTATTTTCATTACTTCTTTAATTTCTTAGATTGCAAGAATCTATTAAATTTAATACTATATTTTGCTTATGATTTTAGTGGATAAATAATTCAATAAAAAATAAAGTTTAAGATGGTTAAAAGTATATTTTGATAGGTATTTGCAGTGTTCCACCAATAAGATAATGCAAGTTTACCATTATATTAACAATACATATTCGTTTTATTTTTATTTTATGTTATGAAAAATAAAATCAATAATTTTACACATAATACAACTAAATTTACTTTGGGTGGAGTAAGGGGAAATTAATTAATTTTATGTATATTATAAAATCATAACAGGTATTAAGTTATTTGTGCATTAAACTCATAAATTTTTTTAAAAAAAAAATTATAATTTTACACAACTTTTAAATTCGTATTTTTTTTTTAATTTTAAATTTACAAATAATACTCTATTTGGTTTGGAGTTTTCAAAAACAGTTTTTGAGTTTTCAATTCGTATTTTTATATTTTTAGTGATTTTTTAAATATTTTTATTTTTATTTTTTAGATCCACTTAATCTTGATATACTTAAAAGGTATAAAATATGTACAAAAATCTTTAAAAGATTTATTGAATACGACAAAATACGAAAATGTATTGAATTTTCTTATTTTTGATTTTTAATTTTTTTAATTTTTTTTTGGTATTTGGTGAATTTTTTAGAAGTTTTTTTTTATATATAAATATTATACTTTTTAAGTGTATCTAGATTAGGTATATCTAGAAAATTTTAAAAAACTACGTAAAATATTAAAAAAATTACTAAAAAATAAAAACTTAATTTTCTAAAAAGTGAGTTAAATCAAAAGTTTTATATAAGAGAAACAAAATGATTTTAAAAAAAAATGAGTATAATATATATGGACAAAAAATATTTATCCCGTGCATAGCACCGGTGAACACTAGTAGAAAGTGGATAAGAAAGTAGAGAAAAGATGTAATAACCCTCATTCTTGTCTTAGCCACGTTCATGTGCATTTGCATGATTTTGTCTTGTTAAGCTTGCATTTGTAGACTTTGACTTGTTTTGTCTAAGTAAAGATCCCTGTCTTGTTTTGTGCTTATGTGTTTTGCCTAAGTGTTATATGCATGCTTTGTTCCTTGCTTGCTGTCTCAAGCCTAGGTCATGTTAAGCCTAGGTCATCTCAAGCCTAGGTTATCTTAAGCCTAGGTCACACCTTTGAACCTCTTACACCTAGGCCATTGAGCGCCAATACCTAGGACCATCCTGGAACCACTTTGGTTGACGTCCACCATCACCTAGGCATATTGGCCGAGATGTCATCATCTAGGCCGAGATGTTATCATCTAGGCGTCCTAGATCTTTGATCCTTGCACCTAGAAATCTTGTTCCTGGACTGGTATGACCTAGACCGAGGTGTGACACATCTAGGCCGAGGTGTAGCACAGCTAGGTCAAGTGTTATCCTTTCTAGCCGAGATCATTGAAACCTTCTTGCCGAAGCCTATGTCCTAATCCGAGATCATTGCCTTGTCAGAGTGCCCATGCCACCTTACTTGTTGTACACACTTTGTCATACTCTTGTCTTTTCATTCTGGCACCTTTTGAGGAGATCCAATCCGGCGATGCCACGTGTCCCAGCAGAAGGTTAAGCCAACTAGCAGTGAGAAACCCACATCATTTGTCATATCTTTGCCTTTGAAAAAAGAGAAGCTCTAGGAAGAAGAGGAATAAGTTCTTAGAGAGAGAGCTAGATTTCTAAGCTTGATCTTCACACCTTGAACCGTTAGATCCATATTTTGAGGTTAGATTCTTGATCTACTCTTGTTGTTCTTTATGTTAATCTGATCACATTGCATGATCTAACATGATTCATGAGCCATGCATCGATTTAAAGTTTGTTTTAGAAAGAGAAAGTGATGTTCATGTGTTCTTGAAGAAAAACCATGTTTTGATCCGAAAGTTTGTATCAAGATCCACGTTTTCGTGTTTGTTTTCATGAAATCTCCAAGTACGGGTACCCAGGTCTATGTTTTTGAACTCATCTCATGAAATCTCAGAATTTGAATAAAGAAGTTATGATTTTAGCATTCATGTTCTTCATGTTCATGTTCTTCATGTTCTTCAAGGGGAAAACCCAGATTTCCAGACTTCATTTCCCTAAGTGTGGTCACCGAGACCACTCTTGCCTAGATCTCACACCTAGGCCAAGCATCGTATCTCACATTGGCCTACCTTGCATGATCACTTGCACCTTAGCCTATCTTGCATGCACACCTAGGCCGACTATAGTACACCCTTGCCAGCACCTTGTAGCATCCCAGCAGGCAATCGCACACCTAGGCCTAGGAGACCACACCTCGACCAAGAGGTGTGGGACCTCGGCCAAGACTCCCTGAGTTCACCCAGCTAGGCCATTTTTGCCTAGATCATTTATGTGCATCCATTCCAAAACCTAGTTGGTACCCAGTATGTTTTCCCTAGGTGAAAAATAGTATTTTAACTCCCAGCAAATGTTTTGCTTTGCCTTGACTTGGCTTTAGAAGGAAATACCGGGATCATTTGCACTCATGTAAAGCTTATTTTGAGAATACATTTCATGTCCATCTTTGAACATCTCTTCTTGTCTTCTTGAAATGCATTCAATGGGATTTATTATGTACTTGTAGGCCTTGGATCCTTGCTTTAATCCCTACACCCGAAGAGCTATGTGAGTGGTATTTTTAATAAAGCTATGTTACAATGTTTTGATAAAAGCTTTGCTTTGTTTCGTTTTGGAAAAGTATTTGTTCAAGTATGAACGATTATTCCTAGTTTTTGTATCAAGTATTATGTTTGTTTTGATGACATTCTTGGAACGTCCTTTCGTACTAGAGGACGTTAAGCCTATGTAGCACCTTTGTTGAGATATCTCTTTTGCCACCGACGGTCTTGTACGGGTGGGTTTGTCTAATCGATCTCGGGTCGGCCACCAACGGTCGTAAATGGGTGTGCTTTGATTCTGAGATGATTATTCCCTTGTTTTGCCACTGACGATTTTCTGCATGGGTTGTCTAATCGATTCCGAGTCGGCCACCGACGGTCGTGAACGGGTGTGCTTCGATTCCGGGACGGTTATTCCCTTGTTTTGTCCGAAATGTCATCCTTTGGTATTATGTAGATGTTATTAACATCCAAGAAGCTTTGAAAGACTTTGATTGACGAACTTGATTCATCCCATGTTTTGTACAAGTTATTATATGTATTGTTTTGATAAAGATCTCGGATATCATTCATTCAAACCTTTATTAATTATATCATTCACTGAGTATCCAAGCTCACCCTCTCCTTATATATATGTAGGTGACGAGCAAGAAGGCGATGATGCCTAAGATGTTATGTGCAAAATGTTTTGATTCATATTTTGTATCATCTTGAAGATTATGCTTCTTAGTTTGTAACTCATTTCTTTTGTATATTTCGGCTTGAGAAGTCTTTTGATCAAGATGTAATATTTAGTTTTAATTCATTTGTATTCAAGTTGTAAACCATGTTAAAATGTATGTCATTCTATTTAATCTACGCACAGCTCTTATGGACTACTTAGATCTAAATTTGCTTCCGCACATGTAAGCCCCATATATTTATACTCTGATTGTGTGAATTTTTGTAAGTTGGCCTTTGGTAATCTCAGATTACTGGCCATCATGGCACCATTCTACTAGGGGCGGAATGGGGTCGTGACAGATTGGTATCAGAGCACAAGTTCCTTATAGTACGTTATTTACACACTTTGAGTCCTAAAGAGCATAGAATGTCCCTTAGAATAATGTTAGGATTGCATCATATTGCTTGCTACTTGACAAGGTGCGCATCATCTCGGCATGATCATTTGTTACTTGCATACATGTCTATTTGCTTATTTTGTTTTAAGAGTTACATTTTGCATACCTCTAGCATCATGAGAAGGGGTAGACCTCCAGTTAGCCGAGATCAATCCGAGGACAAGTTAGACAAATTAGAAAGGATGGTAGAGGGTTTGGCCCATGAATTGAGGCAAGCAAGGCAACAGAACACTAGTACTACATCTACTCAGGCCGAGCAGACAGATGGCCGACATGCAATTCCACCTCCACCTCCTCCAGTGCCGCAAGTGCCTCCGCAGCCAGCTTTGTATGGGGATGGCACGTTGACCTTGATCAAAGAATTCAAGAAGATGAATCCGCTGAAATTCCATGGAGGTATAGAGCCAATGAAGGCAGAAGCATGGGTTCTTGAGATGGAGAAGTTGTTTGAGATCTTTCCTAGCACCGACGCTCAGAAAGTGTCATTGGCAGCATTCACACTGGACGACGATACTCGTAGGTGGTGGATGATGATCCGAGAAGGCAATCCAGGTTTGACTTGGGCCAGATTTTTGGAGTTGTTTTATGACAAGCACTTTCCCCTCAGTGTTCGAGATCGCAAGACCACAAAATTCCAGACTTTGACACAGGGTAACAAAACAGTGGCTGAATATGATCGTGCTTTCACCGAGTTGGCAAGGTATGCACCTCACATGGTCAATAACGAATACAGGAAAGCTAGGAAGTTTGAAAGTGGACTTCGGGGACCAATACAAGATCGGGTTAATATGCTCAACATGCCGACCTATGCCGGAGTGTTAGATAAAGCCATCCTGGCAGAAGCTAACTTGAACAAATACCAGAGTTCAGGGGAGAATCAGAAAAAGAGGCAGGATTATGACAATTGCCAAGCACCGTCTGATGTCAAGAAGAAGGTAAATGTGGGTAGTTCAAGCAACTCAAATCAGGAAAGTGGCACTAGGCCGACATGTACAAGTTGCGGGAAGCAACATTTTTGGGTTTGTTATCGGGCATCTGGAGCATGTTTTGAATGCGGTGAGATGGGCCATCGTATTGAGGATTGTCCCAAGACAAAGGCCAAAGATGGTAAGAAGAGATGAGAATCTGACATCCGGAGTTGTTTTTGGGGGCAAGGTAAGTTATGTTTGGGGACCAAACTTCTTTAAGGAGGGTAGACTGTAATAACCCTCATTTGCATGATTTTGTCTTGTTAAGCTTGCATTTGTAGACTTTGACTTGTTTTGCCTAAGTAAAGATCCCTGTCTTGTTTTGTGCTTATATGTTTTGCCTAAGTGTTATATGCATGCTTTGTTCCTTGCTTACTGTCTCAAGCCTAGGTCATGTTAAGCCTAGGTCATCTCAAGCCTAGGTTATCTTAAGCCTAGGTCACACCTTTGAACTTCTTACACCTAGGCCATTGAGCGCCAATACCTAGGATCATCCTGGAACCACTTTGGTTGACCTCCACCATCACCTAGGCATATTGGCCGAGATGTCATCATCTAGGCCGAGGTGTGCATCACCTAGGCCGAGATGTGTATCATCTAGGCCGAGATGTTATCATCTAGGCGTCCTAGATCTTTGATCCTTGCACCTAGTAATCTTGTTCCTGGACTGGTATGACCTAGACCGAGGTGTGGCACATCTAGGCCGAGGTGTGGCACAGCTAGGTCAAGTGTTATCCTTCCTAGCCGAGATCATTGAAACCTTTTTGCCGAAGCCTATGTCCTAATCCGAGATCATTGCCTTGTCAGAGTGCCCATGCCACCTTACTTGTTGTACACACTTTGTCATACTCTTGTCTTTTCATTCTGGCACCTTGTAACAGGTCCGCGAGGGAACTCACGGGTTACAGTTCGGACTCCCTTTTTTGTTTGTTGCGGTTCTTAATCTTGAACCAAAGAGTCCAACTCTGGCAAATCGTTTTGAAGAAAAACAGATTTTGAAAAGAAGTGCCAAACATGGACTGCTTTGCCAGATACAGAGTCGCCACCTAAATATTTTATAATGGGAAATTTAGGAAACCCTGACTCGGTGCCAAAGGCCACGTGTCCGTCATCACCAAAGTTGACTCGGCTCGGGAACTTGGGTACGATTGGGGAAGGTCACTTCGTGAGCACCCCCGCTCGCCCGGTCAAAGACCGGCCTCTACTAACCATGATATCTGATTTTGAAAACATTGTGTGTTCTTATTCCGGTTATTAACCTAGAATTACTATGTGATGCGCGCAACACAAAAGTATAGACTAGATCGCCTAACTTAGAAATAAACATTGCATATCCGTTTTGTCTCGAAAAGCGTGTTAAATTTTGCTACTCGCAAGTAGGCTAAAATACGGATTTCAATGAGTTGTTCCAACTCAGGCAATCCAACCTCCACCCACAGGCATTCAGACAGTAATATCACATAAGCATTTAGCCGCATGGTAAGCATACTGTCATGATAACACTCACACGCATGTGGTATGCTAAAGCATAAAAGCTCACCTAGTACTCCAAGCCAAAACAGAAGCTTATTAGAAATCCATGCATGGACCTAAGCATACTGAAATGTCTAATGAAACACATGCAAAGATGTAATCTAGGCAGGCTCGGCTATCCTAAACATGGCATATGAAATGCTACAAATAACACGTATTCAATTTGGAATTGAAAGTACGATGCAGTTTGTATGATGTGCCAAGCCTGACGTATGTTAACAAATGCATGGATGCACGCATGCATTGCATAAGGTATGCTAAATTAAATATGCCCTAATCTACCATCATAAGCAAGTAAATAAAAGGGAGAAAGAAATGGGGGTTGGGAGACATATACACACTCACACACCCTTATTACAAATATACCCTCACCCGGAGGGACCAAAAGAATATACGGTCCAAAAAAATAATACAGTCCAAATACAAAATAAATCAATTATTACAGAAATTTCTAATTATCAAATTAAATGCTAACATAAGAGAAAGGGGCCTCAGCCCTGCCTCGGGATGCGCGAATGATGCATGTTCGATCCAACTTGCCCGGAAAACCCGTACCGTGCCACTGCTGGTTCTGTTTTTTGCTGCCCTGCCCCTCCAAAAATTCCCAAAATCTCAGAATACATTCAAAATGATCTGTAGTACCACACCGGCTGGGGGGAGTGGTCATCGGCTGCTTGAATTGGCCACCGGCTGCATTTGAGGTTTATCGGCACAAAAATAGTGCCGGTCGGCACTATTTTCTGCCGGCCGGCAGAAAGTTCCTGTAGAGGACAGTTTGACAGCAGCAGCAAGACAGCAGTGCATGGCATGGATTTTGGGGGGTATGTAAGCATGGTCAATGCCTCCTATCATGCTTAGGGACTCAAGGAGGCATGACCCTTGGTTCTTGGGCCATCAATAGTGCATCTTGATGCATGATAGCCTAAAGAACCAAGGTTGCATTTTGATGTGAAAATGCATGCAACACAAAAATGCTAACTAAGTCCCTATCATGACAATATCAAGGGCCTTAGTGACATGGGAGTTGAGGTGCGTTTAGTCACTTGGAGTACAAACACCCCTCAATTCCCATACTTGGTTTGACACCCCAAACCAAGTGATGAAATGCAACTATGCAAACATGCAAACGTGCAAACTAGGATGTTAGCAAATTAAGTACCACACAACTAACACATTAGTCATGCAAAATGCTAGAATGTAAAAGAGGCTAGTGTGATACAAAAATGAGCTAAGTATGCAACGGGATCAACCAAGTATGCAACTAGCATGTGATGAGCATATAATGATGGTCTTAACCACCATGGGGGAGGCCTCAAACCTCCCCAAAACAGTGGCAAAGTGTGCCCCAAAACATAGATAAAATGCTATGCAAGCATGCAAGTTGATGGGCCTAAACTAAGGCAACAAAGAGAGCATCTAAATGCCATTAAAATGGCCACTCATGGCACATGTTGGACAACTAAAAAAACAGATATTTATCATGCAAAAATCCACCCAAATCCCACATATGGCAGTCCCAAAACAACCCAAGAGCATAAGGCATACACTATGCACATTTCAAGGCTTAAAGGACACACCCTTAAAGCATAAAAAAGAGATGACAAATCTGAGCATGTAAGCATGGATTAGGGTCTGAAATAGCATGGCAAAAGGCTCCAAATTGCTTAAATGACTTAACCAATGTACATGCATGGACCACACACTCAAGGCTTACAAGCCATCATACAAAACAAACATGTGAAGCACACCAAATGGGACTAAAACAGTGGCTCACAGCCCCTACACATGGCAATATGATGCTAGTACCTTCATAAAACTAAGCTAAAACATGCCAGAATTATGGCTTAGACATATGGCATACTCCTAGGCATAAAGGAGCATTACAAGGCAAGCATGAGATACATGTTAAGGGCTACAAAACCAGCTTTGGTCAGAGGTATAATATGACCTAAAACACACAAAAAGTTTCTGAAATGAAGCTAAATGCAAGCATGCACACATGCTACCCTTTTAGCCCAAAACCAAGGTAAGCAAAGGGCCAAGGGGAGAGGGGTGTCCCTCCCCTATATGTGACCTAAAACCATCTCCCTCACCACTGAAAACCCACTGGCTTTCAGTGGTGAGAAGGCCAAGAGAACCAAGAAAAGAAGGCTTAAGGAAAAGAGACCAAAAATGGCCAAACAAAGCCTAATAGGATGAGTCTCTACCCAAATCACAAAATGACTTTAATGAAGGTTCAAGAACAAGTAAAAACAAGGATTTTTTCAGTTGAACACAAAGCTCAAATCATAAAGCAAAAGGGGTAGAAACTTGTTGCAAGATTGGGGAATATAAAGTAAAGTGTTTACCCTTGAAGATCCCTTGAAGAACAAAGGTTCCAGCCACTCTCTAGTGATCAAAATCAGCTCAAAACCACAGCAATCAACCTCCCAAGTCTCTCAATCTCGAGCTAAGGTGTAAAGGTGTGTGTAATGGTGCAAAAGTAAGGTAAAATCACACTTTTTGGCCTAAAATCACACACACAAGGATGAGAGAGAGGGAGATATAGATATATATGGATGTATATCAGAGATATAGAGATATATCTCTGGTTTTTTGCCTTCAAAGATTCTAACCTAGCTCAAGGGAGATGAAATGAGCTTATATAGGCAAAAAAGAAGCTCTTACTTAATGGCTAAGCAAAGAGAGGGGGGTTCAAGAGGTGCAAGAGGGTCTTGGCTTCCAAGGGAAGCTAAGACAGCTGGCCAAGCTTCTCCAAGAAGCTTGGCCAAGGGTTCAACATTCTAGAAGGTTTAGGGGGGGCAAAGGTGCAAAGGGTGCAAAAATTGCCACACCTTCGCACGGGGGAATGGGATGGTGCATTCCAGCTGGCACAGCTGGCATGCACCATATCCCAGGGGTTCAAAGGGTGCACACCAGCCGGCCAAAACAGTCACCGGCACAAAAAAGTGCCGGTCGGCAACATATAGTGCCGACCGGCCAAATTTTTTGAGAAAAAAGTGCCGATGGATAAAAGGGAGTGCCGGTGGAGTGTGGGGGCGGCCGGTGGGATTCAGGGATGGTTGAAAAGCCTTCCCCTACCCTCAATTGCGAAAACACATAAGTCTTGGTGCAAAACCAAGCACAGAACAAGCCGGTTGAGAGGTCCTGAGGTACGACGCGCAGCCGGGACCTCCGGGAACTCAAAACAAACACAATCATGGGTAATCACCGGGTGTTCCAACGGTGACGTCCAAGTCTTGAGGATGGTCAAAAATGGGGTGTCTACACACCTTTTGAGGAGATCCAATCCGGCAATGCCACGTGTCCCAGCAGAGGGTTAAGCCAACTAGCAGTGAGAAACCCACATCATTTGTCATATCTTTGCCTTTGAAGAGAGAGAAGCTCTAGGAAGAAGAGGAATAAGTTCTTAGAGAGAGAGCTAGATTTCTAAGCTTGATCTTCACACCTTGAACCGTTAGATCCATGTTTTGAGGTTAGATTCTTGATCTACTCTTGTTGTTCTTTATGTTAATCTAATCACATTGCATGATCTAGCATGATTCATGAGCCATGCATCGATTTAAAGTTTGTTTTAGAAAGAGAAAGTGTTGTTCATGTGTTCTTGAAGAAAAACCATGTTTTGATCCGAAAGTTTGTATCAAGATCCACGTTTTCGTGTTTGTTTTCATGAAATCTCCAAGTACGGATACCCAGGTCCATGTTTTTGAACTCATCTCATAAAATCTCAGATTTTGAATAAAGAAGTTATGATTTTAGCATTCATGTTCTTCATGTTCATGTTCTTCATGTTCTTCATGTTCATCAAGGGGAAAACCTAGATTTCTAGACTTCATTTCCCTAAGTGTGGTCACCGAGACCACTCTTTCCTAGATCTCACACCTAGGCCAAGCATCGTATCTCACATTGGCCTACCTTGCATGATCACTTGCACCTTAGCCTATCTTGCATGCACACCTAAGCCGACCATAGTACACCCTTGCCGGCATCTTGTAGCATCCCGGCAGGCAGTCGCACACCTAGGCCTAGGAGACCACACCTCAACCAAGAGGTGTGGGACCTTGGCCAAGACTCCATGAGTTCACCCAGCTAGGCCATTTTTGCTTAGATCATTTCTGTGCATCCATTCCAAGACCTGGTTGGTACCTAGCATGTTTTCCCTAGATGAGAAACAATGTTTTAACTCCCAGCACATGTTTTGCTTTGCCTTGACTTGGCTTTAGAAGGAAATACCGGGATCATTTGCACTCATGTAAAGCTTATTTTGAGAATACATTTCATGTCCATCTTTGAGCATCTCTTCTTGTCTTCTTAAAATGCATTCAATGGGATTTATTATGTACTTGTACGCCTTGGATCTTTGCTTTAATCCCCACACCCGAAGAGCTATGTGAGTGGTATTTTTAATAAAGCTACGTTACAATGTTTTGATAAAAGCTTTGCTTTGTTTCGTTTTGGAAAAGTATTTGTTCAAGTATGAATGATTATCCCTAGTTTTTGTATCAAGCATTATGTTTGTTTTGATGACATTCTTGGAACGTCCTTTCGTGCTAAGGGACGTTAAGCCTATGTAGCACCTTTGTTGAGATATCTCTTTTGCCACCGACGGTCTTGTACGGGTGGGTTTGTCTAATCGATCTCGGGTCGGCCACCGACGGTCGTAAACGGGTGTGCTTTGATTCCGAGACAATTATTTCCTTGTTTTGCCACTGACGGTTTTCCGTGTGGGTTGTCTAATCGATTCCGGGTCGGCCACCAACGGTCGTGAACGGGTGTGCTTCGATTCCGGGACGGTTACTGTGACAACCCTCGCCATTGTTTACTGATATACCTCTGATTACTGCTAAACTGTGGTTAAGCATGCTAAGTAACTGATCTGACTGAAATTCTGAACTGATTGATTGAGTGTGTTAGTTTAAATGCAAATCTATCTATTTGACTGCTAAATGATCTGTTCATGTTTTATATTTTAAACTACAAATTGAAAGCCGTATTGGCGGCCGAATCTGAAATCGATTAATGTTTTATACTAATTAGAATTTATGTGATTTTATGGTAAATTTAGTTGAAATTTGATTTGGTATGATTAAATTGGATTAAATAAGCTAAATTACATTAGTTGGACTTATTTACCTAATTGCCACTTAGTGGCTTGACACTAGACCATCCCTTCTCTACTTCATTCATGTTGGATACATCATTTGCTCATCTTTGAGAGACAAAACCGACTAGAGAGAGAGAGAGGGAGTTAGGAGAAAACTTGATTTCAACAAATTTAGCTTGGAGACTTGAAGAAATTGAAGGTAGAGTGCATACTTGAACTCCTAGACTTGAAATTGAGGACCTAAGGTAGGAGAATTATCTTTTTGATTGTGAATTTAAGTCATTTCTTGCATGATTCATGGAGGAATAGGAGCTTAAGGTCAAGAATTAAATTAAAGTGTTGAATTGAGTAGAAATTTATGCATGCATGTGCACATTCTTGAGTTTTGAGGTCTTTCCCATGAAATTTGCTACATGCATGTTCATATTTTGATTATAGTTCATGAATTCATCATGTTTTTGGAAGGATTGACTCATTTGTTCTTGTGTTAGAAGCTTTGAAGTTGATTAAATTCATGCATGTTGCATGTACATCATGTCCTTGAAGTTTATTTGAAATTGTGTTTAATTGAACTACCTTTGGGCTTTGATTTTGCAAATTGATCTTTAAAACATGTCATATTATGAGTTTTAAAGTGTTTTCCAGAAAATTAGCCCAGAAGGATCGAATTTGATGCTTAAAATGTTGAACTTCATGCTTGGAGACAAATCTGAAAATTCCAGATTTTGGATCCACGCTCGAGCGGGGAACCCCACGCTCAAGCGTACACTCTGAGTATATGCATCCCGCTTGAGCGGGTAAAGTAATGCTCGAGCATGAAATGCGTGTATCCAGTATTTTGCATGTGTTTACAGTCCGCTCGAGCAGGGGAATGCACACTCGAGCGAGGACTTGTGTCTCAGGCTCGAGCGGGGATCGAGTGCCCGTCGAGCGTGAATTTCATGCATCCAGTACTTTTGCAGTCCGCTCGAGCGGGGAAAGTCACGCTCGAGCGGAGAACTCCACGCTCCAGCGGGACCCCTATTTCAGCAAAAATTTGAAAAGTATTTTAAAGTGCATCTTTGCATTCTCATTCCATCCTAGGGATTCCTAAGCCTAGTTTAAGGCATCTTAATGAGGATAATGCTATAGAACCACACCAAGTCAAGATAGGGACTAAGTTATTATTTCCCAAACGTACAACTTAGTGTGTGTTCATCCTGTAACTGTATAGGGTTGGCATCCGAGGACGGTCACTAGCCTATCTGTAGCCCAGAACTCTGTGAGTAACAATGTTGTAAAGATATGTTCAATCATGAATATTTTCTAAATGATCTACTACACTGCTTTCTGAAATGATATTTCTTACCGAATGAATGCTTGTCCTATTTGCGAACTGTATTCGTGGCATCCATAGCAATTTACTGTTACTGTATTGTACTGCTACTGTCACAGCGATCTCTGTCGGTTCCCATATTTGGAACCATTACTGTTTACTGATATGATGGCCATCAACTGACTATTCGGTCTGTTAAGACCCACTGTACTGTTTGCTATTGGATGTACCACTTATGACTGTTATGATCGAATAACTGATATACTGTTAAAACGACTGTTTTAAATACTGAAAGGACATTCATTCTTAACCTCTTTACACAACTGTTATTCACTGGGCTTTAGCTCACTGTTTATATATATATATGTAGGTGTCCAGGCACCGAACTGGAGCTAAGAGCGTCGGGTTAGCTCTTGTTTTGTCCAGCCAACCATTGTGCCTCACTGCGAGGTTCCAAGTGCCACCAAGCCAAGGCTGCTTTGGGGTGTTTTAGATTCCCCCTTTCTGTTTCTGTTTTGTATAGACTGTATGAGACTGGCACTGTACTGTTATGGCAGGGATTTGGTCCATAACCTGAATGTCTATATATGATGTATGTATATACTATTATGGTTTTAAATGTGAATGTGTTATGAAAAGTCTTTTTGCATACAGACTGTCACAGCTTATTGGACATCTTTCATTTACTGTTTTGGCTTCCGCCAGCCCCTGTACTCTGTATTACTGTTATTACTGTTTAGCAGGCCTTCGGTAATCACGGATTACTGGCCGGTTACGCCCCTAAACCCATAGGGGCGGGTTTGGGTCGTGACAGTTACTCCCTTGTTTTGTTTGGAATGTCATCCTTTGGTATTATATAGATGTTATTAACATCCAAGAAGTTTTGAAAGACTTTGATTGATGAACTTGATTCATCCCATGTTTTGTACAAGTTATTATATGTATTGTTTTGATAAAAATCTCGGATATCATTCATTCAAACCTTTATTAATTATATCATTCACTGAGTATCCAAGCTCACCCTCTCCTTATATATATGTAGGTGACGAGCAAGAAGGCGATGATGCCTAAGATGTTATGTGCAAGATGTTTTGATTCATATTTTGTATCATCTTGAAAATTATGCTTCTTAGTTTGTAACTCATTTCTTTTGTATATTTCGACTTGAGAAGCCTTTTGATCAAGATGTAATATTTAGTTTTAATTCATTTGTATTCAAATTGTAAACCATGTTAAAATGTATGTCATTCCATTTAATCTACGCACAGCTCTTATGGACTATTTAGATCTAAATTTGCTTCTGCACATGTAGGCCCCATATATTTATACTTTGATTGTGTGAATTTTTGTAAGTTGGCCTTTGGTAATCTCGGATTACTGGCCATCACGGCACCATTCTACTAGGGGCGGAATGGGGTCGTGACAAAAAATATTGATAGATGTTGATTAATGTGATCAAAATAAGTATATATATACAACAACAAAAAAAAAAAAACATTTTTTTAATGCATATTAAACAGCTACTTACTCGTGTATGGCTTCGGAAGCAGTATGAGCGGCTTGGGCAATGAAGTGGTGGAGGCTAGGGATTTCATAATTGATAAATTAATTAAATATTATAATATTAATTTAGATAAGTATTTAAATAATAGATTTGAGTGATTCACCATGTTTATATAAATATATAAGACTAATCAAATTTTTTTTGAAATACACTCAATTGGAAATGAACAGTAAAAGTGAAATTTTATAAATATAATATAAAGATAAAAAAAAAATTAAATTCTAATTTGAAGATGAATATAGAAAAAAAAATAGTAAATCTTTGAAAAAAAAAATAAACTTAACTAAAAATCAAGAGCGATGGCGGATTCTATAAATGTAAGATAAAGATTAAAAAAAAATCAAATTTAAATTTGAGGATGAACTATAAGAATATAGCAAGAGAAAATTAAATAAATTCTAAAAAAATGAGGTAGAGAGAAATTTAGTAAACAACAAATGTAGATTAAAAAAAATCAAGTGTAAATTTAAAAATTTAAAAATAAAATAAAATACACATAAAAAAAATCTAATATAACTCTAATAATAGAATAACATAAGAAGATAATAGTTTAAAATTTTGATAAGAGTGAAATGTCAACTATAATTTTTTTTTTTTTTAAAAAATCTAAAAATAAGAACTTAGGTGTAGTAAGTTAAAAATTAAATAAGAGTTAAATGATACCTATAATTTTTTAAAATTTAAATTTCATATGGTTAAAAAATAAGCATTTATGATATCTTATTATACAAATTTTAACTCTATTTTGTATCTAGTACTAATAATTTTTGTATTCTAAAGCTACTTAATTAAAAAAAAAAAATTCAAGGAATTACCTTTTTATTTATTAATTTTGTTTGTATCAATAACCTATAAATTTCAACAACTTTTGTATTCTGAAACTAGTAGCATCACTTTTCTTTGTAAAATCTTCGTTCACTATAACATATAAAACTTTTCGCGACAAATTATTTAGTCTCTAAAACTATTATTTTGGTTTCTAAACGCTTTTAGTGACAAAAATAAATTTGTCATCCAAGAAAATCAAAATTGACTTTTAGCAATGAAATTTATATAGTCAGAAATGTTTGATTTTGCCGTACTAAACCTTTGGTTGCTAAAACTTCGTCACAAAATGTCCCAATTTAGTCGCAAAAAATAAAATAATGGCAATTTTAACCACAATTATATTTGGTCGCTAAAAGATAATTGACTTTCTCTACCATACATTTTCGTCGATAAAAGTCAAAGTTGGGAATTTTGGAATCGTTTATTTCATAGCTAAAAATGCACAAAAATTAAACATCATCCAATCATATAAAAAAAAGAAAAAAATTGATATCTACACATCAAAGGCATTTTATTCCTAAACAACAATGAGTATATAGAAAATAAAATTTTATAAAAATTAAAATTCAAAAGGGATTTTTATTGATAAATCTATTTTAGAGTTGTTGTAACCCATTAGGTCCACAAATGATTATTATAGCTTGATTAATCCCATGTACTTATCTTTTTATTCCATGAGATCCATTTTAGTAATTTTATATTTTTAAATAGACTATTATGTCCTTATATTTATATATATAGTGTTAATACACATACCATGTTTCCTTTCTCTCTTTTTTTTTTTGTTTATTCTATTTTGGTAGTTTCCATCTTCACGCTTTTGATCATCATTCTAATTCAGATGGATACATTTCTATTTTGCATGCTCGTTTCAAGGCTTTGATGTGCTAGGGTTTCATTGTTGCTGTTGTAGTATGATTCGGTGATTTTGGAGTGAAGACGACGGATTGGACGGTGTTTGGTTGTGACATTTTTTGGAGTATAACTAGTAAAAATGAATTGTTTTCGAGTTCACAGGACGAGTGTAGGATTGCATGATTAAGGTTAGTATCATTTTGGTTTTAAACACATGTTCAGTTTATGTTTTAATTTGTATGATGGATAAGATGCTCTGTTTTTTGATTGATATGGATTGGATGCTCTATTTGTTCAATTATATGCATTTTACGTGGCCTTGTGGAGGGGAGGTAATTCAGATTATGTGAAGAATGTGGATGTTCACATTTTATTTGTAATGATGGTGGTGATATTTTGAGTTTGGTTTTGGCAGTGTAAAATTAAATATACGCATATACTTTGTATGTTCGTTTTATTTTATGTTTTGATTTATGTGGTGATACAAGTTTTTGTTTGGTGAGTTTTTGATGCTTGCTTAATGAGGCTCTGTGTGGGCGAGATAATTCAGAGTATATGTAACAATGTGAATGTTCACATCTTGTTAATATGAAGTTATGAAGGATTGCTTGCATGTTGTGTACTGTCACCTTATTCTGGTGGTGTCATTTTGGTATTGTAAAATGTTTTATGTTGTGTAAAGATGGTGGTGATAGTTTTCATTATGGATTTAGCAGTTGAACTGTACACATAGGCATTTAATTTTGCACAATGTGAATTTTCATATCGTTAGGATTATTATATGTGTTGTTGTTCGTATGGTTGTAATGTGGTTGTTGACTATTGTATTGTTGTGTTTTTACAGGAGATGAACACCTTTATGATGTTGGTGTGCACATATGGTTGCAGTACAACTGTAATAAATGTTGCCCGTGCGTTGTGTTATTCGTGTTTGGTGGAGTGTTTGTGTGAAAAATGGGGTGAGTTGTCTGCTTATTCTATTTCATTGTTCTGTCAGATACCTAGGATTAATAGGTGTGATTTGGACAATGAAGAAGAATTTCAGAACATGTTATTGCTTACTAAATCAAAGGGGGTACAACATGTAGAAGTTATTGTTGAGTTGAAAAGTGATATTGGTCAGTCGAGTAGCTTTGGGTCATTGTGTATGGGGGGTGAGGAAGAAATTTATGCACTTCGGAGATTTTGCCACCATAAGGAGGTGTTGTTGTCAGCCCCTTGGGCAAATGGTATTACGCATGCAAGACAACGGTTTGTTGGAGGTGCACAAGAATTTTGTGATGTTTTATGTTAGTATGCCATCCAATGTGGGTTTTAGTATACGTATGTCAAGAACGAGACAACAAGGGTTACTGTAGTGTGTGCGATGCGTGAGGAAAGAGGCTGCTTATGGGCTATACATTATAGAGCGCAACGAGCAAATGGTTTTTTCTACATCAAGAGGTTCAGCGATATGCAAGTTGTGGTACGGATGTCTGAACATCGAAGAATCCGAGAGTTAGTTCTGATTTGGTGTCGAGTACTATATCTGAAATTGTGAGGGACAAGCCGTTGACTAGGCCATGTGTAGTGGTGACTATTTTGAAGAGGGATTATGGGCTAGATGTGAGTTACCACGTGGTATGGTTGGTCGTGGAGAAAGCAAAGGTTGTTATTCATGGTGATCACTCATTATCGTTTGACCAGTTGTGGTGGTATTCGGATTCTGTGATGCATTACAATCCGGGGAGTTATGTCAATATTGACTATGATGCGAGTAGTCAATAGTTTTGTCGTTTCTTTGTATCATTCCCTGCGTATATTTCTGGGTACAATTCTTGTCGGCCTTTATTATTCCTGAATGGAACATTCCTCAAAAGAAAGTACAAAGGTCAGCTACTTGCAGCAACGACGAAAGATGGAAACAATAGTTAGTATTTTTTTTAGGTGTCTATTCATGTAAATATTCACATTGAGCGGTATAGTGTGGATATATGACAAACCATTACACAGTGTAAATATCCACATGACCTGTTTCCTTTCTAGTGTTTTTGTAAACTACTTGTGTTACTATTCACGTTGGAATATTGTGAACAGTTGTTTAATGGTGTTGTGTTATAGGTCTATTCCTTGTTACATTTGCGATTGTTAATTCAAAGACCACGGCCAATTGGTCATGGTTCTTACACGAACTTGGGAAGGTTGTTGATGCTAAGCGTCAAATTACTTTTATTTCGGACCGTAATCTTGGTCTGTTAGAAGCGATGCCGAAGGTGTTCCCATAGGCTCACCACAGTTATTGCTTACAACACTTGAAAAACAATTTACGAGACCAGATGAAGGGAATTGATAATGGATTTAGGGACCACCTCATTAGTAGTTTGGGTGACTGTGCTTACGAGCCAACTGTGGTAGGGTTCTATGAAAAGCTTGAGAAATTAAAAGAATAAGGTAAACAACGAGCACATAGTTTTTTCAAGAAGTTAACACCTGAGCACTGGGCGAATTCATACTTCAGGTAATAGTAGTTTCCTAATGTATTCCATTTATCAAGTTTAGAGTGGTAGCGATGTGAAATTTCAGTTATGTTTTGTGACAATGTGAAATTTCATATTTAGTTTCGAAGAAATTTAATTCAATATTGTACAATGTTTGTGATGTTGTGCAGGGGCATGCGTTATGGGGAGATGACATCCAATGCGGCGGAGTCATTTAATAATTGGATTAAAGAAACACACAATCTTCCCATCACTCAGATGGTGGACACAATTCATACTCAGTTGATGCAGCAAATGTCTGCGCGGCGTGACCAAGCAAACAAGTGGAATGAGCTTATTTGTCCTACATTCGAAACAATGCTTCTTGATTCGTTCAATGACAGCAGGTCTTGGTAGGTGAGCAAAGCCAATGAGGATGTGTTTAAGGTTCATTCTATACCATCTGTTACAGTTGATATTGCAAGGCGTACGTGTTCTTGCTTCAAATGGAAACTCAACGGATTTCCATGTGGCCATGCTGTTATTGCTATTCAGAAGAGCCGCTACAATCTCAATAATTGTGTGGAACATTACTTTCATGTAGAGACATATCATGCAGCTTATTCGGGTGCCATATTCCCTATACGGTTGGTAGAAAAGTTGCCTTTTGATCCCACAGACTTCACTATATACCCACCAACTGTGAAAAGACCACCCGGCAGGCCGAAAAAGAATAGAATCCCGTCAAAGGATGAGAAACTGAAGCAAATAAGGTGCGGGAGATGTGATAAGTTGGGAAGCCATAATCAAAAATCATGCAATGAGCCGATATAGGCTGTACATTTTTTCATTTCAATACATGGGATTCTTATATTGATTTTTGAAATAAGATTGTGTTATGTTGGCAAACATTGTGTTGCAATAAGATTACGTTGTGTTGGCAAACATAATAATGCATTGGCAAACCTAATAATGCATTAGTATTTGATTTGTGTTTTTTTTTTTTTTTTTTTTTTGGGTAGCAAACTGACATTTTTGTTAGTGTGTTAAGGATGAATACATAATGTGAACATTCACACTTGTGTAAAATAATCACATTATGTAAATACTTGCACATGGGTTGAACTTTTTAACATTATTGTGATGTGAATATTCACATTCTTGTTACCATTGACAACATCAAAGTAGATGACATGAATATTTACATCACTGTAACCATTCACATCATCAAATCAGAAGATGCGAATATTCAGATATATATTACGAAATGTAATTGTGAGTGTTTTTTGTTAGCAAAAATAAGATGTTCTTGTGTTATGATGCATGCATGGGCATAGTGTGAATATTGACATTGTTGTTGCCATTCACATCATCAAAAGTTACGATGTGAATATTCACATTATCAAATTATTTACTGTGAATATTGACTTATGTGTTAAGAAATATCATATTCATACCTGTCATATTGTGTTACAATAACACTTTAAGCAATATTCACATTCATGTAGTAGGCCTTTAAACATAAGAATGTGTATGATCCTTCCATGATGTGGAAATTCACATCATGTCGTGTGTCAAAAAAAAATAATACGATCTCAATGCGTATGATCAACACGAAATAGGCCTCAAAATGCATATGCATATATCGAATGAAAAATAACAATACAAGTAGTGATATAGAATTGATTTATAATCAAGCTAGTCTGCTCCAATATCTCAAATCTACAGATACTAAATTGTCTTAAATGTGGATAACAGTTTCAAATAACAGTGATAGGTGGACACCCCCCACTTATAGGTTTTCACATTGCACTATCTTTTTGTGATTCAGAAAAAGGTGTACTAATGAGTCTCTTATTTGACACCATTCAAAGTGATTAAGGTTGTCAACAATTTTCTCACAGTATACACACGCTCTCATGATGTAACACACTGTGGGCCTGCAATCCACCTTGAAAATGAAAGTTGTTATTGTTAGATTTTGAATTTTAGGTGTGTATAATGGTTGTGGAAGATGTGTATAAATTGATTTAAGGCTTACGAATCGAATGCTTACTGAGGACAGACGTCTATTGATATGATTTGTTGCGATGGATTTTGGCCTGATAATTTGGTCCATAATGGTGATGATGGTCCGATGTTGCGCACCACTACCTCGATGTAGTCTCTCTGCCATAGGGGGGAATAATGAAATTTCAGATTAGGCACAAAGCAACATAGTGCATACGTCCAAGTTCAAATATTACACGTCATGACAAGTATTATATGTGTCAGCCACTTATGACTATTTATGCTTTGTCAATATATGGGTCATGTATGCTGGGTCTTGGTCATAGTGAGTTATAATGCCTCCATAGATTGTCTTTGACGTCGTACACAACAATCGTCCAATGGAAGTTGTAGTGTATTGGGAAAATGAATTATCTCTGGCCTTGATAGTCATTGATATGTACATCAATCAGTTTATTTCTCTTGTGGGGGCTACTTTTGCATGACTTTCTGCACACAATGCGCATACAATGATGTACCAAGTATTTATATCAATGTTCACTGTGAATAATGTGAATGTTTACATCTATTAATTTGTCAAACAGTCCTATAATGTATTACAGATGTGAATGTTCACACCTGCTAATTTCTCAATCAGCCATATTATGTTGTTGTTAATATTCACATCTGTCTAGCATTTAAGTTAATAATATAAGCATATAATGTTCAAATGAACATTCACATCTATTCAACATGCAAATCAAATACTGTTCATGTGAACATTCTCATCAACATCAAACATAAACAAACCAATAGTCTAGTTGTTACCAAATATGTGCCTGTAAAGATGAATGTCGAATCCTCCAAAGTTGGGTTGACCAGATCTTGTAGTTCGAGTAGTTTTCACCATATGCATCTATCACCTGCACAAATAGAGAGGTGGCAGTACATTATTTCTAGTGTCTTTACAGTGTGTGTGTGTGTGTGTATGTGTGTTTTGTACACATTTACTAGTGCCATATGTTGTTCTGTATTGATTCTTCCTTGATGATGTATATGATGTCATCAAAATACACGTTTCTAGACTTTGAGTCCCCTCGCCACACAAGCAACCTGTGTATTGTGATTACGAAAAATGTGAATGTTAACATTGCACAATTATAAAATAATCTAATCTATTAAGTACATATGTGAAGCTTAACATCATCGTAAAAATAAATTCAATCTCAATATGTATGATCACTTACTCATCACCACCGTTCTTGTGTAAATTTTGGACCTTCTGCTTGTTGAGTTTGCTCATGTTGGCCCAAACTTTCAGTTTGTTGGTCAATGTTAACTTCTTGTACTTTGTTGGGTGCTTTTTTTTTTGTGGATGTTTGTCTAAATCTTGTACAATGTGGACTGTATGGGATTGCTCTTCAGCTCCCTTTTTTCCCTTTTTTTTGACCAGGCAAGTCAGGGTATTGAAACTCATCCAAGAGGTGCTCTCTTCTTACCTTCTGCTTGATGCGCTTTACCCTAGATGGTGGGCTGAGAATGTCTTTTAGTGCTGCAATGGGATGCTTTTTAAGGCTGTCATGAGCCTTTTGTGCTTCAACTTGTGTGATAATGTAAACGGACTGATCATCGTAAAGGTCTTGAAGAATCGTTTTTTCGCATTCTAGGTTGATGACAAATTTTGTCAACCGCTAAATTTTTGTATCTTTCCACTCCATGCAATTCTTGATCTCCATGTCCATATTGGATAAGCCCTATTGGTTGAATAATTTGGCTTCAAGCGCAGCGATCACCCTTGCCTTTAATTCCCATGATTCTTCCAACTGTTTGTATTTTGCTTCCCATTGTCGTACAAGACCCCAAGCTTTTTGGTTTTCTTTTATAAGTACATCCACGATGTCCGGTTCACTTGATTGTGCTATGATAATACCTCTCTTAGCATTGAGGTTGTTGAAGCTGGTGTTGATGTTATCTTTAACATCATTTAGGTCAATTGAATCACCAAAAATTCCATCGTTATTGTCACTACCTTCATTGTCTTTACTTTCATCGTCATTGCTTTCATCTTGCTTTGGTAGTGCACTCGACAAAACCTCATGTTTGGGCTCCACATTCAAATTGGTACGATGGTACATCTTTGCTTCAGTTGGAGATGCCATCAGCTCGTCGCCATATACCTGGAGTTGGAAACATTATGTTGATTACATAGTTCCTTGTCTCACTATGTGAATGGACACAACATTTTTGGTTGTACTTTTATCTCATTTAAACCAAGCTTTGCCAAAGATATTGACTTCATGTTGGTATGTAAGGCTGTGAGGTCCCACTTCACACACCGCATAATGGCATTAGGTTTACAGGGTTATAAGATGGCTGTGTGTTCACATAACCAGTACTGAAACAAATAACAAACATCAGTAATGTGAATGTGAATGTTCACATTAATAAACATTGATGTGAATGTTTACACCAGTGTCTACTAATATGAGTTTTTCCATTAATGAACAGTAATGTGAATGTTCACATCATTGATGTCAACTTCCCTACCATTGCCTAGTAATGTGTATTTCACATTTGTTTTGGTACTAATATGAGCAAAATACTGGTGTCAATGTTTACATCAATACACATTAATGTGAATGTTCCTAACATTCCACACTGTCGTGAACATTCACATCAGTGTGTACTTTATGCCAACCTTGCCACTAATGCGTACCAATGTGTATGTCACATTTGTTTTGCTGACAACAAGAGTGGACAGACTCTGTGAATGTTCATATTAAATATAGAATAAGATTTATGGGATTTACCATTAACAACATAACACATCCAGTGACTCGTCCTGGTTTTCCCTAGTTTTGGCCCACTAACCTCATCAGGGTTGCCCGGATGCTCTCAGCCCAGTCATATTTAATCATGTTCTCTAATGGGTCCATGTATGAATAGAATGTCCATCCAATTGTTTCTCTGAACGTGGAAAAGAATAGTTTGACGCATGCATATATGCAAACTAATCGTGCAAGCTTTTCATTGTCTTGTTTCTTTCTGCCCTTTAATGTTTCGTTCAAAATTTCACGTATTTTTGCTGCACTTAACCGACTAACATCCTTGCACGTTTGGTGTATGATGTCGGCCGTTGGTTTTGCACCATAAGAGAGGTCCATTGGCTTGGTGCCGCAGTCCACCGCAAAAATAAGTGATACATCACTTCTAAAAATTTGAATGCTCTTGTCCTCGATGTAAAACCTCTCACTGGATGGCTTGAATGTTTGCATTATACGTACAATGACATCATCGTATTTCATGCAATGGTTGAGGTCGACTTCAATTCTGATCAAACAATCAAATAAGAGCCAAAGTGGTGTTTTCCTCAGGCATTTCAATTAACCATTTGTAAATTTTGTAGCCTTCAATAGTTTCACCAATCCAGTGATATTTGATCAATAGTTGGCCTTTTTCATGCTCACTTGTTTGGAACTAGATATTTGATCGGGTTTGCCTTTGGCACGGGATTCTTCTCTCTTTCTTTTGCCATCAAATCTATGGGGAAGGCCTGTTTGTTCAAATACAAACAAATTTAATATTACTGTTCACAAATGAATAGTGATAATAAGTGTAAATTATTATATGCCATGTGAATAATGGGATGATGATGGTGAAATAGTATGTAAATAGCTGGTGTAAATGTTTACTTGAAGAGGTGATAGCACATGACAAACCAATTTTGACATAAAAATGTGAGAATAGTCACACATCACAACAACAAACCTGCAAGAACAAAACATGATGTAAATGTCTATGATGGTTACGGTCTTATGTTGTTAATATTGTCATCGGTTTGGAGTCATTACCAATATGTAACAAACTGATATAAATACTGACATTATGTTTAATGGAATTCATATTGAACCAAAAGATGTTACAATGTGAATATTGATATTATGTTCAGAATGTTACAATGTGAATATCAACGTTATGTTCAGAATATGAATATTGATATTACGTTCAGAATGTGCATATTGACATTTATGTCACTCAATAACAACTGAAACAATAAAATGTTATTATTTAACATGCCTACAAGAATTCACATGGAATCAAAATAAGGTTGACAACCATCCAAAGTTTGAATGATGTGACGATGGTTGCATTGAGCAAAATCATGATGTCAATATTCACATGAACACTGTACAACATAGGATAAAACAATAAAAATCAAATAAATTGTGTGAATATTTACATGGATCATGTATTATGTCATTAGTTCATGTGCCTGAAAAAAAAAAAAAAAAAATTGGGAGTTCAAATCATTTAATCATAATTAACAACTCCAACAAGGATAACAACCAAAAAATGGGAGGAAAATAACAAATGAAATATGGAATAATAATATATTATAACTATTAAACTAACACGATGTATACATGATGTTAATTTTCACATTATTACACTTATATATTTGACTGTGAATGTTCACAGCCAAATATATGGTGTGAATATTCAATATGAATATGACAATGTGAATATTAAAATTATGTTCAGAATGTTACGATGTGAATATTAACATTATGTTCATAATGTAATTATTGACGTTATGTCCATAATGTGCATATTGATATTGATGTTAATCAATAACAAGTGAAACAATATGATGTTATTATTTACAACATGCCTACAAGAATCCACATGTAACCAAAACAGGGTTGGCAACCATCCATAGTTTGGACTATAATTATTTCATGACCATCAACAACCAACAATACCAACAAGTCTAACATTGACACAAGTGAGGAGAGAAGAAGTGTATTACAAAACAATAATTCATGACAATTTAAAACAAACAAGTCATTACCAATATTTGACAATCTGATGTAAATTTTGACATTACGTATAATGAAATTCACATTGACCCAAAAGAGGATTGACAACCATAATGTGAATATTTCCATTGATGCTTATAATGTGAATATTTTCATTGATGTCACAATGTGAATATTTACATTATATTCCATCACATTTTTTGGGTGAAGATTGGAGATTCTATGGACATCAATAATCAACAATACCAACATTGACAGAGAGAAAAAATCAAAGTTCATTACAAAATCACAACATCAAAATCAACATTAATAACAAATGAATATAAGGAGTTTATTACAAAATCAAATCCAAAATCAACAATAATAATAGGGCAATGCAAATATATACATCAGTGATCACATTATGTTATCATTGACTGAAAAATAGATGGTGGAAAGGAATGCAAATTGTGCATTTGCTTCTTAATGTTATTCATATTTAACAACAAAAACATCACCAAGATGGGCAAAGAGTGAAAATAGGGATTTCATTACAAAATCAAATCTAAAAACAACAATAATAATAGGGCAATGTAAGTATATATATTAGTGATTACATTATATTAACAGAGGGTGGAATGATGGTGCTTACTTTTGCTCTTCATTGTGGGTGGGTACTGAAATCGAAAGACCACACTCAATCGACCGACAAGAAACATGGAACAACGAACCACCCTCCTTCCAATGTAAACCTTCGCAGTGGTAAGATGAAGTGGAATAGCAGTGGCCGGCGATAGTAGACGGTGGAGGACGACGGTGATGAGCAGATGTAAATCTAGGGTTACAGTTTGGGAGTTTTTCGAAGCCGATGATGAGAATTTCTTTGGGAAATCAGTGTTTTGTGGATTGAATAGATGGAATACGAATTGTTTGTTTTCAAAATGGAGTAGATGTGGGAGAAGTGAATGGAGGGTACTTTCGTCCTATTACAATGAATGGACCTAATAGAATAATAAAAAATGATTTGGGTTTTATGATATAAAAGTGTTAGGAATAGGATTTATGAAAAAAGCTCCCAATTCAAAATTTTCAAATTCACTTTAACATTAAAGTTAAAACTAAAATTGGTCTAATTCCCAACTTCTTTGGTCCCGTCGGTTAGAATAAATAATTTTTAAAGCCCAAAACATATGGTCACTAAAGTTCAGTCATGACCAAATTAATTTGTCTCTAAATGTTGTCAAAGAACTTAAACAGTAAACAATGACCCATTTTTATAAAATTATCACAAGTTTTATTTTTGTCCCTAAAAATTGTTTTTAGAAACTAAATTCAACTAGTCCCTAAAAATTAGTCTCTAAATCACTAGTTTCTTATAGTTTAGTTTCATTTTAATTTTATTTTATGTCAATAATCTATAAATTATAGCAATTTTTGTATTCTGAAACTACTAAATAAAAAAAAAATACTTTTCTTTTTAAAATCTTAGTTAGTTTTATTTTTACTTTGTGTTATATGATAATATAATTATTCATTTTAAATAATAAGGTCTTAAGCATAAAATGCACATGACTTGAATGTTTCTCTGACAATTACACGTGTTATATATATGAATATAAAATTTAACAATCATAAAAAAGAAATTCTCTGAATATATAAAATATATTTATTTAAATTAAGTTTTAAATTTTTTTGATTATAAATATGTAATGTGTTTATAATTTCAATACAACAAAGTTGAATAATAATTTTGTTTATAAGAAATTAATCAAATTTTTATTGAAATATTCATATATTGAATTCAATCTGTTTAAAAATTACGTGATATTCAATAACGTAATTGAAATTAACTATTAACTAATAATTAAGTAAAAAATATGTATCTTGAGTTTTTGTTCTTCAAATGGGTCCAAAAGACCTTGTCTACAATTTGTTTTTGTTATATATATAACAACTATTTTGAGTTGAAAACAAAATAGTTTATTTGTATGTTTATTAAGGAATTTGAGATCCATTCGCTTGAAAATACTTTTTTATGTAGAAGACTTTTTACTGCAAAAGAGAAACCTATCATTTAAAAACATATTTAATTAGTGTACTCATTACATAGATGCGAAGAAACAAATTTAAACCCATGAAGATCTCAAATAAAAAAAATAAAAATGAAAGCAAAAATATTGTAAAGTTACATAATTAAGTTTAGTTATATTTGGATTTAAATAGAGTATCCTCCTTATATATTACAACAAAATGGAACACATAAATTAATATAATTGAAGAAAAAATAAACGAAAAATAAATTGAATTAAACAAAAAATTTCTTCAAACTCGTGAATGTGTTCCAAATATTCTTCTCGATTGGTAAAATTTTTCTCAAAAAAAATGTATGAACTCGAATTGCATAGCAAAACATCACTCTTTGTGTTAGTCTTTTAACCCTTTATTGTCACTGTTACTTTTTTCTTGTACGTTGTACTTGTAAAATTTTTAAAAAATGAACAACAGATTTTGGAGGCGCAATTACATCTACTATATTGTTATAATTTCAACAAATAACTTAAATTGTGAAAAAAAAAATACACAACTAAATATACCAAATAAACTAAAACTAAAACAAAGAAAAAAATTACAAAATAAAAAATACAGCAAAATAACAATATGACATTTCAAACATATGTTTCTTTTCATATAAAATGTTAAAAATCTTGCATAATTGGTCAAATCACATGTTAATTCATTTGCAAGATTCCTTCTCTTCTCCAATCATTTTACTCAATTTCATATTGACATGGAAGTTGGGTTTTGAAATGTATAAGTTTGTTTTTTTGTAAAATTTCTTTGGATAAGACATAAATCTGATGAAGGAATTTGAATTAGAGTCAAACTGATCTTTTATTTCTAAAATACTTTAAAAATTTCTTATCCATTTCAAATTTGAATTTTGAAATGGATTAGTATAATTTCCATCTGAAAGTCATAAATTAAGGAATATAATTGGATTAATTATTATTTTTTTAAATGATTCAATAAAAGCTAACTAGTAGAATTTTTTTAAATTATTTTTAAAATTTCCAGAAAAATAGTGTGAGGGTTTTGAGTTTCTCAATAATCTTCCCATTAGAAACTCTCTTTTTTTCTTAATATATATAGATTTAAAAAATTTAGGGAGATTAACCATAAATCTCATATCTTTGACTTGTAATTAATATAATCCCATATTTTTTTTATTATAATTCATTTAGTTCTTTTTTATGTGTAATGACTCATTTGCTATTATAATTTTCTTAATTGTTGGTGTTTGTTGGAATGTTATATTGGAGTGCTACATTTGAGAAGTGTTACATTTAAAAAAAGTACATTAAAGAGTTTTTAGCAGTCCTTCTAGATGTACCCAATGTTACATCATGCCTGTTACGTTAGAGTGTTACATTGAACTGTTATATTTATAAAAAAAAAAAATACACTAAGGAGTCATTTTCAAGTCTTACATTGGAGTGTTACATTTTGAAAAAATAAAAAGTTTTTTCCCAATTTCACATCATACTCACCACATTAAAGTGTTATATTTGATAAATGGTAAAAAAAAGTCTTAATATGACATAAAATAAATCTAAAAATATCTCATGGAATAACTTTTGAAAACAATAGGACTTGTGGGATCATAAGAAGAAAACAATAGGACTTACGAGTATGCAAGATTTTGAGATAGAATTTTTGGATAAATTTTTCTAAATTGGGAATAGATACATTTATTGAGATTCATTTAATATATTAATTCTTCGTATCATTTTGAAAATTACATCTTGCATCTTTAAATTTTTAATTATATAACAAATGTCTCATTTTATTAATAAATTATAAAATAAATTAACAAATTTTGGTAATGTTAGAAATATATGTTTAATTAACAATTCGAATAATTTTATTAGTGTATAGATAAAAATTAATTATATTAAATAAAATCTAATAAAAAGGCATTTTCAATTTCTAAAATTACAGAAATAATTTGTATTTTAAATAAATTTAAAAAAATATTTATAATTTACTCTTTTTTTTTTTGAGCACGACACCCAATAAATTAAGAATCCTTTGATTATGATTTAGTTTCGTATAATGACTCAAAAACCCAAATTAAATGTAATTGAACTAAATCGAAACTGAATCATTTGGGTGATTTGATTTTAAAAAATTTAAGGCTTAACTCTTTTCTTTTTTTTGCTTAGAGGTAGGGATGGAAATTTGACTTTGACCTAATGGTGACCTCCCTTGGCCCGACCTTATAGATGTGGTTCTTTCCCATTTTCCTATATACATTTGGATGTGGTATTGATTTCTGGATCCTCGATGGGTTTCATGACAAGATACCCCTACCTCGTTTTCCTGATCCGATACCGCATGAGGGAAGTAAAATCTAACCTTTCCCCATGGCCATCCCTACTTAGAGGGTTCATTTTGATTCTTATTTTTATAAAAAATAATAAATCTATATGTACAAAATTTAAATACCAAATAGGACAATGAATGATTGAAATTAATTTAACAGTCATTCTAGAAATACATAAATCAAATTGAACACTCTAAATACAATAATGTAAAGATCGTGTCCCATTCTTTATTTGGTTTCAGTGCCCATAAACTTATTATTGGTTTACTTTCCAACGAAACCAATTGGATTCATCTATAAAGATGGGGAGGAGAGGGTCGATTTGAGGCGGGAAAAGTAGCACCTGAACCAAGTGGCAATATTTGAGGCGGGCAAAGTAGCACTTGAACCAAGTGGCAATATTCAACGAATTTCATTAATCCAATTTGTTATTGGATCGGGTTATATTCTTCATGACCACTAATCGGGGATTTTATTTGTACCTGAAAAATCATTAAGTACACCTAATTTCTGAATGCACTCTGTTAAAATTATTTACATTTGTAATTTATTCGCAATACATCCTATTTTTTTCTTCTAAATTACCTTTTTAAGTACACTTAAATAATAAACAAATAAAAAATCTCAAATTACACCATTTTGAGATAGTTTCATTCACCACAGGGTATATCAATTGATAAGAGTATATCAGTTGACCTTAACAGCTATCTAGTGGTTTCTAAGTCTATCTCATTCATCACAGGGTCGGCCATATAAGTTGAAACTAAAGCATGCCTAGAGGTTTTGGAATGGTGCTAGTTAAGGAGCATAAGGTGTACGGTTTTGGTTTCCCGTGTTTTAGTCGGGTATGGCAGAGGATTAACACTATCAAAATGTTTTGCTGGACATGTAATATTTGTAAGGTTGTGAAATGTGTGTATTAGTAAGGTTGATAGGCGCACTGTTAATTTTGTGCACATTGCGGCTAAGGCAGTTGCCCTTGGAGATTGTTAGTTGCTGGCTATTGTGTTCAACATAATTATATAAATATATCTGGAGCTTTGCATTCATGAAAAATAAATAAATAAATAGTATATCTAAATTGAAAGTAATGATATTGATAGTGGGGACATATTTTGTGAATGACAGCACGTGGCCAAGGTGATGCCAAAGTGTCAGCCGAGGTGCCACGTGGCTAGGTCATGTGCCGAGATGATTTTGGCTAGGCCAAGGTTATCTGCAGAGATACCGAAATCCGAGGTGAGCGGGTAAGGGACAAGAGTCCTAGAACAGGGAAGGATCTCAGTCTGGATAAAGATAAAGCTCTTAGAGAGTTTATCACTATCTAGTTGAGAGTCCAAGATGAGCATTGGGCCTGAGTCCATTGAAGTTAGGCCTCTACAGGGATCAGGTCAGTGTTAGCTATAAAAGCAGGGCATCCCCGTAGGTCTGAGGTATGAGAGATATACTAAAAGTAATAAGTTCTTTCTTGTGAGTTTAAGTACAATTTGATATCTTTTGAGAGATATTTGATTACTGACTTGAGCGTCGGAGTGCCCCCAGATGGACGAACCACCGCTAGAATCCTATCTTTCTGTGACAGGTTATTTGGGCTTAATCTATTCTGCCGGTGCTCTCCAGTTGAGTCCTCTGTTTGGTTGTGTGGTTGGAAATCAACACCCATAATTTGGCGCCGTTTGTGGGAACTTAGTAAAAATAGATGGCCAACGACGGACAGAAAGAGAAGATTGGGGACGACATCCCTAGTGGGAGTGGTAAACAAGCCGATCCTAATGTGGAGGAGGAAAACTATAATAAAGGACCTCGGGATCTGAATCCCGGGAAAAAGGACGTCGGCCAAGAAGAAGACGCACCGAAGAAAGCAAGTCGAGACGAGTATTACAACGAAAGTAACCTCCAGGTACGGAAAGATAGATGCTTGAGGAAGGACGACAAGATGAAGGAAATGGCAAACAAGTAAGCAGACCTACAATCAGTTGTCAACTTCATGATGTAAAACAATGTCATGCAACCACCGTTTCTATTAAAGGACACGTCAATTCTAGCGGCCAATAACAACGCCCAGAAAGGAGAACAGAAAGCAGTTCCAGTAGTCCCTCAACATGACAGGGTGAAAGAGCATTTACATCGACCCTCGCGAAAAGTCGGGCAAGGAGAGTCAATAAGAGAAGAGTCTCAGAAGACGCCTCGTACCAAGAGAACTTATGTCAAAGAACATCAGCACGTTCAGAGGAAGGAACTTTGCTTTGATACAGTGAATGAAGAGAAGTCCAAAAAGACACATAACGACACTGGGAGTAGGGTGCCAAAGAGACTGAAATCTGTTGATAGCCGAGCTCCTGGTCGGACTAAGGAGGATTTGAGAGACTACCTCTAGAGGAAGCGGCAGAATGCCGAGGTCACATCACCTATCAAACCGAGAATGCCCTTCTCAGTCGAGTTGGATAGGTTCGAGGCCCCAAAAGGTTTCATATGCCGAGGTTCTAGATATATGACGGTAAGTCTGATCCAAACTTTCATGTTAGCTTGTACCTGAATTCAATGACACTGTATACCAGGAACGAACTATTGCTATGCAAGGTGTTCCTCTTATCCTTTGGGGAAATTGCTTCGGATTGGTTTCAGAAGTTACCAAAAGGAACTGTGAAGAGTTGAGAGGGCCTGGCCGATATGTTTGTGGCCAGGTTTGTTACAAACAAGTTACAACCACTGAGGGTAGACTCCCTGTTGGTTCTTAAAATTAACGAGGGTGAAAGCCTAAAGGTTTATGCCAAAAGGTATTATGAGGTGTTTAACCGAATATTGGGATGCAACCAGGAGTTGGCGGTCGTATCGTTTAAGAACAGCCTGGAGGATGATTGCACACTTAGAAAGTCGCTGGCAAAGACTCTACCAAAGAGTATGGAGGAGCTCATGGTAAGGATCGAGAAATATGCCAGAGCAGAAAAGGATACGCCGGGAACAAAGGCACCGAAGCAGGAGAGAACAAACGGCTGGTCGAAGCGAAGCCGAGGTGATACAAGTTTTAATAAACAGGAAACAGGGTTGAGAGCTGCACATACATTTACCACAATGTTCTGGATCCCGGTCTATAAAGTTCTAGAAAGGATCAGGAACCAACTGTATTATAGAGTACCGAAGAAGATTCCTGGTGAATTCATGGAGACAAGTCTTGGGAAGCACTGTGCTTAGCACAATGAGAATGGGCACCTGACTCAGGGATGCAGAGCCCTGAAGATGAATTTGGAAGATCTGGTAAGATAGGGTCACTTGAGGGACTTGGTAGATGAGGCCAAAACAAGGGAAGAGCAGGCAAGACTGCCCCAGACACCAGCAGCAGCACCTCCACCACCACCACAACAGCAAGTAGATGGACCTCGAGTGATCAATGTGATTCACTCGAGGGTCAATAAGAACAAGATATGTGGGGAGACTCAAAGGGTGAAACACTTACAGGATGTGTATCAGGTCCAGCAAAAGAGGCCTAGGATAAACAAGTGTCAGGGACCAATGGTGTCCTTCACTAAAGCAGACCTAGACATGGTGCAATATCCATACAACGATGCTCTGGTAGTGACCCTCAAGATTGGAGAATGCCAAGTAAGGTGTATTCTGATTGACTAAGGCAGTTCTTGTGACATCGTGTATGTCAGATGCTACAAGAAGCTCAGCCTTCACCG
The DNA here is from genome assembly GCA_036172215.1 of Camellia granthamiana. Classification (NCBI taxonomy): domain Eukaryota; kingdom Viridiplantae; phylum Streptophyta; class Magnoliopsida; order Ericales; family Theaceae; genus Camellia; species Camellia granthamiana. The sequence goes on along the minus strand of CM069903.1, from coordinate 43,483,541 downwards.
AGGTGATTTGGAGCAGTCCGACAGCCTAATGGTTGGGTTTAATGGAACGCCGACATGGCCTCTGGAAGCAATAAATTTGGAGGTGCAGGCAGGCACCAAGAAGGTAAGCACAGAGTTTACAGTAATTGATACCCCCTCCTCTTACAATATTATCTTGGGAAGGCCATGGTTGCACACAATTAGAGTTGTTCCCTTAACGTTGCACCAACTATTACAATTCCCAACGGAGAATGGAATTGAGGAGGTTAGAGGAGATCAAGTGCAAGCAAAAAATTGCTCCATGGTAGCAATGAAATCCACTTGTAACGTGCGAGAGGCAAAAATAGTAGAAATTGAGGACGAAGACATGGAAGTCCTAGATGATGTCGACAAAGAACCAGCCGAGAAGAGTGAGGAAGCCTTGAAGAAGATTCTGGTCCAACAAGGGGATGAATAGCACTTCTTCCTTCTCGGCTCAGGCTTGGCCAAGAAGAAGGAAAGGGAGTTAGAGGTGTTCTTGTGAGCAAACATGGAGGTGTTTGCCTAGACGCCATATGAAATGCCTAGCATTGACTCCGAGGTCACTAGCCATAGACTCAATGTAGACAGGTCAGCTAAACCTGTCATTTAGCGAGCAAGGAGGCCGACATTGGCACATGTGGTGGCAGTAAAGGAGGAAGTGGACAAATTGTTGGAAGCCAGGGCTATTCGGAAGGTAAACTACCCAACCTGGTTGTTCAACACAGTTGTTGTGAAAAAGAAGAATAGGAAGTGGAGGGTCTACGTGGACTTCACCAGTATGAATAAAGCTTGTCCCAAAGACTGTTTCTCACTGCCCAAGATTGATCAGTTATTAGATGTCACTTCAAGGCATGGAATGATGAGCTTCTTGGATGCTTATACGAGATACCACCAAATAAAAATGTATCCCCCTGATGAGGAGAAAACCGCATTTGTCACCCCAAAAGGGTTGTACTTCTATAGAGTAATGCCTTTTAGGTTGAAAAATGCAGGAGCAACTTACCAGAGGTTGGTAACCAAGATATTCAAACATCTAATTAGCAAAACAGTAGAAGTGTACATCGATGACATGGTCGTGAAGACTAAAGAACCTGAGAATCACCTGGCCAACTTGAGGGCGGTGTTTGATGTTTTGAGAACATATCGACTCTGACTCAATGCTTCAAAATGCGCATTTGGAGTCGGGTCTGGTAATTTCCTGGGATACTTGGTTACTAGAAAGGGTATTGAGGCAAGCCTGGATCAGATCAAGGCCATTATTAATTTGAAGAACCCAACGTCGGCAAAATAGGTGCAGATGTTAACTGGAAGGGCCGCAGCCCTGAACAGGTTTATAAGCAGAAGTTCAAATAAGTGTAAACCATTTTTCAGTTTATTAAAGAAGGCCACAGATTTTTTGTGAACGGAGGAGTGCGAAGTCGCCTTAGCCGACTTGAAAAAGTACCTGACAACAGCTCCAATTCTATCAAATCCAGTGCTTGGAGAAGAACTATTCTTATACTTAGCAGTTTTAGAGCATGCATCGAGTGTAGTGGTAATCAGAGAAGAGAAAGGAGAACAAATGGCAGTATACTATATGAGTAAAACCCTAGCAAGCGCAGAGACCAGGTACTTACCGCTGGAAAAATTGACACTAGCCCTGGTAATGGCTTCAAAGAAACTGAATCACTACTTCCAAGCCCACAAGATCGTGATACTAGCTGAGCATCCTTTGAAGTCCCTATTGCAACAAGAAGATCTGACATGAAAGGTAGCTAGATGGCTAGTAATGTTAGGCCAGTATGACTTGGAATTTAGGCCCATAACAGTAATGAAGGGCCAGATTTTGGCCAACTTTGTGGTCAAGTTCATACCTGGTGCCATCCCACGTTAGACTCCAACAAGCCGTGGCTTGGGGTGCCCAAGAGAGCAGGAAGAAACCCAGTTAGGGCCAAAAAACCCCATTCAAGCAAAACAGAAGAAAGAAGAAAAACCAAAGCCCTGCGACATCTACATCGGTGACTCATTCTGCTTGTTTGTTGATGGAAGTTCAAACCGGTAAGGAGCAGGGGCAGGAGTAATGTTAGTGTCACCAAATGGGTAAATGTTAGAACAATCTATTCGTTTGGGGTTTGAGGCCTCAAACAATGAAACAGAGTATGAGGCACTGATCGTAGGGTTGAAGTTAGCAGCAGCAATGGAAACCGATGAGATGGTAGTCTTCTATGACTCCCAACTTATTGTGAATCAAGCAACATGCGAGTACACAGCCCGAGATGAAAGAATGATGGCCTATGTTAAAGAAGTTGTTAGACTACTAGTATTGATCCAGGATTGCCGGTTACAGCAAGTTAGCCGAGATGATAACAGTCATGCCGATGCCTTGGCTAACCTAGCTAGTGTAATAAAATTGGAGGAGGCAAGGACAATAATGGTTGATTATTTGTCAGTCCCAAGTGTGGAACCACTAATTACAGAGTATGAAGCAATGTGTATAGACATGGGTCCAAGTTGGATGGATGCAATAATGATGTTCCTTAGGGATGACAAGTTGCCAGATGATCGAAAAGGGGCACATAAGACCAGATTGAAGTTGATCAGGTTCAGCCTAACAGCAGATGGCCACTTCTACAGGAGATCCTTCACTGGTCCCCTTTTGAGATGTGTGCCTCCCTCCCAGGTTGAAGATTTCTTGTATGAAATACACGAAGGGATATGTGGAAGCCATGTTGGGGGCATATCACTTGCTCATAGGGCCATTACTCAAGGATATTGGTGGCCCTAAATGCAGAAGGATGCTAAAGCCTATGTTAGAAAGTGTGAGAAGTGTCAAAGGTTTGCACCTTTGATACATCAACCAATAGCTGATTTAAACTCAGTATCTAGCCCTTGGCCATTTGCCCATTGGGGCATGGATCTTGTTGGACAACTGTCCTAAGCAACTAGGCAAAGGAATTTCTACTAGTAGCAACTGATTACTTCATAAAGTGGGTAGAAGTTGAATCATTTGCGAAGATTCGAGATATTGATGTGAAGAACTTCATATGGAAGAACATCATCACCAGGTTTGGGATCCCAAGGGCAATAATAGCAAACAATGGTACACAGTTTGACAGTAAGCTAGTCAAAAGCTTATGTGCAAAGTACAAAATCAAAAACTACTACTCTACTCCAAGTTTCCCTTAGAGCAATGGTCAGACAGAAGCATCTAATAAGACTATCTTGGATGGGATCAAAAAAAGGCTGGAAGCAGCAAAAGGAAAATAGGTGGAAGAGTTGCCTAATGTACTCTGGGCATATCGAACTACGCAAGATCAGTTGGGGAATCTCCATTTGACATGGCTTATGGCACTGAAGGAGTTATCCCACTGGAAGTCAACATCCGTGGGATCAGAACCCAATGAGTAAAGAATGGGACTAATGAGACATACTTGGCCCGAGATTTGGACCTACTAGAGGAGAAAAGAGAAAGAGCAGCAATTTGACTGGAGGCATACCAGCAACAATTTGCTAGGGCTTACAACAAGAAGGTCAATCCAATAGAGTTTAAGGTTGGGGACCTCGTCTTAAGAAAGGTCATCGACAACAAGAAGGATCCTAGGGAGGGAAAACTTGGCCCAAACTGGGAGGGGCCTTATGAGATCACCTTGGTTGCCGGCAATGGGGTATATCGGCTTGAAGATACTGAGGGCAAAGAGTTCCCAAGACCCCTGGAACACTTGTAACTTGAAGTTTTTTTATCATTAGTTTTTCGTTTTTGCAAAGTTTATATCATAATCTTATTAGCTGAAGTAATAATAAAATGTTAGTTTGATTTTTTTTTTTTTTGAATTAGAAATTTGTGCGATGTTTCCGAATGAAACATGACAAATAACTTAGACTTCTTATATGGCAGAGTTGAATGATACTTGCATATAATAGAGTTGAACTAAGTTAGCGATGTTTCTGAATGAAACATAACGAATAACTTAGACTTATTATATGGCAAAGTTAAATTATACTTACATATAGTAGAGTTGAACTAAATTAAACTTGACTTGCCATGTCGGCAGAGTTAAACCTAGAATAGAACTAAGTGTGCTTTAGTTGGATTAACAAAGAAACCAAGGTTGAACACCTCGGCTAGTCTTTGTTTGAATCTGACTTCGGAGAAATACTATAAACACATATTGTAAACTTAAGTAGAACTTAAGTTCACATTAGGGGGCAAGGAGCTGGAATGATAAATAAACTTAAGAGTTTGGGACTTGTTAAAATTTCAGAAAAATTTACAAGTCGAAGTTAGCCGAGGTAACAATGAAAAGTATCCGAGGTACTTATTACCCGAGATAACCAACTAGGTTGCCAAGCTTGGAAGGGTTAGAAGGGTGAAGTTTTGATAGAAAACAGTAAGTGGAAGTAAAGAAGCAAGTATACTAAATAAAGTTTAAAGAAACAGCACTTGTAAAAATGTTTCAAGACATTTTTAAGTGTTAGCTTAGGCATCTCACTTGTTGGCCAACACAAAAAGTAAGGGTATATCAGAGGTACTTTGTCCCGAAGTGATTGCACAGTTAAGGTGTACTTTGAAAAATTAGGAAAATATTCTAAGTATAAGGAAACATACAAACATACAAGGCATAAAGAGAAAAGCAGTACAACATATAGCCAAAGGAAAGTATGCATTCATAGAAAAAACTATGTCAAAGTTAAAGGCACTTCGACCTGACCAAAGAAACTACTTGTTCGAATTACAAATGGGCACATCGACCAAAAGAAAAGCTCAGATAGCAAAATATTACAACTGTTCAAAAGTAAAAAGAAAAAAAGTAAAAAATGAAGAAAATCCTAAGTTCATGCATTTTTCATAGTCTGCCCTATCTCAGCAATTGGCGTTGTGTCAGCCTCGGCAGGCAGCTGGGCAGACCTTTCAACTTGGACCTCGGCGTCGATCTCACGCAAGATGTCATCCAGGCTCTTGTTGGCAGTCTCAACCTCGGCCTCGGAAGTGGTCTTTTAAACCTTATTCTCTTCATCCTAAGTCAAGTCTAGGACTTACTCATTCAGAGTTGGGGATTTGGCCCTAGCAGAACCTTCGGCACCGGTTTTGACCTCGACTTTTTCATCCCCCTCAGCCTCATCCTCAGATTGGCTTGGAGCGGGAGGGAATGGCATGACAAGTTGGCTTTCGTCCTAGAGAGGCGAGTCGTCAGGGATAGCCAACTCCTTCAAAGCAGCCATTCAACCAAGGGTATAACCCTTGTTGCATGCCTGTTTAACTTGCTTTTTGTATTCATCATTGACGTCGGCTGCCCCTTCTGTCACGACCCAAACCTGCCCTTATAGGTTTAGCATTGTAATCGGCCAGTAATCCTGGGATTACCAAAGGCCTCTTAACATAATACAATATAACTAGGGACTGCGGAAGCAAATATACAAAGTATTCATAGTCCATAGAGCTGTGCAGACATACCTGTGGTAGAAATTTAAAACCTTATAAAATATATATGCGTAATGTCACATCGATATAAGTCTGGCAATGTCGTGTAAGCATTATAAGAGGGACTTAGTCCAGATTACAAAAAAGAAAAATAAGACAAAACACAAATGTTCTTAGTGTTACACAAAATAACCCTTGATATGGTCCGCAAAACTTGACTTTATGCACGGGAACCTCCCTGGAAGGCACATTGGATGGCTTGACAATACAGAACTTAGGCCTTCAATTCTAGGCCTAATCACCTATTTGGTCACCTACATACATAAATAACACGGTGAGCTGGTGCCCAGTGAATAATAACAAAGTAAAGGTTTTCATGTATGATGTCCATGCAGAAATAGAGTCTTATATATGTTTAGATGTCGAAGCAGGCACATATTCATATACGTAGTCATATTCGTATTCAAGGTTCGTTCATTACATGTTATAGTGCGTGGCACATCCTTTAGTGTTAACAAACCCAATGACCCATGAGGGGATGGCCGTGAAGGCATTCCGATGACCCACAAAGGGACAGCCATAAGGCATTCCGATGACTCATGTGCACAGAGACGTTTCCGATAACCCATGAAGGGACGACCACAAAAGTATTCCGATGACTCGTGTGCACACAGACGATTCTGATGACCCATAAAGGGACGTATATCATATGTTGCTAAGGATGCCATGAATACATTTCAGAAACTTGGATAATCATTCATTCATATAAAGCATAGCATTTTAGAAAACTGATCATTTCATATCATCAAAAAATAATTAAAATCAAACATAATTTTACAGAACTGTTACTTACAGTGGTTTGTGTTATCACTAAGCCTCGGACGCCACCTAAACAAAACACATAACAAAAGCACAATTAAAGCACCACTTCATTTTAATTCAGTTCTCTTTATGTGTTTTTAGCTTATTTCATGACTATGTGAGTCCAAATGGTGCCTAAGAACACTTGGAGTGGCATGAGGATGCAAAGTTAGTCAAAATTTGCTGAAAATAGGGTCTCCGCTCGAGCACAACTTCCTTCGCTCGAGCGGGGGTTCAAAAATAAGGGTAGTCGCTCGAGCGTAACTTCCGTCACTCGAGCGGTCTGCAAACTTGGCAAAAGTACTAGTTGCGTAAAATTTTCATTCGACAGTCACTCGAGCAAAAAACTGAGTAAAAGGGTCCTCGTTCGAGCGCCAGTTTGGTCGCTCGAGCGACCTATAAAATTTTGTAAAACTTCTGGGAGCTTGATTTTCATGCTCGAGCGACACTTTCCTCACTTGAGCAAACAGTGCGAATTCTAGAATTTCCAGAACTGTGTTTGAACTTCAAAGTTGATATTCTAAAGGTTCCAAATTCGTGTTTTAGGCACAAAAACATGGGAAAACTTTATAAAACTTGGAAACATAGTTAATTTAGAACCAATTGCTCAAAATCATGAGCCAAATTCCCAAAATCTAGCTTAAACCATGAAGTTGAAACCATGCAATAGAGGAACTCTTTAATCTCTTTGTAAAACTTGACCAAATGGTATGAAAAGTGTAGGAACATGAAAAACTCCTCAAATAAATGTATGAGGGTTCCATGCATGTAGAGAATTTCATGGAATTCAAACTCAAATTGGTGCTTCACGCATGTATGTATGCAATTATGCTCAATTCTTCTATAACCAAGATGATCCTAGCATATACCTTCTAAATTCATGCAAGTGGTCTCATAACTTGGTGAATTCATTTCTTATATGGATTATCTACAAGAATTGAGTGTGGTTTCCATACCTAGAGTTAAATTCAAGTGCAATCCTAGCTCAAATCTTCAAGTCTTCCACAAATTTTCTACAAATTCTTATTTCTCTCTCTAAGGTGTTTAGTTCTTCCTCTCCCTTCCTCAAAATCTCAGCCAAATCATGTATAAGTGAGGTCATAAGCTTAATGGACCTATTTATATGGTATGATTAGCTTAGCCTAATCAAGGTTGATTAAGGTTAATTAATTAGGCTTACTTCTAACTAAGCTCAATCAGTTTATTCTAATTATTTTGATCCAAATCAATTTTCAATTGAAGTTGCTATAAAATTTTAAAAATCTCAAATAACATAAACCAAGTCAATTTCGGAATCGGATGCCGACAAGGCCTTCAATTCACAGAACAAAACAACAATCCAAACAGATATTTTTACATTAGACAGATATAAGCACAAATAATGCAACACATGTAATTTCCTCAGAATTTCACCTTAATTACTTATGCTTAAGCATAATTAATCATGGTTAGCCAGCTAATCACTAGTTAGGGTTATTACACTTTTGGCATAGGCCTTCTCATCCGTCTTCTTTATCTCGGGCGCCTTGGTGGCAAGCACCACTTGCAGTTCTGTTTGGGCTTAGGCCTCCTTTTATTTGGCTTCTTTTGTCTTAGCCTAGGCCACCTCTACAACATTTTCCGCAGCCTCGATGCGATCCTTGGCTTTGCTTTAGGCCAGTTAGGCAGCTTTTGCCTGGACCTGCAAGCTTCAGATGCGAACCTCGGCCTTGTTAAGTGAAGACAAGAGCTTGGCTGCCTCCTTCGTTTTGTGGGTCAGTTCTTTCTTGAACTCATCAGTCATGATTGCAAGGGAGTGACCCTACTGGATAGCTTGCAAAGATGAGAAAAAAATTCGTTAAGTATAAGAACCGGAGTTGAAATTAAACCAAAAGTTACAAGTGTTGAGACTTACCAAAGCACAGTGTTGCATCATCATCGCATAGTTTTCGTACTCGGAAAGCTTGACCATCCTATTGATGTTAGCTGGAAGTAGAACGACGGCGGAAATAGCAGCACCGACTTTCAGATTGTCGAGAGCACTGTCCCCGGCTAGAAGAGGTCGGTCTCCGACATTGACCGATGGGGTCCAAGGAGCGTCAGCACGAAAAACAGAAGGCTCAGGCTCAAAAGACCCCCTGGACTTCGACTTTTTAGATCTCGATTGATCAGACGCCTCGGCCTCTACAGGCCTCTTCTCGGTAAATGCAGACTTCTCTGTTTCAGCCAATTTTGAAATTGGCACTGTGTCTTCCGACTCTACCTCAGTGGCGCTGGGTTTGGCCTTAGCCCTTTTAACCCTTTTTGTCTTGAATTTTTGCTAAGATTGAGAAGAAGATGAGGAGTGGACCGACACCACGCTGGGAATGTCGGCAAGAAAGTCTTCCGAAATGATTTTTGCACGGCCCATTTCTTCGACAGTAGTAGCAACGGTGACTTTGGTACCAAAACGGATTACTGGAAGTGCAGTAGGTGGGTTTGCTGGATTGTAAGTCGACGCCTCAGAGTTTTGACATTTACGGCTACAAATTCTGCCTGCTGGTATATTTGGTGGAGCTCGGCATTGGTGCTGGCACTGAGTTGGAGGAATCAACTGAGGGGCAGAAGTGGATGGGTGGTCAACTGGGTCAAAGGTGGAGGCCTGATCTAGCCTTGGAGATGAGGCTGTTGGAGGAGTTGATGAAGAAGGTCGCGTTTTGCTTTTTTGGGGAATGGTGGGCAGAGGACTTCTATACGTGGTGATAAAGTTAAGAAGGACTAGAGCCTTGCGCACTTCAATTGGCAAGCCAAAAAGAAGCACCAGATCCTTACTTGGCACGTAGTATTGGTGAAAGTCCTTTTCGGGCTGAGGAAGGGCAGTAAAAACACAAAGAGAACATTAGAAACAGAAAGATAAACAAGTAAGGCAATTGTGAAAAGGACTTTGGGAGGGGACTAGGTCCTTACCCTTGTTATCTCTAAAAAATTTGCGGCGCAGGCAAAAGAGGTGGAGTTCATCATCTGGTGTGAACTCCTAATTGCCCGAGACAATTAGGTAGTCATCTACCGCACTCTTATTAGAATCTGGGATGTCAGCTATCATCTTGTATTGTGTAGATCTCGACTTAAGGTAATAGGTATAGCCTTTGGGAGTTTTTAAACTACACATGGTGTAACAATACTGGATGTCACTGAGGGTGATTCTAGCATTTTGCCGACGTGCCAGTTCAGAATGCCATTGATGATCCTAAAAGAGTTAACGGCTAGTTGCATGGGATTGAGTTTATAGTAGTGGAGGACTTCCCTAAAGAGGATATCTAGGGGAAACCTAACTTCTCCTTCAACAATAGAAATGACTAGAAATGACATGTAATCCTGGCCAGACATAATTGAGTCGTTCTACCCAGCCAATCTCAGATGGACATTGGCCGGGATGGAAACTCTTGCCGGAAGTACTCTAGTTTGGTTGGGCTATCTACCTTCCACCTAAACATACCCATAAGGTCGACCTAGTAAAGTTAGAGCAAGATCTCAGGAAAAAGTTAGTAGTATAGGTTTAAAAACCTCGGCTAAATCCTAAACAACACTGGTGCAAGGGTTTTTGAAGATCTAAGGGGAATTTGTTTCAGTTTTTCCTAAATATGGGTCTAAAGCAAATCCCAAGCCTATGGTCTATGCAAATGAACAAAAAATTCGAAGGCAGAATCTGGAAACAGAGTAAGAAGACTAGACAAGAAATATAATTCAAAAATCAAGATTGAAGTAAAAAACAGATATACACATCCAAAACTTCAAGTCACTGAGTGAGTGTGTGAAGAACAGTACACGGATTCAAGATTCAAAAAATGGAAATGATGACAAGAACATGACGAGGGAAACGGCATACGACAATAGGCAATACGCATACATAGCAGATTTGAAACAAATCACAAATGAAAAACTGAAGTTAAAGAGAAAGAAATTGTGTAACTTACTGAATAAGACCAAGAATAAGAACGCCGGAGTAAGGTGCGCCGGAGTCAGACAATGCCTTAGGTCAAGATGGAGTAACAGAGAATTCACTGGAAAAGGCAGTTGCAGAGCTTTGGAGGTTCAAAAATGGAGGCTTTTTAGAGAGAGAGAATCTAAGTGTGAAGAAAGGACGAGAAAGAATGTGAAGTGAGAAAACGAAGAGAGAGAAAAAGGGTTTTTGTTAAAAGCTGAAAATGCGGCAAAAGGAAATGAATATGCCTTGGACGATGTGTCTGTCAGGCAGCGTGCGCAGAAGCGACGTGACTTGATGGCGCATGTCAGGTACGAACCAATGAAAGAAGGATGCGTGACAGAAATGGTTGAGAAAACCGTGCGTGATAGCTCATGCGTAGATAAAACTCTTGGAGTTCATGATTTAATGAAGCAAAAACCTCGACTATAGGAACGATCTCGGTCAGGGAACTTAAAGAACGTGGTTCTTGGTTCTTAGTCATTGATAAAGATAGACAGTTGAGTCTTGGAAAATTGAAACCGATGAGTCATAATCTCCGTCGAAGGAAGAATGAATTTTAGCCTACTTAATATATGAATAAGCGATATAGGTTCCATCACCTCAGGTTATCGAGGTAATAGAACCCAGGGGTAGTTGTAGGAACATATTTTGTGAATGACAGCACGTGGCCAAGGTGACGCTGAAATGTTAGCCGAGGTGCCACGTGGCTGGGTCATATGCCGAGATGATCTGGGCTAGGCCAAGGTTATCTACAGAGATACCGGAATCGGAGGTGAATGGATAAGGGACAAGAGTCCTAGAACATGGGAAGATCTCAATCTAGATAAAGATAAACCTCTTAGGGAGTTTATACCTATCTAGTTGAGAGTTCAAGATGAGCATTGGGTCTGAGTCCATTGAAGTTAGGCCTCTACAAGAATCAGGTCAGTGCTGGCTATAAAAGCAGGGCACCTCCGTGGGTTTGAGGTATGGGAGATATACTAAGAGTAATAAGTTCTTTCTTGTGAGTTTAAGTACAATTTGTTATATTTTGAGAGATATTTGATTACTGACTTGAGCGTCGGAGTGCCCCCGAGTAGACGAACCACCGCCAGATTCCTATCTTTCTGTGACAGATTATTGGGCTTAATCTATTCTGCCAGTACTCTCCAGTTGAGTTCCCCGTTTGGTTGTATGGTCGGAAATCAACACTCACAAATAGTAATAGTAAGTTTTGGTGGGATGGATTAGAGTTTCAGAGTAAGAAAAAAGATGATTAAAAGAGTTTATATTGAAGAATACGCACAAATAGTTTGAATGTATCATAAATTTTTTTTATGTATTATCCTTAGTCAATTTATATTCAAAATAGGGGTATTTATACCCAAGTCATAATTTATGAACTTATATTCCATTAAGTCTTAACTAAGATTTTTTGAACCTTCAAATCTTATTAAATTTTTAATAATCAGAATTGCCCTTCAAATAATGATTGTTCATCATTTATAATTATCTATAAAGGAATATAATGATTTGACACTTATTATGATTTTTAAAATTTTAAAACATCATCTTTCAAATTGACAAAAACTAACAAAAAAAAAAAAATTATGTACAACAAAAAAAAAGTAATTTGGAAAAAATTGAATTATTTTTTTGTGCAAAACTAAAAATTTTGTGTCTAAAGAGCATGATGATAGAAAATTGATGTGCAAAATTAGGAAAAAAAAAAACTGTAAAAATGAAAATTTTGATAATGTTTTCAGTTTTAAAATTAGATTTTTTGGATAGTTGAATCAAACCAATAAATGAAAGTGCAAAAATATTTAACCTCATGCTTTATTTTTTAAATCAGTTAGTGAAACAATTATCTAGAATATTACTATACAAAATTGATAATATTCTTAGTTTTAAAAATTTTAAAAAATTAATAATATTCTTAATTTGACTAAATAATACTTATTAATTCAAAAAAATTTTGATAAGACCTGAGTTAATATAATATTAATTCAAAATTTTTTTGATAAGACTTGAGTTAATATAATATTTATAAATAATAAATATGATAGAAATTAAATGCAAATAGAATCCCCACATAGAAATTAAAATTTAGTTATTATTATTTAAGTGCAAATAGAATCACCACTGATCCGATCAGGTTCGTTATTGGATTCATCTAATTATTACAAGCAAATTCAACAGCAGTGCGAGACAAGTGAGGAAGATGGAGAAGTGCAGAGCTACTCATAGTCTGCTCAGGCACTACTCAAGAAACCTCTTTGACTATCGATCATCGAACCCTAATTATCAGTATTCAAACCGATTTCCAGGTACTCTTCTATTTTTATGAGGATAACTAACACTGTTTTAGAGTTCAATACACTGAATTTTATGAGGAATTTAGTAGAATTCTGTTTTATTTCCTTGTTAGCTTTTGACAATTTTGCTACTGAACCACCCATTTGGTACTTGTTTGATCTTTGAAATTAAGAAGTAAAAGGTGAAAAGAAAAGGAAAGGGTTTATGAGATATAAAGTGGTTACTGAATGAAGTAGGGCATGAGAGCGGTGGTGGTTTGGATTGCCATTGCTGTTGCTAGGAAGAGGCAGATTATGAGCTTCTTTGGAATACCCATTTTTGCTGTGGTGTTAAAGACGAAATAGTTGTTGTGGTTTCTGTAATTCAAAGTTGTTTGTAGTGTTGATTAGGGGTTTGTTTTTTTTTCTTTTTTCTGATGAGTGAAGAGAGATGGGTTGGGGATTGTGTGTGTGTGTGTGTGTGTTGTGGGGGGGGGGGGGGGGGGGGCGGCGAGAGAGAGAGAGAGGTGATTCTGGATATTTTGATGAGGTCGGTTTTTGGTTGCATGAAGTGTGTAGGCAGTGTGAGAGAAATTTATAGAGTTCTAGAGAGGGAGAGAGAGTTCAAAATAATTCTTTGGATCCGATATATATTGGATGATGTGGGACCATGGTAAAATTGCTAGTGAGATCATGCCACGAGTTCAGTAATTCTTGGCATTAGGCATTTTTCTATGGGGAATGAATAAAATTATACGCACCAATTGATATATCAATTAGTGTATTAATAAATGTAGCATAATTTTATTGATTTTGAGTTTTTATAATTTGTATAATCAGTGAGTTAATAGTTTTGAATTTATAATACTATATCATGTGTTAGCACACTAATTAATATACCAATGGGTATGTGTTGCACCATTGAAGGGAAATTATATATGCGTGACAGACAAATTTTTTTTACACAAACATCACAGTTTTTCACTTGCACTCATTACAAAATCACTTGCACCTCACACGTTTTGGTAATTTTTTTCTCTGTCCCACTGTACTATAATTCTCCCTTTTTCTAAAGACAGTCGCTTCTCTCTCATCCGAGATCGGATTGGTACGTGTTGTTGGCCTTTTGTGAACTTACCATGAAGCCCATATCGATTATTCGATCGTTCAATGTATGGAGCATTTCATTACTTAAAAAAAATTATATTGGTCGGATATTGATAATCTCTTGATCAAATCAAATTTGTATCAAGAGTAAGTAAAATTTTAATTTATCAGTGGGATGGTTTTATAATTTGTCATAAGCTGTTACAAACGCATAAAGCCCAAGTGCATGTACTTGTATTTATCAATGTGCTCATGATTTCAGGAACTTTCATAATTACCAGTGATATGTTCATGAACTAGAATGTCACTGACAACTATTTAAATCTATTATAAGCTATGGGATACAATTCCGGGATACAGATATGACATGATATGGAACGTTGATACGGAAAATTCTAATAAAGTAGGATACAGATAGGTTAAGGATATGATGAGATATATGTAAATGTATATCATGTATGTAAATAAATATTATTTTTGTTATAACATATTTGTAACAAACTATTTGTCTTTAATTGTCTATCAAATATTCTCTATTCAAATTTACAAACTGTTCATTTCACATAGAAAGATTAAGGTTATGTTATGTGAACCAAATTTGACATGCTTTAGTCTCACTATTTCCAATTCTTTTTCTCTAAGTATTATGTAAAGTATTGGAAACTGTTCTTTCATTTATTAGAACAATTATAAATCTAATGCTACACAAGAAATGTTTTATCTTTTTAATTTCAAGATAGGTTGGATATTTAGAGTATCTAGAAGGTACTTGATACTTACACAAATTAAATAAAATTTAATTTCTAAACATGGATGCTTTTAATAAGTATCGCATACGTATTTTCAAGTATTTGAATAGTATTGGTATATGATATGGGTATGATATGAATATGACTCTTATATAGAAGTATCCATACTTCATAGATTTAAACTGTACGTCGAATCCTAATTTTTGAAAAAGATGTGCACTTATCATTTTTTTTTTTTTTTGACTAAAAAGTTTCAGGTTTCACATATCATTTTGGTAGAACTTCCAGACTACCCGAACCATTTCTTGCACATCCTGAGCGAAATCTTCCACCATATGTCAATTCCTTGAGGGAGTACATAGGTAGTGGCCTTAGTTCTGCAAAAAAAATTGATGGGCATACTCACAGAATCCATTGTAGATCCTTTGGTTCAGTGGCGACAGTAACGCAGAGGAATCCATTGTTTTCGACCATAAATGATAATGATATCACCCACTTTAAGGAAATTTTAGGGGAGAAAAATGTAGTTCAGGACGAAGAGAGGCTGCTTGACGCAAATACAGATTGGATGCGGAAATACAAAGGCTCAAGCAAGCTTCTGCTTCAACCTAGGAGCAATGAGGAGGTTCACATCTTTCTTTTCTGGGAGTTTTAGCTGCTTGTTTTTACTACCTGTTAATTGTTTGAGAGTTTCAGTTTCATCATGTTCCACATCCTTAAGATTTAGACTTTTGAACAATGGAGATTATGCTATTTGGGTGTACATGACCCTTCAAATAACTTTCTTTCAATTTATTTTATTTTTCACCCCCTTTTGTGGTGGGAAGGTAAAAAGATGGTTAGGGATGTGCATGCTTTTGTTCTTGTAAAATAAGTTCAGGTAATTCATGGCTTATTCCTGGCTTATTCCTGGTGAGAATTTCATTTTTGAAAGACTAAGAATAAAGAGTAGAAAATCTCTGGTTCCTCAGCTTTTCCTTACAAGATTCCATTTCAAGCTTCCTACTGTTCTTTAGCTTCATATAAAAAAAATATGATCCATTTTTATGTATTGTTGCAAAGAAATCATAATTTTTTCCAAATGCATCTTGACTGATGAATCTTCAATGTACAAATATTTTCGATTGAGTCATGAGTTTATTGGTGTATAGTGCAAATGAAAGCCAATATGAATTGAATGGCCCCATTTTTATCTTTAGAGTGTTTGGAGGCATTAAACCGTCATCTAGGATGTGACAAGGAAAGAAAACAGGAACCTTCACTAGAACAGATGGCATGAGATTTTAGGTTTCCTGGATATGACACAATTTAATTTACTTATAATCAATTTCTGTGGTGCTGTTATTTTCTTTTTCTTTCTCAATTGATTGCTAGTGCTGATTTGTCTTGCAAAATTGTTGTTATTATTGTCACTGTATCTGTTTTTTTGCAGGTTTCTCAGATTCTTAAATACTGTAATTCCAGAAGTCTGGCTGTTGTTCCCCAAGGTGGAAATACAGGTCTTGTAGGGGGAAGTGTGCCTGTTTTCGATGAGGTATTATAGTTGAGCCTGCAGTGATCAATAACCTTTCTGTAACCTGATGGCTGTGGTTGCTACTAGTTGATTTAGGTGATCAATGCTTTTAAACCAAATTGTCTTCATTTAACCAATTTAGTCATTGCAAGCATCCTTGTGTCAGATATGTAGGAAAATGTGTGTGTAGCCTCAATATTTTGTTGGGGAAGCTGATTGAGATATTTGGTTATGTATCATGATTTAATTTAAGGTCTAATATGTTTATTTAATACCAGTGTGGATTGGCATGGCTCTGCGTATAAAATGTGAACATAACTAGTAAACATGCTGAACTTTTTTAGTATTTAAAAAATGAAAATAAAAAATCCCTATGTTTGCTTCTATGAGTACTAATGTGTTGTCCATATTACTTTATTAAGATTACCAGGGTGTCCACTTTTTAGGTTGTCAACACCAATGTTCCCTTTTCTTTTAGACAGACTTGCACAGAGAAACTTTTAGTAATAAGTAAGGATGAAAGGTAAATCACCTAAGAAACTGAAGACGAGTTTTATAACCCTTAACAAATCAATGAGAGACGAAGCATTGCTGGTCCAGGCTGCTGGGAGGGGTGGATTTGGTGTAGACGTAACCTCTAATTCCATTTCCACAAAGTGGTTTGCCCTTGGATTACATGCTTGACACCCTATGAGTAACTGCCACAACATTATATTATTGTTGATTTCTGCATGGCTAAGCATGTTTTTTTTACCGTACCACACCTTGTAGTTGTGCTTGCATCTCTTTATACCTAAGATCAAATAAGCTCAACTCTAATTGTGAAATCAGCTAGAACTCGCTGATCTTGTGGTCTCAGCCTCATGTGTGTAGCATTTTGCAGGTTAAGTTTGGTCTGGGTTGAACTTATAACCAAAATTATCCTTTCTTCAACATAATAGAGAGTATAAGCCAAAATTAGGAATTGAACCTCGTTGAAAATCAAACATTTGGCTCAGTTGTGCCAGTCTGACCATTGTAATGTTATTATGATACAAATTAAATTCCATGAGCTACACAAAAAGTTAAACATATAGCTGGCTACTTTAGGTTTGGTTGTGCTTGGGAGGAGATTAATTTAGAGCCAATATACATTAGCTCACGATCAAGCTTTTCAAAACCTATCATGCCATGATGGGCCTGAGTTTCAGCTGAATGGGCTGATCTTGTAGTGGCTGGCCAGTACAATTTTCCCTATACACTGGAATGATTGTTCATGGATACATGTGAACATAGATATGTCTAGAAAGAACTAATTTCCCATCTGATTATTGTATAAGATACTACAAACTTTTAACTGTTTCTGTTGATTTCTCTCTCTCTGAATGTGATCAAATAACTTTGCAGGTAATTATCAACATGGGTTCCATGAATAACATCATTTCCTTTGACAAGGTAGAAATTCACCCCTAAATGGTATATGTGTTTAAATCTTTTAAGTTTTACCCCATCACATTATATATTAATTTAATGAAAACTTCTTCCTCTAGGATTTTGTCAGTGGATTGTGCCGTTAGCTATCACTTCTCCCATTTTTGTTTTGTTATGTTTTGTTTATTTATTTTTTTGCCACTGCATTGTGTCTTAAGGAAATAGGTTTTTTCTCACTACCTAGCTAAGAAGCATGGACACAGACACATGACACGACTCGGATACGACACGGACACGCCAACACGTTAATTTTCAAAAAATGAAAGACACGACAGGTGGGGGACACGCATGAAATATGTAATTTTATATATTTATTATATGTTATATATATGAATATATTATTCAAAGATAATAAAAAATGTAATATGATACTAATTTCTATAAATTTATATGGTTTTTCTTTTATTATTGTATCTTAAGTTATTTTGTTTAAACTTATAATTACTTTCACATGTGTCCAATCGATAGACACGTATGTTTATGCGATTGACACGTGTATCCTCCAAGTGTCCAAAGAGTGTCTGGGTCTTTAAAAAAATAAAAAAAATAAGACATGTTTTGAAGAGTGTTGGACACGTGTCCTAAGAGTGTCCAAAGAGTGTCGGTGTTCGACACGGACACGACACGACACGGATACGTCACCTTCTTAAAAGTGTCCGTGCTTCTTAGCTACTTAGCATTCTCACAGTTATTGTGAACCTAAGCTCTTCCAACCTTAACATTTGTTGTCTTTGTTTTGCAAGTTATGGTGAAAAATTTACTGCTTTTAATGTTCTCGAATGTTATCACATATGTCCACTTCTCTGTGAAGTGACTCACCTCTGCCAATTTTTAGGTAAGCGGTATCTTGGTATGCGAAGCAGGATGTATATTGGAGAACCTGATTTCTTTCCTCGATAACCAAGGGTAACTGTCTACTGACCATTACCCTTTCTTTTTTTTTTTTTTGTTTGACTGGCATATAAGATCTAGAATTTTATCAAAATAACAAGATTACATTTTAATAAATTACAACTATTATGAAACTTTTAAATCCTGTGTGGCTGTGTGTCATAATCTTCCTTGTTCCTTTTAAAGAAAGGAAGCTTTAATCTTATTAATCGCATGCCTTCGAGTGTCCTCCAGTTTCAACACCCTCTTGACCTTCTTCACCGCACTTCGATTCGCCTTGTTTCTCTTCCACCTAAGGTCTTTGGTTGTGTCTGCTTTGTCCATTCCATTCCCCTCGTTCTATTCGCAGCAAACTTGATCCCAAGGCCCTGCGGTGTATTTTTCTCAATTATGCCTCTACTCAAAAAGGCTATTGGTGCTATGACCCTCACACTCACAAGGTTTATGTTTCTATGGATGTCACGTTCTGTGAGTCTGAGCCATTTTTCCCGGGATCATCTCTTTAGGGAGAGGTTTCTATTCCAGAAGAGATTGGCTTTCCGGATTCTATGGTTTTTCCTTCCAGTGGTTGTGAGAGGGAGGGTGAGCCATATAGTGAGGAGGAGGTGATTCCTTGTGTTCAAAGGGAGTCTTTGTGTTCAGGGGGAGTCTAGTCGGTTGGATAGATCCGATCTCAAGACCTACTCTCAATGACAGAGGGAACAAGTGCCTGATGTGCTGCCAAGCCAATCATTTCCATCTCCAGATTCAAGTAATGAGTCATTGGTTTCTAATTCTCCTATCCCTGCTAGTGATGTTCATAAAGTTGATGATCTGGATGTTCCTATTACTATTAGGAAAGGAGTTAGATCTTGTATTCAACATCCTATATCTTGTAAGTTTATAGAAGAGAAAGAGTTTTAGCCTTCGTTCCCTTTTATATTAATAATATGGAGTAATTACAGGAGTGTCATAAGGCATAATATATGGGCCAAACCATTACACCAATCAAGGGAATAAAGAAGAAGAAAATACAATCACATATTTCGTATCCTAAATTGTTTTCTATTCTAATACTCCCTCTCAAGCTGGTGTGGAGATATTTTACATGCTCAGCTTGTTGAGAATGCGATGAAATGGTTTGCTCCCTAGCCCTTTGGTGAGAATATCTGCTAGTTGGTCTTCAGTCTTCACAAATGGAATACATATGATGTCACTAGTGAGTTTTTCCTTAATGAAGTGCCTATCAATCTCCACATGCTTAGTTCTATCGTGTTGAACTGGGTTATGAGCTGTGTTGATTGCGGCCTTATTGTTACAATATAGTCTCATGGAGTCAGTCTCATGGATTCTCAAGTCTCCCAACAATAGTTTAATTCATAGTAACTCACATACACCCTGAGCCATAGCCTTGAATTTTTCCTCAGCACTAGATCTAGCCACCACATTCTGTTTCTTACTTTGTGATGTGACTAGGTTGCCACCCACAAATGTGCAGTATCCGGAAGTTGATCATCTGTCAGTGACTGATCCAACCCAATTTGCATCAGTAAATGCCTCCACACTGAGATGGCCATGTTTAGAGAAATAGAGACCGTTTCCAGGAAAAGACTTCAGGTATCTCAGGATTCTCATAATTGCCTCCAAGTGGGAAGTTCTAGGAGCATGCATAAACTGACTCACAATACTCACGGCAATGGCAATGGCAATGGCAATGTCTGGACGTGAGTAGAATAGGTATATAAGCTTGCTGTTACAAGGTCAATTTTTGTTTCAAATTTCCAGCCTATAATGGCACTAAGTTGGACACTTAGTCTCAGCCAATTATGAATACACACACACACACAAAGTGTTATAACGAATAAGAGAATAGGCAACAAGAGATTACAGGAAAATTCCCAACTTTTATTAATTGCACCAACAATATAAAGGATGCCTATGGAACTCTTACAAAACACTTAGTTAATTTTCGAGTTCCATGGCTATGCCTAAAATAGGCTTACAATCAGTTACAATCTTACAACCAACATTACAAGGAAAGCATGCCAAGTGGCATGGCAGTTGACACCCCCAACTGCCTAGGGACTTAGGAACATTTCTGGACATAATTGCTATTAACTGCTGCTATCTTTCAGCCTTGCTTCCTGAAGTCTAGCCTTTCCTTGTCTTTGCCCAACATGGGTAACTGCTGCCAACAGACAAGCATAACTGCCAATAACTACTGTGTTGTTTGCCTCATCAAGTCAGCCACAAATTTGGTTGTCTTGGCCCCCAGACCAAGTATTGCCTACTGATTGCTTTGAACCCCCAAGTATGCTACAGCCCACATTCGGGTCATGTTAATGCCTTGCATTTGTGCAACTGCTGCCCATACTTTGGCCAAGGGTTGTGTGCTGGTGCTTCAGCACTTAGCCAACTTTTCACCTTGTTGTTTTGGCATGCCACCATCATGCCAGTGCCTTGGCTGGACATTGGTGCAAGGTGCTGCCAATGCCAGCCATGCAGCCTTCAAGTAGAAGGTGCTAACAAACTACACCCACTAGAAGAAGCCAACGTCCTTGTTGGTAGGGTCTTCAAGTACTCTTGGACTTGTTTTTCAAATTGCCACAATGTTACATCATTTTCCTAACTTGCATCTGATTCTGAGGAACCCTTCCACTTTATTAAGTAATGGGTCCTTCGATTCTTTTTGCTTTGACCCTCGGTCTTGTGATCAAGAATCTGTTCCACTTCCTTGTCAAACTGTTTTCTGATCACCGGGGGTGCTCTTCGAGCTTGTTTCCTTGTCAAGTTTGTTTGATCCTCATGAAAAGGTTTCAAAAAACTAACATGGAAAGTTGGGTGGATTTTCAAACGATCAGGCAACACTAGCCTGTATGCAACATTGCCCACACGTTTTAAGACTTCAAAGGGGTCATCATATTTTGGAATTAACCCTCGGTGCACTGCCTTACTGCTTATCTTCTTCCAAATTTGTGGAGTAAGCTTCAGTAGCACTTTGTCACCCACTTTGAACTCTAAGGGTCTTCGCCCTTTGTCAACATACTTCTTCATTCGTTTGCTTGCTTTGGCCAAACTGTCTTGTGCTTCTTCCAACAATTCTTGTTTGGTCCTTGCAAAACGGTATGCTGCTGGACATCTACCACCAGAGCCTGTTTTAGCCACTTCGCGAGGAGTTAGGGGTTGCTGCCCCGTGGCCAATTCAAACGGACTCATCCCGATTGCAGATGATCTATGTAGATTGTAGCAAAACTGTGCGCTGTCTAACAATTCGACCCAGTTCTTTTGACTTGCGGTCACATAATGTCGGAGATACTCCTCCAGCAATCCATTCATCCTCTCGGTCTGGCCATCTGTCTGAGGGTGATTTGCTGTGGAGAACTTTAATTCGGAACCCAGCAAATTAAAGAGCACAGTCCAAAACCTTCTCGTAAACCGGGTATCCCTATCGCTTATTATGTCATCAGGCAAACCAAAGTATTTTACAACATACTTATAAAATAAATCAGCAGCAATATCAGCGGGACAAGCATAAGGAGCAGGGATGAAAACAGTATACTTAGAGAAACAGTCACCAATTACCATGATGGAGCGCATCCCATTAACTTTGGGAAATCCGAAGATGAAGTCCATGGATATGGAAACCCAAGGCTTCTCAGGGACAGGCAATGGTTGTAGTAACCCAGCTGCCTTCTTTCTTTCGGTCTTGCCCAATTGGCACACCATGTAGGTTTTGACATAAGCCTCTGTCTTCTTCCATTTTTGGCCAAACATATGAACGCGACAAAAGAGTCATCATGCATTGTTGCCCCGGATGACCAGCCCACTGTGGGTCATGTGTTTCTCTAAGAAGTTCCATCCGCAGTCCCCCAACACTAGGGACATATAGCCTATCTCCTTTGCCACGGAGAAGGCCATCTTCAAGCCAATACCGACGAGCAATTCCATCCTTTACTTGCTGTACCAACCGTTGATATTCTGAGTCAATTGCAGCACTATCCCTGATCCTTTCCAGCAACTGTGATTCGATGTTGGAGATAGCAGCCACATATTCAATTATCTCTTTCCGGCTTAAGGCATCAGCGACTAGGTTGTGTCGTCCAGGCTTGTGTCGCCATTACTCTTCAAGGAATTCCTGTTAGCATATAATATATTAGCCGAAAGTGTTGCATTTTTTATTCACCGAAAGTTACATTATATTAGGGGTTGTATTATTCTATGCCCTCAGGGCCCATCTTGTCTCTCTTGTAAACCCTAATTTCATCTATAAATAAGGGATGCTTTTATATCATACCCTAAGCTGGTTAATCAAAGCTTCATGGTATCAGAGCTACTGCTCTAGGGTTTCGGCACACCCTCACTCTGGGGTTCGAAACTTACCTCGGTGGATACTCTGCTTCGTCTTCGTCTTCGTCTTCCGCCTCAGTCGCCGTTGTCCTCAGTTCGTCAACTCGCTGTCGTCCTCATCGATCTCCTCGCTCGTCTCTGTCGCAGTCTTCATCGGCTCGTCAGGCTTCGTCTTCGTCGATCTCCTCAGTCGCCGTCTTCATCTTCGCCGTCTTCATCTTCTTCGTCTTCGCCGTCTGGTATGACCTAACCAGTTACCACCGTACTCATATAAGTAAATAGATTAGTAAATATATATGTAAATATATGTGTATCAGTAAATATATATATATATAAATCAGTAAAGATATATATCTATATATAAAAAAAGAAAAAAAAAAAAAAAACAAACAAACAAACAAAAAAAACAAAAAAAAATGATTTCTTAATTTTGTTATGCTCTTATAATGGTTATGCTCTTATAGTGGTCATTGTGCCTGTTCTTTCACCACCTCCTTCCGGGTTTGTGATTGCCACTAGTTTTGTTGCGGGTTTGGTAGTATTGTATCCATGACAGATTCCTCCAGTGTGTCCCCTTCTTCTCAAACACCAAGGCGTGAGAGTCCCATTATACCTACTACCATGACTGAGAACCCCAACCCTAGTATGAAAATCACCACCTCTCTATTTAATGGTCAGAACTACCTAACATGGTCTCAAAGTTTGACTATGTTTTTGAAGAGCAGAGGGAAGATGGGGTATGTTGATGGCAGGATACAGGCACCTAGTACCACTGACTCAGGTTATGACCAATGGGAGATTAACAACTCTTTGATTATGAGTTGGCTTATCCATTCGATGGTTCCAGAACTTGGTGAGGGCTACTTGTCTATGGAGACTGCCCAAGAAGTTTGGGATGCTGTGGCTGTCACCTATTCCCGCAAAGGGAATTTTTCACAGGCATTGGAGTTGCGCCGCTCTATTGAGAGCTCAATTCAGGGAGAGCAGACTGTCCTGCAATATTTCACCTACCTCACCAACGGATGGAAACGCCTTGACCACCTGGAAGACTATAAGCCCGTTTGCCCTGCTGATTCTGCCGGGTACAAGAAGTTCCTCACATGGGAACGGGTCTTTAAATTTCTGGCCGGCCTAAATGTGGAGTATGATCCAATTCAGGGTCGCGTTCTAGGTATGGACACTCTTCCTTCACTTCAGGAGGCATTTGCCTGTGTACAGAATGAGGAGAGTCGCCGGTCTGCTATGATGTCCCCTGTCTCTACTGACCACTCAGCATTACTGTCTACTCCTCGAGATGGCCTCAGCCTAACTCCCATCCCTCCGTCTGCTGCTAAGGAGTTTGTATTCTGTGATTACTGCAAGAAGCCGCGGCACACTCGTGAGACGTGTTGGAAGCTTCATGGGACTCCATCCGGGGGTCGAGGTGATCGGTCTGGTTCTCGAGGCGGTCGGTCAGGCCAATCTAGAGGACGTGGTTCCTATTCCCGGGCTCATCAGACTAGTGCCGTTGATCCACTTGATTCTAATTCTGCTTCTGTTGGCCAAACTTCTGATACTGAGTTGGAGGATGCTTTGCGCCAATTGTTGGACTGCCGGTCTTCTCCTGCTCTCAGTACAGCTTCCTCGTCTTTTGCCCGCTCAGGTAACTTAGCCTCGTCTCCTTGTGCTTTCCTGTGTCATAAGTCTATGCCTTGGATCATTGATTCTGGTGCCTCAGATCATATGTCTGGCTCCTCTGATCTTTTCTCTGTCTATAAGCCCTCTTCAGGTCAGGACAAAGTTAGGATTGCCGATGGTACTGTTTCTTCCATTTCTGGAAAAGGTTTAGTCCACGTCACTCCTACCATACATCTGTCTTCTGTTCTCCATGTTCCCAATTTTTCTGTTAATCTGTTATCCTTGAGTCGTCTCACCCAGGATTTGAATTGTAGTGTGACGTTTTTTCCTGATCATTGTCTTTTTCAGGACCTTGTCACGAGGAGGACGATTGGCAGTGGTAGTGCAGAAAATGGTCTCTACTTCCTAGATCAACCGGACAAACTTGCTTATTCTTCCACCACATCTTCTACTACCCCCGCTGATTTATGGCTATGGCATTGGCGTCTTGGGCATCTTTCATTTCATTTACTTAAGCATTTATTTCCTTCTGGTTTCGCCAATCACCATGTGTCTGACTTTCTTTGTGAGTCTTGTCAACTCGGAAAACAGCACAGAGCTTCTTTTGCTCCCAGTTTGAATAAAAGTTTAGTTCCTTTTTCCTTAATACATTATGATGTTTGGGGTCCCTCTCGTGTCATGTCTGTGAAAGGTCATCGATGGTTTGTTACATTTATTGATGATTTTTCTCGTACTACTTGGGTGTATCTCATGAAAGATAAGAGTGAGGTTTTCTCTGTGTTTCGCACTTTTCATAAGATGATTTGTACTCAGTTTGGGGCCACTGTCAAACTCTTTCGTTCTGATAATGGCGGGGAATACATAGATTCTGGGTTAGTACAATATTTCTCTACTCATGGCATTATCCATCAGACCTCTTGCACCAATACCCCTCAACAAAATGGGGTGGCCGAACGCAAGAATCGGCATCTTCTTGACATGGCTCGGTGCATGTGTTTTTCTACGAATGTGCCTCGGCCCTATTGGGGCGACGCTGTTCTCACCGCTGCCCATCTTATTAATCGTCTCCCTACCTAGGTCTTGCAAAAACAGGCTCCTCTTCACGTCCTCAGCGGTTCTCCGTCCTTGTTTTCTATTCCCCCCAAAATTTTTGGTTGTGTCTGTTTTGTTCATAATCACTCTCCCTCTCGTGGTAAGTTGGACCCTCGCTCTCTCAAGTGTGTTTTCCTTGGTTACTCTCCTACTCAAAAGGGGTATAAATGTTACCACCCTTCTTCTCGTAAGTGGTTTGTATCCATGGATGTTACTTTCTTTGAGTCCCAGTCCTATTTCTTGTCCTCTCCGGTGTCACCGTCCTCATTTCCGGGGGAGCCTTGGTGTGAAGTGAGTCCTGTGCTTCCTATGGTGGGCCTAATTGCTCTTGCACCACCCTCTTCTACTGTGCTCCCTATGGTGGAACCAGTTGTTCTTGCACCACCCTCTTCTACTGGGACTATAGAACCCACTGTCACCAAGGATAAGGTCGGGCATGTTTATGTCCGGGACATAGACAGACAACAAGTTAACTGGATACAAGGGACCACTTCTGCTACTCCACTGCCATCTCCTGCTTCTGATGAGAGTCTAGGTAACTTTGAAACTCTTGAATCCATTGATCTTGATGTTCCTATTGCCAAGAGGAAGGGTGTGAGATCTTGTACTCAACATCCTATCTCACAGTTTGTGTCATACTCTCATTTGTCATCCTCATATAGAGCGCTTGTGTCCAATATTTCCTCTGTTAGCATTCCTAACCATTTTCAAGATGCTCTTGCTACCTCTGAGTGGAAACTAGCCATGATTGAGGAAATGAAAGCACTTAGGAAGAATGGCACTTGGGAATTGACTGAGTTACCTACGGGCAAACGACCTGTGGGATGTAAATGGGTATATACTGTGAAACATAAAGCAGATGGGTCTATTGAGCGTTACAAGGCAAGACTTGTGGCAAAAGGGTTTACTCAGACATATGGCATTGATTATCAGGAGACCTTCGCACCCGTGGCTAAGATGAATTCAGTCAGAGTACTTCTCTCTCTAGCAGCTAATCTTGATTGGCCACTTTATCAGTTTGATGTCAAGAATGCCTTTCTCCATGGTGACCTCGAAGAAGAGGTATATATGGACATTCCTCCTGGTTTTGAGGATCATCAGACAGAAGGCAAAGTATGCAAGTTTCGGAAGTCATTATATGGTCTCAAACAGTCTCCAAGGGCTTGGTTTGAGAGATTCACTCAAGCTATGTTTAAATATGGCTTCAAACAAAGTCAGGCCGATCACACATTGTTTGTGAAACATTCCTCACGTGGTAAGACTACAGCACTTATTGTTTATGTAGATGACATAGTTCTTACAGGCAATGATAGTGGGGAAATACCTCTGTTGAAGAAATATTTAGCTAATGAGTTTGAAATCAAAGACTTGGGAAGCTTGAAATATTTTCTGGGAATTGAAGTTGCTCACTCTAAGGATGGGATATTTATCTCACAGAGAAAATATGTGCTTGACCTGTTGAAGGAAACTGGGATGCTTGGCTGCAAGGCATGTGCCACTCCACTGGAACCTAATCAGAAATTGGGGGATGATAAAGGAGGAGAAGTTGTTGATAGGGGGAGCTATCAGCGATTAGTGGGTAAACTCTTTTACTTATCTCACTCCCGTCCTGATATTGCTGTTGCTGTCAATGTGGTTAGTCAGTTTATGCATGCTCCTCATCAGATTCACCTTGAGGCTGTCATGAGAATCTTGAGGTACTTGAAGTCTGCCCCTGGTAAGGGTCTTTATTTTTCAAAGTATGATCATCTTCGTGTGGAAGCCTATACAGATGCTGACTGGGCTGGATCAGTAACTGATAGGAGATCGACTTCAGGGTATTGCACATTTGTTGGAGGCAACCTAGTTACTTGGAGGAGTAAGAAACAGAATGTGGTTGCCAGGTCAAGCGCAGAAGCTGAGTTTAGAGCTATGGCACAAGGTGTGTGTGAACTTTTATGGATCAAGTTATTGTTGAGTGATCTAGGTATTGATCAGAAGGACTCCATGCGATTATACTGTGATAATAAGGCCGCCATCAACATTGCTCACAATCCAGTTCAACATGACAGGACAAAACATGTTGAGATTGATCGCCATTTCATTAAGGAGAAACTCACTAGTGGTACCATTTGTACTCCTTTTGTCCAGTCTGGTGAACAACTTGCTGACATTCTTACCAAGGGTGTTGGGAATAAACCATTTCATGACATATTAGGCAAGCTGGGCATGAGAGATATCTTCGCACCAGCTTGAGGGGGAGTGTTAGCATATAATATATTAGCCGAAAGTATTGCATTTTTTATTCACCAAAAGTTACATTATATTAGGGGTTGTATTATTCTATGCCCTCAGGGCCCATCTTGTCTCTCTTGTAAACCCTAATTTCATCTATAAATAAAGGATGATTTTATATCATACCCTAAGCTGGTTAATCAAAGCTTCAATTCCTGCCAACGGGCCTACCTTGGAGACAACTTTTTCTGAGTTTTGAAGAATGTATTAACCACATTATCAGTAAGAACCAAAAACTTCGATCCCAACAGATAGACCCTCCAGGTGAGTAGGCAATGCACTACTGCCGTCATTTCCTTCTCATGGGCTGAATAATTCTTCTCAGCAGTGTTTAGTTTTCTGCTTTCAAAGGCCACAGGGTGTCCTTGCACCAATACCCCTCCGAGTGCTTTGTCTGAGGCATCCGTGTGTACTTCGAAAGGCAACTCAAAACTAGGCAGTTGCAAAACTGGTTCACTTGCCACTGCACTTTTCAATTTGTCAAAGGCCTCTTGACAATTAATGGACCAATGCCATTTTTTATCTTTCTTTAGCAAGTCAGTGAGGGGAGCAGCCTTCTTTGAATATCCCTCAATGAACTTCCGATAGTAGTTTGCCCAGCCTAAGAAGGATCGCAACTCCGCAACATTGGTGGGTGGAGACCATTCCATAATAGCCTGCACCTTCTTTCCATCCATTTTGACATGGCCTTGGCAAATAACATACCCCAAGAACTTAATCTCCCGTTGGGCAAACTTGCATTTTTCCTTCTTGACATATAACTGGTGTTCTCCTAACTGAGTGAACACCATCCGAAGGTGGGACAAGTGATCCTCTAGGGACTCACTATATATTACAATATCATCCAAATAAACAACAACAAACTGATCGACATAGTCATTGAACACATCATTCATGAGATTACAGAATGTAGACGGGGCATTAGTTAACCCAAACAGCATTACAAGGAACTCAAAAGACCAATACCTTGTAACACGTGGTCTTTGACTCATCCCCTTCAGCCACTCGGACTTGCCAATAGCTAGCACGTAAATCCAATTTTGTGAAGTAAGTAGCCTTGCACAATCGATCGAATAGGTCTGCCACCAAAGGGACTGGGTACTTGTTCTTTATAGTCACTTTGTTGAGAGCCCGATAATCCACACACATGCGCAAACTTCCATCTTGCTTCTTTTGAAAAAGCACTGGGGCACTGTAAGGGGCTTTGGATGGCTGAACCAATCCAGCATCCAATAAGTCCGTCAATTGCCTTCGCAACTCCGTAAGTTCCATTGGGGACATTCTGTAGGTTGTCTTTGCTGGAGGCTTGGCACCCGGAATCAACTCTATTTTGTGATCAGTGGCACGCCGAGAAGGAAGGGACTTTGGCAACTCCGGCGGCATCACATCCTCAAATTCCCTCAACACTTCTGCTACTTCATCCGGCACTTCTACTGATAGATCGGGTTTGATTTCCACCAAGGCAACAAGATAAGTCTCTGCACCCTTTTTCAAACCGTTGTGCACTTGAATGGCTGAGAGGGTCTCCGTCTTCTTCTTTGTGCCCTTGCTTTTGTTTGATTTACTGCAACCAGTGACAAAGGAAGGCTTGTCTTCATCCGAAATAAGTATCCCACCCAATATGGCATCAAAGCCACTTTTGCAGTCACAAGAAATCATTTCCTAAGATGACATCGAAATCATCCAAAGGAACCACCATCAAGTTAACTCGTCCAGTCCAATCTCCAACTGTGATCGATACTTTGGAAGCCATTCCTTGTACTGATTGAGCCGCTGAGTTTACTGCTTTGATTTGACTGGCGCTTTAGGTAACTTGCAATCCGAGGGTCTGCACAACCTTTTCTGACAGAAAGTTATGCGTGGCACCGGTGTCTACCATTGCCGCAATGTCGGTACCCGCCAATGTCATCTTGATGTACATTAGACCAGTAGTAAGGGCTTTGTCTGGATGAATTGCATTGAGCAATTGTAAGGGGTTTACTCTAGTCGGCCCCTCAGAATTCGACTCCCCTTTGCCATCTTCCGCGACCATAGCGTTAAGTTTCTCACGCTTGGGACAGTCTTTCGCTCTATGGGGTCCATCACAGATGAAACACCCTTTGTTACATTTCCCACCATTAGTCTGAGAAGAATCCCCTTTTTGCTTGTACTTGGAACCCTCTTTTCCCTTCTTGAAACCAGACTTCTTCTCTCCCGTCTTCTCTTTTCCTTTCTTCTTGGATTTGCTGGTTTCAGTCGTGGGTTCCTTGCTTACTTGTAGTTAAGCAACCCATCTGCCGCAGCCATGGCAGAGGGTAAATCTTTGACACCGAGTCTTCGAAGTTCTAACTGGGCCCAATTCTGCAACCCAAACATAAAGTTGAAGAGTTTATCTTCCTCCGACATGTTCTTGATGTCTAGCATCAAAGAACTGAATTCTTTCACATAGTCCCTCACTGATCCGGAATGCTTCAACCGTTTCAAGGCGTCGCTTGCAACCCAAGATGTGTTGCAAGGAAGGAATTGTTCCTTCATTTCCTTCTTTAGAGTCTCCCAAGTCGAGATCTCTGGCCGAGCATCATCCCCGACACGCGTACGCCACCAAAGTTTAGCATCACCAGTAAGGTACATGCTTGTGATTGTAACTTTCTCTCCTTCTGGCACATGAGCAGCCTTGAAGTACTGCTCCATGTCCCACAGGAAATTCTCAAGTTCCTTGGCATTCCGATTTCCACCAAAAGCTTTAGGGTCTGGAACTTTGATTTTCGAAGGAGTTTTTTCCGAATTCGTATACCCATAGATAGCCTTCTTTAGAAGGGACAGTTTGTCCACAACTTCTTTAAACTTGTCCTTCCAAGAATCCGAAATGGCTAGCACATCCGTCAGCATGTCTTTGAACCGATCTGCTGTCGAGGTCTCAAGGGCAAGAAACCCCGAGGCCACAGCATCCAATCGATCTGTCAGCGAGCGGTTCTCATCAGCAGGTTCGCCCACAAGGTTTTCCAACCGCGTTACTCATTTTTTCAAGGCATCCATGCCAGAAACCATTAGAGCATAACCGTGCTCTGATACCAATTGTTACAAGGTCAATTTTTGTTTCAAATTTCCAGCCTGTAATGGCACTAAGTTGGACACTTAGTCTCAGCCAATTATGAATACACACACACACAAAGTGTTATAACGAATAAGAGAATAGACAACAAGAGATTACAGGAAAATTCCCAACCTTTATTAATTGCGCCAACAATACAAAGGATGCCTATGGAACTCTTACAAAACACTTAGTTAATTTTCGAGTTCCATGGCTATGCCTAAAATAGGCTTACAATCAGTTACAATCTTACAACCAACATTACAAGGAAAGCATACCAAGTGGCATGGCAGTTGACACCCCCAACTGCCTAGGGACTTGGGAACATTTCTGGACATAATTGCTATTAACTACTGCTGCTATCTTTCAGCCTTGCTTCCTGAAGTCCAACCTTGCCTTGTCTTTGCCCAACATGGGTAACTGCTGCCAATAGACAAGCATAACTGCCAATAACTGCTGTGTTGTTTGCCTCATCAAGTCAGCCACGAATTTAGTTGTCTTGGCCCCCAGACCAAGTTTTGCCTACTGATTGCTTTGAACCCCCAAGTATGTTGCAGCCACATTCGGGTCATGTTAATGCCTTGCATTTGTGCAACTGCTGTCCATACTTTAGCCAAGGGTTGTGTGCTGCTACCTCAGCACTTAGCCAACTTTTCACCTTGCTGTTTTGGCATGCCACCATCATGCCAGTGCCTTGGCTGGACATTGGTGCAAGGTGCTGAAGCTTTGATTAACCAGCTTAGGGTATGATATAAAATCATCCCTTATTTATAGATGAAATTAGGGTTTACAAGAGAGACAAGATAGGCCCTGAGGGCATAGAATAATACAATCCCCTAATATAATGCAACTTTCGGTGAATAAAAAATGCAACACTTTCGGCTAATAGATTATATGCTAACACTCCCCCTCAAGCTGGTGCGAAGATATCTCTCATGCCCAGCTTGCCTAATATGTCATGAAATGGTTTATTCCCAACCCCCTTGGTGAGAATGTCAGCAAGTTGTTCACCAGACTGGACAAAAGGAGTACAAATGGTACCACTAGTGAGTTTCTCCTTAATGAAGTGACGATCAATCTCAACGTATTTTGTCCTGTCATGTTGAACTGGATTGTGAGCGATGTTGATGGCGGCCTTATTATCACAGTATAACCGCATGGAGTCCTTCTAATCAATACCTAGATCACTCAACAATAACTTGATCCATAAAAGTTCACACACACCTTGTGCCATAGCTCTAAACTCAGCTTCTGCGCTTGACCTGGCAACCACATTCTGTTTCTTACTCCTCCAAGTAACTAGGTTGCCTCCAACAAATGTGCAATACCCTGAAGTCGATCTCCTATCAGTTACTGATCCAGCCCAGTCAGCATCTGTATAGGCTTCCACACGAAGATGATCATACTTTGAAAAATAAAGACCCTTACCAGGGGCAGACTTCAAGTACCTCAAGATTCTCATGACAGCCTCAAGGTGAATCTGATGAGGAGCATGCATAAACTGACTAACCACACTGACAGCAACAGCAACAGCAATATCAGGACGGGAGTGAGATAGGTAAATGAGTTTACCCACTAATCGCTGATAGCTCCCCCTATCGACAACTTCTCCTCCTTCATCATCCCCCAATTTCTGATTAGGTTCCAGTGGAGTGGCGCATGCCTTGCAGCCAAGCATCCCAGTTTCCTTCAACAGGTCAAGCACATATTTTCTCTGTGAGATAAATATCCCATCCTTAGTGCGAGCAACTTCAATTCCCAGAAAATACTTCAAGCTTCCCAAGTCTTTGATTTCAAACTCATTGGCTAAATATTTCTTTAACAGAGGTATTTCCTCACTTTCATTGCCTGTAAGAACTATGTCATCTACATAAACAACAAGTGCTGTAGTCTTACCACATGAGGAATGTTTCACAAACAATGTGTGATCTGTCTGACTTTGTTTGAAGCCATATTTAAACATAGCCTGAGTGAATCTCTCAAACCAAGCCCTTGGAGACTGTTTGAGACCATATAATGACTTCCGAAGCTTGCATACTTTGCCTTCTGTCTGATGATCCTCAAAACCAGGAGGAATGTCCATATATACCTCTTCTTCGAGGTCACCATGGAGAAAGGCATTCTTGACATCAAACTGATAAAGCGGCCAATCAAGATTAGCTGCTAGGGAGAGAAGTACTCTGACTGAATTCATCTTAGCCACGGGTGCGAAGGTCTCCTGATAATCAATGCCATATGTCTGAGTAAACCCTTTTGCCACAAGTCTTGCCTTGTAACGCTCAATAGACCCATCTGCTTTGTGTTTCACAGTATATACCCATTTACATCCCACAGGTCGTTTGCCCGTAGGTAACTCAGTCAATTCCCAAGTGCCATTCTTCCTAAGTGCTTTCATTTCCTCAATCATGGCTAGTTTCCACTCAGAGGTAGCAAGAGCATCTTGAAAATGGTTAGGAATGCTAACAGAGGAAATATTGGACACAAATGCTCTATATGAGGATGACAAATAAGAGTATGACACAAACTGTGAGATAGGATGTTGAGTGCAAGATCTCACACCCTTCCTCTTGGCAATAGGAACATCAAGATCAATAGATTCAAGAGATTCAAAGTTACCTAGACTCTCATCAGAAGCAGGAGATGGCAGTGGAGTAGCAGAAGTGGTCCCTTGTATCCAGTTAACTTGTTGTCTGTCTATATCCCGGACATAAACATGCCCGACCTTATCCTTGGTGACAGTGGGTTCTAGAGTCCCAGTAGAAGAGGGTGGTGCAAGAACAACTGGTTCCACCATAGGAGGCACAGGACTCACTTCCACCATAGGCTCCCTTGGAAATGAGGACGGTGACACTGGAGAGGACAAGAAATAGGACTGGGACTCAAAGAAAGTAACATCCATGGATACAAACCACTTACGAGACGAAGGGTGGTAACATTTATACCCCTTTTGAGTAGGAGAGTAACCAAAGAAAACACACTTGAGGGAGCGAGGGTCCAACTTACCACGAGAGGGAGAGTGATTATGAACAAAACAGACACATCGAAAAATTTTAGGGGGAATAGAAAATAAGGACTGAGAACCTAGGAGGACGTGAAGAGGAGCCTGTTTTTGCAAGACCTGGGTAGGGAGACAATTAATAAGATGGGCAACGGTGAGAACAGCGTCGCCCCAATAGGGCAACGGGATGGACCCCATACATCAGAATGAATAAAAGAAAATGGAACTAAATTTTTATTAATAGGAGCAAAAGAGGCTCTTTGTTGTTTTCCAAATTGACAAGAATCACATTGAAAATCTAACACATTATTTTTCTCAAAAACAGAAGGAAATAAATACTTAAGTAACAAAAAAAAGTGATGTCTTAAGCGACAATGCCACAGCCAAATGCCTTCCTTGGTGGATGGTAACTAAATAGATGAATGAGTCAGCTTGTTTGTCTGGTCTAGAATGTAGAGCCCATGTTCCTCTCTACCACTGCCAATCCTCTTCTTTGTGATAAGGTCCTGAAAAAGACAATGATCAGTAAAAAAACATCACGCTACAATTTAAGTTACGGGTAATACGACACAAAGACAAAAGATTGACATTAAAATTGGAAACATGGAGGACAGAAGACAAAGTAAGAGAAGAAGTGGTATGAATTAAACCTTTCTCTAACATAGACGAAATGGTATCATCAGCAATACGTACTTTTTCCTGACCTGAGGAGGGGTTATACTATGAAAATAAATTAGAGGAGCTAGACATATGGTCAAAAGCACCAGAATCAATAATTCATGGGACGGTCGTATGGGATAGCAATGCACATGGGGAGGAAGCCAAATTACTTGAATTGGCAAAGGAAGAAGAAGGTGCACCTGTAGTAGAAGTGGTGGCTCAACGGTCTAGCAAGTGGCGAAAAGCTATCTCAAAATCCAAGGCAAATAACCCCAAGACATCAGCAGTGGAGGAGACAACTGGAGATGAAGATGGTGGCTCAACAGTGTCTGAAAGATGGGCTCATGCGTTGGCCCCGCAGCCTCTAGTACCAGACCGACCCCCTCAAGTACCAGGACGGTCGCCTCGGCCACCAGAGGGAGTTCCATGCAGCTTCCAGTAAGTCTCGCGTGTGTGGCAAGGTCGACAACAGTAGTCATGGTAAAGATTATCCTTCTCAGAGGAAGGACGTGAACCATGAGTCACATGGTTGCCATCGCGAGAGAGTCAGAAACCAAGGCCGAGCGATCAGAAAGGAAGCATCGCTGAACGGTGACTCTCTTCATTCTGCACAAAAGCAAATGCTTCTTGGAGAGAAGGAAGCACATCCATGCCACGTACTCTGCTTCGAACAGGATCACATTCTACATTCAGGCCTTCCAAGAACTTGAAGACCCGCTCTTGCTCTACAAATTTCCGGTGACCAGCAGAATCGGTGGGACATACAGGCTTGTAATCCTGAAGGTGATCAAGGCGCTTCCATCCATTGCTAAGGAAAGTAAAATACTAGAGGCAAGGTTCTGAAAAACGGTTGTGGTCGCCGTAATGGTAGCGGTGGCGCGGTTGCTGTTGTGGAGTGTAAAGGCCATAGCATAACGATTGCGGATCGAAACTGTGAATTTTTTTTATTTTTCACACAATTTGAAAAAAACTTATCAATATGCATATTTTTTTCCATAATCATATTTATTAGATTTTAAAATAAATATTGATCAATTTTTGTAAATTTTTAAGTATAATCAAATATATTTTATATTTGTAAATCACTATAAACTGAGTTTTTTACATTTTATTTTAATAATTAATGACTTTATTTGTCATAAATCCATATTACGCTTATAGCAACAAAAAAAAAAATATTATTGGACTTAGATGTATAAAATTATTTTTTTAATTATTGTACTTGTGGAAGCATATGCAAATTTTAGCTTGAATAGTTTTAAAAAATAAATTATACATGCTAATGTAATCATATAAAAATTAAAAAAAGGAAATTATAAAGATTTGTTTTTTTTTTTTTTTTTTTGGAATCACTTGAATATTCATTCTCTTTTTAGATAACCTGTAAATAAAAACAAAATAAACTAATAAAAAAAATTGACATGTATAAAATATGTATTAATATATAATTATAGGTGTTATGTTTTCTAGATATTTTACAAAAACGTCAATCACTAACTATTATATATAAGATAAACAATGGCAAAAATAAGAGAATAAATAAGAATCTAAATATATATATATATATATTTTTTAATCAAGCCAAATAGATAATGACCACACTTATTATTATTATTATTATTATTTTCAAACAATATATAGATAGACATATACAAACAAAATAGTTGAGTGATAGCAGCTGAATAGAATAGCATAGGTCTTACAGTTTCAACAAATCAATAATATGTTCTTCATCTTCTCTCTTCTCTCTATATCTTACTCCTTCATTTTCCCTCTTCTCCCATTTTTGACTTTTTTTTTTTTTTTTTTTGGTTTTTTGAAAGAAGTAGTTCGGAACCGTTACGTAATGGTGCGCAAGAGGTCGTTACAGCACCATTATGACCGCTACGGCAGCCGCTACGGCCGACACACCTGTGAATCTCAATCACACCGCAAAAACGACCGCAATGGGTGGTGATAACCACCACAACCGTTGCGTAACGGCGTCACGTAATGGTTGCGGCCACTTTTTAAAACCTTAACTGGAGGGTAGTCATCTCACCTTGCTCCGACTTCTCGATGAAGCGATATAACTCGAAAGCCTATGAGAAGTTCCCCTTCCGGGAATAAGTAGTAGCTACAGTCTCCCAAATATCCTAGGTAGTGTCCATAGACAAGTAGCCCTCTCCAATCTTCGGAACCATAGAATGGATCAACAGCCCATAATCAGAGAATTGGTGATCTCCCACTGGTCATAATGAGGGTTGGTGATACTGGGTGCCTGAACCCTCCCATCCACATATCCTATCTTTCCTTTGTTCTTCAAAAAAATAGTCAGACTCTACAACCATGCAAGGAAATTCTGACTATTAAATAGAGAGGTGGTGATTTTAAGGCCAGAGTTGAGGTTATCAATCATAGGAGATGGGATAACCGAACTCACATCCTGAGATGGCTAAGAGGTGGTAGATTCACTAGTCAAATTTGCTATGGAGACTCAACACACTAGTCCTTGACCACAAGGCCAATCACAAACCCGAAAGATGAGAGTGGAGCAACAAGTACAAGAAGAACTAGAAAAGCATAAAGAATTTAAGAAGTCAGTTTTTTTTTTTTTTTAAAAAAAAAAAGAATAAAAAAGGTGTTTAATAATCAACCAACAAGACAGACGAAAGGAGAGACGAAGGCAGAACCAGAGGCAGAAGTCAAATCGAGGCTCAGAGGTGCCGACAGGAGTCACGCATACCAGAGATGCTGTCGACAAGGGCCATGAAGGCCAAGGGAACTGCCAATAGGCCCCTAAACAATCAGAGGGATTGCCGACAGGCCCTTAGGGACTCAGAGAAGCTGCCAACTAAGCCTAATAGGTTGTCAGGGAGCCCAGATGAGGAGCCGAAGACCGGGGAAGCCTGGGTAGACTGCCGACTGGGCTGTTGGACTGTAGATGGGCTTTCGGCAGAAGAGAAGAAAGGCAATGGAGGGATGAGCTAGGGTTTTGGCTCTGATACCATGTAGTTTAGAAAAGAGAAAGAGTTAGGGAATGAGTTAGACTTCATTCCCTTTCATGTTAATAATATGGAGTAATTACAGGAGTGTCATAAGGCATAATATATGGGCCAACCCATTACACTAATCAAGGGAATAAAGAAGAAGAAAATGCAATCACATATTTCTTATTCTAACTTGTTTCCTATTCTAACATATCTCATTTTGTGTCATATGATCCATTATCCCCATCGTACCGTGTCTTTGTTTCGTCTTTGTCTTCTGTTCCTATTCCACAAGGTTGAAATGAAGCTCATAATGATTCTCAGTAGAAAGAAGCTATGACAGAGGAGATGAGAGCACTGAATAAGAATGGCACTTGGGAGTTAGTTTCTCTACCAACCGGGAAAAATCTTGTGGGGTGCAAATGGGTGTTCATTGTTAAGCAGAAAGCTGATGGGACCATTGAGTGATATAATTTTGTCATTGTATTTTTTGATGCAATGTTTTGATGCTGAATGCGATCATCAATAATATGCTTTCTTTCTAATTTCAAATTTTCAATCTTAGATGGTGTTTTTAAAGTTATAGTCAAACTCATTTATGCAAACAGCTTACAGAAGAAGATAAGGAGGATGTTAGAAACATGAAGGTTTTCAGGTGAATGCTTGCCATTTAAGTTGAACAGTTTGGGGCATGTGAGAAGCATCTGCACAAGCACACACACATAATCACACGTACATACACACGAACGGAAAATTTATGTCATGCATAAAATTTCATGATTATTGTCTTTGTTATTGTTATTTTAAGTTGCAGTGCGTAAGTGCTTGCATTTAGAGTTTCAAAGTTTTAGGGTGCCTACCAGGTTGACACTAGTATACACACATGAAAGTTTATGATGTTAATTTATCGTGTATAGGACACACAATAGAATGTTGTTCGTCACTTTGGAGAGTTGGTTAATTACTGTATGTGGAAGAAATATACAATCTTCTTCTTCTCATACTTATCAGAACTTCTCTGGTCCAGCCAGTTGAACTGGTAATGTAGTGTCAGCAGGCCTAAGCCAAGCTGGTTATACAGTTGATGTGCTTATGGGATGTAAGCTGGTTCGACCTGCCTGAACCAGGCAAGCTTTTCCTTAACCAGTGTGTTGTGGTGGTCCAGTCAGTTCTTAAACTCTCATACTGCTTTATTTTTCCTTCAACATGTGATTAGTAAGGTTTGAACTCAAGTAGGGAGTGTAATAGCTTAATACATCCACTATTAACCCAGATGAACTTATTACTGGAAGGCTGTGATGTGGTTAGCTGTCATTTTGCTTGATTGACTATGAAAAGGATTGTGTATATGTGAAGAGTTAGGAAAATACATAGACATGCATACCCATATGCACACAAGCTTGCTCTTTTGTCTCCTTAATACAAGGCACCATCAGTGATGTCCCCATTGTTCAAGCACATTGCCTCCAAACATAGGAACCCCACACTTACAACTCCTCATTTAACTTAAGAATTTATTACTAGAGATTTAAAAGGGGTGTTGATGACTTGTGGCTTCTAGTTGTTTTTCTTTGTTTTCATTTGTCTCCTTTTCCACTTGTAAAATGTGTGTGTGTGAAGATGAGAATTGAGAAATGATATGGTTGAATGTATGTTTCATTGTATGAGATATTAAATGCCTGCTCTGGTTTTTCGATGTTTTGCATCACACATATGTTTCTTGGTCGGTCTAGACTTTTCATATTTCAGTGACTGCTGCTTTCAGTTTTTATCATATTGCAGAGTGATTTGACAATTTAACTTTTAGACATGTAAGTAATTATTCTGCAATTCAGATTTATTATGCCACTAGACTTGGGTGCAAAGGGAAGCTGTCAAATTGGTGGAAATGTCTCGACTAATGCCGGTGGTTTGCACTTTGTCCGTTATGGATCACTCCATGGGAATGTACTTGGTAAGGACTCTTTTTCTTATGTTTTCAGTGTATTCCCATTTCTATCAAGAAACTTATACTGAAGTCGTTAACGTGATAGTTGCTTTGTTATCAGTCTCTTTAGGTATATCACTTTGTAGGCAACATGCATGCAGTAAAAATGTAAGAAGTTTTACTACAGCCATTTTGGACACAGATAAGAGGAGAAAAATTAGCCATAATTTAATATATTTAATTTGCCTTATGTACATAATGGCTGTACATCATCTGTAGGTTGAAGGTGTTAGAATAGGAAATTGGTAGAATAGGAAATATTAGAATAGGAAATAATGAATTATATTCTTATTTATTCCTTTTTTAGTTGCTCAAATTATGCCTGTAATTGATCAGAATTATCAATATAAAAGGGAATGAAGTCTAACTCATTCCCCAACTCTCTCTCTTCTCCAATACTATATGGTATCAGAGGCAGAACCCTAGCCCATACCTCTGTTGGCAGTCACCTCTCTCAGTCGACTTCTGTAGCCTATCACCCAAGCCCCCTACAGTCAATCCGAACCTCCCACACTCTTGTTCAGTCCATCGGCAGCCTCCCTGTGCCTCCTAACAGCCTCTTAGGCCTAGTTGACAGCCCCTCTGGCCTTCTAGCAGTCTGTCGGCAGCCTTCCTCTTCCACCTCAGGATTGCCCAGGCTCGTCGACAGCCCTAACTCGTTCGACTAAGGTCGTCGTGGCTTCCTAGGTGGTCGACTAGGGCCTTCGGTGCTCCTTGGTTGGTCGGCTAGACTAATGCATGTAACTAGTCGTCTCTGTATAAAACAACAACAACAATAAAAAAAAAACAGTTTTCTTTTCTTCTTTATGCTTTCATAGGGTGAATTGTGCCTTTCCTTCCACTATTATCTTCTGAGTTTGTGATTGGCCTTGGGTTTGAAGGTTCCTTAGTAGAATATTCATGGTAGAATTCACTAGTGAGTCAACAACTTCTCAGTCGCTTAAGAGCGAGAGCTCTCTTCTACCTTCTACTATGACTGATAATCTCAACCTTGGCCTAAAAATCACCACTTCTCTATTCAATGGTCAAAACTATCTAGCGTGGTCGCAGAGTCTGACTATTTTCTTGAAGAGCAGAGGGAAAATGGGTTATGTTGATGGCAGGATACAGGCACCCACCACCATGGACCCGAGTTATGATCAGTGGGAGATCACCAACTCCCTCATTATGGGTTGGTTGATCCATTCTATGGTCTCGGAGATTGGAGAGGGCTATCTCTTTATGGACACTGCACAGGATATTTGGGAGGATGTGACTACTACTTACTCCCGGAAAGGGAACTTCTCCCAGACTTTTGAGTTATGTTGCTCCATTAAAAGGTCGGTACAAGGTGAGATGACTAGCCCTCAGTATTTTACCTTCCTTAGCAATGGGTGGAAGCGACTTGATCATCTTCAGAATTACAAACCAGTCTGTCCCACTGATTTTGTGGGTTACCGGAAGTTTGTGGCACAAGAGCAGGTCTTCAAGTTCTTGGAAGGCCTAAATGTGGAGTATGATCTAGTGCGGAGCAGAGTCATTGGCATGGATGTGCTTCTTTCTCTCCAGGAAGCCTTTGCTTTTGTGCAGAATAAGGAGAGTCGCCGTTCTGCGATGCTTCCCTTTGCCACTCCCAATCGCTTGGCCTTGGTCTCTGCACCCCCTCGCGATGGCGATCGTGTGACTTGTGGTTCTTGTCCTTTCTTTGAGAAGGATAATCTTTTCTGTGACTACTACCGTCAACCTCGCCACACACAAGAGACCTGTTGGAAGCTGCATGGGACTCCTTCTGGTGGCCGAGGAGACCGTCTTGGTACTCGAGGGGATAGGTCTGGTCCATCTAGAGGCCGAGGGGCTAATGCTCGGGTACATCTTTCAGACACGGTTGAGCCACCACCTTCATCTTTGGTTAGCTCCCCTGCTGCTGATGTTTCGGGGTTCTCTGTCTCGGATTTTGAGATTGCTTTTCGACACTTGCTAGATCATCGAGCCTCCACTTCTGCTCCAGGTGCACCTTCTTCTTTCTTTATCAATTCAGGTAACTTGGCTTTCTTCCCATGTGCATTGCTCTCTCATATGACTATCCCATGGATTATTGATTCTGGTGCTTCCGACCATATGTTTGGCTCTAATTTATTTTCAGAGTATAACCCCTCCTCAGGTCAAGAAAAAGTGCGTATTGCAGATGGTACTATTTTGTCTGTGTCAGGAAAAGGTTTAATTCATGTCATCTCTTTCCTTCCTTTATCTTCTGTCCTCCATGTGCCCAATTTCAGTGTTAATCTTTTATCTTTAAGTCATATTACCCGTGACTTAAATTATAGCGTGACGTTTTTTTCAGATCATTGTCTTTTTCAAGACCTTATCACGAGGAAGAGGATTGGCAGTGGTAGAGAGGAATACATTTTAGATTAGACAGACAAGCTGGCTCATTCATCTATTCAATTACCATCCGTTAAGGAAGACATTTGGCTGTGGCACCGTCGCTTAGGACATCCCTCCTTTTTATTACTTAAGCATTTATTTTCTTCTGTTTTTGAGAAAAATAATGTGTCAGATTTTCAATGTGAGTCTTATCAACTTGGAAAACAACACAGAGCTTCTTTTGCTCCTTCTATTAATAAAAGTTTAGTTCCTTTTTCTTTGATTCATTCTAATGTATGGGGACTATCTCGTTTTGTGTCTTTAACCAATCAAAAATGGTTTGTTACCTTCATCGATGATTGTTCCAGGGCCATTTGGGTCTATTTGATGAAAGATAAAAGTGAGGTATTTTCCGTGTTTCAAAACTTCCATAACATGGTTTGTACTCAGTTTGGGGAGGTTGTCAAAATTCTACGGTCTGATAATGTAGAGGAATATGTTGACTTTGGTCTTGCCATTTACTTCACTAGTTATGGCATTATTCATCAGACTTCATGCACCAATATCCCTCAACAAAATGGTGTTGCAAAACATAAAAATCGCCATCTTCTTGATGTCACCCGTTGTCTATCTTTTGAGATGCGGGTTCCTCGATCCTATTGGAGGGAAGTGGTTCTCACTGCTGGTTATTTGATTAATTGTCTTCTTACCCAAGTCCTTCACAAACAAACACCTCTTCACGTTTTGTTCGGGTCTACCCCTTCTCGGTTTTTCATTCCTCCTAAGACTTTTGGCTATGTTTGTTTTGTCCATAATCATTCACCCACTCGTGGTAAATTGGATCCTAGGTCTCTTAAGTGTGTTTTTCTAGGTTATTCTGCCACTAAAAAGGGTTATAAGTGTTATCATCCTCCCACTCGCAAATAGTTTGTCTCTATAAATGTCACTTTCTTTGAGTCTCAGCCTTACTTTCTGATCCCTTAATATCACAGTTATCCCTTCCGGAGGAGCCTTGGTGTGAAGAGATTCCTGTTCCACAAATAGAGGATAATGAGCCAACAGTTGTTAAGGAAATGGAAGCCAGTAAAGTTTATATCAGGGATAAGGACAGACAACAAGTCACCTGGATGCAAGAGCCTACTCTTCCTCCACTACTGCCAACTTCTTCTCCGGATAAGTGTCTAGAGTCAACCTCATCTCCTAACTAAGAGTCCAGGTAATTCTAATTCTAGTACTCCTATTCCTGATGTCTCAGATCTTGATGTTCCCATTGCTAATAGGAAGGGAGTTAGGTTATGTGCTTAACATCCTATTATCAATCATGTCTCTTATTCTAATATGTCTTCTTCATACAAAGCCTTTCGATCTAAAGTGTCTTTTGTGAGTCTACCGAACACTTTTCAGGATGCTCTCTCTATTATTGAATAAAAACATGCCATGATGAAAGAAATGAGAGCTCTCAGCAAGAATGGCACTTGGGAGTTAGTGGAGTTATCGAGAGGAAAAAATCCCATTGGGTATAAGTGGGTGTACACGGTAAAACACAAAGCAGATGGTTCCATAAAACGGTACAAAACAAGATTGATTGCTAAGGGCTTCACTTAGACTTATGGGGTAGATTACCAGGAAACATTTGCACCGGTTGCAAAAATGAACTTAGTGAGAATCTTACTCTCTCTTGTTGCAAATTTGGATTGGCCACTTCATCAGTTTGATGTGAAGAATGCCTTTCTTCATAGAGACCTAGCAGAAGAGGTCTATATGGATATTCCTCCTGATTTTGCAAATGCTAAGTCCAAAGGTAAAGTATGCAGGCTCTGAAAGTCGCTTTACGGACTAAAGCAATTCCCTTGGGCTTGGTTTGAAAGGTTTGCTCAAGCTATGCTGAAATATGGGTTCAAGCAAAGTCAAGTTGATCACACCTTGTTTGTGAAACATTCCCCATATGGTAAGACCACAGCTCTTATTGTTTATGTTGATAATATTGTTCTGACAGGGGGATGACGTTGAGGAGATCCTTCGGTTGAAGGAATACTTAGCCAAGAAGTTTGAAATCAAAGACTTGGGTCGTTTGAAGTATTTCTTGGGTATTGAAGTAGTTAGGAGCAAGGATGGCATCTTTATATGTCAGAGAAAATATGTGCTTGACTTACTAAAGGATATTGGACTGCTTGGAGGTAGACCATGTGATACACCTCTAGAATCAGGCCAGAAACTTAGTGAGGATCAAGAGGGAGAGAGTAAACAAGGGGAGATACCCGAGACTAGTGGGCAAGCTCATATACTTATCTTACTCACGTCCAGACATTGCCATTACCGTGAGCATGAGCCAGTTTATGCATGCTCCTAAAACTTCCCACTTCG
Source organism: Camellia granthamiana (assembly GCA_036172215.1). Classification (NCBI taxonomy): domain Eukaryota; kingdom Viridiplantae; phylum Streptophyta; class Magnoliopsida; order Ericales; family Theaceae; genus Camellia; species Camellia granthamiana. Next base: position 43,439,633 of record CM069903.1, on the reverse strand, counting down.
AGGCAGTTATGAGAATCCTGAGATACCTGGAGTCTTCTCCTGGAAAGGGTCTCTACTTCTTAAAACATGTCAATCTCAATGTGGAAGCATTTATTGATACAGATTGGGCAAGATCAGTTACTGACAGACGATCAACTTCTGGATACTGCACATTTGTTGGTGGCAACCTAGTCACCTAGCGAAGAAAGAAACAGAATGTGGTTGCTCAATCTAATGCTGAGGCAAAATTCAGGACTATGACTCAGGGGGTATGTGAGTTACTATGGATTAAACTATTGTTGGGAGACTTGGGAATTCACTAGACTTACTCCATACGACTATACTATGACAATAAGGCTGCAATCAACATAGCTCATAATCCAATTCAGCATGATAGAACTAAGCATGTGAAGATTGATAGGCACTTCATCAAGAAAAAACTCACTAGTGGCACCATATGTATTCTATTTGTGAAGACTGAGGACCAACTAGTTGATGTTCTGACCAAGGGATTAGGGAGCAAATCCTTTCATGGCATTCTCAACAAGCTGGGTATAAGAGATATCTTCGCACCAGCTTGAGGGGGAGTGTTAGAATAGGAAATTGGTCGAATAGGAAATAATGAATTGTATTCTTATTTATTCCTTTTTTAGTTGCTCAAATTATGCCTATATTTGATCAGAATTATCCCTAACTCTTTCTTTTCTCCAAAACTACAGAAGGATGAGAATCAAGGAGCAAATCTATTTTCACCTCGTATTCACATTAAATTATGTATTTCCAATTTGGTTTACGGGTTACTCTTTTGAATAGATACTCATGCAGAATACCTTTATGCTTAAGGTTGTATCAAATATGGAATGTTAATGTTTTTCCCTGCACATTGGGAACACAATTTGCTGATATTCTGCTTTTCAACAAAGCATTAGAAATCTATATCTCTCATATAGAGAGAAGGGTTTGGGAGGATACTATCAAAATGGGTCACCAGAGCTATCCTGGATTCCTGTGGAGACTCTATCTGTGTGTCAAAGAGGAGTATCTAGTATGGTGGTTCAAGATGGGAGTTAGAATTACTGGATGCCTTTTGTGATTTAGTATATTGCCTTTCAATTTACGTGGATGGGGAAGAAACTGAGTTGTGAAGCCTCTAGGAGTGGTTTTACAAGTTGCTTGGCATGTATTCAAGTGTCTTTCCTTTTTTCCTCCCATCTTGAGTGCTGGCTTTGGAGAGAATTTTGACTATTTATATTTGATGCTTTGGCAAGTTCTCAAATGCTGTTACAAGTGGAAGAGTTGGAGACATATATAGCCACCTTTTGGCGCATTATTTTGTGGACATTTATTTGTCTTCTGCGATACCATTTTGCAGTGTATTAAGTCATGCTAAGGTCAGCAGTTGAGCTTTCCACACAATGTTAATATTTGGGTTGGGAAAGTTTGAATTTAGCACTGGATTTCCCTTTTCGGCAAACATTTGGAAGGAGTGGAATATGTGCTTTTTTGAGGATATGGAGTTCCAGTACAATATATATATATTTTTTTTAATCTTGAATTGTTTTCTTTGCCTTCTGAGGAATGCTGTATATTGCTGATGCTTTTTTTTATGTTTCTGGATGATTTGTGTTTTTGGCTCGAGCTCGAGGTTAGTGCACTCTTGTATACTCTTTGTGTACTTTGATTGTGCCCCCCTATGGCACTTTTTCCTTATGTTTTACTTCTCAAAAGAAAGAAAATTATGGAATAATCACCCTCACTCACTAATTCATTAATTGCTAATCTATGTGCTGCCGTTAATTCCTTCATCTTGTAAGTTGAGTGACTGATAGGCAATAAATTTCTCTGCATTGCACATGTATTTCGCGTCTTGTGAGTTGAGTGGCTGATAAGCAATAAATTTCTGTTCATTGCACATGTATTTCGTTTGAAGCTTATTCTAGATCAATCTTTCAGGCCTTGAAGCTGTTTTAGCAAATGGCACTGTTCTTGACATGCTTGGGACGCTACGTAAAGATAATACTGGGTATGACTTGAAGCATTTGTTCATAGGTAAAACAGTTGACATGGTGTAATTATTTTTTCTTTCTTTTTGGTCTGTTCAGTAATGCACCAGTGCTTCGTATTTTATTGCTAAATCATGTAAAAATGCATAAAGATGTAGTTACTGCAATTGTTTATGTATTGTATTCAATTTATTTGGACTAGGGAGTGAAGGATCCTTGGGAATTATAACTAAGGTTTCCATACTTACACCTCCGAAGATGTCTTCAGTAAATATTGCTTTTCTTGCTTGTAAAGATTATTTCAGCTGCCAGGTAAGATCATTTCCGTCACACTCAAATAAAATTACCCTTCTAATTTATATTTAGGCAAGCATATCACTTAAGTGAAAGTACAGAAAGGTTACATGAAATCTGATCATGAATTGTCTTGAAGAAATAATGATTATGCAAATGATAAAGGTGCCTCAGCCTGGTGCATATGAATTACATATTTCTAAACTTGAACTTCATAAGCTGGTCTCTTCGGGAGCATATATCATATTTTACGTGACCGAAGTCAGTTTTGAATGTACTTTTAGATCTTGCATACCTATTCACAGAAAGATTTTTTGACCAGCTTACTTCCTCACTTAAGGTGATGGTAACTGTTAAGTTACCAATTTTCCCAAAAGCCTAAGCTGTTAGGCAATGGGCCCAACAATGTATATCAAGCTATGTAACACCCTCCCTCACATGCAATCCTATCTTGCATGGGGATAGACAAACAGAGAACCAAATAGAAGGAGAAGTAAACAAATGGGGACATAATACCAAATGCTAACGGAGAGACTTGAACCCAAGACCTCTCTTAACCAAAACTCTAATACCACATTAAGTTATCAATTTTTCCAAAAGCCCAAGTTGTAAGTTGTTAGGAAATGGGCCCAACAATGTATATCAAGCTATCTAACGGTAACAAAATTCCTGATATTATGCCATTATGAATTTCCTAACAAACTTGCATCCTCTTCATATATCATTTCATTTTGAATAATTGAAGTTAATGTGAACTTCAATATGAACTTGATTTGTAATTTTGAGTTCATGTTTTCTTTGTCTTCATCAGAATCTACTATTGGAAGCGAAAAGAAAGCTTGGTGAAATTTTATCTGCATTTGAATTTTTGGATAGCAACTCAATGGATCTGGTAAATTTTCTCTACTGGATCTGGATACAGATATTTGAACTAAAAAATCTTTCTTTTATTTGCATTACATTATTTAACTGCATCAGAGAGAGATTCTTCAAAATTACAGGGTTTAAAACTAGTAGGACCAATATCAGTCTGAAACATGATTTTGGTAAAGAAAATATAGTTATTACTGGAGATTTAGTTAGAAATACTGGAGATTGTTAAAAGGCCAAAGGTTTGGAATTCTTGATATCTAGTCTCATGTCCTTGCCTACAGGATCAGAGTATGTCTACAACTAGTGCATACATTTTATTGATTATACCCTAATGAAGCTCTGATACATTTTAGAGTATGCCCTTTAACTAGTGCTAGTCTCAAGCTCTGAGCATAACTGAGTGTAATGCATAAATAGTGTGCCTAGCATTATCAATCCTCATGATTTTGGACCAAGGGCGTTAAAAAAAAAAAAAAAAAAAAAAAAAGAAGCAGGAAATAATTGGTTACCTTAATTTTATTTTGGGAATCTTACTTTGTGTAAAAACTTTGCGGCTCTGCTCTTTTCAAGTAAGGTTGGTACAAATCTTATGATGTTGATTTTTTTCTTATGTTTTTTAGATGTGAAAATTTCATTTAAAGTTGTCTTTATTTGGTTCGAGTAAGCTCTGCAAAATTTACAGTGAAACAAAATTGTTCTAATCTTAGGCTTCACACCGTAGCCTAAACATTATGCCTCCTCATTTATAACTAGATTTTAGTGAAGTCCCTTGATTTATTGGAAAAACAAGGGCTCCTTTCTATGTAAGCCTAACTGTTCTTTGCCGTCCAATTCTATTCTCCAGCCTAATATGATTGGAGACTGTCCTGAAAATGGTATTACTTTGCTTAAAGAAAAAGTTTGCAATGTGCTGTTGCACCGTTTGTCAAGCATTACCTCTTCTATTGTGTGGAACAGGTTCTTGATCATTTAGAAGGTGTTCGGAATCCATTACCTCCCTCGATGCACAACTTTTATGTTCTTATTGAGACAACAGGCAGTGACGAATCTCACGACAAGTAAGCTATTTGCTGATAATACATTGTTTATCTGCTCAAATTAGTTCCCTTTCTATTTTTCTTTTTCTTTTTCTTTTTTTTGAAAACTCTATTTTGTCATCTTAATTTTTTTGAAGAATTTCGGTCTAGTTAACATTAGCTCCTTAGTCCTCAATTAAAGAAAAGTTTCTTGCATGCCCCTTTCTTTATAAGATTCAAGTCGTAAAATAAAGAAACAGAAATGACCAAGTGATCGGGATTGTAAAGGCATCGGATGACCAATAAATTAAAGAAGAATTTTCAACCTTGGTTATCCTTACGCCTGATTGAAGCTTTGTTATGGTCTTTGATTAGCAATTTTGTCAGCTGAAATAGCATATCATTATTTTGTAATGTCCAAGTTCAACTTTGCCCATGACACTTCGTCTGAGTAGCTTTTGTTTCCTGTTATTTTACAGAATGCATTGCCTTATTGTATCACTTTACTATGGCTGATGTGTTGATGTTTTTTGGATTCTAAAATTCATTTTCATTCCTCCAGAGAGAAGCTTGAGGCCTTCCTACTTCGTTCGATGGAAGGTGGTTTGATATCTGATGGTGTTCTAGCCCAAGACATAAATCAAGCATTATCCTTTTGGCGTATTCGTGAGGTTCTTCTACTTTGCATGTTTGTTTGTATTGGCAAGTCTTTCTTTATCACTATTGGGAGAGTACGGAATGTTGGACGTACATAACTTGATTATTAGAATTTCAATATTCATATAAATGGCTTTTACTCTATATTGTGCTCTCATTTGCTGTAACTTCTCTCTCACCTCTCACTGGATATACCTTAGAGTCATAACTTGATAAGTATTCATGTAAAATTGACTTCTCCTTCTCCATGTTGTGCTCTCATCTGCTACAGCTTCTCTCTCACCTCTTGTTCAACATATCTTAGAGTCCTGACTTGATAATTAGAATTTAAGTATTCATGCAAGACTTATTCTCTATGTTGTGGTTGTAAGATTTCTGAATGATTTCTATATATTCAATTGTGTATCAATACAATGTGTACATCTGATAGATATATATAGCAATTCCAGACCTAATCCTAATTCCAGGCCTAATCCTAGATAGGAAACAAGAATAAACCTAAACCAAAATATTCACACAACCTAACACAATCTAAAATATTCACATAATAATATATATACTATACTACTATTATTCTCACAGTGGTCTCATCTGCTCTCACACTTCTAGGGCATGTCATAACTTGATGATTAGAGTTTAAGTATTCATACAACAATTGTTTTCGGGGCATGAATAAATTAAAAATAAAATAGCTGTTTTTAAAAGTGAACCATACTTCACACTGGTTCTTCATACTGTAGTGTGAACTCACAATGATAGACAATGATAGTGACTCTCTCTTTTCTAGAATTTATGCAATTTGGACAAGGATAGTGATTATTTAAATAATCTCTCTGCATTACCTATGATATTGATACCTACATTTAGGGGAGAAGCATACTTGAGTCATTTTGAATGATACATGATAGACCAGCAACTTTATTGTTCTTCGTAGTCTTTCAATCTAATGAGGTTTTGAAATATCTTTCCAAAACAAAATGACTCGACATGTGTGTCATGGATCCAGCAAAAAATACTGAACTTCTATGCTGAGTATTAACAATAGAGTTGTTCTCACTATCCATTTGCTAGGTTTTACTTTGTCTTACACACTCAATTAATTGAATGTAATTTTAATTGGGAGGTAAGTGAAGAAAATCGATTCCATTTGTCATGATTTAAATATCATTTTAGAATTGAAGACCTCAATCATGCTTTAAATTATGATTTTAGAACGTCCCTCATTGAATTTTATTTTGTCACAGGGTGTATCAGAAGCAATAATGAAAGCAGGGGCTGTATACAAATATGATTTGTCACTTCCTGTTGAAAAGATGTATGATCTTGTTGAGGAAATGCGAATACGTCTCGGTAACCTAATTATCTTTGCTACTAACAACATTTTGCTGTGTGTTCCCATCTTGGTGCTGTGGTTTGACATTTTCTACATGGGATGATTGGAATGAGATTGGAATTTGCACCAGGGGGTGTTGTCGGTATGGCATTGATCAAGGGAAGAATGGATGATGTTAAAACAAAAAAATAATTGCCCCTACTTGTCATAAAAGACTGCTTCTACATTTGATCTTTGGTTGTCTAGAAGATAAACATTCATGTTTATCCTGTTAACCTTTAATTGAAAATTTCTAGGTCATGCAGTCAAAGTAGTGGGATTTGGACACCTTGGAGATGGTAACTTGCATCTTAATATATCACTTCCAGAGTATGATGATACCGTAATTTCCATGTTCCCGATTTATTCAAAGAACTTATTATGTATTCTGAATTTTTTTGGATCCCAACAGAGATGAAAATGTTGCAGGTTTTAGCCCAAATTGAACCTTTTGTTTATGAATGGACATCTAAGCACCGTGGGAGTATCAGTGCTGAGCATGGCTTGGGACTAATGAAAGCTAATAAGATTCACTACAGCAAATCTCCTGAAAGTGTGAGTATTCTAAAGATGATGTTATAGCATATCATCCTTCATGGGAGGTTAAGTTTTCTAGCTTCTGAAGGCACTTAAAAGATGAAACTTATACCTATGAGACTTGATTTTCTATTGCCACATAACGTTATTGTCCATTTCTGATATCACTTTCATCTCCTTTTGGGGCTATATCAGAAAATGTCATAAGTAAATAGTGAACATCTCATTTTATTCCACACTGCAAGTTCTTGTTATGTCAAATATAGAAGAGTAAACAGATTCTCATGACTTCTGAACAATCAGTTTTCCGTGTCTGAAAAAGAATACAATAATAGCCATGTCTGCCAAAAGGTTTGTGATCTTTTTTGTTTTTTTGTTGAACAGAGGTTTGTGATCTTTTCATTCACCTCAAGGATATAATATGTAGGCAAAAATATTTTCCAAAATAAAAAATAAATTAAAATGGGCTCTATAATGGATCAAGAGAATATAAACTTTCATCAATTTTCTTTTATACACACATTGAAGCAATGTTTCTAAGTTGAAGAAAATGTCTATGGGTATATAAATAATGTGCTTTTAAATTACTGAAGTTGTTCAATATGATTGGACATTTTTATGTTTGATTTATACATATGTGCTTATATTAAGAAATACCAAAGATGCTATGTGAAGGCCTAAAGAAAAATGTATAGGGTACCATCCTCATTTTGTGGTAGTGATAATAGTGGGGTATACTAAAAAATAATGTGTAGGGATGGGTGAAATGAAAATAATAATAGATTTAGTAAGAAGTTGAAGTCACATGACGAGTAAGATAGCACTAAATGGGGACAATATTAGTGACATTAGGTTTAAATTGCTTGACCATGTGCTACAAAGACCATTGACCGGGAAGAAGTAAAATGGATCCAATGAAAGAGGCCCAAGAATGAAGAGAGTTAAAAGGTCATTACTAATGTACTGATGAAAGACGTTTGGTGCCTGCTATATGGGTATGCTGATGAATTCTCTGAGTTTTGGCACCGTAGCTAGATAAAACTCTTGGACTTGTCTCTCAACATTTTAACCTAGCAAGTGCAATCTGTCTAAAGGTACTTAGTAAAGCAAGGGAATTGAAAAATGTTTGGATGGCGGTAGTTGATTAAGGTGGTGGAAAATAACCTTATTTACAGTTGCATTTTAATGTTTTCACTTTAGGATTGCCATGATCTGACCCTTCTTGTTCCATTCTTAGAGGTGTTTGCTTATGAATATTTTTTTAAATAAAGATTCCATTTCAACAGGTGAACCTAATGGCTTCCATCAAGAAGTTGCTGGACCCCAATGGGATACTCAACCCATATAAAGTTCTTCCCCAATCCCTCACAGCTTAAACTTGAGGTAAGGACGTTGTTTTGAGGACCTTCTTTAACTTTGAATGATCACATTATTACTTCTTAACAAGTTGTTTAATGTAGCAAGTTATATTTCAATTGGGTGTGCTACAAGATGGCATGACTGAGGTAGGGCCAGCTGAACTGCAAGGATTGCCACAGGGAGCATCCAGAGAAGTCTTCACGGTGAAGGAAAAAACAGTGTTGTTGCATTCTGTGGTCATTAGGGGTAGGCTTTAATAAATTACTTAGATTATCAGAATGTCAAATGTATCCATATTTTTTCTTTGTTTTGAAACTGCTACCGTTGAATGATATTCTTGAAGCTACTGTGAGAGGACTGTATCAGAGACTAGAGACCTCTTTATAATAATCAGACTCGGAACGATGCTCGTTCAAGCTTCTCAATTCAGTTGAAGCTCATTTATTGGTGTCAATGTGCAGTCATTGCTCAAATTACCGGTTTTCAACTTCATGGAACTTGTATACTTCTGGTTTGCTTCAGGTTCAGGGTGGTCACTTGCGAGGAACTATTGAGATTGAGGCCTTTGTGGAGTACCACCTAGTAGGATTTTTCACAAGATGCGTTGAGTACTACATTCATCCTAGTAGACTGTGGGCTCTATACAGGATAAATATAGTTTTTATTTATTTATTTATTTTTATTTGATGCTCTTTGGACGATGTTTAATGGCCCTACGAGCCACATTATTAGATGGAATCCGTCCTTAAATACAAGGAGCCCAAATGACGTGGGGCTTCTGGAGGCGTTTGGGCGTATTGCCTTTCTTCCTATTAGCTAGTGTGATACAATTCTCTTATTACTTTTTGATACAAGTATTCAGACATGCTCTCTGGATTGTCAAAAGGTGACAGCACATATATGCATTAAGGCAAGGTTGCAAAGCAAAGTAGCAGCAAATCAAAGAAGTCCAGTATTAAATGGGTGAAACTACGATGGTCACGCATGCTCAAAAGTAAGGCTGCAAATAAACAGAGCTGTTTGTAAAGAGACTCAAATTTGACTCGGTAAGAGTTCGTTCGAACTCGATTTGTTAAATTTTTTTTCCATTGGAGCTAGTTAAATTTTTAATAAACAGATCAAACATTTTAAAGCTCAGCTTGTTAGTTGGCTCGTTTAATATTTATTATTTATATATTAAATAATATAAAAATATGTATAAAAAATAAAATAAATACGTTATTTATATATTTAAAAAATATAAATGTAAATAATAGTTAATTATAAATAATATATTTATATAATAGTGGTAGTAGATATTATTATTTTGATAAAATAGATTTTTTTTTTAGAATGTTTTTATATATTGTGTATATAATTGTATAATTAAAGTTTTAATTGTAATTTTAGTCTCATACGTAAGTATGAATTTATAAATTTTTTAGCTCGTTAAGGCTTGTGAACAAGCTTAAACTTGAGTCAAGTCTAAGTCAACTCGGCTCGAGTTCAGTTCATTAAATTTTTATTGAGCTCGAGTTCGAGTTTATTAAAATCTTAATAAATAAGTCTAAATATAATAAAGTTCAGTTCGGTTCAACTTAGTTGGTTTGCACCTCGTAGTCAACTTGTGATGGTGGTGGATAAAGAGAGAATATTTCAAAAAAATAAAAAGATGGACACAGATCAAATTCCATGAAGTGGTAGTGAAGGCAATTGGTGGTTGATGGAATGTAGATAACATTACTAAAGGAGGTTTTTGTTTTTTTTGTTTTTTTTTTTTTTTTTTTTGGGTATGGAGAAATAACATTACTAAAGATTTGAAAGATACATTTAGGATTGTTGATTTCCATGTCACTGAGGGTGAGGGTGGATAAAACAATTATGTGAAAGAAAAAAAAATAAAAAAGGAGTTCAATAATGCAGACCTGCAAACTTTTTTTTTTTTTTATGACTGAGTGTCCAAGTCAGACCTTTTTAGAGTGTTGCACATCGACTAATCTTAACAAACTTAACATGATCATGGTATCAATACTTGAAAAACTCATATATCAAAAAAGAAGTAATAAAAATTGACTTGAACTGTCTCAATTAATTTTGTTTGTTCATGCATTGAGCTCGTTTGGGAAGAAAAAGCCAAGGATTTTTTGGTTAAAATAACCACCCAAAAACAAAAAAAAAAATAAGATTAAAAAGCTAATAAAACAAAATGTCACATTCAAACCTTAATCATTATATTTTTTTTCTCACAAAAGTCAAAAAAGTAAAAAAATTCATTGTGAACAAAACTTTTTAGCCCTAGGTTAAAATAGTCAAAAAGTCAACCTACATCCCAAACAAATCTATTGTAAAGATGTTCAAGTAGTAGCATTTAAAGGAAGGTGAAGCAAATGAAAAAGAATATCCTCCTCTTACGACAATAGGATGCTTTTCTTCTTTTCAATGCTTTGTTCATGTTCATGGTATTGGAACAAAAACAAAGATGTGCTAGTTTACATGTGGACGGTATCTCTCTACCTAGGTCTAGTGAATTGAAAATGGTGGGAATATTTAATTCAAAAAATCGCAGCACATATTTCATTCACGGGCATAATATTTTAATATGAGATAAAATTATCTTGCGTTAAGTTAATATTTAATATTAACTTAATATTTTAATATGAGATAAAATTTTAATATTTTAATTTTATAGGAGTGTATTTAATATTTTAATATGAGATAAAATTATCTTGCGTTAAGTTAGCATTTGTGACCAAATAAAAATTATAGGAGTGGAGGATTTAACTAAAAAGTACGAGACTGACAATCTCCAAAACAAAATCATCAAATGTTAATTTACAGCGTGGTGCTTTTGCAAATTGTGTAAATTGCTGAGATTTCCATTAAGGGTAGAATATGCTAATCCTCATTTGCTGGACATAGTATTCTTCTATGATGAGAGAATAGCAAAGTGGGATTGATTCTTATCCCACAAATATATATATATATACTAGCAGTAACCCGTGCTATGCACGGGGATGTATAATTTAAATAATTTATTATAGTCATTTTTGTATAATAAAATAAAAAATTCTTATAAATTTAAAATACAACAGGGAATTGTAACTAAGAAATATTTTGAATATGATAACTATCTCATACCTAAGTTCATACATTCATTTTTTTCATAAATTTGTCATTTAAAACATTGATTATAAAATTATCTTAGTCCAAGTAGGTCATTTAGCAACTTGAATTGTATTTCTATCGGACATTATTATAGCTTTAAAAACAAATAATGTAAAAATGAACACTACTACAAATAATGTAAAAATGTTCAAAGCCCCCTTTAAAGAAAACAACAAAAAATGCCCCTAGTACATATACACATAGGTATACAAAAAGAATAAAATTCATCAAACCCTAAAATCCTACAATTGCTTAACTAATTGTGATGTTGTTGATGGTTCAATGCAACTCGAATCTTAAACGCAGAGCTTGAACAAAACTTTATACCCAATATGCAAAAACTAAAAAAACTCTATGGTGTGTTAGAATATATAGCTAAAATATGAAGCATTTGAAAAATAAGATAGAAATGAAATTGAAGATCATTATCAGATATGAATGAATTTGAAGATAATTATTAGATTTAAGATTAAAATAAATTTAAAAAAGGGATCATATGAACAATATAATAAAAATAAAGTTGGAGATAATGATAGGATTGGGGATTTAAAAAAAAAAAATTTAAAAAGGAAGAAATAAGAAATAAAGATAAATGAAGATACAGGAGAAGATTAAGCAAAATAAAAAATAAAATAAAAAGAGATAAGGAGTCTTAGATAATAAAATATTTTAAAAGTTAAAAATTTTAAGTAAAAACAATATTAAGAGGAAAAAAATGTTTTTTATTGGAGAAAAATAAGGATGAAGAAAAATTTAAAACATAATTTTGAGAGAGTGACATGTAGGAAAAAGAATATCAACTGTTTGAGAATTGAGTATTGAGATTTTGAAAATTTTAGAGTAGATACTATATTTCCTTATATATAGTATAGATATAGATATATAGGTAAAAAGATAGATATCAAATCTAATTTGAAAAAAGATAAAAATAAAATAAACATCCTAAAAAGAGAGAGAGAGAGAGAGAGAGAGAGAGAGAGAGAGAAATGTGGGAATTCGGTTACTGATAATCAAAATTTTTAAAAAGATAAAATATTTATGAGAGATTATATATGAATAGAAGATAATTTAATTTTTATTATATCAAAATAAAGGCATATATATTTTCTTGAATAGTAGCAAAACAAATTTACACTTTTAATAAAGTTGTAATAGAATAAAATATATTTAATTTTTAAATTGTATGCTTGGTGATGATTTTTTTTTTTTTTTTTTTTTTAAATACATTGATAGAAAATTTTGAAATTGATGGTAGTCAATTGTTATCATTATAGCTTACAAAAAGAATTTAATAGTGGTCAATCATTAACCAATAATTTAGAATAAAATCATGGATAGCCAATAAAAAATTAACCCTTAGCAACTTAAATGTTGTAAAAATAAAAATAAAAAAAACTGGAAAATTCAGAATAAAGTATTGAAATTCCTCAAATCATGTAGTTAGATATTTTGGTTAATTTTAAAATTTAAATGTTAAATCCAGTAATATTATGCTATGTGTAATAATTCAAAATTTAGATAATACACTAATAAATTTGAGCCACTTTTTTTTCTTTCTAATATTGTTATAAAAAAAAACAACAAAAAAACAAAAAAAAAATCAAAATTTTAAATTAGACATGTTTAGATAAAATTTAAAGATTTTAAAATTTTAAAATTAAATATTGTTAGTTGTACCAATCACTTTAAGCCAAATATATTTTTATTTTTAAAAATTTTAAAATTTTAAAATTGAGAAATTGTTTTTAAGGCTTTGAAGCTGTTGTGTGTGATTGTATTGTTAAGTGGGTGTATATTGGTTGTAGATGATCCGAAGAACTCTCATTTGAGAGAGCTTGAAGGAGCAAATGTGAGATTAACTTTATGCAGAGCTAATCTTCTTGAATTTGAGAGTTTGCACGAAGCCATTAATAAGTGTGATGGTGTGATAGACATGAGATAAAATAAAATAAATTAAATTCAAGATTTGATGAGTTTCGAATCTGATTAAATTGAAAAATAAAAGCAAATTAAAAATTTTAAAGTAAGCAAGCTCAAATCATGCAAAATGTAATAATAAAGAAGATGAAAAGATGTGTAGATGAACTGAAAAATAATAATAATAAAAAAGAAATATATATGCACAAAAGTAATAAACACTAGAAAAGTACATATAAAGTAAGAAATAATATTATGAGCATAAAAATGAAGAAAATGAAAAAATTTGTAGATGAACTAAAAAATATTGAAAAAATATATATATACACTCAAAGTAACAAATACTGAAAAAATGCATATAAAGTAAGAAATAATATTACACTGACTTTGTAATGATTTTTGCAGATAATCATACTTGAAAAATATAACAATGGAGAAGATGAGTTATTATGAGCAAATAAAAGATGACTGGAATAAACTGAATAGAGAAACGTGTGTGTGGAAGTTGTAGAAGTTCTTGGTTTCTTTTTTTCTTTTTTTTCTTTTTTTATATAAATTGAAATTGAGAATGAGATAGATATATTGTGGGTAATGGATATGGATGAATATTTTATTATTTTGAGATAAATATTATTATTGGTGATGGATATGGATGAATATTTATTATTTTTTAATTTTATATTTTATATAGGGAGAAGGAGTGAGAAGGCTTGAATAGTGGGAAAGGAGGTGAAGGGAAGTGCCACGTAATATTTTTTTTCTTTAAAATTATAAGAATTTAGGATTCAAGTTTTGGAGCCTTTTGACTTAACAACTACATTTGGTTATATAGATAGTATAGATACAACAATGCTACATACCACTAATTTGGTATCTCTAATCCACCACTAATGAGGTGGAAAAGGGAGAAAAAAAAAAAGAAAAAAAGGCACAACAAATGATGTGGCAGTGGGTGGGACCCACTGTCACATCATTAGTGATAGCACTAATTAGTGCTCCCAAGCATTATTGATATATATATATATATAAAATAAATAATTAGAAGTTCAATTATCAGAAAATAAAACAACTTAAGATGGTTTTCTCAGAGCCAGGTTTTGGATAAGGGAAGGGTTGGGTTGGGTTATCAATTTGATTTCTTAAAAACATTTTTTAAAAATATCCCAACCTTGAAATCTTTTTGTATAAAATCAGATGGTGAAATAATAATAATAATAATATTATTATTATTTTATGATCTCCATCCCCAATTGCCCTTTCACCAAAAAAAAAATTTCATTCCTTCACTTTACAAAGACTTTGATACTAAAAAAAGAAGAAGATAAATTACACTGACCAACCCCAATATTTAGAGAAAAAAACACAAACTTCACAAGTTTGACATGATTATACTACCGTCTCTTTTCTTTTAATAAAGGCTAAATGATAGAAAGTGTGTATATAAAGTGAATAAAGAAAAATATATATTTTGATGTAAAAGAGATGATATTATCATTTTTCCATCTATATAATTATCAAATTATTGATGAAAAGATAATTAAATGTTATGGAAGTTTGATGTAATTAAGTTCAATTTGTGAGTTTAATATATTTTTTCTAAATTTTGATTGAGATTAGTGTAATTTACTCAAAAAAAAATAAAAATAAAAATAAAAATTCTTCTAACATATAGAAATCCAGGAGTTGCGGCATAATAATGTGCCTTCCCTTCCCACCATTTTAATTTCTCTTACATGTTCTGCCCATCCCACTGATTGGCCATATTACCCGATGCATTTATTTATTAAAAAATGTTCCAGACCCCCTTTCCCCCATCCTCTTTGACCCCCTCTCAACATGATTGGCTAATTTTTCTTTTTTTTTTTTTTTTTTTTTTTTTTTTTTTTTTTTCCTTCTCCTCCAATCACCACCCGCCACGTGTGTGGAGGGGGAGTGATGGAGGTGGTGCTTGGAGGGGGTCTCTATCAAAGCCCTATTTCTTTTCACGTGTTTTTTTATTTTTTTAACACTCTTAACGTGAATTACATAAAAAAAAATTATAGACATCTCTCGTTCTTTGTTTCTCATGCTCTACTGCACAATGCGTACATTTTCCACTAAATTGATCATGAAAATATGTAAATTATGTCAAAAAGCCCTTAGACTAGTATATTTTTCAGTTAGGTCTTCAAACTAATTTTTATTCAATTAAGCCCTCTAACCTCTCCAATTGATTTTATGTAATCATTTTGCTATATTTCCACCTACTTTTTGCTATTAAATACATTACATAGAAGGATAAATTAGGAAAATTAATCATTGATTCATTTTACTAATATGAAAATAAAATCATAGAACTAAGACCCCTCCCTTCACTAACACAAAATTTAAGTTCTAATGTTTTGATTCACGTGATACTTAATTTACTTTTCATTAATTTTTTTTAGTCATATGAATAGAAAAATAATATTATCATATTTTTTATATTGAAATTTATATATATATATATTTTTATCTTTAGACTATTTGTATTAATTTTAAATCTTGTAATTTTATTTTTAAAAAATAATATAAGTATATAACTTATTGTATTTT
This sequence comes from Camellia granthamiana, assembly GCA_036172215.1. Taxonomy (NCBI): domain Eukaryota; kingdom Viridiplantae; phylum Streptophyta; class Magnoliopsida; order Ericales; family Theaceae; genus Camellia; species Camellia granthamiana. Next base: position 43,423,908 of record CM069903.1, on the reverse strand, counting down.
TCCTAAACTTGAGAGTAGGGGGGTAAACGGTTCGATTCGGTTCGGTCAATGTTAAGAATATATTTACCAAACCAATCCTTTTGATTTTTACGATTGAGAAACCGATACAGACCGTAAGCTACGGTTTGGTTTTATCGATTTTGTCGGTTTGATATAAAAGAAAATTTTATATGAAATTTTAAAAGGTTTTATAGTAGATTATTGAATTTTACATTAAAAATAAATGAAAAAAATATATGAAAATTGCTTTATAAATGTTTTTCTCCCTAATTTTTATCACAAAAGTGTATTATATTAATTATTTCTAATATAATGTTCAAAAAATTATAATATAAAAATATTTAAATATAATATTTGGTCGGTTCGGTTTGTATCGGTATAAAAAGTTTCAAAATTGAAACAGAGAGTATGTTATGAAAAACAGACCGAAAACTAAAATTTCGATTAGTTTCGATTGGTTGGCTCGGTTTTATTGATTTTTCTTACATCCCTACTTGGGAGAGAGGTTAGTATGATTTACTTTGAAAGAAAACAAAAATGAGGGAAAATTATACAATAGTTTCGGAGGATCATGTGGCCATACTCGCTCACCAATTACTATTTATTGTGTCTCTTCATATTTTTCAATTACCTAATACAAATAATCAATGATCTATTTTATCACTAATCATATTATCATAAAATGTTACATGATTGTACTATCAGATTACTGGATAATCAGCATGAGAAATGAGTTCCGCCACTTCCACAAATAATTAATCCAATGCCACTGTGGCCAAAGGAGTAGGCATGGTTAGTGGGTGTGGTGGGGGCCGAGAGATAAAGAAAGAGAGTGGGGACATTAAATTTGAGTGTATGATCGTGTCAAATCGTCAACAAACGACACCTCCCTCAGCCCCAACCGTCTATCTCCCTCCGCCATTATTCTCGATTCTACAACCCAGCCATGACCAGCTCCTCCGCCACCACCCCTCGCAAGGTCTCTCTCTCTCTCTCTCTCGTATGTATTTGTTGGTTTGTTGTCTATATATGTCTCTATTGTCAGTTCATCCATCGTTTTCAATTCTAATTCTTCTTCTTCTTTTATGGTGATTGTGTTGCTTTGCTTAGTCTCTAAGCAAGATTGCTTCAAATCGTCTCCAGAAGGAGCTTGTTGAATGGCAGGTCAATCCCCCCGTTGGATTCAATCACAAGGTCACGGATAATCTCCAAAGGTCTCTCTCTCTCTCTCTCTCTCTTAGGGTTTCTTATTTCAAGCATCTTAATTTCACTCCCCTCTGTTTGCTTCCCACGAAAATCCACAGCAATTATCATAATTATTATTATGCTTTTAGGTTTGTTTGTGTTTATGTATTTAGATGACCTTAATTTTTTTATGAAAAGGTGGGTAATTGAAGTGAATGGAGCTCCGGGAACTCTCTATGCTAACGAAAAGTATCAGCTTCAGGTTGATTTTCCTGAGCATTATCCCATGGAATCTCCACAGGTAGGGCTGGTGTCATCAGATGTTTGTTTTTTGCTTTCTTTAAATTTATGTATTTATTGTGATGGTAATAATGATGTCTTGTTCTGGTTTGTTACACAGGTTATATTTCTGCAACCAGCGCCTCTGCACCCTCACATCTATAGCAATGGTCACATTTGTTTAGGTAATCTCGATAAGGTGTTTCTTCAGAGATTTTTTTTGCTTGCTTGCTTGTTTTTTACTTTTTTAGTATCTGAAGTGGGTTTAATTTAACCTGTCATCTTCACAAATTAAGTAATTTCAATTTGCTACTTGATCTAATTATGCCTTCTGTATGGGGGTAAATGTTTTGACAATTTACTAAGTATGTAAGGAAGATGTTATTTTCAACTATGCATGACATTGCTGCACATGTGACTATAATGACTTTTGAATTTAACAACTGGTCTGGTGCATTTATTTTACTTTAAGTTCTTTATCAAGATTCATAACAACCAGGTGACCTTACTTTCAAAATGCATACATAATTGTATATGTAACAATATTTCCTGAGATAGATGGCTTAGTACTTTCTATACGATGGCTGTTTGTATTTATATCTCTGTGTTATCTTTTCAAAAAATGACGAATTTCAGGCTTATTTATGTGGCTGCACTTTGAAGACAAATTGTAATGCTTGCTTCATGCCTGCCTTTTTTACTACTGAATATGTATGCTATATCTTTCATATGATGATAAGTCTTTTATATTGCTGCATAGAAAAATAAAAATTAAAAAAATGGCTCGTCAATGAAAATTGATATTTGCATTGGCAGTACCAAATCAAATAGGTGAGTTTGCAGGTAACCTTTCCTAGACATGTTTAAAAAATTTCGCCACAGCCTGTGATGTACCTGGAATATGAAATGTTGTTGGTTTTCTGGCATTATGACTGTACATTCAGCTCTATAGACTGAATTTTTTATTTGCAATGTGCAGTTGAATAATTTCAAAATGCATTATTGTGCTAATGTTGGCATAATTAGGTAGTGGAGTAAAAACTGATGTGCTGGAAAGTTCAACCAACATATATTCGTTTTCATTCCTAGAAATTTCAACCTGAAATTATCATATGAGATTGCTTAAAATAGAGTCCTCGGAATTATTTTCTCTTAATTTAGTTTTATGGTTTTGTATTTTTGGTAGATTTGGGCCCTGTAGTTTTTTATGAATTTTGTTTGCAACTGTAATTAACTTAAAGGTGGCCTCTTTTCGAGGTACTACTTATAAGCCACTTGTCAATTCTTCACCTAATCATCTTTAAGGTGGTAGCATGGGCAAGCCGCTTGTTATTCACTAATCATTGAGTGGTTGCATGATGTTTGGTCATTTGTTTTTAACTTTCTTTGTTCCTAAAGACCTTCTCATGAACTGTGAAGCAGGTACTCTGTGTAGGGTTGCACTCTCTTTTTCTAACGGCGGTTTTCTATGGATTCCAGCAATTTCAGATTTTATATTGCATTATTCATTTCTCTACTTCTCACAGATTGGTTGACTTTTGATTTTGCATATTTCAGTCTTGGTTTGTGTTCATTCAGGTTTACCTTTGATTGTAGTATTGCAACCTCCAACTGACTAGATCCATAATGTCATGTGGAGTTTTGAATGGGTGGAATTCATGCTATTTTTCTTCTATTTTAAACATAATATGTTTTGGCTGATATGGAATGAACTGGATTAATCATTGCATTTATTTTTTTATTGTTTGCACAATTCATTACTATTGACTTCTGTTCTGCCTGTATGAGGTGCATAAGCTTCTAGAGTGTACAACCCCAGATTCTCATCTTTGGTTTTGCTATAAGAAAAATATGGAACTTTTGTATCCTGATTTTTAAATGACCTGTTGACAAGGATTGTTTAATGATGATTCTGGATTTTTAACTATCATTTTGAAGAATAATTGGGGGGGAAATTTCTCCAATTGTTCTGTAACATGATCATTGGCCTTGATAATGCTAAAAAATTTAAATTAAGAATAAATTTTGTTTAATTCTTAAAACTTGTATAATGACCATAATCATGTGGATTGCTGGCCCCTTTTTTATTTTTTATGCAGTATTTTGCATCTGTATCATCTGAACAACTGAAACTACATGTATACCGGCTTATTTTTGTTTTGTAGATATCTTGTATGATTCGTGGTCCCCAGCTATGACTGTTAGTTCTATCTGTATCAGCATTCTCTCCATGCTATCAAGTTCCACGACTAAGGTCTGATTCCATTTTAAATTAACGTCTTTGATGTTGTGACCCATTCATTTCCATATAGTCGCTCATTTTTCACTGCAGCATAAACTGAGATTTTTTATTTTTTTAAGTTTTAAATATCTTTGTTTTGGTAAATAACAAGCATCCCCTGATACAAATAGCCAAGTGGTCCATAAAATTGTGCATTGATGGTATATTCCTTGAGTGTGCTTTCTTTAAATTTTCTCCAACTAAAAACCATTTGAGGCTTTAATCTAATTATTTTTGACCTTCTGAGTGCAGCAACGCCCAGAAGATAATGATCGCTATGTAAAGAATTGTAGAAATGGCAGATCTCCGAAGGAGACCAGGTGGTGGTTCCATGATGATAAAGTGTAATAACAGAGCATCTTCCCCTTTTGGGTTATATGCTCAAGGAAGTAGCGTAGAGGCTGCCTTGTCTTCTTTTTTAACTGAAATTCTGAAATAAAGAAAGAAAAAAAGGGTTTAAACAAAAAGATTCTGAAAAACCAAGGGCTAGGGTGAAGGATTTAATTTATATATTATGGTGTAAATTGGCTGGTCCTGGTATTTGTAAATGAAGAGCAAAAGTTACTTCTTTGTGGTCCACTCATTGTAAGAGATGCTTTTGACCTAAACTCAATGCCAATACATAATTCTGTTTCTCTATCATAAATTGTGCCTCTGATCTATGGTCATCACATCTAACTTCAATCATCTTTTATTATTATCATGAATCATATTTGAGTGATATGTAACTTTGTATGATTAAGATGTAGGGTTCTAAAGCAGACTCCAGTAGATTAATTAATTTTAATCATATGTCATCCACACAATATCATAATAATTCAATAATTCCCAAAGGCTAAAATAAGGGCACGTTATAAATCCAATCCTTACATGTGTTTAGCCTTTCATGTTTGTACTTTTAAACTCAAAACTTAACTTCCAAGTGACTTGGACATCTTTTGTCAGTTCTCTTATCTAGATTTGTACTTGTATACTTCTACTCATGTAGCTCTAATCACAATCGGCTTGATATTGATAAGTGTATGTGATTCTTGTCAAAACACACAAGACACAGATTACCTTCCCTAGATCTTCAGAGGCTCTAGAAAGGCAAGGAATGCTCAATGAATGTTTGTGTGGCTTCAAAACTTCAGTTTCCCCAAAACTAGGTCAAGCTCCAAAACCCACTAGCCCTAGCCCTTTTGAGCGTCTATCAGGCGCGCTCTGACTGTGTGCCACTCAAGACTTTTATGAGCATAAAAAATGCCACCCTCTTGAGCACCAATGAGCCTGCACAAGCAGGCTTAAGTGCTCTCTCTCAAGACTTCTTCAAAGTACAAGACACACCAGCTTGAGCACATTTTGAGCCACCTTCAAGCAGTCCCTTCAAAAACTTAACCAATCAGTCCCGTTTAGAATCATTTTTAGGTCATACAGCGGTTGGGGATCATGAAATGTGAGGTTGAAGACTGTATTGGCCTTTTAAAATGTGCATTCCTAGAAAGTCAATATCATATTCACCAATTTACATCCTTTTTTTTTTTTTTTCTCTCAAAAAACATGATGCTATAGGCATGCACAGAGAGTGCAATTGGTATAAAAGGGAAACGTGAGAATCATAGTCTGGAGAAAACGAGAATATCATCAAACAAACAAATGCGGATGAAAGAAAACGTTCAAAGATTGTCATTCAGGCAATGAAGATGACGGCACAGCTAGCACCACCATCTAGTTGAACAAAGTAGGCTATGAATGAATGTGCTTTACATTATGCAGTTAAAAACTTTTTTATACGTGTCATTCATGTCCATTTTTCATTTTACATTCATAATCTAAATTTGACAGTCACTTCCAAAAGAATTTTAATGCAAAAGACGAGAATAAAAAATCTCAATCATTCCTTCTTGTAAATTTTAGCATGTTGAGGACGTTCTCATACACAATAAATGTTATTGAAGCTGCGGGGATATTTTTCAGCATATTTGCAGTGATGCCCTTGTAGAAACCCCGCAAACCCTCAAACCTGCAGAGCCCAAAAAGAAATACAATTAGATTGACACAAATAACATACAGGTTTATGACAAAGTATATGTAAGTCAGCAAACTAGTGAACATCTCCATTCCCAAAACAGAAAGGAAACGCTATAGGCCCCAAATTTTCTACCAAACAAATGACCAAATGTCTCACATGGGTGTGACACATGTGAGACATTTGGTCATTTGTTTGGTAGAAAATTTGGTATCCCAGCATTACGCAAACAGAAAAGTCCGTTTATCCCTCCATACTAATGAAAACACGCGTGATGTTGAGACTTGAAAACCGTAAATCTCTCACAGAATTCACAACTTATAAATAAGTTATACCAGAAGAAAAAATACAATGACTTTTAAAAGGTGTGCAAAATGCTTACAAGAGCAATTCTTTAATAATTCTAAACAAGACTAATTCTAACAATTTTACAATCATTAATGTGGAAAATCAAAAGTTACATTGAATCAGAAAAAGCACTTTTTTTGCATATAAACATTTTTGCTTTCAGAGACGGACTATATTTAGCAGTTAGGCTGATTGACTGCTGAAAGCTAGTTGCATTTTATTCTGAATATCCTGTTCTCAAACTCAAGTGCATCACCAGTATAAGAATTTTATCCTTTCAAGAAAGCAAGTAAGTCTTCAGGTTCCCAAGCACCTGGGCAGTTCAAAGGGTTAACATACATCATGGCCAGGTTTTTGGGTTTTCTAAGTGTTATCCCCCAAGTTACCCAAATTGAAAACGGGTCCTGCCAAAGGTCCAATTTAAGAGTCTATACTATCCAGGTGGGCCAGGGACAGTATATAACACTGATCACCTTGCAGTTTCCTTTACGACATGCCAACTATCCATGTATATTGGAATTCCATCTTTACTCGGTCGTTGCTGCAGTTAAGGAAGCATATACAAAATTTTAGCTACAGGGAAGGTGGGGGAAAATGTTAATCAACAAGCTATGCATCAGCAAACAACTTCAATAGTTGTTGCAGGGTATTCAGTTGTCTGAATCCACCAGCATTAGCAGCTTGGTCTCTGTCAACTTGAGGAAATTCAACAATGTGACAACATATATAAAGCAGCAAAGCAACTTCAGAATTATTTTCATACCTGTAAACGAGATCGAATAACCTGGAAAAAAAAAATATTGAAATCACCCAACAGAATAAAAGGCAATGAACAACAAACAGATAATGAATCCTTTATACAAATAAAAATGCCCACCTGAAACGGGTAAGTCAGAAGAATAGCAGTTAGTTTAGAAGATGCCCCCAGTGTAGCATAGTCAATGGTGTTCTGTGAAATGCAATAAATAATTAGAAGGTATAGTCATTCAAGATAGAGATACAGAATACACTTGTAAATATCACTAAGCAAGGAACCAGAAGAGGGCCCTACACTTATAAGCAAATGGAAAGTCTTTGCATGAGCAAATGAAATGGAAGGTCAACGTATTTAAACAAGCAGACCAAAATTATTACTGGAAGATCTGATACCTAATACGGGGCAAGAGCAGTGTTTTAAAAGGCTCTACGCGCACGGAGGTGATAAGGTCTCCTATAGCCTAAGTGTGAGGCGTGCCTCACCAAAGCAAGGCGCAAGTAGTAGAAGAAAAACAAAATTATAAAATAGGCAAACTTTTTCAACATAACAAATATATATGAATTCCAAAAATCATAAATCAAGCTTCACAAGCATAACAGAGAGATAACCCAGCAAAAAAACACAAGAAGAAAAGAAGAAAAATAAATAAAGAAAAAACAGAGGCAAACTTTTAAAGAGAACCCATAAAAAAAGAGAAGAAAATAAGAAAAGAAGAAGAAAAATAAAGAAAGAAAAAACAGAGGCATACCCATGAAGAGAACTCATCGAAGAAGAGAAGAAAAATAAAGGAAGATAAAATAGAGGTAGAGAGATAACCCAACCAAGAGAATGCATTGAAGAAGAGAAGAAGAGAAAGAGAACCACCGAAGAAGAAGAGAAGAACTTGAAGAAGAAGCCAAAGTAGTGTCGACTTCTCACTTTCTGATCGCTTTTTTTAATTTTCTCCACCTAGGGTTTTTTTAATCACTTTCTACTCTCTTTCAATCACGTTTGGTCATTTTATATTGAAGAGTTTTAATTCCCTGTGGGTATACTCACAAAAAAAGCACTTAATCAACAGTTGGAGTAGAAAAAATAGGTAAAGCCCATTAAGCCCATGCCTCGAAAAAAATCCCTCGCCTCGGCGCCTAAGTTGCGCCTCGAGTATTGCACCTCGCCTCGACCTGTTTGAAGCGCAAGCCTGCGCCTTGTTGCGCCTTGCGCTTAGGTGCGCTTTTTAAAACACTAGGCAAGAGCCTTTTCCTTTGAATTGTTCTTACAGCAATAATAGTTTTCCAGAAACCTATTCTTGGTTCCTTAATATTCATGGACCAGGTCTACCAAATTCCTTCCTCAGCCAAATGCAAAAATACTTTTTTTTTTTTTTTTTTTTTTTGAACAATGACAAAGTAAATTGAGAACTGGCTAAGGGGGCCACAACTCATATACAACCAGAAAAATTAAAAAAGAAAAACAAAAAACAGAACAAAAATAAGACCCCAATACAATCAAAAGAAACATCGACTCTCAACAAAAAATGCTTTCATAAAGCACCAACTCCACAAAAGGAGCTTTCTCAGCTTCTGACATCATTCTCCCATTTTTTCCGCCAGCTTTGCTTTTTGAAGGTGCATATTTAATTTTTAATGCTTCCTATACTCATATATGAAAATAAAACCACTAACATGCTTCTTTGGGATTCCTTGTACAACGATTCATCTGCTCCTGTCAGCCTTTATAAAGCTACAACCTCAGTAATCCAAGGAAACCATGTCTTTCTCATGCTGGAGGAAGAATACAACATCTCAAGGTTTTAAAAAGTGGCTACAACCGTTACGCAATATTGTTACGTAACGGTTGTAGTAGTTACCACCACCCGTTACAACCGCTATAACGGTGTGATGAAAATTCACATGTGTAATGGCCGTTTCGGTGTTACATAACAGTTGTAACGGTACCGTAATAGTTGTAACAGTCCATTACAAACCGGTGCATACTTTTACAATATTCTGAATAACTTTCTTGCTAAAAAAAAAAAAAACAAAAACTTATAAAATAAAATAAAAAGAACAAATACTCAAGTGATCCAAACTCAAAGAAAAAATTTTATCTGAATTTTTTTTCTTTATAATTTATTTTTAAATTTTTATTTCATTAAATTATTATGTAAAATAAAAAATATATAAACAGTGGTGGTATTTATTTTTATAATCATTTTATTTAATATTTAATTGTAAATATTTTTAATTTTGTTACTGTAATGTGTTGTCTAAAAAATATCTTTAAAAGTAACTAAAATCAGTAGCTTAAAAATAATTTTTATTTATAGCGCAATTTTTATTTTTATAATCATTTCATTTAATACTTAATTGTAAATAATTTTATTTAGTTAACTATAAAGTGTTGTCTAAAATGGCACAACTTTTATTTTTATAATCATTTCATTTAATAATTGTGAATATTTTTTATTCAATTAGTTCAAGTATTTGTCAAAAATAATTTGTAGACAATTAAAATCAATTATTCTTAAAGTCATTACCTATTGAAATAAAATGTAAAAACCTTTTACAGTGATTTAAAAATATGAAATATATTGGATCAGATTTAAAAACTAACAAAAATTGATCAAAATCTATTTTAAACCTCAATAAATGTGATTCTGAAAAGAAAATATGCGTATCGATAAGTTTTTTTCAAATTGTGCAAAAAAATAAAAAAAATCACGGCTCCGGTTACCACAACTATTACACTGTGGCCTTTACGCCCCGCCACCACAACCGCTTTTCAAAACCTTTCAACATATATTCACTACTAAATCTGCAGCAGCTTCTACACCTACACCCCACCCCACCCCACCCCAACCCAACCCAACCCAACCCAAAAAAACAATGAAGAAAGTTAACATACATCATACAACAACTCTTATATTTATCCAAACAAACGTAGAATTTTTGGTGCAGCCTTTTGGTATATATTAATACTATATTATTGCTTAAACAAAACAATAGGTTTTTTTGGTTTTTAGTTTTATGGATGATTTATTCATTGCTGAACCTAAATGCTTTTGACATTTGTGATATAATGGTTTATTATTTGTTCTATTTCTTCTTTATAGAAGTCCTAAAAGGCCTCGTATATGTTTGTACCTTCTCCTTCTTTCTTTAATCTTTTTCTAGGTTCGATCTCTGATTTCCAAACCCAACCACTGATCAATACATATTCTATCCCCAAAACCTGAATGTCTCATCCCAAATTCCTACACTTCACCCCTTCATTGTAGCACAAAACCCTTAATTTCATCCTGCTGTCAAGATATTCGAGAAACTCTCTTTCAATATAAAACAAAATTATCAACCATCCATAAACCTTAATCTTATTGAGGATAAAGTTAGTGAAGAAAACAATCAGCTTCCTTCGTTTATTGAGGACAAAAGAGCTCCTTTGAAGCAGCCACCAGATTTCTATGTCATGCTATACACAAATGGAGATAATAATAAAAAAAATGTTGGAATGAGCACAAATTCATACAGAGAATTTGTTTAAAAACTCGTAAGCATTACCATATAAGACTTACCAGCAGTTCAGCAGCACTCAACTCCTCTTCGCTTTCTTTAGATCTAAAGCCAACAACAACTTTCCGAAGCTCCTCGTATGCTGTAAACTGAATAGCACCGTGAGTAACCTGCTGAAGCAACAAAAAATTGGCAAATTGAACGAATGTAAAACATAAGAAAGCTTTTGCACTGCCCACCAGCAGACCAGCGGGTCCTCACAACTGCCTTCTACTGATGATTTAATGAATCATCTACACTTGTATGCTCAATAACATAAATTGAATTAGAATATAACAAAGGAACATAAAAGAGATATCCAGAAGAAAAAAAAACTATCTTACCAGAAAGAGACCTGGCACAATCCCTTTATATAATGCGCTCCATCCTTCTTCTTTCAGTATGGTTTTTACAGCATCTGAAATATAAATTGATGCCTAAGAAATTACACATTTATAGAAACAAGACCAAAAAGGTAAGTAAATACATATCCACACACACATACACATAAATGTACCTTTATAAACATAAGAATGCATGTATATATGTATAAGAAGCATGAATAAAAGACTGTGTGAAAGGTTGCCATGGAAACAAGTGGAAACTTAATGACTATAATAAAATTAAACAAAACAAGCTAAAAAAAAATCTAAGAAATAACAACTTACAGTATGTGATTATGTTGAATGATAATTCTTATAAAACAAAATGTTGTATGATACAATCAAAAGCACACTTCATGAACACAGGGCACAGGGCAATAAATCTAATGAAACAAGTAAAGTGATCGACAAAAGAATATGAGTCTATGGCGCATAACATAAGATGATTGTTCATTTGGAGCATAAAGAATTGTTATGCTTTAATTGATTTCTAATATTTATAGACAAAGTTGAGACTCACAAGGAAACAAGGATATCTCAGAGACCACACTACTAGGAAGTTAATGTAAGATGTGAAGCAGACCGTGGAACCCCGTATATGGATGTGCCTGATGAAGAGGAGTCTGAAGCTGCAATCTTGTTTTCACAAGCCAAAGGGGATTTGTGCAACAACAGACCTGAAATTTCCATAATATTGCCTTTTACAAAACATAGAACACAAATTGCACCGCATGAACATGTAACATAGGCACTCCAAGCAACTAAAAACATAATAAGAACATATTCTGTCTTCACTTAAGTACCCACAAACTGTGGCTGCACAGCTCCAAACAAGAAAATAACCAGATACCAAGACACTTCAACAAAAACATTTCAAGTGCAGTGACCCTTCAAAACTTTCCAAGGACCAGTCTCATTATGGTGTGCTGACAATTATTCCACTTTAAGTCCCATATACATGCACATTTTCCAGAACCTTGATTTTCATTAAAATATATTTTGGTCGAGTTTCATTAAAGAGTATGAATCCAGTCTGATTCCAACAGATATTGGAAACAGTCTATGAAGCACGGATACTTCAAAAAGGGTGACGTATCCGTATCGGATACTTATCGGATACCGATACTCCTCGGATACTCGCGGATACGTATCGGATACTTCTTAAAAATATCGGATACTTCTTAATTAATTTTTTATTAATTTTGAAGTATCGGATACTTAATTTTGAAGTATCGGATACTCGAAGTTACATATTACTTATAATATTTTGTTTAGTTCTTTGATAAGAGGAATATAGTGAGAGTTAAAAGTAATAGAATTTGTCAAATTGATGTATCCTTGTTGTCTCTCTCACTTCTCTCTCGCTTTCTCACTCTCTCACGTTTCTTCTCTCTGCTCTCATTCTTTTTTTGGTGTTGGCATGTAAGGATGATATTTAATTTGCATTTGTTTTTGCTTTTAGTTTTGAATGTTTTATGAATGTTTGAGCACTTTTAGGTTAATAGGAATCCCTCTTTTTATTTATTAATTTACTTTAAGTTTTATTTTCATGCATTACATTATTAAAATTATAATTTTTTTTTTTTACGAATGTATCCCCGCTGTACCTGTATCATACTTTTTCAAATTTTGACATATCGCCATATCCACATCCCCATATCACCATATCCGTATCTGTGCTTCCTAGGCTATCATTGATGACTTAAAAAAGTATATTTGTTGAAATTTTTATTTAAGAATTGTTTTTTGGCGTTAGCTAAGGTCTTGTGATATTCACTGATGAAGGGAAACAAGTTGAAACTATTGACCTTGAAGACTCTTAGTTTTATAAGAATTTTTCTTCTTTATCAAGTTGTCTTTTGCTTTAGGTTTTATTTTTATGCATACTGCATTACTAAAAATTGTTAAAATAATATTTTTTACGAACGTATCCCCGCCGTACCCGTATCCTAGTTTTTCAAATTTTGTCGTATCGCCGTATCCGTATCGTATCGTATCCGTATCCCGTATCCGTATCCGTGCTTCCTAGGAAACAGTACACTCCCCACAGGTAATAAGCAACTTACATGACACTCTTGCAGAACAACAGAGAAAGTCAGCTAAATGGACCTTAGGGTATTTTGCCAAGTCAAACAGAAGTTCATTCTTGAAGGGGTTTGCTTGAATCGTGATTCTTGTGATAAAAGATTGTGGTCTGTCCAATAATCGAGTTTGTTCACTTGTTAACCTTTTTTGATGTGATTATTGATGATCCTAATGTTTCATTTTTCCTTCATAAGTGGATTTGGAAAGCATATGTGCCTGTTAAAGTTAAAATTTTTGCATGGTCTTCGGCTCATAGGAAGCTCAATACTGATGCCATATGGAAGAAGTAATGTTACTTGTTATTTTTTGGGGTTTCAGTATCAACTCCCTTCAAGGGGGTGCCTTTGTTTTTGATTTCTAGAGATTGGAAAGTTGTCCTTCAATTGTAACTAATTTTCTTTTTCTAGTCTTCTTTGTGGACTTCTTGTTCTCCTTGGGCAATTTTTTATTTTTACTTTTTTATTCTCATTTTTAATAAAATTTTCATGTTGCCAATAAAAAATAACAGGAGTTCATATACTGACCAAAGCTCCTGCTTCTGCAGCTGAAGCGAGATGAAGACCTGGGGTTAGCTCCTGACCGCCTTTTGAATACCTTTGTTTAGCTTTACTATAGCTACAAACAGAACAAACCTTTAAGTTCATGAGTTAGATGAGGATATCTTTCAAGGTAATAAATAATAAAAATCTAACTTAAACCACGTGAACCTACAGAGTACAGGCCAAAACATTGGTTGAAGTAGGTTTTGTTTAACTTCCTCTATAGGTATTCAAAGAGAATAGTAAATAGATAATTATTCCAGACAACACTACATGTTATCACAAACTTTTTTTTTTTTGATAAATACATGTTATCACAAAATTTGCTCTATGTAACATTTTTAAATGTCAAATATTGATATTAAAGGACCATCAAAAGTTATAATTGTGATGGGAGAATCTATTCTAATAAGCTGCTTATGAATTTTGCAGTGTTATAGTTCACAGATTAAATTTTGTTCGAAACTAAAAACTGTAAAATCAAGTAACCCACATAAAGCCCATTGAGACCCTGAAACACGGATACAGATACAGATGCAAACACGGACAAAGTGGAACTTATTATACAGAAAATCAAACACAAAGTGGCACTTACAAGAAAAAATACAGACCCCATGAGATAGTTGATCCAAGAACTGCAGGATAAAAACCCGCATAAAGCCCTCTGAGACCCTGAAACAAAGAACAAAACACTAACATGGTTTAAGAATGGATGAGGGAAAAAGGAAACAAATTTCTCAGCATTTTTCAGCAGTACCGTCAAGCCTTCCAAATGCAAGGCTACATTACTTGTCCTCCATCACATTCAGGGGTTGATAATAAAACTGAATGAAACTGGACTAGCAAAACCAGTTTACAAACTTCAAAATCTCAAACACATATGTAATATATCTGTTTTATGGTTGTAGGATTTTGTTTTCAGCTAACAGTAAATGCAAGAAGCTTCAATTCATGTAGAGAAAAGTAAACGAAAACCCTAGGAAGCTCGCAAATATGAATTGAGGAAATGAGAGAAAACGAAAACGAACCTCTGTACGAGCTATAGTCCAGACGGCCTGATGAGTGTTCTTGTAGGAGGGAAGATTGGAGGTTCGGCCATCGCTAACTGAAAATAAATCAATCAATCACACCAACAACCACACAAAAAAAAGAAGAAAAAAGAGCAAATCATGATAAAAGTTCCGAATTGACTCTGATTCAATATATATATACGTAGACAGACAGAGACCTTGAAACCTAGTGCGGACGACATCGAGGGGGTGAGAGAAAGAGACGGTAGCAAGTCCGGCCAGAGCTCCGGCGGTGGCGTTCTCCCATTGCCAGTTCACCGACTTTAACGCCGACATTCGTCTCCGAATGACGGTTCTCTCTGTCTGGTGATCAGGGTGAGCAAAGGTTTTAAAACAGATCGATGACGACCCGGTTTAAGTCGCACTAAACGGTGCCGTATCGTTTTTCCAGCCTTAAAATGGGCAAAAACATATCATAGCAGAAAATAGTGTCCCGAGGGTTGGGTTTAGTGGTTATGGATCGGCTCAAAAATGTTTTTACTTGGTTTGATTCTCCATCGTCCGTCGGTGTCCTTGTATATTGCCTCAGCTAATATTTTAACCGGTACGAAACTTACATGACCCTTTTTTTTTAATACCAAAAAAAAAAAAAAAAAAATGAAAAATGAAAAATGAAGATAGTAGAGCACTATTTATAGGGTTTGGCATTGGCAATGGGACATGGTTGTGAATGATATGAGTTGAGCCAAAGGTGTTAAAATTTTATTTACTTTTGAGTAGATTTTAAACAAATTTCACTCAAAAGATTTAGTAATTTAATTTTATTTGGTTTTAAAACATGTTTGATTTTAACCGTTTTTTTAATATTATTTAATGAGTCAATTTTTAAAATAAGTTTTTAATTAGTTAAATTCAAGTATCTGAGATTTTTTTGCAATATTAAAAAAAAATTATAAAAAGTAAGAAATCTTGTTTCATACAAACTCCTTCCTTGCCAAGGCACTTTTGTCATCACAGTTATGTTGAATTATGTCAACTATCAATTAGTAGCTAAAATTTCATGAAATTTGTTAAATGTAACTTTAAAACACAAGATAAGAAACTTAAAATAATTATATAAATATGTTTTAAAGACACGTTAACATATCCAAATACTCAAATACAATCACATTACATTAATATTCTTTTGAAATGGGGCAATTACTAGCTTTGTCATTTTCATACTTCAACGAGGATAGTTTTTTCCGAGATAAAAAATTAGTAATTATAGAGTTCCAAAATATTATTTACTCTCCCTCTTTTCATACTTAGGCTTGGTTTGGCATAATCAAAAAAAGTTAAAAAGTCAAAAAGTCATTATTCTATTTAAATCACATCATCTTATTTAAATCACATCATCTCTTTACCACATCAATTCAAACCCAACCCATACCCAACTCATATTTTATAAAAATTCAAAAAGTACACTTATTTAATTTATTCCAAACAACCCCTTAGGATGTTTTGATTCCGCCTTCCAATAGCGAGTCAAACTTGGTAAATCGACAGAAAGGGTACTCAGTAAATGGACGGAAAGGGTGTTCAAATTGGTTGTTGCAAAACATCCGTTGTGAGGTTTCTAATTGAGGAATCACCGTTCTTGGCTCAAAATGATTTTTGTTCTCCTTTTGGAGCAGTTAAGTCTGTAAATATCTCTTGATAATAGTCTCCAAAATACAACATATGCCACATTGCCCAAAAACACAACTGTACACAAAAATCTGCCATGATCAAATTCAGTTAGTCAAAGGGTTGATATAAAACCCCATATCTGAAAGAGCATGATAAGAGATTGAAATGGCACAATAGAGTCCATGTAATTGTAAGGTACCTCAAATTATAGGAACAAGCTTTACTGCATCACTGAAGTTCCATTTATTATCAATTTATCACAACATACACCAGGAACCTGGTCTATCTAACATTTCCCCCTCTTGAAGGAAGCTTGTGGACGTTAAAAGGTGAAAAGTCGTTTGTGATGAGGTAGACAAGTCACAATTGCATGCTTTTTTGAACAAAATGAATCCATCATTGAAAATCATTTCCATGACAGAACCGTGTGATGTATAAAACATCCCTTGAGATTAAACGTGCTTCTTCTAAGTTAATATCAGACCAAAAAAGAAAAGGTTAATGGAACATCAAAAAGCAGCATCCGCCTCCCCCCCCCCCCCCCCAAAAAAAAAAAAAAAAAAAAAAACTCAAGTATTATAGTTATTATCGCACAAATCTTCAATGCTTGCCATCAGTAACTCCGATGTGCCACATCACCTATTCCTGCTCTTGTTTGACAATTGATATGGCCTTTTGCATTTCCTACGAAGAAATCTGAAGAGGAAAAAAAAACACACACACAAAGATTATCAGATACTGACATAGCTAAAAAGAAATGCCTTGATTTTTTTAATTGAGCACAGTAAACATGTATATAATTCCTTTAATAATGTATAAGAAGAGTCCATCCAAAACCCTCCAGCAAAATGCAAGACAAGAACCTTCAACTAGCCTAAGTACATTAGGTCTAAGAGTGATATTGGTTCGTTCTGACACCAGACATGAGAATCTACTATCAAAATTAGATTATGAATAATAAATCTAGGATATGACATACGTTTTGCAACAAGGATCACCACTAAATCCATTATCTTTTTGCATTGGTTATGGATGAACATACTAGAAATATACAATAGGATATTTCTTGGTATATATTGTTTGAGGACTATAGGGTTTTATTTAACGAAACAAGAGTAAACTTTTAACTTAGAATTATAGAAAGATACTATAGACTCTAAAGTCTCATAAAGAAAGAAAGAACAAAGATGATGTGGCACATAGAATTAGAACAAGATGTATGAAACAGAGGAGTGCATTAAGGTAGTATTTGGTTCACTAGAATGGAGTGGAATGGAATGATCATTCCATTAAAATGTCTATTCTCATGTTTGGTTGACTTAAAAATATAATGAATATACAATGCAAATGGAATCATCACTCATCATTGTAAGAGAATGATCAGTCCATAGGGAAGCTAAAGGAACGACCATTCCATTTCATTGAACCAAATAGAGCATAAGAGTGTCTGATCACCATTTCTTGAGTCAACACCTACGATGAAAAGCTCGGCTTGGATAAATAAAGAGCATGTCACCACTTTCAAGGGTTTAAGTTTCCTCCACCATCAACAAAATGAAAAGCACCCCTACCATTTAGAGCTGCATTACACTTAATAACAGGTTGGAATCTCCTACATATAAAGTTGCCGCTATCCACCAGTAATATATATACTAATCCTTACTTAAAGGGAAAGGAAGAGAAAGAGGCTTGCTGGAAACCCTCACCTTCAGCTCCATACTAATCAGGCTGGCGAGCCCTGTAGGGACATCACGACTATCCTTTCTGGTAATACCGCGCTGTATATGATCCTGATCAGTTTATTTTAGTATTCCAGATCCTTATGTGCTTTTTTTTTGTTGTATCATACTAGCAGCAGCAGAAGTAGATCTATTACTAAACAGGAGCTACTATCGCTCACCCAGCTGGATGTCACTGATGGATGGATAAGCATAGTAGAAAAGAAAAGATAAGGGTCAATTACGAGAGGAAGGCGGAAGAAAAAGATGAGAGAGCAAGCCCCATATATATAGTTGGTGCTATTTATAAAATTGTCAACAAAATCCAAACACCCATCAAGGAAAGGATCTACCCTCCCTGACACCAAATGAAAAAAATAAAAATAAAGATTCGTTTTCCATACGAACAAAAGAATCCTCTACGCTCTCAAAGGAATAAATGATGATTCCTCTCCCTGCAAATACACCACATCATGCACAAAGGAGTTGCATTCCACACCTTCCCCTTCCTCTTGCTCACCCCATCTCCTTTCCAGCATTGCATTTTGCCAACCACTGTTCTAGGGAACATTCATGACACTCCAAGCCAGTCCAAAAGGAAAGAACGCATATCCTCAGCCACCCGACAATATAAACCAGTATATGCTCCGCCAACTCCCTTGTTTCTTTACACATACAGTACCAACAGTGGTGAAGTAGGGGTTGGCATGGATGATTTCTATCCCTAAATCAAATTACCAATCATCAGAATCCTCTCCATGATATGCCTCCCACTTAAATAAAGCAAACTTAGAAGGGACTGTAGCTCTCAAACCCCTTTAGAAGGAAAATATCCTACGTCCACCTCAATAAGCCTCCTATAGGACGACCACTAATTTCCCTACTAATTCACACAAGCAACACCAATTAGTGATGATTTTCTTTCTCTTAAGCAAGTCATAATTGAAAAACCCAGCCCACATTTCTCCTTAAAACCTAGGTATTAAGGAGAGGAAACTTGGAGCCTTATAACCAGCACACGTGGGGCAATTCCAGGCGACGTGGGACACATTCTAACACACCCTCCTAGACTACAACATACAGTAGATAGACAAACAGCACACCAATCACAGGCCCAACCAAGTTTTGATACCAAATTGAAAAGCCCAAACTACACTTCTCCTTAAAATCTAGGTATTAAGGAGAGGAAAACTGGAGCCTTATAATCAACATAGATAGGCCAACTCCAGGCGACGTAAGACATATTCCAACAATTATCAACCTCAGAATCCTCCAATGAGAGGGCACCAGGCAAAGAAAAGAAAACTTAGAAAGGACTGTGAGAGCCTATGACTCTCCAAATTCCCTTACAAGGAAAATTTCCTATCAATCTTAATTAGCCTCCTATAAAATGGCTTCAACTCAAACTTTCCAACCTTCAAATCTATCCACCTAATCTCATCCTCTCCCACTTGCATCAAATGCTCTTGATTCCTTAATCATCCCTAGCTACCAATTAAGTCAAGTCAAAAAACCACATTCCCAGCCACCCTGTCTCCTTCTCCCTCTATACAATCAACTATCAATCCTTGCCAATATTCCCCCCCCCCCCCCCCCCCCAACATAATCTCAATATTTTGAGGTTTTTCTTTTGGACATACAAAAAGAAATACATAAATATCCCCATAAAAGAAAAAATGCATACTTGTCTCTAAATGTTGCCTTCAACTCTGTGGTGGTTTTGATTCATTCATATCTAAGTTCTACCACTTTTTAGTATTAGGTTTTAGTTATCGATGATGAAAAGATTAGCATTCTTTTCTTTTTTTTTTCTTGGATAAGTATTAATAATAGAACCAAGGAGATGCCACCCGCACACAGAAGAAATGAAAGAAAACACCTAACGTATCTCTGCAAAAACTCTACTGGTACAAAAAATGATTCAAATGATGGATCAACTAAGCCCATGAATCAACAATATGAGCATTCTTTTGTTTGTGATTATTTAGATCTACATATTACATACAAGGTATGTAAGAATTTTATCTTGAGGGGATAGTCTAATTGGTTAGTGGGTATGCTCCCTACATGCCCAACTTAAATTTGACTCTTGTCTGCTCCTCTCATTTTCCCGGATCATGCGATTGTGTCGCTTGATCCTCAAGTTTACGCTCCTAGGGTAAGCCTAAAGGACCTTGCCTAGGACACTATTACCGGTCATTAAAAACAAAACACAACTAATTCCGGAAAAGTGCAACCAACATCTATTTGGAGAATATTGTGTCAAAGTTCAAATGAACGAATAATTTGGTACTATTAAGAATCAGAATTTTTTAAGTTTGACATGATTCTAGTTCTTTAAGATTCATAGCACTATGTATCAGATCTGATTCTGATCCAAAGGCATGAGGCAAAACACTCTCACTAACAAAACTAAATTGATGAGCTTTGCAACCATTAATTTTTGGCATCTATCCCTCCATTCACCCACAATATTCTGATAATGTTCAAATCTTGAGTTTCATGTATCCCTGTATCAACCTAGGCAATAATCCCAGCATAAAACCTGACTAAGAGACTCCCCTCAAGGAAGGTCCTACTAATTAGTTACAACTAATACAACTTCCCCTTTCTTTTGTTTCATCTTCACATAAGCACATATTTCATCCAAATCAAGAAAAGATATTAGGATATGTATTCATCAATATTTCAAAGTACTGCCAAACATTGTAGAAAAGTAAAGACACTAGCGATGCCCTGATCTTGGTAAGGCTCTTCGAATGACATTAGGTAGCATAACCATCATAGCAACATCTCAAGAGGGTCCACATACAAAGCCATTACCCAAAATTAGTCATATAAATTACACTTAAAACATATAAACAAAAAAAGGAAGGCAGCCAATTATTAGTTTATGACTTGCCATTACATTTGATACCATTAACACAATGCATTGAGAATAGCACTAAAATCAGATTGATAAAACAAAATAGTACACCCCATTGCATAATAAAAACAATAAAAAACATGACTTTCCCAATAAAATTGGATGCTATAGATTTGAATTCAATCCATTCAACACAAGACAGAACCTAAATCATAAAAGAGAATAATTTCATTACCTCACTCCATCGTCACTTTTGCGCCAACCTCCTTCATCTTTTCGATAATCTTCTCCGCATCCTCCTTGGTTACCCCCTTCTTCAAAAGGGTAGGCGCCTTCTCCACCAAATCTTTCGCTTCCTTCAACCCCAAATCAGTACACGCTCTAACCTCCTTAATAATCTTAATCTTCGCCCCAGCATCATACCCTCCCTCAAGCTTCAAATCAAATGCGGTCTTCTCTGCCTTCTTCTCCTCCCCCTTCGCCGCACCACTGCCCTTGGCTGCCCCCTTCATGCCGAACCCCATCCCCGGCATCATCACCGCCATCACCGGCATCTCATTTATGTCCAATTTCTTCCTCAAAAGCTCCGTCAAATCGGCCACTTCGAGCAAAGTAAGTCCAGAGATCTCATCCACAATCGCCGATACTCTCTCCGGAGGACCCGTCTTCGATTCTTGCGCGGACGATGTGTAATCCCGAGCAAAATTCAAATCATTGCACGATTGAATCCTCGAGCGGGCAAAATAAGGGTTTACGGGAAAGTTTGTAGAAGAAGTTGTGAAGTGTGAATTCTTGGGTAAAAATCTAGGGTTCTGAGATGTGATTGTGCAATGGCGTGAAAGAGATTGAGAAATGATTCGAGAATACCTCATTTTTTTTTTTTTTTGAAGTGCTTGATTGAAAACCTAGAAAGCTGATTTTAGCATAGTGTATGATGGGGAGAGTCTGAGCTTGCTACAAAGTCAGTGATTTTCCATTCGTAGCTGTGATCAATGATTGATTGTGTTCAGCAACGAAGAAGAAGAAGAAGAAGAAGAAAGTATGTATGTGAAAACCCTGCGCTGGCTGGGTTTTAGTTCAATGCACAGAGGTTTTGTAGACGTAACTTATCGTCTGCAGTTGAATCTGTGAGAGTGAGACACCTATTAAGGCACCCAATAATATTAGAAATTCGGAAGAAAAAAATAATAATAATAACTATCAAATTTTGTCAATAATTTTATTTCAAAAAGTGATGTACAGTCGAGATTTACAGCAGTACACATAAAAATAAATAAATTTTAATCACACGTTATCTTGGTAAGTGTTTTTTTTTTTTTTTTTTTTAAAAAAATTCTAATTCATAGCATTATTGTTAGAAATTAGAATCTTCATATAGTTTTGTTTTAAAATTTTATTCTTAATTTGATAAAAATAAACATTAAAATATATTTAATTATTTTCACCAAAAAAATGAGAAAAACATATGATATGATAAGTGTTTTTTATTTTTTCACCAATTTGTTTTACAAATTTTTTTTTTAAGAAAAATAAAAAACCAAAACAAATAAGCTGCATATTTTTCAAAAATATTTTTTACTTATCGTGCTTATCTTATTATTATTGTCGAAGAATATATGTGCATTCCTTTAAAAAAAATAAATTAGTTCAAAATTTTTCGTTACTTGCAATAAATAAAAAATGAAATATCGAATACAAAACACTCCTAGGACTTGATTTCAAGTTTCAACTCAAGTTAAGAATCCATTTTCAACCATATTATACTGAAGCGAAACACCCACAATCTCATTAACCAAAATGCTATTATTTTGCCACCATAAGTTCACAACCCTTGGTACAACAGGCTAGACAATTGAACTCTCTTAAGAAAATCATAAAAGAAACAGGAAATACACAAACATAATACAATCATAATGATATTTATTGCTGTCAGGATTACTATATGGTCTTAATCAAGAGTTTATTTTTCTGCAATGCTTTCGAATCTCTCCTCTTGGACCGGTCAGGGGGGAGATGCTCCCCATCTTGATCATGGACTTGGCGAATTGCTCGAAGAAAAGCTCGTAATTCTCTGCATATTTCTTCACTAACTCCATTGATTGTTGGTTCTTTGTCACTAGAACTTGGTCAGAACTCAAAAGCCCCCTTGAAGCCAACAAGTTCTTGAAGTAGTTGTTATCAAACTTTGTTGGGGTGACAAAGTCCAAGAAGAAGAGGTTCTGATCACCACCGGACTTAGGGCATCGGGTACGCAATTGGGCGGCATATGATTGGTCAAGTGTGAAGTCGGCTAACCCATTGCCGGCCTGGTTGTACAGCCTCTGCCTGAAGCTGGTGCATCTGGCATTCCCAATTGTGTGACTTCCTGGCATTGGCAATTTTATTTTTTTTTTTAAAATGTAACAATAGGTTATTTTCAAAAAAATATACAACAAATATAATTTGAAAAATAAAATGTAATAAATTTATGTGCTTACGATTATCAAATCAATTAGTTTTTTTCATAGATATCTACACAATGGCCTCGTTTGGGAATTAGGCTATTTTAGCTTTTTGTTATTTTAGTAGGCTAAAATTTTTGTATTTGAGAAGATGGTTGGAATTTTTTGTAGTTGAATGTGATGTTTGCGAGAAAAAAAGTGAAATAATTATGAGTTTGATGTGACATGGCCTCGTTTGGGAACAGGCTAATTTAGTAACTTTTTGGCTATTTGGCTAAAAAGGTAGATAAAAAAAACTTGTATGTTTGGGATGACTTTTTGGCTAATTAAGAAAAGATGTGCAAAAAGTAGAGAGAAAAGAGAATCTTTGACTTTTTGGTATGAGTGGTTGACTTTTTGGCTAATTTTGTAACTTTTTGGCTAATTGGCTAAAAAGGTAAGTCCCCAAACGGGGCCTTATTGACTATTTTAGCCTATTTTGTCTTGTTATAGATTTTAGCCTAAAAAAATCCTAAACCCACTTCTCAAATATGATAAAAAATTAGAAAATGAACAAACCAAATCATTAAAGTGAATTATATGGTAAACCTAAAAAGTTGGACTAGATGGCCCAATCTTTTATGAAGGATGACAACGTGGTTCCTATTCAAAAGAACTATGAAACACAAGAAAACTAGAATATTTACCGGACAATGCCACAAGATCAACAATGTCAAGTCCTTGCAAGTTAAATTTGGTGAGGATGGTTTGGAAAGTGTTGTTAGGGGCAGGAATGTTGTTGTTGGAGCCACTCAAGCTTGCACCTTTGGAGTCCCTTCTTCCTAATGGGACCTCCCAGCTAGGTCCACCAGTCTGCACATTGTACAATTCAAACACAGATGCTATTATGCATAGTTTTTAAGGGTAGTATCTCCAAATTGGCACTAGCTAAAAAGCAAGACATACAAGGGAGGTGGAGTCTCTAGCAGCTAGAGCCAAGATATCAGCACAAGAGACAGTGCGAGGACACTCCTTCTCCAATGCAAATTTGATCTCATCGATGACTTCAAACCCACGAACCGAGTCCCGGTTAGGGTTCGACCTCTTCTCACTCAGCATACTCCCAGTGCTCACTAGAAGTATTGATGCATCACACCCCTGCATTTAATTAACAAAGTCATAAGCCAAAGTTAGTAATGCACTAATCTCAAGAGATTAGTTGGATGCAATTTAACTGCTCATTCCTGTTAAATTATTAATAGTGGGATTATATGTACTCGGCATATTAGAGGTAAAAGTGAGGTCAATATGAGTGCGACAGTGAGACTATCTGGACTCTAATGACTAGGGATAAAAGCCCTAAATATTTCCTTTTGTGTAATTTAGACAAGCAATTTTATGGTTTAAGATGATATTTAATTTTTGGAACCAAAAAGTTAGCTGAGCCATGATATGCGTATCAAGAAGTGTAGGTTACCAAGCGCTTACTTGATATATGTGGGATAGGGCCCTAGACCACATGTATTTAAGACTAATCGAGGCAAAACACCGAATACTCAAAAGAATAAAAAAAGGTCAAGTTTTGAAGTAAAACTTTAACTCAAACACATTATATATCATGAAACTGCCTCACCAATTACTAAGCTAACTAGTATTTTGATTTTTGCTTTACATTCAAATCCAATTAACTACCACTTAGAGCATTTCCAACCATTATTACTATAATGTTATTGCCATTGTTATAATTTGGCAATGAATAATGTTATTTTGCCAAATTATAGCAATGGTGCTCCAATGATCATTTGTTATTTTGACAAATCTCAACCAACTTTCCCTCCAAGTTTGTAGGTGTTGTTTGGATATAGATTTTTTTTTGATTTTTTTTTTGTTTATTTTTTGTCTTTTGTGGCATTTTTTTACCTGTTTGTTAAAAAAATTATATATTTATATTATTCCCAACTAGACAAATATAAAAAATTTAAAAAAATGAAAAATTGAAAAAAAAAAGTTTGATTAATTCGCCCCATCAAAAAACATATCACCACATATTTAATAAATTTTTTTAACTACACGTAAAAAATAAACAATCACCAATTACCCACCAACAACCATCCATTATTAACCCAGCATCCATTCACTCACAACTATCCACCCAACAACCATCCATTATTCATCCACCCATCCAATAACCACCCATTATTCATCCACCCACCCAATAACCATTCATCATTCACCCACCCACAATTTTTTCTATAAATATAGCACAATGTTTTCTACAATTTTCATATTCACTTACCCATCATTTTCATATATTCTAAACTCTTTGTACCCACCCAGAAGATTTTCTACAATTTTCATATTCACCCACTCACTCATCCACCTACAATGAACAATTTAAGAGGTTTGTTGTGAAATCAAATTCAAAGAAGAGAGGAGAAAAGAAAAATTAAATCTAAATGTTTGTGTGAAATAAAAATGACATGGAGGGTTTCAATTTATAGAAATTAAAAATATTACCATTTGGGAAATAGCCGTTTGAAATAACTATTGTAAAAAATAATTAATATATTTAAAAAAAAAAAAATCAAACAGAGCACAACGACTCTTTTATACACTGAGGCATCACCGTCCACGTATACATCTAGAATGATCCACCCTCTTCCTTTCCCTCTCACTCTGTCTTCCTCTCCTTAAACCACTCTCCCTTCTCCTCCATGATTGAAACCTCTCTCTCACTCTCTCAGTCTGTCTCCTTCTCACTTTCTCACTCTGTCTCCTTCTCACTTTCTCACTCTGTCTCCCTCCTCTCAAACCACTCCCCCTTCTCCTCCATGATCGAAACCCCTCTCTGACTCTCTCACTCGGTCTCCTTCTCAGTCTCTCACTCTGTCTCCCTCTCACTCTCTTAATCTGTCTTCCCCCTCTCTCTATTTTCACTCTTCATCTCCCTCTCTTTGTCTTCCTACCCTCTCCTCAAACCAGTCCATTCTCCTCCTTCATGATCGAAACGTCTCTCTCTCTCTCTCTCTCTCTCTCTCTCTCTCTCTACCTATGAAGCTCCGATCTGTCTCTCTCTCAATCTTCACCTCCGATCTGTGTACTCTCCATCTCTGGTATGATCTCCATCTATATACATACTCATATATATATATATATATATATATATGTGTGTGTGTGTGTTTTGATCTATCTCCCTCTCAGTCTTCATGTGTTGATTTTTGCTTTATTTTTCTGGTTGTTAATGTGGATCGGTGATCGTGATTTTTGAAACTCAAAGCTGGCGATGGATTCAAACCGGATCTTTAAAGAACTCGAACCTGGTATGTTTTTTTTCAAATTTTCTTAATTACTTTTTTTGATCAATTTTTGTTCATCCATCAATTTTTGATATCTGTCATCATCAATTTTTTTTGTTCATCCATCAAATCTGGTATCTCCCTATATATATATATATATGTTTTGATATCTGTCTCCCTCTCAATCTTCATTCTGCAAATTTTTGTTCATGCGATCATTTTATTGTGAGATACTGGATTATCTGATTTCGTTTGGTTTATTATGAATGCATACCATCTGATTTGGATTGACTGATTTGGTGATAAATGAATTAATAATAATAATAATAATAATAATAATAATAATAATAACAATAATTTGAGAAACTGAATTTGGATTTGTCAATTTCATTCTGAAAATTGGGTTTGATTCTGAAAATTGGGTTCCCTACTGTTTCAATTATGTTGTTTTCAACTGAATTTGGTGCCAAATTGCTGTTGATTTTTGCTGATCTGGCAAGCTTGGAAACTGCTATTTCACTTGCCAAATTTGAGAACACATATGGCATCTGCTATATTTGGCAAGTGAAATAGCAGACCGTTGGAGACCTGTTTTTGCCATTCCTGTCATTTTTAAGCTTTGGCAAGTGAAATAGCAGCTCCGTTGGAGATGCTCTTACATGGCACATTTCAGCCCATCACATGTACATGTAGACATTTTTTTTCCATAGCTAATCTAACAACTAATATTTATTTTTGTCTATAAAAAAAATAAAATGTAGTGCATGGGTAATTATAGGGTCCTGAAAACTAGTAGATTAATTAATAGCTCTGCTTGCTTGACTAACCTTGACAAAACAGTCATGGAAATGGAGCCTAAGCAATGAAGCAGCCATGCGGGTATCTTTGGCGACAGCCTTTGCAACAACGGACTTCACAATTTCTTGAGCTTTGGGGCAAGACCGGTCGTAGAACTGTGGGTAGAGGTAGCCACCATTGCTCTTCCCAGCAAAGCAAAGTATTGGAGCAAAGACAAGGATGGTTACAACAATGAAAGAGCTCAGAGATTGAGCCATTGTAGTCCCTGTTATTTTTCTTAGCTAATCTTTTATGAACTCCAAGAGCTATATGAATGAAAACTTGATATAAGAATGTTTGTCATAATGAAAGCTTTAGATGGGTAAAGGGTATTTATAGAGAAGACTTCATAGAGTATTCTGTAGAGAGAGAGAGAGACAGAATAATGGAGTTGGTAGAGGTTTTGGTTTTGGTTTTGGTTAATGCATACGATATGAAGTAGAGAAACAAACTTTTGGTTGAGCTTGCCTAATGTATCCTTAAAATAGAAAACAATAATTACCAAAATTTGTTAGATTGTCTGAAAATATTGCAGATTTGGACTTTTGTTTATATCAATGATCATTTGTCCTTAAATTTCCTTGTCATCAGTTTTTATTTATTTATTTATTTTTATTCGTTAGAACGTATACTAGCCTAATCTAAGGGAAAAGAAAAGAGAATCATCCTTAACACCTTACATGGGGCTCAAATCCGCAATCTCCACTGTAGAGGTTGGAGAGCATACTACTTTGATACAAGACCATGTGTCTTCTTCTCATATTTTAAAACACTTTATATCATTAAAAATCTTGAAATACAATAATTTCTATCGATGATTCTGTACAGGAAAAAAAAAATGAAAATAGAAGATTATGTTTCTTCTATTCAACCATGAAATTATGTAAATTATGCTTGAATTTGAGCAAGGTCTACAAAGCAATTCTGCAATCCTAGAATCAAAACAATAAATGAACCAAAAATATTTAGAAAATGAAAGGTAAGCGTAATTCAAATTTGGTGTAATACAAGGTACACCCAAGATAAATTTGACTCATATATTGCATTTTCTGGATACTTCAATTTGGTGTTTATTTATTTTATTTATTTTGTCGTTTTTTGATTGAATGATTCAATCTAATAATAAGCATTTAAATCTGGATGGCATGTCAATAAAAATGACCATTCACAATGAATCCAACCAAGGACTACAAAGGTCCCTCAATCACCATACACACATACACGGCCTAGCATTTGGTACTCTAGTTTGTATATACATATGTAAAGAAATTTGGGTGAGTCAACCCACCAGGGTCTGTTTTTACTTTTCTTTTGGTACTCTATTCTTTTTTCTTTTTTTTTTTTCTTTTTTTTTTTTTTTATCAAGTCTGTGGACAGTGAGGTGAGGACATGAATGTAAGGTGGAAAGCACAAAGAGTTGGAGTAGAAGTACCTGCTCTCTTATTTTCAAATGTACCTAAAAATAAAAAATAAAAAATAAAAGAAGTACCTGCTCTCTGTTGACAAAAACTTTATGATCACATTTCCTATTATATATGAACATTGTAGGTATATAAAATGTGAATGTGAAATAAATCCAAAAATGCCTAATGTTTTTTTTTTAAATTTATTTTTATGATTTATTTTTAGACTTTGTGTGTTAATTGTTATGAAAATAAATTAGATTGATTGGATAATCGTAGTCATTTTTATTATGTTTATATTTTAAAAAATGAATGATAAATATGATTTAAAAGTAAACTATTTAAATTTTTTAAAGACAAATATAATAAAAAAAATCATATAGATACAATTATCAAATATGTTTTTATTTTTATTTTCAGTTATAGACGATTCAGACATGACATAAAAAAATTAATGTTAAATAATCAAAAAAAACACTGAGGATGAATCTAAGGCCTAACAATATAGTCTAGTCGTTCCTCTACCTGGAGAAAAGCTAAACTGTTTATTTATTCTTTTATTTTTTCAGAGTTTCCTTGACAATGTTTTATTCATTTTTCATGGACCTAAGAAGGTCTATGGCTTTTCACCCTACAACCCATCCAGTGTTTTATGTGGATTAGTAATTAAAAAAAGATATATGAGGGTTGAATAACTGCTCTCCTAATTGTCCAAACGTAAAATGACAAATTATCTTTATATTGAGAAACAGTTGGCTACATTTATTTATTTTTTTGAAAATTAATATTCAAACAAATTTCTTGTATTTTTTTGAAAAGAAAATATAAAATTAAAAATCAAAATACAAAAAAAACATACCTTAAGTCCCAACAGATAGTGTTCATTCACCATGTCTGCCCTTTTAAATATACTCTTTAATGTTTGCTTAAAATACAGATTGTTTAATATATTTTTGAAAAATACACATGCTCCTTCAGGTTTTTAATCACATAATAAATGAACCCTTAAATTAATAAATCTTGAAATCAATTATTAATTTTTAATAATACCAAAATATATTTTAATTAATAATTATGGTAATTTTATTGTTGCATAGGAGAGTAGTTACTAATTTTAATTTTATCCATATTTTAAACAAATCTCAAAAAATATATTTGTAATTTATCCTTAAAATAAACATCTCCTTCAAATCATTCCCAAAAAATAAATGTAAGTCATAAATAATTTGTGTTTATACCTACCACTAATATATATATATACTTATTACAAAAAATAAATAGTTAACGTTCATAGTAGTCTTCCCTATTAGTAGCAGGTGATTATTTAGTAAATTCTGGAGTATAAACACGTGATATTCCATAGTATTATGATTGGTGGAGAAGGTGGATATGTAGAATATTATGTTAGGTGATTGAGGAACATGATGGGTATATTGAATGATGATTAGTTAGGGAGTACAAACACGTAATACTCCGAGAATATTTAATAATTTTCCCTCAGTAGCCTAGCAGGGGCATCTCTAACTCTTAAACTCAAACATATATGAACTTTATATTTGGATAAAAATTAGGAAAAATTAGTCTAAGGTCCCTCTTCAATTTTTAGTAATAAAAGAGGTCCATAATATTATTTTGTGATGTCTAAAGTCTCTCACCCCACCCCCATATATCTCACCCACCCAATCTTGATTCAACTTTACTCTTCTCCACGCCAACTTGCAAAACCTCTCGCTCTCTCTCTCTATACACACACATATATTGAAGTCGATCTACAATGATCTGTCGTCGCCATCTCCAGATCTACAACAATCCGCTGCTGCTGTCTTTAAATCTACACCGGTCCACTGCCATCTCGGCCATTGGTCTCCGATCAAAGTCTCATGTTGTGTTGCCCTCAGTTAACAAGGCTCAATTCGAGCTCTCTTTCCATTAGAAGAAGATCTTCAAGGCTAATGATTACATCTGTGTCGCAATTGTCGAACTTACTACTGCTGCCGCCTAGGGAAGACAAACGAGAGGAACAAGTTCCGCATAATTGTCCCCACTTACAATGAGCACCTCAACATTGCCCTTTTTGTCTATCTCATCTTTAAGCACATCTCGTACTCTCTCTCTATATATATATTTGTCTCTTTCATTTTGTGATTGCACGATATTATTAATAACTCTTTGTTGACTGGGGAAATTGAAAATGAGTGAGAAGACCCAAAAAAATTGCAAAATTATAAAAAAAGTTTATCACTTTAATTATTAAAGTGGGTAAGTTTTACCACTGAAATTCAATTCTCTGTGATCAAACACAGAGAAATTTGTGTTAAATTTTCTCTAGTTTGGTTAAAATAATTTTTCCTGGTTTAAAATCATTATGCTAAAATTTCTATGGTTTGGTTAAAATAATTTTCTTTAGTTTAAAATTGTGAACAAACATAGAGAAATATGTGAACAAAGATATTTGGTTCATTTTTTAGAACTTGTTTTTTGAATATTTTTTTGAAAAATTAGTAACTAGTTTGAGGTTCTTTCTTTGTGAAGAAATTCTCTAGGAAGAAATTTCGAGAGAATTTCTCTGGAGAGTGAAAAGTCCAAAGAAATTAGAGAAAATTTCTCTGGGAATAATTTTTCTGGAAAGTCTAGAGAAATTCTTTGGATCAAATCTTCTTTGGATCAATTTGAAGGACCTTAAACATTATGAAAATATTGGATGTTCTTTACGCTATAAAATCTTAATACAAAGGACCCTAAAAAAAGTTCCCTAAAAATTATTTAAAAAATCTATTTATTATTTGACTTGAACTTGTATTAAGTTGAATTCTATCTATTTTGTTTTTTAATATCAAAATTAAAGAAGATTTAAATATTTACTTAAAATTTTTATAATTATTTTGCAATTTTTAAATGTACAACTTTGTCATTAATGGAATTTTTACTTAAACTCATACATAAATGGGTAAATTATACTTTGCCTCTTTTATGTTTGGTCACTTCTCACTCTAATTTTTAAAGTTTATTTTTTCCTAATTTGGCTTTTTATGTTTCAAATTTTTCCCAGTTATTCCTAAACTAATTTTTGTTCAAAATTAAACAGAAAATGACACATTAATAGTCACGTGGCATAAAAATATTTTATTATGTATAACTCACATTTTTAACATAAACTTAAATTATAATATAATAATATATTTATGTGGTAGTTATCATGACATTAACTGCTTAATTTTGAATAAAATTTAACTTTATAAGTAAAGTGAGAAAAACTTGAAACTTAAAGGGTTAAAATAAGAAAAAATAAATTTTAAAGGTCAAAGTAAAAAATAATCAAACATAAAGGGACAAAATGTAATGCACCCTATTTACATGTGAGTTTGCCATTCCATATCAAATAAAATTTGTAGGCACAAAATTGAAAGGAAAAGCCTCTGGTACGTTCACCCTTCAAAAGGTATAAAAGGGTATACAATACGTACCTTATAATTAAAAGAAAAAAAGAGATAATTTTATATCTTTTGAGTTATAACTAAAAAATAAAATAAAAATTATAATCAAATAATACGTGAGACATAACCAAAGATCTCATAAGTTATAACTAAAATAAGGTCATAACTAAAAAAGAAAATTGATTATAACTAAATAAAAATGATATAACTTAGGAGTGCATATAATAGAGGGTGTATATGTACCTAACACATGGTTAGAGGTGACATAATCATCAAGAAGTGCTAGAGACCCATAATGTGGATTTCTAAATTCACCTACAATGATGTAGTAGGGAAGATAATCCTACACAATTAAGTGTGTAGCAAATCAAATGATAACATCTATCATACCACATTATTATGGGTCAAATTGTTAAAAATATTTTGTGGATCTTAAACATTTTCCAATCATTGAGCTATTTAATTTGTCACCTGAGACCTACTAAGATCTCCAACCCCAAAAAAAACCCAACTAAGATGATCTAAAATAAATTTAATTATTGAAAGCTATTTTTTAATAATTTAATAAGATAATGTTTCATTCTAATATTTTGGGTAAATTACATTAATGGCCTCCTTTGATATTTTAAAAAAATACAATAAGCTTGACAATTTTATCATAATTACACTAACCTTTCTTTTAGTGGGAGTTTGGCGTTCGGTTATTTGGTTACTTTTTTTGTGTGTACTTATTTTCGTCTTTTGTGATTTTTTTTAATTTTTAAAAAGGTTTTAGATTTTTAGTTTTGCTCGATGAGACAACTCGAAAACTTTATTTTTTTTAAAAAAATTTCAAAAAATTTCAGAAAAAACAAAAACAAGTAAAAATTAGTGAACTTTTTTATACTAATTTTGGCCTTTTTATATATTTTCATTTTTTTTCTTTTTAAATTTGTCTACTCAAGACAAACCGAAAAAGTAAAAAATTTTGACATAATTTTGGAAAAAATCACTAAAAAAAAATTCAAAAAAAAATGTGACTTATTTAGCTCACCCCAAACTGTAAGGTAGACATAAATTAATGTAGACGTTACAAAAATACAAAAATAAATAACGTAAAATATAAATTTTCATATAAAAAATATGACAATATTATTAATTTTATTTATATTACTAATCAATTATTAATGAAAATAAAGTTAAAGTATTATATAAATTAAAATTAAAATTAAAAGAATTAATATATTTATATTAAAATTATAAAATTGACAATGTAATTTAGGAAAAATGCGTGAGAGCTCGAATGCGTGAGAACTCAAATGTCCCGAATGTCAAAACGATGTCGTTTTGACATTCTTACCGGTAAGAAAATGACTCAGACCTGGTACGAAAAAATTATATTACCGGTAAGGGAATAAATCTTACTGCTAAGATAAAAAAAAAAATCTTAAAATGATGTCATTTTGAAATTTTAGACCATTCGTGCCGTTAATAATTCGAGTTTCGCAGCGGGGTTGATAATTTAGCCTAATATATTTTGCTGGAGATATCAAAAAAATCTTGAGAGCTTTACTGCAACCACCCATTTAATTTTCATGCGTGTGATAGGAAAGTTGGCTGTTTTTTCTCACCAGCCCAACGAACTGTGAACCCCCAAATAAAAAAAAAGGCAAAAAGAAAAATACCCCGATGGAAATTCATTCACAGAGAAAGAGTGAAAGAGAGATGAATGAAGAGAGTCGAATTTGAAGTAGTCGAGGAGGAGGAGAGTGTAACTTCCAGAACCCAAAGCCCTGACTAAACCTCCCACACACCAAGTTGCAAGCTTTGCATAGCCAGATGCTCACACATCATCGCCACTCGAAACCGTCGTCCAACCTTCAAACCCTAAAATGCGGATCCCTCTGACGACACACTTCTCATTCTCCAACCCTACCACCATCACTACCATCATCAGAAGAAGAAGCTGCAAATGGCGAAGCATTCTTCTTCTTCTTCTTCTTCTTCGGGATGGCTCGCCCTTCAGAAGCAGCGCTGGCTCTTTCCCCTTCTCGTCGGTCTCTCCGTCACCACCGCCCTTGCTTTCATCCTCCGAGCCTCCTTCGACTCTCCCTGCGATCATCGCCCTCGCTTCCCTGCTGTTCCCGACGATAAGCGCTTTCCCTCTCCTCTCCCCACCCAAACGCCTCCCAATCCCCTCACTTTCATGAAGTCTAAGCGTGTTCTTCTTGTTTCTCATGACCTCTCGCTTTCTGGTACTCTCTCTCTCTCTCTCTCTCTCTCTGATCTCTCCTACTCATTTTAACATTTAAATTTAAGATTTTTAGGGGAAAAAAAATTGATTCTTTGATTTGAGGGAAATAGTCTTGTTTGTACTTCTTCCATTAGCTACAATTTTCTGTTCTGGTACTCCATTTTACTATCTTTTGTATCGTGAAGCTCTACTGATTCAGGAACTTGATGGTAGATAGTGTTTCTTGCTTTTGCGAAATTTGACAACTTTATGTGTCTGTATGTATATTACTGTATGATTTGAGTTTTAATTTCTGTAGTGTCAGCCATTCAGGGTCATTTTTATGCTTTACGTAGTTGAATCGAAGCAGCAACTAATTGAATGACGTGCCACCCAAGAGAGAGAGAGAGAGAGAGAGAGAGAGAGAGAGAGAGAGAGAATACTGATATTCTGGTAATTACAATCAATAGGTCTAGCCATGCACATACGTTGTTTAAAATATGCGTTACTGGAGAGACGCACAATATGTGGAGAGTATCAGCTGAAGTATTGGAAAATCATCAAAGTTGTCGGGTTCCAATTGTAACAACTCCATGTGTTTTCGCTAACTTCAGGATCAGCTCTAACGTAAGAAGTTCATCTGTTGGGTTGAATGTAACTCAATCCTTTAGTCACAACACAACAAAAAGAGATCTGTGTTGTGTTGTTGCGGGCCATGAAAGCTAGTGTAGCATCATGAATTTAAAAGAAGCTGTGCAACGAATTCCCTGGTGACAATTCTTCAATTTTTAATTAGTTTGATCTTAGTATTTATTAATTACCAAAATAAACGAGTCTTTGGTGGATTTTGCAATTGCTTCGCTGAAACAGTAATTGAGTTGATTGACCATGTTATCATACATGAAATGAAACAGTTGTATTTTAGATTATCACAGTTGTAGAACATTGTCAGCATGTTAACAGCGGTAAGCAATTGTATTTGAATGATTCCCATGTATATATAATCACTCCTTTGCATGAAATTAGTGGGTTGATCTTCTGATGAGTACCAATGGTGTAGCTGTTAATTGAGAGATTGCTGCTTCCACCAGTAAAACTTTCCATTCACTATATGATATTACAAAAATGTTTTCGGTGGATTCAACAAGTCATGGAAATTATTGCTGGAGATTGACCTGCCTTATAATTGGTGAAATTTTAATTCAGGATGAGAATATAAGTATAATATGATGATTTAAAATTCCAGCTGTCCTGATATCATTTCAAATTTGATTTTTTGTATTTTACGGCAAAAAGTGCTTCAATTTTTGTTGTTAGAGGCAATATGAGTACTGCCTAAAATGCATACTAATCAGTACTCAACTCAGTACTCAACTTATTTTATGACATATGATTCCCAGGTGGACCACTATTGTTGATGGAGCTAGCATTTTTGTTAAGAGGAGTTGGTGCTGAAGTTTGTTGGATTACAAACCAGAAACCATCAGAAACAGATGCGATCATATACAGTTTGGAGCATAAGATGTTGCACCGAGGAGTACAGGTCATACATCGCTGTGCTTTTAGCATATCTGCTGTACTTGTTATCTAGGGTTTTAGTGTTTGTATCTTCATTTACTGGCATGGAGTAGCTGATTTGCACATAGGACTATATGTCAAATGTCATGTGTATATTGCTAGCACAAGGGCATATATTATTTCTTTCTTTATTGTTAATATTGTTTTGTGTATTTATGCTAAAATCAGCATTGATAGAATTGGGTCAAGACTTAGGCCTCGTTTGGGAACATGCTATTTTAGTAACTTTTTGGCTTTTTACGAAAAGATGTGCAGAAAAGTAGAGAGGTGATGTGACTAGTTTTAGTTGGCTTTTTGACTTTTTGACTAAAATAGTCAGTCCCCAAACGAGGCCTTAAGAAACTAAAAGAAGTTGTTTCTAATCTCAATTTTGTGGTCAGACTTTAGGTGTTAGCATGATGTCACTATCTCAACAGCACTAGAAACACCTGCTTATGGGTTCAGAGTTCAATTATAAACTAACACATAAATTTGTTAAGTATGGTGATTTAGTGTATGAATCCATTTGAGACTAAACAGTGGAAGTCCTCAGGCTACTACTTGGCCATCTTTCTGTTGTTGAAGTAAAATTTATTACATATAAATAAATAGATACATGTGTTCATTTTGCTGTGACATCAGTATGATAGGCGGAATTTTCTTGCAATCATCAAATGGTGCTTACTGATTCTTGCCTACTCATGTTGTTTGATGATTTTTAATAACAGTAAAATTGATGTACTGAAGTCTTGGGCTGTCAAGTAGAGATTGGAAATGCTATGGGCTACTATTTGAAGTTTGGACATGAATTTTCTGAATTTCTCTCCATTTTTGGTTTCTTTATCATAATTCTGAAAAAGCACAAAATCATGATGGGGCCCGTAGCTTTATCATTATACTAGGTTATTTCATTATGTAACATCAAATGATAGGAATGTATGATGGTTTGCTGGAGACTGGAATCCTATTGTTCACGTGAATGGGTTTGTGTTGCAGTTCGGTAGTGTTTTGGATATTTCTCCTCTTTATAACTAAATTTCCTATTTAGGGGCCATTGCTTGGGTAATGGTAATCGATGCAGATAAACTGATTCTTTGTCCACCTCTTTCAGCAATCTAAATTCTTAGGACCAGTTCTGGGTGATGGCACGCATATGTATATGAGTGTATGTATATATCTGTACTTATGATGTTCATAATCCTAGAAGCAACCATTTTGTTCTGTGATCTTATACTTTTAAGCAGATCTCGGGTTGATTTTTAAGGAAAATTATATGTTAGTATAGCAAGTGTCCTTTGGCCTGTGTGCCTTTTGTTACTGTTCATGATGGATCAAGTTGTTTTCTCGTTGTATTTGGAAGATCCTGCTGTACAACTTTTCTCCTCAGTTTCTCATTGTGGCTTTTACGTTGTTAGGTCTTGTCTGCAAAAGGTCAAAAAGCTATGGATACAGCTCTAAAGGCTGATTTGGTGGTTTTAAACACTGCTGTTGCTGGGAAATGGTTGGATGCTGTTCTCAAGGAAAATGTTACTCATGTTCTCCCAAAGGTCCTCTGGTGGATTCATGAAATGCGAGGTCATTACTTCAAAATGGAGTTTGTTAAGCACCTCCCCTTGGTTGCTGGCGCTATGATCGATTCACATGTAACAGCAGATTATTGGAAGAATAGGACTCAAGAGCACTTAAAGTATGCCTCCAACATCTATAACTGTAATCTGAAGATCTTTGAAACTTTTTGTTGACAGAGTTATTAGTTGTGAAATAATTCACATAGATAAGTGCATGGTACAAACTTATTTTACTATAAATACATATATATGCATTTAGTATACTAAATTGTAGCAAATAGTTACTTGTGCAGAGTTTAGTGTTTTTTTTTTTTTTGCAGGGGTCTAGGTAAGGTGAGGAGACTTGAACTAGAATCATTTTATTGGGGGACTGTGACCTAAGCGGCCACGGTGTCCCCTTGGGGACATCTTGAAGCATTAGAATTGGCCCTGCCACTTATGCTCCATACTAGGTCAATTGTGTTTATTCAGAAGCTGGGACAAACTTTTGAATTTGTAATCTCGAATGTCAAGACATGTTGCTTCACCTTGAAAATTATGCCCCACTCCATTGTGCAGGTCAAAGAAAAATGGACTGGTCCATAAGTTTTGTGGACCTCATTTTCTTGGCTTTCTGTTGGACATTTGTGTACTTTCAGTTCAAATTTCAAGTGAAAGGACATTCCTTCTTGTATTTAGGGAATTCTAAATCATATGTGGTGTAAGTGGGGTCCATATTTAACATAACATTTTCATTCTTGGGCCAATGAAGATGGGTCATTGATCACCTTCTCTCCTTAAGTAGTGCCTCCAATTTAGAACACAAACCACAATCCCTGCCTGATGCAAAATTGTGCCTACTACATATGGTAATGTTCAGTCAGCAATTTCCTCCAAATATTGGAAAAAAGTGATCATATATGAGGTGTTTCATGTTTCACCATATTTGGCTGATTTGGTTGATTCATATTTATGATTTTTGTCACTCTGCAGGATTAGAATGCCTGAGACCTATGTTGTTCACCTTGGCAATAGCAAGGAACTAATGGAAGTTGCTGAAGATAAAGTTGCAAAAAGGGTTTTGCGTGAGCACGTTCGGGAGTCTCTTGGAGTGAGAAATGAAGATATACTCTTTGCTCTCATAAACAGTATGTCTTTTGCACTTTGAGATTGCATTTTATTTCTTATCCACTTTGCTGTAGATTTTAACCGTAACAGATAATGTAACTTGCATTTTCAGATCCAGGAACTACTTTTCTGTATTAGAATCTAGAGGTCAATGTTTGGGTTTCCATATTATATAAGTTTTATACTTTTATTGGCACTGACATATCTAATCACTGTTAGATTCCCGGGCTCCTCCTAGCTATTACCCTCCTAGCTATTACCTTCCTAGCTGTGTTTGTGCTAATATTCTGGGCATCCATATTTTCTGATCACCACCCTACTTCACAGGTGTCTCGCGTGGAAAAGGCCAGGATTTATTTCTCCGTGCGTTTTATGATAGCTTGTTACTGATCCAAGAACAGAAGTTAAAGGTGCCATCATTGCATGCCGTAATTGTGGGAAGTGACATGACTGCTCAGACCAAGTTTGAGTCAGAACTACGGAACTTTGTAGCACTGAAGAAAATCCAGAATCGTATCCATTTTGTAAATAAAACTTTGACAGTAGCTCCTTACCTAGCTGCTATTGATGTTCTTGTTCAGAATTCCCAGGTAGGTTTCATTGCTAGGTGTAGTTGCCTCTGATTTGTTGATTGTTGCATCTCTTCTGTTTGTTCTTTATTAGAGGCACTATTTGATTTGTTCTTTGCTTAAATGTTTATATCATCTTTCCTGTGCTGTTGCTGGTGAAGTTCTCAAGAAATGACAAGAAAACTTGACTGGGCAATGATTAATAAACCAAACTAAAACAAACCAAGCCAAGCCAAGCCTTAAGTTCCATCAAATGGGGTCGGCTGCATAAAACCTTCTTCTCCACTCGACTCTATTCAAGGCCATTTGTTAGTTAAATTAAGGAAATTCATATCTCTATTTACTACACTAGTCCACGTCAATCTAGGTCTATCCCTTCCCTTAACACTATCATCTACCGTCACTGTATCGCATTTCTTCACTACTGCCTTTATTGGTCTTCGTTGTATATGACTAAACCATTTCAATCTATTCTCTCTTAACTTATCTTCTATCGGTACTATTTCTACCTATTTTTGAATATAATCATTCCTAACTCTATCTTTTCTAGTCTTGTCATATATCCACCTTAGCATACTTATCTCAACAACACTCATCTTATCTACATGTTATTTCTTAGTTGTTCAACATTTCGTCCCATACAACATCGCTAGTCTAATATTCGTTCTATAAAACTTTTCTTTTCTTCTAATGGGTATTCGTTTATTGCACAGTACTCCATATGCACTCCTTCACTTAAGCCAACCCGCTTTAATTCTATGGACCACATCCGTTCCAATCTCTCCAGTCGTTGTGATAATCGATCATAAATAACGAAAATGTTCACTTTTAGGTAATTCTTAGTTTTCAATTTTTACTTCTCCTCTATTTCCATTGTGACTGTTACTAAAATTACATTTTATATATTTTTTCTTAGTTCTGTTTATTCTAAATCTTTTAGATTCGAGTGTTTTTCGTCAAATCTCCAACTTAGGGTTAACTCCTTCTCTAGTCTCATCTATTAACATGATATCATCTGCAAAAAGCATACACCATGGCACATCATCCTGAATATTGTGCGTCAACTCATCCATGACTAAAGTGAAAAGACAAGGACTTAAGGTTGATCCTTAGTGTAACCCTATAGTAATTGGAAATTCATTCGTTTATCCAACAGGCGATCTAATAGTGGTCACCACACTTTCATAGATATCCCTAATCACATCAATGTAACATTTTGTCACCCCTTTTTTATCTAACACCCACCAGATTATATCCTAAGGCACTCTATCATATGCTTTCTCAAGATCGATATAAACTATATGAATGTCTCTTTTCTTTTCTCTATATTTTTCTATTGCTCTCCTTAAAAGATAGATCGCTTTCATTGTTGACTTACCAGGCATAAATCCAAATTGATTCTCTGACACCTCTGTTATATCTTGCAATCGACGTTCCATCACTCTCTCCCACACTTTCATTGTGTGACACATTAACTTGATTCTTCTATAGTTGTTGCAATTCTGGACATCTCCTTTATTTTTATTTATTGGTACTAAAATATTCTTCCTCCACTCCTCTGACACTTTCCTAATCAACAAAATCTTGCTAAATAACGTAGTCAACCAAACAACTCCCTTCTTACCCAAACATTTCCCCATTTCATTAGAAAATAGAAATCAATAGGGAATTACTTATGAGCAATGAATCATAGAATGCTAGCCATTTGCAAAGTGTGATATGAAGCTAAAGTTGCCACCTAAGAAGCACGAACACTTTTAAGCTGGTGTATCCATGTCATGCCTGTGTCGGAAACCGACACTCGTCAGACACTTCTTGACACGTGTGCGACACTCATCAAAACATGTCTTTATTTTTTTTAAAAAAATTTAGACTTGGACACTTGGAGGATACACGTGTCCATTCCTTAAAACACATGTGTCCCTTGGTTAGATACACATAAAAACTAATTATAAGTTTGAACAAATTAACTTAGAATACAATGATAATACAAAATTTAAAATTTTTTAAAAATAATGTAAATTTATAGAAATTAGTATTATATTGCATTTCTTTAGTTTTTGAATGATATATTCATATATATATAACATATAATAAATATATAAAATTACAAATATTGTGCGTGTTCTCCACGTATTGTGCCTTGCATTTTTTGAAAATTTCTGTGTTGACGTGTCCGTGTCTGTGTCATGTCATGTGCAT
Source organism: Camellia granthamiana (assembly GCA_036172215.1). Lineage (NCBI taxonomy): Eukaryota > Viridiplantae > Streptophyta > Magnoliopsida > Ericales > Theaceae > Camellia > Camellia granthamiana. Next base: position 43,382,643 of record CM069903.1, on the reverse strand, counting down.
GTGTCCATGTCCATATCCGTGTTTCTTAGGTTGCCACACTACATGTGTAAATCCACAGCCTAAATGGAGGAGTTTGTGTTACAAAAACCATGGGCTAGTGATACTTGTGGTTTCTGTTTATGTATATATATATTTGAAACTGCACTCATACTGGATTCTCATGTTTAAAGTAGTTAAATTATAAGAAGGATGGAGAAAATTGCAAAGACAGCAAAGTAACTTCTTTACTGATACACAATTAGTAATTCATGCTTTTAATATGATAAAAACATTACGGTATTCTCTCAGTTTTGTTTTTTTTTATTTTTTTGATCTTGGTATTCTCTCAGTTAGAAATGACAAAATTTGATTTATTGAAATCAGAACTCCTTTTCAAGTAAATGTTGCTCCTTGTGATCTGTTGGACTTTCATATAAGGCTGTTAAAGGTCATTTGTGTGAGCAAGCAAGAAAGAAGCCAAGAGTGACTGGATTGAGAGTCTTAAAATTTGATCATCCAGTTCAGAAGAGCTAAGGTTTTCTAGTAATGCTAACCTTCACTATGCCAGGGCTTGGTTTATGGGGAATGTTATTTGCTGGTTGTCACAATTTTTGCTTAGGTCTACAAATTCTTATTGAGGTTTAGAAAGAGGAGTATTTCAGATGGTTCCTGGTAAGGAAAGCTGTTCTTGTAAGCATGGTTATCAGAATCCTGATCCGGATCTTACGATCCAACGATCGTACAATCCATTTGAATACAATTGAAGCGGATCATGTAAAAATTCCTTATAGGTAGGATCTTTTGATTCTGGTAATGGGATCTTATAGAAGCGTGAAATCCCGATCCAAATCTGATCAAATCCGATCTTATTTACAAGTCTTGTTTTGTATTGTATGACATATTTTATTGTAAATTTTATGTTTGTCGTCTAAATACCAATTTATGTGATCAAAATAAATAATAAAAATTAAGTAGTATTGAATCAAATAGACTAAGTGTTGAATGTAACAATTTCTATGTAACAATTTCTAACTACTCCACCTACAAATACTCCACCTACAAATACTCCACCTACTCCACATTAGTTAGTGCTCCATTAGTTAGTGCTATAGTTAGTGCCCCATATAGTTAGTGATATAGTTAGTGATCCATTATAGTATAGTGCTCCATTATGGCTCCATTGTATCCCATTTCTCTCTATAAAAGAGAGCTCTTGTAAGAACATTATGTATGAATCAATATTATCAATACATTAATTTCCTACATGGTATCAGAGCTATAGGTTAAGCTCTTAGTGTTCTTTGCCTTCCGGCGGGCGGCAACCTTGCCTTGACCGCCCGCCGGACCTCTACTCATACTTTCACTCCGCTGCCACAAATTATTCTTCGGGATCTTGATTCTGTTTTGTTGCCACCACTCTCTCTCTCTCTGGGTCTCTCTTTCCACCCTATCACCCATCCCTTTTGCACAACAACATACCCAGTCAACTTTTGCACAACTCAACTTTATCACCAAGTGTGCCTCTGTGGGTATTCAAGGGATTGCTTGGGCTTTTGGTGGTATGATCTTTGCCCTTGTCTACTGCACTGCTGGTATCTCAGGAGGACATATTAACCCAGCAGTGACCTTTGGATTGTTTCTGGCAAGGAAGTTGTCCCTAACAAGGGCTGTTTTCTACATAGTGATGTAGTGCCTTGGTGCCATATGTGGTGCCGGTGTTGTCAAGGGCTCCCAGTCTGTCATAATTGTTTCAAGAAGCACATGGGCTCCTTTAGCTACTGCTGCAAGCACTTGGGATAGTTGCTATTTTAAAATCAAGTAAGTGGGTTTCTTTATCATGATGGGGGTGGTTTTCTTTATCATGATGGGGCCATTTGGCTTTGATTTCTTCTCCAAGAATTGGAATACTCAGAAAAAGAAATCTGGGTCATCCAAAAAGAGAAAGCAATTGCAGTAATGTCACCAACCTTATTTTATTCATGCCGGGGATCAAACCCGATCACCATTGTACACAAAAAAAAAAAAAAAAAAAAAAAAAAAAACCCATAACCACAACAAACAACCGGCCTCACTTCTTCGCCTCTTCAGCTGTTCTCTTCTTCTTGCCTTTGTCTTGGGCGTCCCTTGCCGGTGCTGCCTCCGTATTTCCCACGCCGCCGAGTACGTTCACTTCCCGTTGCTCCTCAACTGTCACATATGGAGGACCTCCAAATCTGAGCATCACGGTGGCCTTCCACTTCAGTTCCTTGTTTTCTGCCTTCAGCACACATATCTCTGCTTGGGCATCCGTATACATGCGCTGGAGCAGAGCCAGTTGGGCTTTTACCTGCTGCACCTCATTTGTTCTACTCTGAAGCCGGTGCGACAGGTTGTTGACCGCCGTCATTGTCTCAACACATGACTTCAGAGTATAATGATTGGCCTCAATATCAGATTGAGCAGCCATTATCTGCTCAACTGACAACATTGGAAAGTTCAACGGCGTAAAACCAGGGGCGCTTGGTCCAGGGACACTTGGTTGAGGTTCAAGGGCAACTGCCCCGGCTATCTCTCTTGTGGCCTCGTTGAGGTCGGGAAAGAGAGTGAGACCACGAGACGAAGAGGCTATGTTCTGGGTAGCTGAACGGGAAGAAGAGGCCATATTCAGGGTTGGTTGTAGAGTGTTTCAGAGATAACAGCTCTCAGAGAACGAAGAGTCTTTTTTCAGAAGTTTTTCAGCTGGTTTGTTCTGCATCAGCGGCAGCCTCGCCTTAGTTTAAATAGGCAAGGCAGACACGCGCCTTACGCGCCTCTCAACGCCAGACGACAAATCGGCGCGCCTTTTGATGGCTCGCCTTTTGATGCCTGTCGGGCACATTTTTTGATGGCACGCCTTTTGATGGCACGCCTTTTTGAGGGCACACCTTTTGAGGGTGCAACTTTATATGGGTCCGACAAGACTCTGTAAACTGTCTCGACTTTGATTCCGGTTAGCTTCTGTATGGGTCCGACAAGACTCTGTAAACTGTCCCGACTTTGATTCCGGTTAGCTCCTATATGGGTCCGACAAGACTCGGTAAACTGTCCCGACTTTGATTCCGATTAGCTCCTATATGGGTCCGACAAGACTCTGTAAACTGTTCCGACATTGCTTTCGGTTCTCTGCTACAACGGTTCGACACAGCCATATAGTGTCTTCTACAACGGTCCAACATGACCCCGTAAACTGTCTCCTACATGGGTCCCGCAAGACTCCGTAAACTGTATTCTACAACGGTCCGACATGACCCCGTAAACTGTTTTCTACAACGGTCCAACATGACCCCATAAACTGTCTTCTACATCAGTCTGACACGACCATACAGTGTCTCCTATCCACTTTTATTTTATTTGTCAGATTATTTTTCTGTTTTGTTACTCTCTCCAAACTCAAGTTGGTTAGTTCCTAACCCCCTTGAGTTTGAGGGGGGCTGTTGAATGTAACAATTTCTATGTAACAATTTCTATGTAACAATTTCTAACTACTCCACCTACAAATACTCCACCTACTCCACATTAGTTAGTGCTCCATTAGTTAGTGTTATAGTTAGTGCCCCATATAGTTAGTGATATAGTTAGTGATCCATTATAGTATAGTGCTCCATTATGGCTCCATTGTATCCCATTTCTCTCTATAAAAGAGAGCTCTTGTAAGAACATTATGTATGAATCAATATTATCAATACATTAATTTCCTACACTAAGAAAAACAAATTAGGAAACAAACATTCAAATATTGCGGTAATTTAAGAAAATCAGCTAGTCGGAAAAACAAACTTAATTTTAGTGGAGTCTAAGGAGAGCAAGATGATTGCAACTTTATTCCAATTTTTGGAGAGATGATTTTTGTGACTCGAATCCACTCCACCAAGGGTACTAACGACAAACCTTATCATTTGGTTAAGTTACACTTTTGAGTTCTTAATCTATTTTCATATGCAACTTTGTTAAATATTTTTTCTTTCCTTTTTATGCATTATTGTAGATTGTAAAGTATTTTGTTATAGAATTCTTCCTCTTCACCTTTTTTGATGAAATACAAAACTTTTACCGTCAAGTTTTCTATTGTATAATATTATATGTACATTTTACATGGAGTATTATATTTTTAATAATATCTTCACTTCTTTTTAATAGAATATAAGTTCATTTTGTATATACTTTTTAAGAAATGTTTATTTAAATTAAATTGTTATGTAATTTATTTTTTTCGGTAGGATCTTACGATCCTTGATCCGATTCTACGATCCGATTCTATAAACACCTCCAACGATCTAGCGTAGGATCCCGATTTTAACGACCTTGTTTGTAAGCCAACATATGATGCAAATGATGCTGTTTTGACGGTTTCTTTTGGCTCTTTTAGACGTCTCGTTAATCTGATCTTAGGTATTATGACTTTCTGTCCAATTGTTGGATTGCTTGATTAGTCTGTTTTTTATTTCACTTAGTTATTGTTATTTATTTATAATTATTATCACTTATAGTCCAGGTTCTGTTTTTGGAGATTACTGGAGTGCTGAAATTTAATCTATTTCTTCTTTCCCTTCCATGTAGGCCTGGGGAGAGTGCTTTGGGAGGATTACCATTGAAGCCATGGGGTTTCAGCTACCTGTGCTGGTAATTATTGGATTTTTCGTGTTTGCTCCATTTATTTCGACATAATTTTTTTTCCCTGGAAAATTTTCTGTATTTGGTTGCACTTATGTTGGGTAAAAGATTTTACTTTCTATAAAAAGAAAATGCATACCCAATCCTATTTGGTAAGTCATTTTCCTGAAAGATATTAGCATTACCCGAGCCTTAAATCATGTCCATAGTGAGAGAGGATCTACTGATCTGTCAAGAGGCCCAAGACTTGATCCCTCTGTCTGATACAGGTGGCCATTTTTCAGATCTTTTGACCATTCTCCCTCTCCCTCTCTCCCTCTCCACACCTACCCCATCAATCATAGGATTGTTGTCAACAATGCTGCTACGCCGTAAATCAACATTAGCTTTTAGCATACCGTTGATTTTGCTGTTGGGTCTTGTCACAAAATCGGAGTTTGAAAACCCAGCATCATTGAAGTGTCAATGGTACTCTGTTTTGTGGAGAATTGAACACAGCTGGACCTGGGTGGCTTGAACTGAGAATTCAGACAGAACTACCCTAGCTCACTGAGTTGACCTACTCATTGAATTCAACACTCTGAGTCATCTGTTTGAATGAACATTTATATACTTTAATGAACATTTATCTGTTTTATTCTTTCTTTTCATCAAAATTTGTTTCCAAAAATATTTTTCAAGATTTCAACTGAACACAAAAATGAAAGATATGGAATTTCTTTTCATGAGACAATGTTTTTGGATGTAAAATATTTTTCATTGGTACCGAGCTACTTTGGTTGTTTTCTGTAATGTTCTTGATAGGTATGATTGTTATGTTACATTTCATTTCCTTCTTTTGACACTGTCTAATTTATTTATTTTTAATTTATTCTTTTTGTGTTTGATACGAATGTCAGGGAACATCTGCAGGAGGCACTACAGAGATTGTAGTGAATGAAACGACAGGTTTGCTGCATCCAGTTGGGAAAGCAGGAGTGACTCCTCTTGCAAAAAATATCGTCAAACTTGCCATTCATGTTGAGAGGAGGCTTACAATGGGAAGGAGGGGCCATGAGAGGGTGAAAGAAATGTTCTTAGAACGCCACATGGCACATAGAATTGCCGCTGTTCTGAAGGAAGTGTTGCAGAGTAAGACAAAGAACCACAAACAATCTTAAAACACCTTGAGAAAGAGGGGGAGAATCTCCATCTTTATAGCAGGGCCCCTGTCAGTAGGCTGGTTTCTTCAAAAATGTATGAACTATATAAAGTTGGTCAGTTCTCTGAAATAAGACTCTGTATGGTTTCACTTAAAAAAAAGTTATCAATATCTTCCTGTGAATATTTACCCCTAACCACCAAACTGCAACCCTTTTCTCTCTTGTGAAAGAACTGGAAATTATGTATATAGGAAAAGGATATGGTAGTAAGCTTGACATTATCAAGTTATTACAAGCTTCTTTTTACGTTGACATGCTTGCTTGGAATTTCATTTTGTGGGGCATTTTTAGTCACATTAATATTTACAGTTTTTTTTTATATTTATATTTATAGAATTTTTAAAAACTCCAAACAAAAAAGTTATGAACCTAATAGGAAACAAGTAAATACACTACCGTTGTGTTTGGTTGAAGGATTTGGGAAGGGATTTGAAAAAAGAAAAGGAAAAGGTATAGGTATGTGAAGCGTGAATAAAATATACTGACATTTTATTTAGTTTTACACATTTTTTTCTCTTTCTTTTTCAAATCCCTTTTTTAATCTTCCAACCAAACATAATGTACAGGTCTTATCTAATTCGTTATTATTTTTTTTTTAACAACTGCTTTTGTTATTTTTATTCCTACCCATAAGAAAAAAAAAAAATAAAATAAAGAAATTATATTGAGTCATGCTTCAATTTTTTGATGCTTGAATCATAGTTATCAAGGGGTGTTCATTTCCAGTTCAATTCTCAAATCGAAAAGAAAGCTGAAAATTTGATTATAAAAAAAAAAATTTCTCTATTAATTATACTTTTACTTTTATAGTTAGACTTAATTTTCATTTTAATCCTTATAATTTCAGTTTACATTTGAATTGAAAAAGGTGCAAAACTTTTTGGGCAAGAAGAATTGCTTGTGACTCGCCTCTCATGTCGAATCCGGGCTTTTTCAATCTACATAGTTGTAGGCATAAATCTGAGACGACATGACAAAGGTGGTAACTTCTATGTTGTCTATTCATGTTATTCTTTCTTCTAAGCTAAGATTACATCTCAGAATGACAACTGGAAGGGATGTGATTTTTCTATCACTTTTTTAAGGTTCTGTTAGTCTACGTCGAAAAAAATTTGGTTCCTACCTTAAGACTGGTTTAAATTGGTCATCCTATCTAAATGTTTGTTAATTTTTTCTATGCATGCTCCTTAGAAAATTGACAAATTTTCAAAATTATTAATTTTAATCTCCAATTTAGACGGAAGAACTAAATTGAAATATTAAGTTTGAGAATTGTGTACCATAGTCTTTCCCTAAAATCAATATTAAACAACAAAATTTTTCCTCTTCTTTATTTTCCATGTTTATAAATTTTTGAGAGAAACCTTGTTATGCCAAAAGAATCAATGGAGCAAAAAAGAATGGAAAAAAAGGGCAAAATTAAGCAATACATGAATTAAGAGACATAAAAGTTAGAATAATCATTTTGTTTGCCTTGAGTTTTTAAATATAATTTTTGAGTTTTTATTTTATTTTATGTATTTTAATATTTTTAGTGAGTTTTTTTAAATATTTTAATCAAACTTATTTATTTTTTAGCTACATCTAACCTAAATTTACTTAAAAAATAAAATATATTTTTTAAATGCATTAAATAAAAAAACCAATACATATTCATATTTTTTTTAAATATTTATTGAGTTTGTTTTATATATTTTAAATGTATTAAATCAAAATATAAAAAAAAAATTACTAAAAACAATAAAATGTGGAGAAAAAGAAAAAGAAAAAAAGAGTTAGTTCTAATTGGGCGATATGTAGATTGGAGGGGAAAAAATAATAATAATGATGAAGTGGTAGCAGGTAGTTAATGAGTTCGGGACTGGAGATAGTGGATTTATTAAGGGGGATTGGCCACGTTTGATTAAGTGGAATTACAACCCAAACACATGAAAAATAAGGAGAGAGAGAAAGGTGAAACATTGGTCACGTTTGATTTGATTTTTTGAAATTATGTTTTGAATATAATTTCTAAAAATACAAATTAGTTTAATAAAAATAAATATTAAAGAAAATTTAAAAAATTATTTATGCCATCCAAAAAAATAAAACAATATACAAATGACAAATGCTTTGATTTTATTTCTTTTGTCAAATTAATTTATAATTTTTTTAGAAGAAAAAGAATTTTAAAATCAAAACAAACATGTTGAGTTTATTACAAATATTAAATACACTTAAATTTTGGTGTCGACTTTGTAAAAATTTAACATTGTATAGTGGGTTTTCTATTATAAAAATGTTACTTCCTCCGTCTCATTTTATTTGTACACTATTCTATTTTAATTTGTCTTAAAATGTTAGTCCACTTTTATCTTAGAATAAATTGCCGCTATTAGCACGTATCTAATTTCTTTAGACTCTCTAATTCTCAAATTTTTATTTTTTTTACCTTGAAATAAAATTACATTAAAGGACAATTTTTAATAAAACACTTACCCACCAAATGAAAACAATTAGAATGATATTATACAATATTGTACATCCACCTTCATCCCTATCTATAGATATTCCTTACCTATCTAAATCCTAATCTTATTCTTCTCCATCACCATCCTAAACTCATGTATTCATCTTCAATGAAAAACATTTAAAACTACCCAATCAGTTAATGTTTTGTTCGGTAGTTTCAAATGTGTTCGGTGTTCCAAATAAGTTAACGTTGCAAACAATTCTATTACAGACTTCGAGTTTCTACATTTGTTGTCATTTTCACCATTCGTTGATACTTATAGAGTAATGAAGAACGATGACAACAACTCTGATAAGGTTGGCGTTGTATTGGTAAGTTTATATATTTTACATTTACGATTCTGAGTCATTTTCGGTTCAGTACTGGTTTGCCAACTGTTAAGGTTCTGTTCAATAATACAGTGCTGAACAAAAACATTTAGTTCAGTAATACAGTATTGAACATAAAAATTTTGTTCGGTACTGGAATACCGAACGGTTCCATTTTTGTAGAATTTTTTCCCTATTTCTGTTTTTTTTAGGGGTTTTTTCCCTCTAAAACCCCCTGTATCGAGGGTTTTATCCTGAAATAAACAAAATAATAATAATAATAATAATACCATGTGATGGGAAGTTGGAGGTTACCTGAAAAAAGAAGAAAAAGACCGTCGAAGATATTTTCAACTAATATACTGTTGTTCACGATAACAAGGAAAAAGAGACTATCATTTATGAGAGAAGGAGAAGAGATGGACAGTCAATTCGTCTCTCAGTCGTTTGTTGTTTTTAATTATCTCTTAATCATTTATCGTTTGTTGAGAGAAGAAAAAAGGGTGTGCAAAATTAGGTGGGTGTGATGATATTATAAATATGGATAAAATTAGTATTAAATGGAGTGTTAAAAGAAATTTTATTAAAATTTAGGGTTTAAGGTAGGGGTTTAAAGAAATGGGGAGTCCAAAGAAATTAGGTAGGTGCTAATAGCAGCTCTCTTAGAATATTAAATTTTGTTAGATTTTCAAAATTGCCCTTTATAAATCATTATAAACACATTCTAAGATTCAAAAAGAAAGGAAATGCTTGGAAAAACATTTCAAAATTTAAATTAAAATGTAATGATTGCATATCTCCTTAATAAGTTAGATTTTCTATACTGGACAAATAAATTGGGATGGATGAAATATTATAAAAGAAAAGGGAGAGGTTTCTTTCAAGTTCACTGTGTGGATAGCAACGTACTTTTGGGCCCGTGGAGCCTATCACAGGTCCCGTTTCGATAATTTAAACCATTCAATGTGTAGACCATGTTGAGTACTTCATACTTGCAAAAAATCATGTTGATCAGATATCAGTAGCCCCTGGTCGGAACATAACAAAATTATGTTCCGATCAAGGGGCTGCCGATATCTGATCAATGTGATTTTTTGCAGGCATGAAGTACTCGACAAACTTTACACATTCAATGATTCAGATTATTAAAATTAGACCTATAATGAACTTTACAGGCCCAACAATATTGTGTGAACTGGAGCGAAGCCAAGGAAAATATACAAAACATAATTCTCATGATTTGTGCTTTAAAAAAAAAGAAAAAGATTTGCATTTCTGTGTCATAATTCTCACAGTTTTCTTTTTTCAAATTTATAATTTTCCCTCCACCTCCAGCTGTAGTAGTGGGAACTGTATAACCAACTTGACTCTCCCTGTGTCAGTATATTCTTCGGTTGCATGACTCAACATCCACTATAACAAATCACATTATCGAATTCTTTCTATTTTCATATTCAAATCTTTTCCCTCAGTTCATCTAGTTAATGGGGCCTAACAAGTGAAACCGTCCTCCACACTTGAAACCACCATCGACGGAGGATATGACCGTTGTGGGAGGCGAAGCTTCACATGTTGAGTTTGACATACCGGTGAACAAGCTGTATTGATAACACTTTAGTACACAAAACACTTTTACACAATCACGCTGTAACAACCCTCACCACTGTTTACTGATAACACTACTGATTAATGCTAATCTATGATTAAGCATATTAATTGACTAACTGACTGAATTACTAAATTGATTGATTGATTATGCTGGTTTGAATGCAATTCTATCTGTCGACTGTTAAATTATCTGTTCATGTTTTATGCTTTAAACTACAAATTGAAGGCCTTATCGGCGGCCGAATCTGAAATTGATTAATGTTTTGTGCTAATTAAGATTTATATGATTTTATGATATATTTAATTGAAATGTGATTTGGTATGATTAAATTAGATTAAATATTGATAAATTACAAGAGTTGGCCTTATTTACAACCTTGCCACTTAGTGGCCCACTCCATATCATATTTTGAGACTTAGAATCAACACTTCTTCAGCCATTTGCTTGCACCAACCGACTAGAGAGAGAGAGAGCTAGGAGAAAAACTTGGTTTCATCTTGATTTGCTTGGAGGCTTAGGGATTTTGGAAGATAATTGGCAAATTGAGCTTCTAGACTTGTAATTGAGAACTCAAGGTAGGATATTCAACCTCTCCTTAATGTATTCAAGTTAGTTCTTGCATGGTTCTTGATTTATGGATGAATTGAGTCTTGATTTAGTCTAATAATGTTGAATTGGAGCTTAATCCATGCATGCATGTGCATGGTCTTGCATTTTGAGGTTGTAAATCCCACATGCATGTTCATATCTTGAGCTTAGTCCATGAATTCATCTTGCTTTTGAGGCAATTGAGCTCATTTGAGCAAGTAATTGAAGCTTTGAATTTGGTTGAACACATGCATGTTTCATACACTTTGTGTTCTTGAAGTTATTTGAAAATGGTGTTTAATTGAACTACCTTTGGGCTTTGATTTTTCAAATTGATCCTTGAAAAATGTAATATTATGGGTTTTGAAGTGTTTTCCAGAAAATTAGCCCAAGAGGATCGAAATTTATGCATGAAAACTTGGTTTCGAGCTTGAGGTTCAAATCTAGAATTTCCAGATTTTGGACCCACGCTCGAGCGTACAATCTGAGATCATGCCTTCCGCTCAAGCGAGGAAAGTGACGCTCGAGCGTGAAATGCGTGTATCCAATACTTTGCATGAGTTTACAGTCCGCTCGAGCGAGATAGTTCACGCTCGAGCGAGGACTTGTGTCTCACGCTCGAGCGGGGGTCGAGCGCCCGTCGAGCGTGAATTTTGAGCATCTAGTATTTTTACTGTAGCTTGCAGTCCGCTCGAGCGACGGAAGTCGTGCTCGAGCGGAGCTCCTTTGTCCGCATGTCCGCTCGAGCGTAGAAATCCACGCTCGAGCGAGACCCCTGTTTTCTGAAAATTTTGAAAAATGTTTATAAGTACATCTTTGCATCCTCTTTTCATCCTAGGCATTCCTAGGGCATGTTTAAGGCATCTTAAGGAGGATATTGATGTAGAACCACACCGAGTCTAAGTAGGAACTAAGTCTTCGATTCCCAAGTATGTGACTTAGTGTGTGTTCATCCTGTAACTGTGTAGGGTTGGCATCCGAGGACGCGTACTAGCTTATCTGTAGCCCAGAATTCTGTGAGTAACAATGTTGTAAAGATATGTTCAATAATGATTATCTTCTAAACAATTGAACTATACTGTTTTCTGAAATGATACTGTTACTGAATGAATGATGTCCTATTTGTGAACTGTATTCGTGGCATCCATAGCAACCTATTGTTACTGTATTGTACTGCTACTGACACAGAGATTTCTATCGGTTCCCATGTCTGGAACCACTACTGTTTACTGATATGATGGCCATCAACTGACTGTTCGGTCTGTTAAGACCTACTGTACTGTTTGCTATTAGATGTACCACTTATGACTGCTATGATCGAATAATTGTTATACTGTTTAAATGACTGTTTTAAATACTGAAAGGACATTCATTCTTAACCTCTTTATGCATATGTTATTCACTGGGCTTTAGCTCACTGTTTATATAAATATGTAAGTGTCCAGGCACCAGAATGAAGCTAGGAACGTTGGGTCAAACTTCCTTTTGTCAAGCCAACCTTTGTACCTCACTTCGAGGTTCCAGATCTGTTCAAGCTAAGGCTATTCTTGGGGTGTCTCAGATTCACCCTAACTGTCTCTGTTATGTATGGACTGAGTGATCTTTTGTACTGTATTGTTATGGTGGGGATTTGGTCCCTAACCTGTATGCTTGTAAATGATACATGTACATACCGTTTTGTTCTGAATGTGCATATGTTATAAAAAATCTTTTTGCATACAGACTGTTATAGCTCATTGGACATCTTTTAATTACTGTTTTGGCTTCCGCCAGCCCCTGTACTCTGTATTACTGTCTTATTGTTAAGCAGGCCTTCGATAATCTCGGATTACTGGCCGGTTACGGTACTAAACCCATAAGAGCGGGTTTGGGTCGTGATACACGCACTAATACACTTCACTTATCCTTTCACACATACATTCAAACACTTACACTTTGTGTCTTCCTCACACAAGACCTTGAGACACTTCACACAAGATCACTCTTGTAGTGCTTGACCACTTACTTTGGATTCACTCTTCTTTCACTCGCACTCATTTCATATTTATACTAGTTGAAGAACTTTCTAGAATACACTCATACTTTCCCTACACTCTAGAACAATCTAGATTATTCTAGTACCTATTAGAGCTTTCTATTATTCTCTAAAATATTGTAGAAGCTTCTGAAACTTTCTAGATTTCTCTAGTTTTCTCCAAACTTCTTTAATGTTTCGGAATCTTCTAGGATATTCTAGAATCTTCTAGATTTCTCTAGGACTTTCCAGAATCTTCTAGATCTTTCCGGAGTATTCTAGATTCATGTGGAAACTTCTAGAATAGTCTAGAGAGAAGATTCTAGAGAGTGAGGAGAGCTAGTGATGACTCTCAACACTCCCCCTTAGCACTAACTCTCACTTCTAGATTATGTAACCATGCCACGTTGTTTCAGAAACTCTTCGTGAGTATATCTGCACCCTAGTCCTCTACCACGATAAACTTTGTCTCCATCTCTTCCAGTAACGACTTCTTCTATTTGAAGTGATGATACACTGCCACACACTTTATCCTTCCATGGAACATTAGGTTCTTGGTTGAATATACAATCTCAATCCTTGTGCTTAAGTACCAAATGCCAAGTTCGACTTTGTCTTAATGTAATACCTTCCTCTTTCATCATCTTTCTCTAATTGTTAAATTCTATTGTTTCCTGAAATGTTATTGGCTTCTTTATATCATCAATTTTAGCAAAGGTTGCATCAACATACCTTGGATTAGGTTGGCATTGCCTTGCAGATATTGGATGTTGCAACTTTGTCACTTCTTCAACTACTTCTTTTGTTTGCTCCCCCAACTTCTCTAGTAAGTGAGCTTTTGGATCTTTAAATGTTGAAAACTAAGACTTAATTGCAAGAATTGACTCATCTGTGATAGAGTGTGTATCCACTTCTTTGGTAACTGCATTGCACTGCTCATGTACACCTTCATCGAAGTCTATCTTCTTTTCTGAATTTGCTTCAGTAACCACGAACATTGTAGGAGAGGCTTCAAAATCCCATTCTTTTTCAAATTCTGGCTCTTCTTCTAAGTAGCCTAGTTCCATGGCCTCGAACATTGCACATGAAGCTTGGAAATCCCATTCTTCTTCATTCTCATCTTGGTAACCATTAGATGTTACCATATTACCTTCAATTGGTCTTCTTCTTAACTGATAATCTTTTGTGTAGTGGCCAATCTTGCCACATTTGAAGCACTCTATGTTGCGTCGTCCAAATCTAGTAGCTCTTTGATCATTTTCATCATATCGAACTCCCCCTCGTTGATAGCTTCGATCATCTTGTGATTAAACATCTTCTTCTTTGTTCGGTTTTTCATATTCTTGCCACTTCGGTCCATCTCTTTTCGTGCTAATAAATAACGCCTCTTCTTCACTTTCATTTTTTAGTGTGACTCCAGCCATTTGCTTTGCTAGAGTTTATTGATTCACTAATAGACTTTTGAGCTCAACCAATGATGGTTGAGTGGACCATTCTTTAACAGCGGTCATAAGCCCACTATACTCGGGTCTTAAATCTCGAGTAATAATGTGACTCATTCTTGACTCGCTAATTTTTGACTCGGGATCAAGTTGTGAAATTTCATTACAAAGAGTCTTTACCTTGAGAAAATATTGGTTGATAGTCATTGATCCTTATGTCACTGTTGCAAGCTCGTTCTCTAGCTACTGAAGTCGTACATCATTTGTCTTAAAAAATAACGCCGCAAATGTGTCCCAGACTGCTTTTAGAGTAGTAGCCTCCCGAACATACTCCAATGACTCTTTCTGAACAGTTGTCCTTAACACGAACATCGCTTTTCCAGCCTTAATCTGCCACTTTCGCTAGGTCTCTGCATTTTCTTCTCCAGGTGACGCAGTTTCTTTGCCATCAAGAATCTCCCATAGATCCTGTCCTTGAAGATATGCCTCGATACACATTTGCTAATAATCATAATTATAATAATTTAATTTTTCCATACCACCAATGAAGTTTTCGAAATCCACCATCACAATTGTGCTTGTTGACTTCAACAATCTTTTGTATCAATCTCAATCGCTCTTCATGTCGGTCCACGAATGACCAAGCTTTGATACCAAATTGTTGAGTTTGACACACTGGTGGACCCAGAAATACAACTTTTATTGATGACACTCTAGTACACAAAACACTTTTACACAATCACACACTAATACACTTCACGTATTCACTCACATACATTGAAGCACTCACAATTTGTGTCTTCCTCACACAAGACCTTGAGACACTTCACACAAGATCACTCTTGCAGTGCTCAACTACTTACTTTGGATTCACTCTTCTTTTACTCAATTGTCCAATTGTCCAATTGTTTAGTACATGCACTCATCTTATATTTATACTAGTTGAAGAACTTTATAGAATACACTCAAACTTTCCCTACAATCTAGAACAATCTAGATTACTCTAGTACATATTAGAGTTTTCTATTCTTCGCTAAAATATTCTTGAACCTTTCGAAACTTTCTAGATTTCTCTAGTTTTCTCCAAACTTCTTTAATGTTCTGGAGCCTTTTAGGATATTCTGGAGTCTTCCGGATTTCTCTAAGTCTTTCTAAAATCTTCTAGATCTTTCCGGAATATTCTAGATTTATGTGAAAACTTCTAGAATAGTCTATAGAGAAGATTCTAGAGAGTAAGGAGAGTTAGTGATGACTCTCAACATCGCTGACTGTCAAGCTCACTGATGATCTCCGTCAAGAACAGAGCAAGATAGAACCACTCTCTCCCTCCGATTACAATTTTATAAAACTCCAATCAGATCGCATGCTCAATGCCCTCCACGAACCCTAGAGCTCTAAAGATCATGAAAGAAGCTTGTCTTTGCTACAAAAACTGTGCTCTTGTATACCACGCTCAAGCTAATGTACAACTTCTTACATCTATAGAAATAGGCAACAAAAGCGCCAAACTACGCTACTTGAAAAATGCTCTCGAGTCCGCTTGACGCAAGGTTTCTTTATCCCTGAAATCACTAGAGTTTGTAGATTTCTATGCAAATCTATTCTACGATCTGTTGATTTGTGGCATAGGCTATGAAGAGGTAGTGAGATAGTATGAGCGAGTGTTGTCGATTGATGATCCAATCGACCCTGCCAAAGAAAGGTTACAAAATGAGAGCCATTCAAACACGGCTGAAGAGCGAGTTACACATATGAGGGAATCAATGCAGCAGCTTGTACAGAAATGTACGATTGCTTCTTTACCGCCTTCAACAGAGAATCCTAAAATTTTAAAGGCACTTAATACACTTGAGAAGAATCTTGAAATCAAGACACCTGAGGAGCAGATAAGGGAAATTGACAATGTAATAGCTGCAGCGATGCTTTTGGAGCAAGAATCAATTTCTGAAGTGAGGGGGGGTCTGATGTGAATATGAAGAAAAGTAAACTTGTTAAATGAATAAATGATGCTGCATGAAAGATGAATATGATGAGAATGCATCAACTTCTATGGGAATTTCTTGAATTCAGAATTCGTGATTTGGAAGTACATTTTGGTTCAGTCGAGGATGGTTTAGCAGAAACAATTTTCTCAAAAGCTATAGGGTTTGCTAAAAAACACAAGACTTGGAAGTTTTGGTTGTGTTGCTTTTGTGATGAGAAGTTCAATGATTTAGAATTGCGAATGCAACATTTTGATCAGAAGCACAATAAATCAAAGTTGCGATATGTTAATCCATAAGAAGTTGATGCCAATTGGGCTCGCATGCTTGTCAATGGTATATGGAAACCAGTGGATACCTGTAAAGCTCTGAAAATTATTGAAGAACAATCAAATAGCCCATTTGTTGATCTTGTTTTTCACTCGAATGTGAAGTGGCCACTATTTGATAACGTTGAGCGCGAGAAAATTCTTCAAAGCATTTATGACGAGTTCATAGTGCTTCTTAGAAATAATTGTCTTTCTAAGAGTAATCTTGAAAAGGTGATAAAAGATTCCATGGATGAACAGCATAATCTTGTTCCATTATTGTAGTTTCACATTCATGGCCTAGACCAAATACCTCTCTGCATCTGTTTTTTGGAGGTTCCCCAGTTAGAAAAGATCCTAAATTCTTGCACATTGTGTCCAATCTTTGTGGCTTAAACAAGAACCCTGACACGGATAGTTCCTTGGATGATGAACTTGATGACTATAAGATTGAGGAAATTGAAATTAAGGAAATGATTGCTTTTAATGGTGACTTATTGCGTCTTCTTATGGATGAGCATTTACTGCAAGGGGAGCTTAAGTGTCGAGATACAGTTGCAGGTGCTAGTTCTGCAGCGACTTGTACCATTTGTGACGATGAAGTTGACGTTCTTCAAGATAGTGATGCTTTAGTATCTTGGCTTATGGTTCCTTGAATTGAAGAAGCTTTAAAATCATGGACAAACATACAAAATACAAAGAAGCATCAATTATTGAAAGTTATTCAACAATTAGAGAAAGAATTTGATATCATAGAAACATGGAGAAGAAAGAAAAGTGAACTTGAGAACCAAAAAGAAGCATAATTGGCAATTGAGAGCATCTGTATTGAGGAGCTTGAGAAGAGAAAGCAAGTTGAAATGCATATCCAACAAAGTTATGCATCCCTCTTGAGTAAGCGGCAAAAAGAACTTGATGGGGCAGACATTGGTGCCATGTCCTAGAGCAGTGGATTTGAGTTAGATGTTATATCAAGCATACTTATAGAAGTTCAAAATATTGACCACTCCCAATTTGAGGCTCTTTTGACTAGCATAAGTTCTTTGAGTAGTGACAGTGTGGATCAAGAAGATGCTTGCATTACAGATGCAATCTATAGACGAATTGATGAGGAGCCATCTGCAGAGGTAGCTTTGGGCATTCCACCTAGAGGAAAATAAAGTCTTTATTTGACTCTAGAAATAATAAATTTCCATGTTGTAAACATCTTGTGTACCTTACCTTATCAAGGTTAGATAGTTGATCATATATCAATCACTGGTTCAGATGCTTTGCAACTATCCAATCTTGTGAATAGTTTATCAATTAATGTTTCTTTTCTCTATTAGAACTTGCATTCTTTTTCCCAATCTGGAACTAATATTTCAACTATATATCCCTAATATTTTCCTTTTTCAACTTGTTTATATTGCATATTTCTTAGGCATGATTCCCGAGCTTTAATTTTTCTCAAGTAAAGTTTTGTTATATATATATATATATTTTTCCTCTGCTCATTATGCTCAGTCCTGTAGTTTAGCAAGAGTTAAGCATTGGTCATGAGGATTTTTAACGTTATGCAAGCATCTACGCATGACTATCAGTTCATTATTCTGCCCCTTTTGAAGTCATTCACGCGGGTTTGACTTTTTTATGCAGCATAATTCTCTGTAATGTTATCCAACTTCCTTGGATCTAAATTTAAATTAGTCAGAATTTTTCTATTCCAGGAACTATTTGAGGTTTTGGTCGACAAAGACACAAAGAATAAGGCAGATGCTGCAAGAGAAGCACTGTTATCAGAGATTGAACTGGAAGCCAAGAAGAAGAAAAATTTTGAGTCCAAGAAAAAGAATAAAAATCAGAGAAAAAATAAGGATCCAAAGGTTTTAACTTTAGACTCTGGTTGTGTTTTTTACCATCAAGGTTGCTGTCATGTATGTCTTACATGTTTTGTACAAGTTCAGTCTAATACTCATAGCATCGCAGGTTACTCAAGGCGATGAGCTGTATGTGCCACAAGAGGAAACTGAAGAACAAGTGTAAGTCCTCAATTGTCTCTCAACTGCAGATAGCATTGTAGAAAATTATGAAAAGATCACAACCTTTTTCTATTGTCGGCTCTAATGCACATTTTGAGTTTAATCTGGGTTTTCGACCTTTGTTTTCCTCCAGTCACTTTCCTGTTAGCTACAATGGTGATTATCCCAGTTCTGTGATTGTTGTTGCTGCAAGAGCTGATGAATTGGGGCTACAGGAAAAGGAACTTAAGCATGAAATTGAGCATGATGTGGAGGAAAGAAAGCTCGAAGAGAAGTTAGAGTATCAAAGGCAGATTACGGAAGAGGATAAGCATACAAATCTAGCCAAGCAAAATAAGCATGCAGTTGCATCTATATCAGAGGAGTTGAAAGAAATGGATGTTGCTTGCTCCACTGATTTAGGGCCAGGACTGAGAAATGTTGGTGAAAACAATTGCTTTATAAATGTGATTGTACAAGTTGGCGTTCTGTTCAAAGAGTTTTCTTTTTTGGGGGTCTCGGTATAAATTTCATTTTCTATCCCCTTTAACCAAAGTATGATAATGAATTCATTTTATCAACCTTTCTGTCAATATGTAGTCTCTCTGGCATTTAAGAATGTTTAGAGGCAAGTTTTTGAGAAGATCAACACCTGCTCATGCTCATATCAAAGATCCCTGTATTGCTTGCGAATTACATGGGATTTTCATTGCCCTAAAAAAAGCTAAGGAAGGAGATGATGCCGTTTCTCCTACCACTTTAAGAATTGCTCTGAGCAAATGGCAAGATGGTAATTTCTAAAAAGTTGACAATTTTGATGGTCTGGTCATCATATTTTCACCCTTTTTCAAAGTTATAAATTTAGATGTCACTTCTGTTTCCTATGTGAAAAACCTAAGTGATTCGTGATTCAGATCAAGATTAATTGCAACAATATCCAAACAATTAAAACTAACAATCTAAATTATTTAGCACATACAAAAGTGATTTAGATTGTTACTTCAAAATCAATAAATCAACACTATCGATTTTTATGTGGAAAAACCACAATTGGAGCACCTCCAATTGTGATTAAAAAATCACGGGCGAAACGCCACTAATCAATCCACTAAGAAAAAAAAGAAAGAATACATATTTACCAAAACAAATTACCTAAACGCAATCAATTTGTCTTCAACAATCTGTATCTCTTTCACCACCGCCTTCGTCTTGGAATTGATCAGCTTGATATTGAATCCACATCCATGTTGAATCAACGACTATGCATAGCTTCGAACTCCTTCGAATACTCCACGCTTGAATCTCTGGATTCCACTGAAGAAGACATACTCTTGTTGAATAATCAATCACCTCTTTGATGTATACTTGTTAAACCATGAATTTAATACTCAACACAACATCAAAGAAAACTAGTAAAGTTGTGTAAGAAGAAAACCCTAGAACCCTCAAAGAAGATCTGGAAGTTGTACCCTAGATTCAGAGCAAACTGCAGCTTTATAGTAGTTGAATACACGATCTTTGCTCGAATGGCCGCTTTATAGTAGTTGAGCGCAAGAATAGCCGCTCGAGCGGTGTCACCAAAACGTGTGTTCCAAACTAGGGTCCACGCTCGAGCACTGGAACTTACGCTCGAACGTAAAATCACACCTCACAGTATTTTTGTAGACAAATCAAACTGCTGAGAAGGTAAAAACTCTGCTTGAGCGCAACTTTCCCGCTCGAGCAAAAAGACCAAAACACCAAGGAAAAATACAATTCAATTAACCCAAGCTTGTTTGCGGAATTGACAATAAGTAGGGACCTAACAATCTCCCCCTTTGTCAATTCCCGGACAAAATTTCCTAACAAACATAGAGACTAGACACATTACTTTGAACACAACCAAAAGCTTCACCCCAACAGAAAACTCCAAACCACAAACACCAATTCGATGTAGAAACACTTAGAAACACTGTGGACAACCCACCTATTGAAAATACCACACAAACCAAAACTGTGGAACAAAATAAAATAAATAGATAGAAATAAGCAAAATACCAAAATAGCCAAATATGTATATCCAAAGCTATTTATTCCAATACATCCCAACATCCATGTAAAACAAACCTAAGTGGTAATCTAGCAACAAAAACAACCCAACCAATAATATCTACTCCCCCGTTTTGTCCGGGAGACAAGCAACAAAAACAAGAAATAAATCAAAACTTCGCAAGAAATACTGTCCAAGAAGTGAGAAAGATACATCACTGATTTGGCGGTGGTAGAGACTATTGCATCTAACGCAGGGACAAAAGTTGAGCAAGATGTTGGGAAGAATGAGCAACAGACTCCTCAATGCGGCCAAAAGATGCCTCTAAGGCAGTGAGCCGGGCATCGGTGGAGGTTTCGAAATCGGTGAGCCGAGCATCAAATATGTCCATCCGTCTCTCTAAACGGTCAAAGCGGGAAACCATGGCATGCTCAAACTATCGTAGATGGCCCTTGATAGATTGAGCCGGAGGAGGTTGCTCCCCCTTAGTTGCAGCAGCGGCGTCAAACTTAGCTTCCTTAGACAGAGGATCTTCACTTATACCAGAACCACCCACCCCCAAAAGAACCCCCCTTAACATCAGACTAACTCTGGGAAACGGACTTTTTGGTGAACGGTTTGACAGGAAGGCAAACTCATTGTCCTCAAAGGTAGGAACCTCGAGTTTGGTGAGAAGACGTTTAAGAAGGCAACCATAAGGTAATCCTAAGGATTTTCTCTCAAACGCAGCAACCATCTTTTGGATGACTAGGGTGGCCAGAATGATAGAGAGCTGGTGATCGATGCAAAAGAGAACATACCCTTGGTCTTGATTGATTTCAGAACTATGAGTGGTGACTATGATATTGGCACAGACAATTAAGTTGAGCAACCTGAACCGGGGTAGAAGTTCATTTTGTTTGATGACAGCCCCCTTGATCCAAGTGCGTGGTGTACCACACAACTCAGTGGCCACTTCGTTGAAGTCACAAGTGGGTCAGACATGGAAGGAACAGTGACACCGAAAGGCAGGACCTATGCCCAAGAGCTCGCGGATAAGATCGGGGGTAACGGTGATGGACTTAGACCTAACCCAGGTCTTGAAAAAAGGACCAATATCATCAATTCCTTTGATGTTACAATAAAACTCTCGTATCTAGTCAAGATTTTGACAACTAGAGAAGGATAGAACCAAGTCACCTCCTAAAAGATCAAACAGCGGCCGAATAGGTATGGACTCAAATGTATTGGGCTAGATATTGCGCTCTAAGTGGATAGTCTTAGAGGTGTAAGATTCCCTAAAGGACTTGGCTTTTTCTACGGATGGAAACCGGTCGAGGTTGTAATTTGGGCGGGTGTAGACATGGCTAAACCCAAAAAAAAACCCAAACCAACTCGACAAAAAACACCCTCCCAAAACCAAGGCAGAAACCAAAATCATTAGGACCAAAAATTATTAGAAACATAGCTAGTGAACCAAAACCAGTAGGACACAAAGCCAACAATCCAACAAAGACATGAGTAAGAACAGAAATTCCAATAGGTATAAAAAGACTACATATTGTTAACATAGCAAGAATAAGAGAAACAGGTAAAAGCCTAGAGTATGAAAAAGAAACAAAAATACTAGACAAAAACCAAAAATGCAGAAAGCAAAAAAAAAAAAAAAAAACAAAGAAAACACCATAGTAAGCAAGACCCTATCACGAAGAGATAGCAATGGACAGACAAAGCGGGAAGATATATCAATGCACACTCCAAGATTGACCCAATCAGAACCAAAAGCAACATAGAAACTGTTCAAACCTACCGTAGAAGTGTGTGATCAAGAGAAACCCAAAAAAAAAAAACGCGGCCCAAGCTACCCTAACCAAGACTTTAAGTAGATAAAAACATGAGAGAGATAGAAAAAAATAAAACCAAAGAAAATAGCAAGAAGAAGAATGAAGACATACCTGAGGCAAGATGGACGACTGGAGTAAGGGAAGTGCACACATTGATAAAGGAGACCAAGAGGGAATCGAGAAAGGTGAGAGTGCACGAGAAGCCCTAGGAGAGAGACGACAAAAATTAGGAAAAATGGACTGAAAGGTTGAGGGTTGGGTTTATAAAGCAATGCCGTCTGCTCGAGCGAGGGTTTTGACACTCGACCATAAATCTATACGCGCGTGGCTTGGCTCGAGCCAAGACTCATGCGCTCGAGCGCAAAAACAACCTCCCAGAAGTTTGGTGCCTCTAGAAAAGTACTAAATGAGGGAAATCTTCGCTTGAATGCTAGAGTTGCCACTCGAGCGGGTAAGAAAAAATAACAAAGGCAAAATGCACTCTTCTGAGCAGTTAAAAACAACTCACACTGTCAAATGGGACCTGAAACAAGAGAAGATTAGTACAATAGCAAACAGTGACCCTAAGAGTGGATAATCCACAGACCATGAAGCCCGTAAACTCGCAATTTTGACAATATGAAACACAGTATCATAAGCAAATAAGGTAAACATCGATCAATGAGCATAAGTTACATGGGAATACACAACGCAAAGACAAACATGAGAGCTCACATAATGAATGTGTGTGTTTGCAATCCTTGAGAGGTTACAGAACTAGAGTTAATCCTAGTAGTGATCGGATGGCTGGACCTCTGGCAAGAGTAACTAAACATCACTGAGAAAAGTCAAACCACTAGAAATCAAGGGGTATTTGTTGAGTAAAAGCAGAGACTCCTCCTCATTCAATGAGTCCATTTTATTTTTTTATTTTTTATTTTTTTCATTTGATTTTTGACATTTCTTTCTTGTGGGCATTCACTGGTGGCTTTCACGCTTAATAGTATGGAGACCAAACCAGAGAAGGATGGAAACAATAAAGAAGGCCTGGTTGGTGCTTTTGAAGTAGCCTTTTTCTAATGCCCGGACTCTAAAGAAATGAGAGAGGAACCGTGGAAGTGAAAATTGATGGTAGATGGTTAAGAGACTCAATATCACCCATGATATGCTAGTATAGGTCAATTCCTCTAAAAATGTACAAGAGACACTGTTAGAAGTCCATAGAGAAATTTGATCACTTGTGCGGAGACCCCTGCAACAGTTTATCTCAAGGATGTGTACAGAATGAGATCATGAAGTCAATGAGCATGAGCATTCAAAATTAGCTATGAACAAAGAAGAGTGAAATCTTGCAAGTAGCATGAGAGGTGTTCATATAAGTCTTAAATGCAAGGATGACAAGAATCAATGACAATGAGATTATAGCATCCAAGAGCACAGAAAGCCAATCACTCTCACCCACTCAAGTAACAATTCACACCCTAGTGACTGAGTACTACACCCAACGTCTTTCTAAGGAACTCAAACCTAAGAAGATCAAGGGGTTTTATAAAAATATCAACCTTTCGATGTTCAGTAGGTACATGTTCACGAACAATAAGGCCCTCTTCCACTAATTCTCGAATGAAATGATAACGAATGCCAATGTGTTTGGTGCGAGAGTGTTGGACAGGATTTTTAGAAATATTAATGGCACTTGTATTATCACAGAAAAGGGTGAGAGTGTCCTAGTCTATGCCATAATCATAAATCATTTGTTTCATCCACAAGATTTGTGCACAACAACTCCCTGCAGCAATGTACTTAGCCTCGACGGTCGAAAAAGAGATGGCATTTTGCTTTTTGCTATGCCAGACAACCAAATTATTCCCAAGGTAAAAACACCCTCCAAATGTGCTCTTACGATCATCAACACACCCAGCCCAGTCGGCATCAGAAAAATCAATGATTTTGGCTGTAGTATCGGTCGAGAACCAAATCCTACACCCTAATGTCCCATTAACATACTTAATAATATGTTTGACCGCAAGAAGATGAGACTTTTTAGGACAGGCTTGGTAACAGACACAAACACCTACACTAAATGCAATGTAAGGTCGATTGGCTGTGAGGTACAAAAGACTCCATATCATACTCCTATAAAGGGTAGGATTAACATCAGTACCAGAGGAATCTTTGGAGAGGTGAAGACTAGTGCTCATGGGAGTGCGCGCATGCTTGGCCGACTCTAGACCGAACTTAGACACAAGGTTTTTGGCATACTTGGTCTGAGAGACAAACATACCCAAAAGAGACTGTTTTTTAAGACCCAAGAAATAAGACAACTTCCTCATCATGCTCATTTCAAACTCATGTGTCATGCAATCTGAGAAATATTTCACGAGAGAATCAGAAGTGGATCCAAACACAATATTATCAACATAAATCTGAGCAACAAGTATATGAGACATAGTATGTTTCACAAATAAGGTTTTGTCCACACTACCCCTTTGAAAGTCATTATCAAGAAGAAAGGTAGTAAGTCTACCATATCAAGCTCGAGAGGCTTGTTTTAACCCATACAATGCCTTGTCTAACTTATAGACATGGTGTGGACAATTTGGGTCCTTAAACCCTTTTGGTTGCTCAACATAAGCCTCTTCTTTCAAGTAACCATTTAGAAAGGTACTTTTTACATCCATTTGAAACAATTTGAACCCTAGAAAGTATGCAACACCAAGTAAAATCCGAATAAATTCTAGACGTGAACAAGGGTAAACGTCTCATCATAGTCAACACCCTCCACTTGTGTATAGCCTTGAGTAACCAACCTAGCTTTATTTCTAACTACAGTACCATTCTCATCAGATTTATTTTTATATATCCACTTGATACCTATCACAATCATGTCTCTAGGTTTGGGAACAAGAGTCCAAACTTTGTTACGTTCAAATTGACACAACTCTTCATGCATAGCATTGACCCAACTATCATCTAGTAAGGCCTATTTTATATTTTTAGGTTCAATTAACGACACATAGCACATATGGGATACCTCTTCCCAAATTTGTTTTCGAGTTTTCATTCAGTCTGAGACACTTCCAATCACTTGTTGAGTTGGATGATTTAGTTTTACCCTTGCTGATGGTTTTAACTCTGGACTGGTAGTGACGAAAGCATTAGAGGTGGTGTCTCTTTGAGTACTCTTTGGACTTGGACTTACCATTGAAGTTGGTGCCGGCTCACTTTCTTGGGCTTGACCCTGTACTTCTCCTTGTCTTCGTGGTTCAGTATCCAACATTGGAGACTCACCATATTCTTTCTCATGTATTATTGGCATAGGAGAACCTGTGTCAACTATAACCACATTGATTGATTAGTACGTAAGTTATAGACACGAAAAGCTCTACTAGTGCTTGAATAACCTAAAAAAATACCTTCATCACTTCAAGAGTCAAATTTGCCCAAAGGCTCTCTATCTTTGAAAATATAACATTTCTTCCCAAAAGTTTTGAAATATTTTACATTAGATTTCAACCCTTTCTAAAATTCATATGGAGTTTGTAAAGTGCCGGGCCTTAAATACACACAATTCACAACATAAACAGCGGTATTTAAGACTTTAGCCCAAAACTTAGGAGGAACTTTCTTACTAAGGAGCATGGCCCTAGCCATCTCTTGAACTACCCTATTCTTCCTCTCAACAACTCTAGTTTGCTGTGGAGTAATCGGTGTAGAAAACTCATGCTTAATTCCATGCATATCACAAAAATCCGAAAACGAACTATTTTTAAATTCACGACCATAATCAGTTTGGATTCTTATGATACGCCCAATAGAAACACCCTGTTCATTTTAGATTTTAAGGACTAAGGCCTGGACAGCATTAAACGTATCAGATTTTTCTCTTAAAAAATTAATCCATGAAAAACAAGTATAATCATCAACAGTTAAAAAAATGTATATTTTACCTCCAATGCTTTTAGTGCGAGTGGGTCCCATAAGATCCATATGAACCAGCTCAAGAGGACATTTGGTTGTGAAACTGTTCACCTTTTTATGAGGGGCACGAGTTTGCTTCCCAAGTTGACATAGTCCACACACATGGTTCACATTCTTAACCATTTTGAGTACTCCTCTCACAAGCTCTTTGTTGGTTATCTTGGTTAGGTCTTTGAAATTCATATGACCTAATCTTTGATGCCACAGGTCAAGGTTACTTATGACGGCCGAGTGGTATGTAAGATTATTAGTGGTAACAATCCCATAGCAGTTATCAGATATGAGAACCCCATACATAACAGCATCTCCCTTCTTATCTAAAATTTCACATTTATTTTTTAAAAATAATACTTCATGATGAGAATCACACATTTGACTAATGCTTAAAAGATTAGCTTTAAGGCCATCAACAAGAAAGACATTTTCGAGTTTAGGAAGACCAGCCACACTTATAGAGCCCTTATCAATAATTCTAGAAGTGCCACCATCTCCAAAGGTTACAATTCCTCCTTCATATTTGTCAAGAGATGTGAAGTACGATTTGTCACCAAACATGTGACGAGAGCACCCACTATCAAGATACCACATGTATGAGTCACATGCTTTCAGTGCAGTGTGAACAACAAAACAAGTTAAGTCACTCTTTCTCACCCAAATCTTTTTGGTCTTAATAGAAGCAGGACTGACAGTCTTGGTAACTGTTTTAGCGTTATGAGCAACATCATGAATGTTGGTGTTCCACCTAGACATGTAAGGTTGTCTCCTAACCCATGAATTATTAGAATTTCTAATTTTTTGAGACACTTACCAAGCAACTCATAACAATAAGAACGAATGTGGTCATACCTATCATAATGATGACAAACAAAAATAGGTTTTACTACCCTTTTATTGATCTTACTCCCTTTAAGTTGATGAAGAGAGGGATCACCCAGTTGAACCTTCAGCTTTCCCTTTGTTTGAGTCTTAATGTCATGTGACTTTTGAACTGTTGTATTACCATAGCCTATCCTACTTTTGTCACAACTTATCTGTTGAGGAGGATGTCTTCTAGTGTCGTTGACCCTTTATTCCACATATCAATCGTGGCTTTAGTATCTTTGAGTTCGTCCTCTTTCTAACCGACCATCTCTTCCAATGCAGCTTGTGACATCTCAAGGATTTCAATCTTCTCTTCATATGTGGCATAGATTTTCAGAAGTTCATTCATTTCAGTCTCACAAGATAGAAGTTTTCCACATATGCCTTGCCTGTCATTTGAGATCTTGATGACATCCTTTTTTGTTGTAGCAATCTCTCCCTTTAGCTTGACATTCTCGCTTTCACATGCTTTGAGCTTGAAAGTTAGTTTGTCATTAATCTTGGACAAGTTCAGAGATTCATTGTAAAGTTTTTCATAAGCTTGTTGTAGGTCATCACCATCAATCTCATCATTGTCTTCCGAGGTTTCATCATCTTCTCTTTCTTCTCGATCTCATCTAGTCGAGCAACTAAGGCATGATAGTTGATGGATGGTGGTGAAGATGACTCTTCTCTTTCATGGACTTGACTAAGAATGTCCAATGCATCTTTAGCCTTTGTGCAGTGAGCAATCCGTTGTTCTTCTTCAGAAATTGCTTCACATATTGTATTCAGAACTCTTTGATTGCTCCGATTGTCAGCACTTTTAACATCCTCTTTAATTACTTGCCAACCTTCAAGGTCATGAGCTCTAAGACACATCTTCATTTGGATATTCCAAAATAAGTAATTACTCCCATCAAAGGTAGGAGCACGGTGCAAACTCTGACCACGAGGCAAACTTAATTGGTTTTGGAGATGGTTGAGTGACGGTAGACTAGAATGCCATGTAAGTACTATCTCTGTCTTCACCGGATTCAATTTCTTCGGATTCTTGCTCTGACCTGCTTTCATTATCCCAAATCACTGTATACACTTTCTTGCGATTGTTTTGTGATAGACATTCAAGTGCAATATGTCCAAATCCTTGACATTCATAACACTTGACACCTAGCCCCTTCATAGTCTTCTTTTCAGTTTTTGGAGCAACTTTTGGTGGAAAAGTTTTGAATTTTTCATTACCCTTATCTTTTGAACTAGAGTCTTTGAAATTAGGTTTCTTTTTCTTTAAATTTTTTTTGAATTGTTTGGTAAACATTGCCGTCATTTCGAACTCTAGATCAAACTCAGCCTCAAGGGTCTTAGCAGCCTCATGAGCATTGATAAAAGCCATACTATCTTTTTGTTTTTTCTTAAAAATTTAGTGGGCTTCATAAGTCTGCAAGTTTCCAACCAACTGATCAAGCTTGCGGTTCTCAACACCCTGAGCCTCCTCAATAGTTGTCACTTTTGATTGGAACCTCTCGGGTAAAAACCTTAGAATTTTTCCAACAACCTTCGACTTAGGGATTTTTTTCTCCAAGTGTGAAACAAGAATTTACGATGTCACTAAGTTTAGCATAAAAATCATCAAACGTCTCATCATTACGCATAAAGAGAGTTTCAAAAGAGGAGGTGGGACGTTGAAATTTTGATCTTTTAACAGTAGTAGTACCCTCGTGAATAGTTTGAAGAATGTCTCAAGCCTCTTTTGCTACCTTACACGTGCAAATACGACGAAACTCTTCTGGTGTGATGGAGCAAAAGAGGGAAATGAGAACTTTACTGTTCCAACTCAAGTTTTGATAATCAATTGCGTCCCATTTATCGACTGATTTGGGAATATCAACACCATCAATGGTGACAACAAGTTTACCCCACCCATAAATCACACAGTGCCAAACTTTCTCATCAATAGATTTTAAAAACACCCTCATACGAGCTTTCTAATTAGCATAATTTGTATCATCAAGTAAAGGAAGTCTATAGGTTGAGTTACCTTTGCGAATTGAATCCATATCATAAATCACACAAAATCACTCCTGTAGTTTTGATAAAAACAAAAAGTAACCTACTCTGATACCAATTGAAAAACCTAAGTGATTTGTGATTCAGATCAAGATTAATTGCAACAATACCCAATCAATTAAAACTAACAATCTAAATCATCTAGTACATACGAAAGTGATTTAGATTGTTATTTCAAAATCAATAAATCCAACATAACCAATTTTTACCTGAAAAAATCACAATTGGAACACCTCCAATTGTGATTAAAAAACCATGGGCGAAATGCCATTAATCAATCCACTAAAAAAGAAAGAAAAGAAAAGAAGAATACATATTTACCAAAACAAATTACCCAAATGCAATCAATTTGTCTTCAACAATCTGTATCTCTTTCACCACCGCCTTTGTTTCGGAATTGATCAGCTTGATGTTGAATCCACAACATCCATGTTGAATCAACGACTGCACACAGCTTTGAACTCTTTCGAATACTCCACGCTTAAATCTCCGAATTTCACCAAAGAAGAAATACTCGTTGTTGAATAATCAATCACCTTTTTTTTATGTATACTTGTTAAACCATGAATTTAATACTCAACATAACATCAAAGAAAACTATTAAAGTTGCTTCAGAAGAAAATCCTAGAACCCTCAAAGAAGATCTGGAAGCCTTACCCTAGATTCAGAGCAAACTACAGATTTATAGCAGTTAAATACGCTATCTTCACTCGAGCGCAGGAATGGCCGCTCGTGCGGTGTCACCAAAATGTGTGTTCCAAACTAGGGTCCACGTTCAAACGCTGGAACTTACATTTGAGTGTAAAATCACACCTCACAGTATTTTTGCAGACAAGCCATACTACTGAGAAGGTGAAAACTCCGCTCGAGCGCAACTTTCCCCGCTCGAGCGGGAAGACCAAAACACCAAGAAAAAATACAACTCGATTAACCCAAGCTTGTTCGCAGAATTAGCAATAAGTAGGAACCTACCACTATGCAACTTTGATTACTGATTTGATTGATTTTACAGGGACAAAAGAATGATGCTTCTGAAGCTTTGGTAGCTATTTTGGATGTTCTTCATTGGTCATTTACTTTTGGTTCTAATACTAAAATTACCCAGAAGCAGTTATACAGACTCTTGAAATTGTGATAATGATGCTTGTATGGCGCATACAATTTTTTGAATTAACATAATTGAAAAACTGAACTGTAACGCTTGTAGTACTGCTGAATCCTAACAAATGAATTATCTTTGAAAATGGACAAATGCGTTTGCAATCAGACAATTGAAAGCATGTTTTTTCTTAAGCATTTTTTGATAAATTGTCAATTGTTCCTGTTATAGCGAAAGAAAAAAAAAGTCCATTTTAGATATGTCTTTTAAAGTTGTGTTACTTCCCAACTCAGCATGATCATCCGAATGAGCTTTTGAAACGCGATATAAGGAAAAAACATCAAAATAGTTGTGGTGGCTATAGCAAACCAAAATATTCCTCATTGTATTCTTTCAACTCCACATGTGTAAGTGACAGGTAAATTATAAGTTGTTTGAAAATATTTCATTACTCTTTGTGTTCTTTGTATACTAGTTTTTGATTTGTTAATTGCAATTCTTAGTTGGGAGAGTTTTGAAGAACCTGCACATAAAATATCTGCAACAGTGGGCGCTCTGAGTACCAAGATAGATATTGGTGTCATCTATGAGGGTTTAGATCCAGGAAACACACGTTATCTTATTTCAATGGTAAACTTGCCTTCGCTTTATACTCTTCCATCATTTAGTTCCATTTTTCATGATGGATTTAGTAAACAAATTTTCCCAAGTTCTGTTGCTTATGGGCTTCATTTAAAGTTACTTTTTCTTCTACTTCTTCTTGTGAAATGTTGGTTTAGCAAAATGATTGAGCTGATTTTTTTTCTCTTTTCATTTTACTGAAGAATATCTTCTTGCTTGATTGATACTCAATTTTCATTCTTTCCCTATAGCATAGCAAATGCACTATTACTAGTTTGGCATCACTAGTTATATTTTTGGACTAAATAAATAATATGACACAAGAACAGTTTATCTCATTAACAAATTTCCTTTCAGGTTTGTTATGGCCTAGAGCACTACATCTGCTTTGTTTACAACCATGTGAAAGAAAATTAGATTTTGCATGATGATGATAAAGTGAAGGTACATTCAATTAATTTACAAGGTTTTATTCTTACATCTTACCTTTCATTTAGTTTGTGTAATTTATGTTTAAATTTGAACAGGTTATTGGTAATTGAGATGGTGTTCTTGCCATGTGCTCAAGAAAGCGTTTGCAACCCCAACTTCTATTTTTTTGAAGTGAAGGGAAGTGTCTCTGTAACTCCTTTGGAGGAAACCAAGTGCCTGACAATCCTTAGGAAGTATGAAAGGAAAAGATCTGGCAACCATGGCAAGGCCAAGTAAGGTAAGCAACCTTTTATTAATGCTAGGCTATCTTGAATATCATTCTAATATGTAAAAAATAATAAAATTGGCATGCGATACATGTTGACACGGCATCTGCAAATTTCGGATGGTTATATTCCCAAAGAAATATGTAGCAGTAAAAAGGGCTTTATGCCTACTTATAAAGTGACTTATTATGTATTACATACAATTATTGTCGTTTTAATGCCATTATACATCTTAAGATATAGATAAAATGGGGCATATACAGGCAAGTGCTTGTGTTTTGGATTGTTGCTTTTTCATGGGTGGGGAAATTTGATCCGACGAAAGATTCTCTGAATAACTAACAAAAAAAATAAAATTGATGAAGTAAAATAAAACCAAATATTGAATTCAGTGTTCCATATTCCTCCTGAAACATAAATGAGCAAATATAAGCCAGCCATATTGAGAGGTAGCTAAAGCAGATTCTATATTTATTTCATTTACTCAAGTAGTTGAAAACTATGGAAGGGCCTTTGCTCGGATTTCTGGTTTGTCCACAATTTTCAGAGACATCATGAGCACCATAATGAGCCAAAGGGTGCCTTCAAAGCTACCCTTAGGGTTGATTTGATATTTAGAAATATTGATTTAACAGATACATTAGGGCGAGGTTGTTAGATTTGGGTTTAATTTTATTACTGTTTGTTTGTATTCAATATTCAAATTTGTAGTTGAAATTCTATAAAATTTGTGGGTTATTGATTCTATAACTAATATTATTTGTAGTAAAATTTGTTATTTGCAGCAATATGCTTTATAATTTTTTATTTTTATTTTTCTGTAGATATGGATTTGGGTTATGAACACCCATTCAGTCATCCTCTTCAGAGACAGTCTAATAGTGTTATTTATGTACTTGAGGGTGACCTGGGAAACCATTCCTATGGTTATACCTCCATGCAAAACTGTGTTAAGGATTACACTTTTAAAATTAGCACATTGGATTATAAAACTAATGAAGAGGCGTTTGAAGGGTTTATCTACTTGAAGTCTTGCAAAGGGTTATATGTCTTCGATGGTTTCATGTTGGATAACAACATTTTATTAGTAAAAAGATTAGGGCCAGACTTGGCAACGTACTTTCAAGATGAATACACAACATTTAAGAAAGTGTAAGCCTTACACTCATTGGTTTGAGTTTATCAAGGACAAATTTTGTGCAATTTTCAGGTATTGTTTTTCTTCTAATTATTATGTTTAATAATAATACTTTGTAATTATTATTTTTTGCAATTAGTTATAATTGTTGTTATGTAGGGATATATTTAACGGATTACGGCACATATATTCATTACAATTTGTGAGTTGAATGAGGGCTGGCAGTACTTCAATAATCAATAATTGTGCGAAACATTTTGTTTATTCATAATCCTAAATCTGGTATGTTTAGCAAGTTATATTTTTCTTATTTTAATAATTTCTTTTCTTGGTATTGAAGTTTTTTTTGTTTTACAGATTTTTTTTTAACGAAGTATTTGAGGAACTTGTTGAACTAAGGGAAATAATCATTGAAATTTTATTGAAGCCGTGTGGTAACTGGGATGGTTCTATAAGATACTGAAAAATTGTTTTCATCAACGGGCTGTACCAGTTGATTTGTATTGCTTTGTGTGATGAAAATTATTTGTAAGTTTTATTTTTATTTTTTTAAAGCTTTTTTTTATTTATATATTTTTCAATTCACTATTTCTTTTTTTCTTCTTTTTGTAGGAATAATGTTGATTTGGATTGCCTACTTGATAATTCTTTTTCTGGAATACAATGGAAAAATCTAAGTTCATTCGTAAGTTGGATAATATTTTACACGTGCGGCAAAGGTTAGATACCTCGTTTCTTGACGAGTATATACATGAATATCTTCGTGATACTTATGGTATTATTGTACCTTCTGGCTAGGGAAGTTTGGTTCCATAGTCACGGCTTGGGATGTCTATTGTCGGTTTGAAGCAGATATGAAGAAGGATAGCAGTGACAACAATAGTAATCGGCTTCAAAGTGTCAGCCATAAAACAGTAAGATACATACGCAACTTGTTTGAACTTGCAAATTCGAGCTTCCTTGTACATGTATATATATAATTTTTGTCTTTATTTATTTATTTGTCTTGTGATTTGACTTTATTAAAAATTAATTCTTCTTTTAAATTTTTGATAGATGCGTGTGAAAAATGAGAGAATTGTTCAGATGGAAGATGATATGTTTGGAGGGACTGCTGGCCTCTTACGCCGTGCATGCAACCACCACTTTTTTATCTCCTGTCAAATAGCTCCAGCAATACTGAACGGAATTTAGTGTCTGTGGTTGTTTTTTGTTTTTGATTTTTTTTTTTTTTTGGGGATAAATACCCAAATACCATTTAGTATTCCAAAACAAAAAACAACCAGAAGCACTAAATACCATTTAGTATTGCTGGAGGCTATTTGACAGGAGATAAAAAAGTGGTGGTTGCATGCACAGCGTACGAGGAGAGTAGTCCCTCCAAACATAATATTGTCTTCCCTCTAAACAA
Source organism: Camellia granthamiana (assembly GCA_036172215.1). NCBI lineage: Eukaryota > Viridiplantae > Streptophyta > Magnoliopsida > Ericales > Theaceae > Camellia > Camellia granthamiana. Next base: position 43,348,384 of record CM069903.1, on the reverse strand, counting down.
TTCTCTCCTTTTTCATACGCATCTATCAAAAATTTAAAAGAAAAATTAATTTTTAATAAAGTCAAATAACAGGACAAATAAATAAATAAAGACAAAAAATATATATACAAGTACGGGGAAGCTCGAATTTGCATGTTCAAACAAGTTGCACATGTATCTTACTATTTTACGTCTGACACTTTGAAGTCGATTACTATTGTTGTCACTGCTATCCTTCTTCATATCTGCTTCAAACCGACAATAGACATCCCAAGTCGGCCCTGACTTTGCAACCAAACTCACCCAGCAGAAGGTGAAATAATACCATAAGTATCACGATGATATTCATGTATATACTTGTCAAGAAAAGAGGTATCTAACCTTTGCCGCACGTGTAAAATGTTACCCAACTTACGAATGAACTTAGATTTCTTCATTGTATTCTAGAAAAAAAGAATTATCAAGTAACCAATCCAAATCAACATTATTCCTACAAAAAGAAAAAAAAATAGTGAATTGAAAAATATATAAATAAATAAAAAGCTTTAAAAAAATAAAAATAAAACTTACAAATAATCTTCATCACACAAAGAATACACAAAGCAATACAAATCAACTGGTACAGCCAGTTGATGAAAACAATTTTCCAACATCTATATAGAACCATCCCAATTACCACACGGCTTCAATAAAATTTCAATGATTATTTCTTTTAGTTCAACAAGCTCCTCAAATACTTTGTAAAACAAAAAAAAAAAAAATCTGTAAAACAAAAAAAAACTTCAATACCAAGAAAAGAAATTATTAAAATAAAAAGTCTAAAATAAAAAAATATATATATATAACTTTGCTAAACATACCAGATTTAGGATTATGAATAAAAAAAAGTTTCGCACAATTATTGATTACTGAAGTACTGCCAGCCCTCATTTCACTCACAAATTGTAATGAATATATGTGTCGTAATCCGTTAAGTATATCCCTACATAACAACAATTATAACTAATTGCAAAAAATAATAATTACAAAGTATTATTATTAAACATAATAATTAGAAGAAAAACAATACCTGAAAATTGCACAAAATTTGTCCTTGATAAACTCAAACCAATGAGTGTAAGGCTTACCCTTTCTTACAAATGTTGTGTATTCATCTTGAAAGTAGGTTGCCAAGGCGGGCCCTAATCTTTCCACTAATAAAATGTTGTTATCTAACATGAAACCATCGAAGACATATAACCTTTTGCAAGACTTCAAGTAGATAAACCCTTCAAACGCCTCCTCATCAGTTTTATAATCTAGTGTGCTAATTTTAAAAGTTTAATCCTTAACACAATTTTGCATGGAGGTATAACCATAGGAATGGTTTCCCAAGTCACCCTCAAGTACATAAATAACATTATTAGACTGTCTCTGAAGAGGATGACTGAATGGGTGTTCATCACCCAAATCCATATCTACAAAAAAATAAAAATAAAAAATTATAAAGTATATTGCTACAAATAACAAATTTCACTACAAATAATAGAAGTTATAGAATCACTAACCAACAATAACCCACAAATTTTATAGAATTTAAACAACAAATTTGAATATTGAACACAAACAAATAGTAATAAAATATAAAATATAAAATTAAACCAAAATCTAAGAACCTCGCCCTAATGTATCTATTAAATCAATATTTTTAAATATCAAATCAACCCTAAGGATAGCTTTGAAGGCACCCTTTGGCTCATTACGGTCCTTATGTGCTCATGATGTCTCTGAAAATTGTGGACAAACCAGAAATCCAAGCAAAGGCCCTTCCATAGTTTTCAACTACTTGAGTAAATGAAATAAATATAAATTTTAGAAATCCGGAATCTGCTTTAGCTACCTCTCAATATGGCAAGCTTATATTTGCTCATTTATGTTTCAGGAGGAATATGGAACACTGAATTCAATATTTGGTTTTATTTTACTTCATAAATTTTATTTTATTTTATTTTTTGTTAGTTATTCAGAGAATCTTTCATCAAATCAAATTTCCCCACCCATGAAAGAGAACAATCCAAAACACAAGCACTTGCTTGTATATGCCCCATTTTATCTATATCTTAAGATGTATAATGGCATTAAAACAACCTTAGATGGTAAACAACAATAATTGTATGTAATACATAATAAGTCACTTTATAAGTAGGCATAAAGCCCTTTTTACTGCTACATATTTCTTTGGGAATATAACCATCCAAACAAGTCCTGGAAATTTGCAGATGCCGTGTCAACATGTATCGCATGCCAATTTTATTATTTTTTCAATTTTTTACAGATTAGAATGATATTCAGGATAGCCTAGCTTTAATAAAAGGTTGCTTACCTTGCTTGGCCTTGCCATGGTTGCCAGATCTTTTCCTTTCAGCCTTTCGTACTTCCCAAGGATTGTCGGGCACCTTGGTTTCCTCCAAAGGAGTTACAGAGACACTTCCCTTCACTTCAAAAAATAGAAGTTGGGGTTGCAAACGCTTTCTTGAACACATGGCAAGAACACCATCCCAACTACCAATAACCTGTTCAAATTTAAACATAAATTACACAAACTAAATGAAAGGTAAGATATAAGAATAAAACCTTGTAACTTAATTGAATGTACCTTCACTTTATCATCGTCATACAAAATCCAATTTTCCTTTGCACAGTTGTAAACAAAGCAGATGTAGTGCTCTAGGCCATAACAAACCTAAAAGGAAATTTGTTAATGAGATAAACTGTTCTTGTGTCATATTATTGATTTAGTCCAAAAATATAAATAGTGATGCCAAACTAGTAATAGTGCATTTGCTATGCTACAGGGAAAGAATGAGAATTGAGTATCAATCAAGCAAGAAGACATTCTTCAGTAAAATGGAAAGAGAAAAAAAATCAGCTCTATCATTCTGCTAAACCAACATTTCACAAGAAGAAGAAAAAGAAGAAGAAGAAGAAAAGTGACTTTAAATGAAGCCCATAGCAATAGAACTTGGGAAAATTTGTTTACTAATCCATCATGAAAAATGGAACTAAATGATAGAAGAGTATAAAGCGAAGGCAAGTTTACCATTGAAATAAGATAATGTGCGTTTCCTGGATCTAAACCCTCGTAGATGACACCAATATCTATCTTGGTACTCAGAGCTCCCAATGTTGTAGATATTTTATGCGCAGGCTCTTCAAGACTCTCCCAACTAAGAATTGCAATTAACAAATCAAAAACTAGTAAACAAAGAACACAAAGCGTAATGATATATTTTCAAACAACTTATAATTTACCTATTGTGAACACGTGGAGCAGTTGAAAGAATACAGTGAGGAATATTTCGTTTGCTACAGCCGCCACAACTATTCTGATGTTTTTCCCTTATATCGTGTTTCAAAAGCTCATTCGGATGATCATGCTGAGTTGGGAAGTAAAACAACTTTAAAAGACATATCTAAAATGGACTTTTCTTTTCTTTCACTATAACAGGAAAAATTGACAATTTATCATAAAATGCTTCAGAAAAAACATGCCTTCAATTGTCTGATTGCAGACGCATTTGTCCATTTCCAAAGATAATTCATTTGTCGGGATTCAGCAGTACTACAAGCCTTGCAGTTCAAGTTTTCAATTATGTTCATTACCAAAAGTAAATGACCAATGAAGAACATCCAAAATAGCTTCAGAAGCATCATTCTTTTGTCCCTGTAAAATCAAGCAAATCAGCGACCGAAGTTGCATAGGAAACAGAAGTGATGTCTAAATTTATAACTTTGAAGAAGGGTGAAAATATGATAAGACCATCAAAATTGTCAACTTACTCCCTGGAAATTACCATCTTGCCATTTGCTCTGAGCAATTCTTAAAGTGGTAGGAGAAACAGCATCATCTCCTTCCTTAGCTTCTCTTAGGGCAGTGAAAATACCATGTAATTCGCAAACAATACAGGGATCTTTGATATGAGCATGAGCAGGTGTTGATCTTCTCAAAAACTTGCCTCTAAATGTTCTTAAATGCCAGAGAGACTGCATATTGACAGAAAGGTTGATAAAATGAATTCATTATCATACTTTGGTTAAAGGGGATAGAAAATGAAATTTATACCGAGACCCCCCAAAAAGGAAAACTCTTTGAACAGAACACCAACCTGTACAATCACATTTTTAAAGCAATTGTTTTCACCAACATTTCTCAGTCCTGGCCCTAAATCAGTGGAGCAAGCAACATCCATTTCTTCCACCTCCTCTGCTATGGATGCAACTGCATGCTTATTTTGCTTGGCTAGATTTGTATACTTATCCTCTTCCGTAATCTGCCTTTGATACTCTAACTTCTCTTTGAGCTTTCTTTCCTCCACATCATGCTCAATTTCATGCTTAAGTTCCTTTTCCTGTAGCCCCAATTCATCAGCTCTTGCAGCAACAACAATCACAGAACTGGGATAATCACCATTGTAGCTAACAGGAAAGTGACTGGAGGAACACAAAGGTCGAAAACCCAGATTAAACTCAAAATGTGCATTAGAGCCGACAGTAGAAAAAGGTTGTGATCTTTTAATAATTTTCTACAGAGCTATCTGCAGTTGAGAGACAATTGAGGACTTACACTTGTTCTTCAGTTTCCTCTTGTGGCACATACAGGTCATCACCTTGAGTAACCTGCAACGCTATGAGTATTAGACTGAACTTGTACAAAACATGTAAGACATACATGACAGCAACCTTGATGGTAAAAAACACAACCAGAGTCTAAAGTTAAAAACCTTTGGATCCTTATTCTTTCTCTGATTTTTATTCTTTTTCTTGGACTAAAATTTTTTCTTCTTCTTGGCTTCCAGTTCAATCTCTGATAAAAGTGCTTCTCTTGCAGCATCTGCCTTCTTCTTTGTGTCTTTGTCGACCAAAACCTCAAATAGTTCCTGGAATAGAAAAATTCTGACTAATTTAAATTTAGATCCAAGAAAGTTGTATAACATTGCAGAGAATTATGCTGCATTAAAAAGTCAAACCCGCACGAATGACTTCAGAAGGGGCAGAATGATGAACTGATAGTCATGCGTAGATGCTTGCATAACGTTAACAATCCTCATGACCGATGCTAGACGCTTGCTAAACTGCAGGATTGAGCATAATGAGCACAGGAAAAATATATATATATATATATAACGAAACTTTACTTGAGAAAAATCAAAGCTCAGGAATCATGCCTGAGAAATATGCAATATAAACAAGTTGAAAAAGGAAAATATTATGAAAATAAATATTCAAAAACAAAAATAAGTAATCAGAAAAACATTGTAGCAACAAGTAGTACATTAAATGAAAGGGAAAGAAAAAGAATACGGATAATTCCCTACCTTTAAACCAAGAACACTGGCGTTGATCGTACTAAAAGAGCTAGCACTACAAATAATTTGGCAAAGAGTAAGAAGAGAAGTATTTAAATGTTCTTTTATATGAGAAGTTATGTGTGAGCTATCAACTTGATCCACTCAAATAATTGGCAGAATAGTACAATGATTAATTTGACTAAATACACCTTTGATTAGTTATTTGTGATGCAAACACCTTCCTATATGGGTAGTCAGGAGGTTTTGCTGATACCAACCAGATTGGATCCTCAAAATGTGCTGCTGCTGCTGCTGCTGCTGCTCTCTCTCTCTCTCCCTCCCTCCCTCCCTCCCCATAAACGGCAGCAACATAATAATTTATTTTTGTACATTGTAACCAATATCATCGTTATGAATGGAGTTGAGTAAATGACACGAGCTCTTTTGGTAGGATTTTTTCTTTCTTATTTTGGCAGGATATGAGTTGTTTTTGGTGGGAGACTAATCACATCAAAAAGAATCCATTACCGCCTGTAGTTGATACAATTCTTCTGCAGAAAAACAGAATCCGAAACTTTATTAGACATCTCGTAGAACTATAAATTGCACCATCTTCAAGGTCACTTCACTACAAGTTTTCATCAATAATAGGCTTTTAAAATCCAACCAAGTCTGATTTTTTAATTGTTCCAAATTTCCTTGTCAAAATTTCTCTTTAAGTGAGTTGAGATAGGCTTATGATGATTATTGCAAGCTTACTATAATGATTTTTAAAATGAAAATTGAAGAGCTAAACAGAAAGATATAAACATGCTTTAACTTTAAGCAGCCTCCATGGTAAAAAATGAAAAACTAATGGAGCTAACCATCCATACCTTGAGTTCAAAAGCTTCTTTGGCAACTGTACATGGAAAACTATTAAGAGGCATGTCAACCAATGTTGTTAACCCACCTGTATAAACCAAGTTAATTAAGTAGTTAGTTACATGTTGCCAATAAAAGTTTGATTTACAAAGTCAATGACCAAATATAATTAGATACAACAAAGAAATGAATTATTATTTCTATATATAAGGTAGCCAATAGGGTTAGGAATTTATATAGAATGAGACATGTAGTCAAAAGGTTTTCAAAGCATTAGCTTCTAAGAAATCTATGAACTCTTCTCTTAAAGATGATCAAAGCAAGACTAGATATAAAGGACCAAGATCTACAAACTGTAGTTTTAGAGAAGAGAAAAAGATAGGGAATGAGTTAGACTTCATTCCCTTATATATTGATAATTCTGAGCAATTGCAGGAGTGCCATAAAGCATAATTCTGAGTAATCAATCAAGAGAATAAATAAGAATACAATCAATTATTTCCTATTCCAACACTCCCTCTCAAGCTGGTGCAAAGATATCTCTCATGCCCAGCTTGTTGAGAATGCCATGAAAGGATTTGCTCCCTAGTCCCTTGGTGAGAACATCAACTAGTTGGTCCCCAGTCTACACAAATGGAATACATATGGTGCCATTAGTGAGTTTTTCCTTGATGAAGTACCTATCAATCTCCACATGCTTAGTTCTATCATGTTGAACTGGATTATGAGCTATGTTGATTGCGGCCTTGTTGTCACAATATAGTCGCATGGAGTTAGTCTGATGAATTCCCAAGTCTCCCAACAATAGTTTAATCTATAGTAACTCACATATATCTTGAGCCATAGCCTTGAATTTTGTCTCAGCACTAGATCGAGCAACCACATTCTGTTTCTTACTTCACCATGTGACTATGTTGCCACCAACAAATGTGCAGTATCCAGAAGTTGATTGTTTGTCAATGACTGATCCTGCCCAATCTACATTAGTAAATGCCTCCATACTGAGATGGCCATGTTTTGAGAAGTAGAGACCCTTTCCAGAAGAAGACTTCAAGTATCTCAGGATTCTCATAACTGCCTCCAAGTGGGAAGTTCTAGGAGCATGCATAAACTGGCTCACCATGCTCACGACAACGGCAATGTCTAGACGTGAGTGGAATAAGTATATGAGCTTGCCCACTAGTCTCTGGTATCTCCCCCTGTCTACTGGCTCTCCCTCTTGATCCTCACTAAGTTTCTAGCCTGATTCTAGAGGTGTATCACATGGTCTACCTCCAAGCAATCCAGTTTCCTTTAACAAATCAAGCACATACTTTCTCTGACATATAAAGATGCCATCCTTGCTCCTAGCTACTTCAATACCTAAGAAATACTTCAAACTCCTTGGCTAAGTATTCCTTCAACCGAGGGATCTCCTTAACGTCATTCTCTGTCAAAACAATATCATCAACATAAACAATGAGAGTTGTGGTCTTACCATGTGCGAAGTGTTTTACAAACAAGGTGTGATCAGCTTGACTTTGCTTGAACGCATATTTCAACATAACTTGAGCAAACCTTTCAAACCAAGCCCTAGGTGACTGCTTTAGTCCGTAAAGCGACTTTCGGAGCCTGCATACTTTACCTTGGACTTAGCATCTGCAAAACTAGGAGGAATATCCATATAGACCTCTTCTGCTAGGTCTCCATGAAAGAAGGCATTCTTCACATCAAACTGATGAAGTGACCAATCCAAATTTATAGCAAGAGAGAGTAAGGCTGTGTTTGGTTGTGCTTTTGAAATGTGATTCTATATGTTAGTTTCAGCTCCATGTTTGGTAAGAGTTTTGGAATTAATTTTCCAAAACTCTGCCGAAAGCTCTGTCCATTCTGCGCGTTTTTTGTATTTTTTTTGGCCAGGGGAAGACCACCCAGTCGTCCTTGGGGACATCCACCCGGATGTCCTCTGTTGTACAGATTTTTTTTTTTTTTGCAATTGATTTATATAATTGGGAAAAATATTTTCTGAAATTTTTTTAATTTTTAATGTGCTTTAAAATAATTTTGAGTTGTATGTTTAGTTATGAGTTGTAAATTTTTGTATCACATATCAAATATCACATCAACAATTCCCCACTCAAATCAAACCTCTTTTCCAAAACTATTTTCAAAACTCTTTACCAAACAAATTTTCTACACTCAAATCATAATTCTACAACACACAAACTCAAAATACAACTCATACTCTCAAATTACATTTACAAAACACAACCAAACGCAACCTAAGATTCTCATAGAGTTCATCTTAGAAACCGGTGCAAATGTCTCCTGGTAATCTACCCCATAAGTTTGAGTGAAGTCCTTAGCAACCAATCTTGTTTTGTACTGTTCTATGGAACCATCTGCTTTGTGTTTTACCGTGTACATCCACTTACACCCAACTGGTTTTTTTCCTCAAAGTAACTCTACTAACTCCCAAATGCCACTTTTGCTGAGAGCTTTCATTTCTTCCATCATGACATGTTTCCATTCAGGAATAGAGAGAGCATCCTGAAAAGTGATAGGTAGACTCACAGAAGACACTTTAGACAAAAAGGCTTTATATGAGGAAGACAGATTAGAATAAGAGACATGATTAGTAATAGGATGCTGAGTACATGACCTAACTCCCTTCCTATTAGCAATAAGAACATCAAGAATATCAGGAACAAGATTACTAGAATTAGAATTACCTGGACTCTTAGAAGATGAGGTTGACTCTGAACACTCATCCAGAGAAGAAGTTGGCAATAGTGGAGTTAGAGTAGGCTCTTGAATCCAGGTGACTTGCTGTCTGTCCTTGTCCCTTATATAAACTTTGCCTGCTTCCTTGTCCTCAACAACTACTGGCTCATCATCCTCTATCTGTTCAACCACTAGCAGAAGAGAAACAGGTGGAAAAAGAATCTCTTCACACCAAGGCTCCCCCTGAAGAGATGACTGGGATACCGGGGAAGGCGGAAAGTAAGGCTAAGACTCAAAGAACATGACATCCATGGAGACAAACTATTTGCGAGTGGGAAGGTGATAACACTTATAACCAAGGTTTTAAAAAGCGGCCGCAACTGTTACGTAACGCCGTTACGTAACGGTTTTGGTGGTTACCGTCACCCGTTACGGCCGCTTTTGCAGTGTGATTGAGATTCACAGGTGTGTCTGCCGTAGTGGTCATAACAATGCCGTAACAGCCATAACGGTGTGTTACGCACCGTTACGTAACGGTTCCAAACTGTTTCTTTCGAAAAAACACACAAAAAAAAGCTGAAAATAGGGGAAGAGGGATAGAGAGAAGAAGGAAGATAAAGAGAGAAAATAGAGGAGCAAGAAAGAGAGAGAGAAGAGGGAAGATGAAGAACATGTTATTGATTTGTTGAAAACCCTTTTGGGTGGCAGAATAACCTAGAAAAACACACTTAAGTGACCTAGGATCCAATTTACCACGAGTGGGAGAATGACTATGGACAAAGCAAACACAGCCAAAGATCTTAAGAGAAATGGAGAACCTAAAAGAGATAGACCCGAATAAAACTTGAAGGAAGATAAAGAGAGAAAATAGAGGAGCAAGAAAGAGAGAGAGAAGAGGGAAGATGAAGAACATGTTATTGATTTGTTGAAAACCCTTTTGGGTGGCAGAATAACCTAGAAAAACACACTTAAGTGACCTAGGATCCAATTTACCACGAGTGGGAGAATGACTATGGACAAAGCAAACACAGCCAAAGATCTTAAGAGAAATGGAGAACCTAAAAGAGATAGACCCGAATAAAACTTAAAGAGGTGTTTGTTTTTAAAGGACTTGGATAGGAAGATGATTAATCAAATAAGCGGCAGTGAGAACCGCTTCCCCCCAATAGGATTGAGGAACCCACATCTCAAAGGATAGACATTGGGCAACATCAAGGAGATGGCAATTTTTGTGTTCCATAACAACATTTTGTTAAGGGGTATTAGTGCATGAAGTCTGGTGAATAATGCCATGTGTGGCGAAGTAAGTGGCAAGACCAGAGTCAATATATTCTCCCCCATTATCATAACGTAGAATTTTGACAACCGTCCCAAACTGAGTACAAACCATTTTATAGAAGTTTTGAAACACATAAAAAAACTCCACTTTTAGCTTTCATTAAATAGACCCAAGTGGCCCTGGAACAATTATCTATGAAGGTAATAGACCATTTTTGACTAGTTAAAGACACAAAACGAGATGGACCCCATACATCAGAATGAATCAAAGAAAAGGAAACTAAACTTTTATTAATAGAATGAGCAAAAGAGACTCTGTGTTGTTTTCTAAGTTGAAAAGACTCACATTGAAAATCTGACACATTATTTTTCTCAAAAACAGAGGGAAATAAATGCTTAAGTAATAAAAAAGAGGGATGTCCTAAGCGACGGCGCCACAGCCAAACGTCTTCCTTGGTAGATGGTAACTAAATAGATTAATGAGCTAGCTTGTCTGTCTGATTCAGAATGTAGAGCCCATGCTCCTCTCTACCACTACCAATTCTCTTCCTCGTGATAAGGTCTTGAAAAAGACAATGATCAAGAAAAAATGTTGCGTTACAATTTAAATCACAGGTAATACGACTCAAAGATAAAAGATTACAGATCTGAGTACGGAGGAGTCAGATAAGCGTAGTCGAACGAGAGGAGCATGCGACGAGTATGTCGCTGACCATAAAGTCGAAGGAGAATGAGCAGAGTATGAGAACTTTCTAGTGTGGAGTCAGATGAGGTAGTCGAATGGAGTCGGAATGGCACGTCAGAGAGGTAGTTGGATGAGGGAGGGATGAGAGGGTTTCAGGTGGAGAGGAGTGAGGGGATGAGAGCGATAGAGGTTTTAGGTGGAGAGGAGAGAGAACGAGCTCAAACTTTGGGTCTGAGAGACGAAGATAGAAAAGTAGCGCGTGAGTTCAAATTTTCGAGCCATTTCAAGCCAAAATATTCGAGCTCTAAATCATTTTTGTTTAGTTTTTAAATATTTTACTAGGCTAAAATTTTTGTATTTGGGAAGATAGTTGGATTTTTTTGTAGTTGGATGTGATATTTGTGAGAGAAAAAGTGAAATGATTATGGATTTGATGTGACATTTTGTCTTATTAGCTATTTTTACTTTTTTTGTTTTTTTGTAAATTTTAACCCAAAATACCAAAAAATAGCCTTTGCCAAACACCCCCTATATATTTCTCTCATGTATGCTCAGAAACAGCAGGTGGACTTCCAGGTAAATATTTATAAAATTAAAATTACACATCACAGTAAAACAAGAGAGTAGGAATGGCAACGGGCCGGGGCGGGGCCGGGGACCACACTCCCCGTCCCCGATCCCCAATTATGAAAATCTCCCCGATCCCCGATGGGGGACCTATCACCGTCACCGTCCCCGCCCCCTAACGGGGATCGGGTTTCCCCGACCCCGAAAATTCCCTGGACCAAATCTATTTCAACAACACCATGAACAACAACATCATCATCATCATCCCCAATTGTTTTATTTTCAACATCAATATCAACAAAATCATCAACCAATCCACTACCCAAAAAAAAAAAAAATGGACAGAACACACACACATACATGTGTATACATACACAAACAGTACAGATCTGAGGATGAAAAAAATGGACAGAACACACATATACATGTATAAATACATACACACAATACAGATCTGAGGAGGACGGAAAAAATGGACAGAACACACACATACATGTATAAATACATACACGAACAGTACAGATCTGAGTACGGAGGCGACAGAGGCGATGGACGACGACGGAGGCATGGACGACTGCGACGATGACGGAGAAGGACGACGGAGGCGCTGAGGCGATGGACGGAGGCTGTGAGTGTGACGACGGAGACGATGGACGACGATCGGCGTCGCGGACAGTGGCGGCGGTAGGCTGAGGAGGAGGAGAGCAGCCTGTGAGAGTGAGAGAGTAGAGGGAAGAGAGAGAGAGAGAGAGAGAGAGATCAGAGAGGAATAGAAAAGTGAGGCGGTGGTTTGGTCATTGGTTTATATATATATATAGGGGTAAAATAATAAATTCATTTCGGGGACGGGGACGGGGACGGGTACGGGTACGGGTACGGGTACGGGTACGGGATTGGGACACTTATCCCCATCCCCGGCCCAAAAGTGATTGGGGATTGATTTTTAAATACTATTCCCGCCTCATTTGGGATATATTTTCGGGAAAAAACTACTCAAAACGGGGTCAGGGAGTCAGGTCTCCGTTGGGTCGGGTTTAAATTGCCATCCCTACAAAAGAGAGATACCAAGTGATGGTAAGATAAGATGGACGTTGGCAACAACACGAGGGCAACAGTGTATGATTTAAATATTTTACCTATGAAAGTTCTATATAGAAAAATACTAAACAGTGTACGATTTAAGTGGTGTTTGATAAAATTGAAAATTAAAGACTAAAAATTAAATATTGAAAATTGAATGTTGAAAACGTATTTTATCCCTTAATTAATCATGTTAAACCCCCCTCACCTACCCATGTTTATCTGTAAAACAGAGCTGATGGTAGATATTGCAGAAAACGTAAACATGACTAGGATTTAGAAATCAGGAAAGGGAGAGCCAGATTCAGAGAGAAATCGAATTACCTGATTCTGGAAAGAGGTTGGAACGCAAAGGGGCTGGGGTTGGGGTTGGCGGTGGCGTAATGGTCGTTGTTGGTAAATCGGTAGCGGTGACTTTGGATTCCCAACGGTATAGCGGTGGTGCGGCTGTAAGCGGAACGCGAGGGAAGAGAAGAGATCGGGTAAACAGGGAGAGAACATGAGAGAGGGATTAGAGGAAGAAGTCACTGACATAAAGGGTTTAAATACAAACACACTAGAGAGAGTGAGGAGTAAAGCGAGGGACCCGGGGGTGTTGCTGCGCCCAACTCACAGCAGTTACTGCTGTGAGTTGAAACGACGTCGTTTCAGCTCTAAATAAAAATAAAAATAAAAATTGAAATAGTTGCTCAGAGGGTTTGAACCCAGGCAACCCTAGGGTGCAAAACACGCCTTAACCACTGTGCTACTCAAACATCCTGTGAATACTATGGACCTATATTATATTTATATCAATCTTTATTCGAACATAAAAAAAAAAAATTACAGCATGCTATTTTCACAATCTGTGTTCCAACATGACACATGACACAACATCAGCCCAAATGGACAGTACTCTTTGTTTGTAAGTGGACGGTACTCTTTGTTTGTTAGGAATGTTGTGTCAAATGACACAACATCACCGAAAATGCCAAAATCTGTAATCATCTGATGATCAACCCAAAAAATATTAGTAATCATCTCATCAACATTCAATTGAAATGCAAAGTAAAAATATGGATTTTCAATGGCTTGTTGTTGAAAATATCTCAACAAACTTCCTGCTTCACCATATTGCAAGTTTCGTTGCCTCTTTGCACGCAAGTATGTTTTTTGGTCCTCTCGTGTAAACCCTACAAATTCCTTCCCCCCTGCTAAAGCGCTAATAAGATCATGTGATGCCTTAAGTGATATACCAGTATCATCAGCTACATCGACATTTATACCCTGAGCATCACACAACTTTCTCTAAGATGGCATCATATGCGTACATTGAGGAATATGCAAAAGGTGGTTGTGATTATCATCAAACTTCATCAGAACCCATTTTGACAAGTCCCGTCTAAAAGATATATACATGAATGCATTGCATTTCGTTCTTGTCTCATGTTGAGGATGTTTTACTGTTATGTACCGTTTATCTTTTTCCTTTTCTCCCTCTTTACAACAAACAAACTTCCTATTAATCATGATACCATCTTTCTTACTTTTAGTATGGTAATCTCTTCTAATACTAAATCCCACAATCCTTCCATATTCATTGTAGAATTCATATGCACCTTCCTCCGAATCAAATTCCATTCCAACACATGGCATGGAATTGTTGGCCAACTTCTCAAGTGCACCATCTTCCATTTCGGCACTACTGAATATAAAGTCTAATAACAATAAAAAATAGCACAAAAATAACATCAACAATAAGATAAATTACCACAATAAGATAAAAGGAAGCAAAAATTGATAATAACAAAGCATCAATTTGGAGAGAGAGAGAGAGAGAGAGAGAGAGAGAGAGAGAAATGGGTAGGCATTTTTTGATCCTATGATAAGTATACTAATGGGGTTGTTTGCTGCGGAGTAGTATATAATTTTTTTTTTTGTTTTTGAAAAATTTATGTTAGATTGTTTAACATAAATTTTATTCATTGCTTCTATTTATTATTTATGAAGCAAAAATATCTTAAATAATTGAATAGAAGCTGTTCTGAAGGAATAAAATCAATCAGGTGGCTAAACTGCATTGTATTGCAACAGTTCTGAAGGAATAAAAATATCAAAAATAAGTTTTCTCAGCACAACACCTAAGCCAAGTAGAACCAGATCAATGACAAATCAGAAAACAAGTTGACAAGATGAAGAAAACAAAAATGTTATTTCATCTTGATGCATCAAAATGAAGTTGGACAATAACATCAACAGCCATTAAGAAACTTAGCAAAATGCTTTAAGATGAAAACTTAGCAATACTGAAGAAAAAAGATCAAAATGCTTATATATACAAAATGCCATCAAAATGCTTTAGAATCACATCAAAATGCCATCAAAATGCTTTAGAAAAATCAAACTCATAATGATAAAAACTTAGCAATACTGAAGAAAAAGACAAACTGGTACTAATCACTTGAATCACATCTTCAGAACATTACAACAGCCATTAAGAAACTGAAATTCTCCTACCATGACAAAATGACATGAATATTCATACACAACCCTCTATTGTTCATGTTAACCAGTTGTTGTAATGTACATTGATCAAAGATCTAAAGAAGAATAAGCAATGCAATCACCGTATCATATATAATATAAACAGTTTAATATAGGAACATTATTAAGAACATTATTCCTACTCATAAAATCAATCAGCAAAACACAATTAATGAAATACATTGATCATCATTTATCCATCACTAGAACATGATGATATAGGAACAAGCCAGAAATCAAGTGATGAACTTATGTAAGTGTAGGTTTACTTATTCACACAACAACTTCATTTCTAATAATAACAGAGCATCAATTTCATAACAGAGCATCAATTTGGATTAAAAAAGATCATAACATTTTTTAACTTAAAATGTTATATTAAAATCCCCAATTCAAAACACAATCTCTATTTGATATGAAAATAAATCACCATATATATATATATACATAATAGATTGTAATAAATACAAAATATATATATATATTCAAAAGATTCTTAACATATTGTATACAAACCTCAATATCATGAGTGTTTTAGGAGAAGATAACAGATTGTATACAAACCTCAATATATATACAAAAGATTTTTTTTCAACCTCAATATATAACAGATTGCTTATATATATATACAAAAGATTCTTACCAGGTAAATAAGCAACCTCAATGACAATGGTGATAATGGAGCTACGGTACAACAATGGCGGATGATCGTCGGAGGAACGTCGGAGCAAACGGTGGAGGCACGGTGGAGGCACGACGGAGTATTGGTGGAGAGATGGCAGACCCAAACCCTTCCCGCTCACAGACTCTGGTTTTTTTCCTTCAATCGTTTTTTTATATTTTACTTATAACAGGCTGTAAATTTTTTTTATGTTCGAATAAAGATTGATATAAATATAATATAGGTCCATAGTATTCACAGGATGTTTGAGTAGCACAGTGATTAAGGCGTGTTTTGCACCCCAGGGTTGCCTGGGTTCAAACCCTCTGAGCAGTCGTTTCAATTTTTATTTTTTATTTTTTATTTTTATTTAGAGCCGAAACGACGTCGTTTTAACTCACAGCAGTAACTGCTGTGAGTTGGGCGCAGCAGCACCCCCGGATCCGGAAAGCGAGAGGCCAGAGGTTATCATATCATATATATATATAGGGATGGGGGAACGCACAGCACAGCAGCAAGCAACTGCTGCTCGCCTATGCGACCAAACACAAGGCATTGATCCCCTTGCCTGCGTTAAATAAAATAAAATAAAATAAATAAATAAACAAATAAACAAACTATCCCTCTCCCTCTCCCTTTTCATTTTAAATATTAATATTTCTATTATAGATTGTTTTCTATTTAAAATAACAGAATATTTTAGTTTATTATTTTAGAGTCAATTTAATGAATAAAAAATAATAATTAATTTTTAATACATTTCAATTTTGAGGTAGTTGCGTAATACCAAAAATAAATAAATAATCAGTGTGTTTAGTTTTAATTTTCTAAAAATTGAGTTTTTATTTTTAATAAATATTTTTAAAATTTTAAGCAATTTTTTTACTTTTTTGAATGCACCTTAATTAGATGTATCTAAAAAGTAAAATATTTGTAAAAAAAATATTTTAAAAAGTCAATAAATACACAAAAATATGAAAAATATATTGAATTTTCGTATTTTTTTAATATATTTTTGGTATTTAGTTAATTATCTAACGATTTTTTTCACAAATATTATACTTTCTAAGGATATTTATGTTAAGTTTATCTAAAAATTTTTAAAAAATTGCTTAGGATATTAAAAAAATCAGTAAAAATAAAAAAAATACGAAAAACAAAAATTTTAATTTTCTAAAAAATAAATCTTGAAAATCCAAACCAAACAAGCTGATCTTGCTAATGAGGTGTTTTTGTTAAAAAAGTACATAATAACAAAAAAAATAACAATTTTAATACACGTTCACATTCATATATATTTTTATATTTTTTATATATCCCAAACTCATTTCTCTCAGTTTGGTCATCTCAACTTAAGACAATATTTAGGATTGGTGGGTCTATTTTAGGTCCAACCTTGATAATCCAAACTGTTCAATTTTTAAGATTTATTAAGTAGAATCTTCATGAAGAAAAAAAATTAAAATAACCAAATGCCAATAATTATATTTTTGATACATTTATATTACAAAAAATAGATAGTTATTCTTGAATTTATATTTATCGTTCATTATTTTAAAACAAATATGATTCAAACAGATGGTTATTGGTATCCGATTATCTTATTTTTTACATGAATATTCTACTAAACTAATCTTACAATGTGAATAATTTAGATCATGGAGGCGAACTTCAAAATGAACTCACCAATCACAAATACTTCCTCAAGTTTGATGGCTAACTTGAAAAAAATCAAACCCATTTTAATAATATTTATTTACATATCAAATAGGAAACAATCTATAATATAATATTTAAAATAAAGAGCCAAATGGATTTTTTTTTTTTTTTTTTAAATGCAGGCAAAGACATCAATGCTTTGTACTCGGTCAAAACGGCATCGCATAGGCCCACAGCAATTACTGTTACACACGGCAGCATCTCCGATCCCATATATGTGTATATACTAGTTTGGGGCTGATCGTGCGTTGCACGATCACAGTGCCAATGGTGAATTTGGCGCTATAATAGGAACTATGTAATTGAGTGTTAATATGATATTATAAGTATTTATAAAAAGTAGTACATTAGCATTAATAAAGGAATATTCTATGAAAAATCATGATGTCATTAAACATGTAACTCAATAGATGAGAAGATGAAAGTATAGTTAAAGTGAACTACTTTAAGATAAGATTAAGATTTAACAACAGTTTTCAAAAGGCACAACATAGATAGCTAAAGTTTTATATTGAATCCATTTAAAGCCAAAAAGATGGATTCATGGAAGTGACATAACTGGAACTTAAGAAGAAACGACATAACAAAAGGAGATTAAGATCATGACAAAAGGAGACAAAGATCCTATGAGCTAGTGAAGTTCAGCTGTACAAGCCAAACATAGTTCATACTACATAGCAAAAGGCTGATTGTTTTTTTGTTGTTGCAATTAGTCTAAGTTTTTTTTGTCATAGTTAACATGGTGATTTCTCACTTTGCATCTTCTGAAGTAACAAGCGGATTATCTGATTCTGCTGGATCTAGTGATGCACTTGATTGAGCTGGAAATAGTTCTTTACGTGCTTTCTTTGAAGCTGGTGGAGAGATTGTTTCTGAACCTGAGTCTTTGGGGTTTGGTGAAGCAATGATGCATTCTTTATGCACTGTATTGATGTTAAATTTGCATTGTGATAGGCCACCAAAATCATATTGATATGCAGACAACTCTAAAATGTGATTTTTTGTTGTAGAGAGCTTTTTCAGAACTTCCAGAGAAGTTTGTCCATCCTATTGAATTAAGAAAAATGTTATTGTAACAATTCGTAAATATTATGAAGTTGTAGAAAATGAAGAGTGTTGTAGAACTTACATCTATTGTGTTCTTCATCAATTCCTCAGCAGTGATTGAAAAATGTTTTTCAGCATGAGAACCAAAAATGGTTGCTGTGAGTTTGCCACTTTCATCAATTAAATCTACTTCAAATCTACATCTATTGTTATTGTGGAAGAAAAATTATAACACGAATAAGTGTGTGATTCTACATTGATGTATGATTTGGGATGTAAATTCCTCAGGCACAGTAGGTTGCTAAGGGAAATGGTCATCTTTATGGTGCTTTCTAAATTACCTCCTTTTTCTTTTCAGATAGAAGGTATTGGAAATGTACTCATAAATTCATTGACTTAAGCTAATGCACTCATCCCTAGAATTTCGTTTTAACTATGTTTAATCTATCTAGGATCTGGTACCATTTGATGTAGATCGGTGACATAGTAAATTTTGTCTGGTTTTATAGGTAGTTTATTTGTTTTTGGAAAACAGCTAATGCAGTTTAGTGTTGAGTATTTTGACTTTCTAAGATGAAATTGTAGGGTAGTTATAGACCATAAGAGTTTGAAGTGAACTAAAAGAGCAACAAAGCAAGCCTGAGGTTGAATTGTACTTGCACATTCCGGTGAAATTCCTATGGTCTATATACCCTTCTTTTTTTTTAGCTTTAATAATATAATAATAAACTTTTGGCAAATGGGGAGATAGATTGATAAGCATCTCTGCTGCTTATGGTTAGTTGGATTTCACTTCAAGTTACTATGTTGTATCTCTCATCAAATTGAAAGGTTCTCCATTGCTGAGATTTTGTTTGTTATGTTTTACCGGCCGTGTTTTTTATGTGCAATATTTTGCTAGGAGTGTTAGTTTAAAATTGCTTTTCAGTTGTTCTTTTAAGATTGTTTGTATTTAGGATTTAGGTAAGGATATGTAAAGGGAAAGGGAAAAAGTGAATGAATATAAGCTAATTTTTTTCTCCTTTTTCCTTGCATTTTTCTTTTTGTTTGGAAATCCATTATGGAAATGCAATCTAATTTCTTTTAGTTGTTTGTCATACAGAATATTTCCACAAATTATTCTAAGTTTTTTGTCAACAGTTTTTTTGGTGTTAGCTAATTACTCTATTGTCAGGCTTTTCAGATGGTCATGATTTGTTTTTTTTTTCTTTGGTAATCGTTCTTAGGTCATTATCTACCCTTTAAACTTCAGCATAATATAGTGTATATGAAATTAGAGAAAAGTATGAGTATGGATTGAATAATATGAAATTGAATAGATTTTATTGTAGAGATAATTGTTAATTATTACCTTGGTTGTGATTGCACTCATTGTTTGCAAAAGTTGCAAAGAAAGAAGTCTTCTGGTTCTGCAGCGGTGCTTTTGTTGCAGTTTGGGCAGCATACATAGCAGAATTTCTGGTCAGTGGCACAAGCATTGACCCAATATCTTGTAGTTTAGGAAGTTAAATTGAAAATTGTAATTAATATGAATTTTAAATTAGGAATTATCATCATAAGGTAAAAAATGAACTCTTAAATTGTATTCAAATTAGGAATTTTTATTAGAGTATTGTTATTGTTTTTCATGAATTTTAATTTCTAACTTGAATACAATTAGGGTTATTGTAAGGTAAAAAATGAATTTAATTGATTGGTTTCTAATTGTTACTATTGTTATGAGTTTGACGAAATTACTATAATATGAAATATACCTATCTAACAAATGTTGGAAGATTTTTGAGTTGAATTAGCTTGTCTGGAGTTGGTGGCAGAGACTGTGTTGTTGTGATTCGTTGGACTCTTTGAAGAGGAATTTCTTTGATGGTATTGCTATGGCTGATGCACCTGAATATCATAATTGTAAATTAAGTATAAGTAAACCTGAATATTATATTTAACCTGTTAGGACCTTTAGTTGTCAAATTCCATGGATCAAAACCAAAGTTGTAACAAAAGTTCTGCAAGAAGTTGGTTTTCTACAAGAAGTTGGTTTTCTTTCCCAACTAGGATTGCTTTGGTTTTCTATAAATAGTTGGGTTTCTCCCAAATCTAGGCTATTCATTGATTCATTCATTGAATCTCTCCAGATCTTCTTTTTGGTTCTTAAGGGTTATATCTGGAGATATTTTTTTTAAGTTTTCTTTGATGTTTTTATTGAGTATTCAACTCATGGTTTAAAGAGAGTACATCAAAGGTTTGTTTGTTATACACAAAAGAGAGAGTTGTTCTCCAGTTGTGGATTCTGAAGAATTCGAGCCTGAAGCTTTGGTGGAATCCGGAGTGGCTTATCAGAAAGACAATTCCGTGGTGAAGATGGGGTTGGAAGAGGCACATAGAGGTTGGTTCAATTAGGCATTGTGGATTCGCTAGATAATTGAGAGTGATACTTGTGTAATTCCTTTAAATCTTCTTAGTGGATTGTCTTGTGGCAGTTGCCCGTGGTTTTTTGATCACAATTGGAAGGTGTCCAATTGTGGTTTTTCCACGTAAAATCTTTGTGTCTCTTTCTTTTGATTGTTTGATTGGGATTGTTATATTTTGCTTTAAATTGGTACATAATCACAAATCAACATCTAGGGTTTCTAGATTTTTCAATTGGTATCAGAGCGGGTCGTTCTATTTTTTTAAAAAAAATTCTTTTGGATCGCTTTATTTTATTTTATTTTTTTAAAAAAATATCGTTTAGAACGAGATCTTGTTTGATTTGTGATAATGGATACAATTCGTGAGAGAAATTCCTATGAAAAAAAAAAAAATCTAAAAAGATTTTCTTAATATGGTTTTGCAAGCTTAAATTTTTTTTGAGATGTCCTTGGTGCATATTGGAATTGATGAGAATAACTATTACATGTTAATATATGTGTGCTTTCTGTGGTCATTACTCATTTTGGAGTGTGTGTTTTTTGATTAGTATGTCTCACTCTGTACACACTCTTGGATTAGCAAATATGGGAGTCTTCAGCCTTAGTGATTATTTTTTATGGACTTCTGACATTGTATCTTTTGCTTTTCTAGAGGAATTGACCTATACTAGCATATCATGGGTGATGTTGAGTCTCTTAACCACCTTCCATCTTTTTGCATCTCCATGGCTTTCCCCTCTATTTTTTGTAGTCCAGCCAGGAGGAAAAGGCTACCTCAGAGTCACCAACCAGGCCATCCTTATTATATCCATGCTTCTCTGGTTCGGTTTCCATACTCTTGAGCGTGTCAGCCGCCAATGAGTGTGCAAAAGAAAAAGAAAAAGAAAAAGAAGAAAAAATATGCAAAAGAAAAAGAAAAAGATGTGAAAAAAAAAAAAAGGAAAAAAAAAAAATTAAAGGATTCATTCATTGAGGGGGAGCCTCCGCCTTTACTCACCAAATACCCCTTGATTCCTAGTGGTTTGACTTTCCTCAGTTATGCTGAGATTCTCTTGTCGGAGGTTCAGCTTTCATATCACTACTAGGATTTGAATCTAGTGTTTGTCGAACTCCAAGAGTCACACACACACACTTTTCTCATGGGATTTATGCTTTTCACATAATGCATCACTTTCTTTCATGAGGAATCTTCTACAGACTGTGCACATTGTGTTTTCAAGTAATTATGCTTCTTGGATAGTCTTGTGTGTTTTATGGTACAAATCTGAAATTCCTTGCTTGCTCCACCATATTATTTGTTCACTGTTTTCAGTGTTTCTGGTTGTTTTTAATGAGGGGGAGTTTGGTTCATCATTACCAGTGTTTGATGTATATTGATGGTATAGTAGTTTGGTTGATGGTACAGTGTTTTTACTTTTGCTTATATCCTTCTTTGGTACAGTTGGATTGTTAGTATTTTGTTTATGGATTGATTTATATTTTGTTATTTAATCCAGTTCCACATATTTTGGTTGGCTTGTGTGTGGTTATTTTATTTCAGGATAATTGTTCAAGAGCATGGATTTGAGTATTGGTTCATAGTTGGTGGTGCTGCTTGAGAGATTTTGTTAGGAAATTTGTTTTAGATTGGTTTTATCCAGGATTTGACAAAGGGGGAGATTGTTAGGACCTTTTGTTGTCAAATTCCATGGATCAAAACCAAAGTTGTAACAAGAGTTCTTTAAGAAGTTGGTTTCCTTCAAAAACATGATTACTTTGAAGTTCTGCAAGAAGTTGGTTTTCTACAAGAAGTTGGTTTTCTTTCCCAACTAGGATTGCTTTGGTTTTCTATAAATAGTTGGGTTTCTCCCAAATCTAGGCTATTCATTGATTCATTCATTGAATCTCTCCAGATCTTCTTTTTGGTTCTTAAGGGTTATATCTGGAGATATTTTTTTTAAGTTTTCTTTGATGTTTTTATTGAGTATTCAACTCATGGTTTAAAGAGAGTACATCAAAGGTTTGTTTGTTATACACAAAAGAGAGAGTTGTTCTTCAGTTGTGGATTCTGAAGAATTCGAGCCTGAAGCTTTGGTGGAATCCGGAGTGGCTTATCAGAAAGACAATTCCGTGGTGAAGATGGGGTTGGAAGAGGCACATAGAGGTTGGTTCAATTAGGCGTTGTGGATTCGCTAGATAATTGAGAGTGATACCTGTGTAATTCCTTTAAATCTTCTTAGTGGATTGTCTTGTGGCAGTTGCCCGTGGTTTTTTGATCACAATTGGAAGGTGTCCAATTGTGGTTTTTCCACGTAAAATCTTTGTGTCTCTTTCTTTTGATTGTTTGATTGGGATTGTTATATTTTGCTTTAAATTGGTACATAATCACAAATCAACATCTAGGGTTTCTAGATTTTTCATAACCAAAAAACAAAGAGTTCAATATTGTAAAATATTTTATTATAGTAGTAATTACCAAGTTTTCAGTGAATTTGCTTCAGGAATTGGAGGGTCCCATATAAAAGTTGTGGATGATTTTGTTCATAGTGTGACACCTATAAAATTGATTGTTAGGAGTTTGATAATAGTATAATAATTATAAAAGTAAGAAATGTTGAAAAATATAGAAATTACCATTGTATGAGGACAGCTTTAATCGCATAGCAATTATGATTGGGAAAGGAGATGGGAGTTTTGAAAAAGCTACACCTTCATTCTTTGTGAATTCACCCCAAAGCGTTAGAGTTGTCGGCTTCAATATGGGAAAAGGGAATTGTTAGATACAACAAGTTATTTGGTGAATACATAAACATTTAGCATTTGTGTACATAAGTATGGATTACAAATGGAGACATTTGAAGTTAAAATGATAGGAAAAAATTTGGAAGAAGATACAACTTACTGATCATCAATAACAATGATTTCTTGCAATGGAGTCTCCTCATCTTTGTGGTCTTTAAAATTTTTCTTCATTTGTATTGGTCCAACCTCTAGTATTGCTAGCAAGACATCTAAATTGAAAAATATATATAATTTAATTGTCAATAAAATTGTATTGTAATGTATTCAATTATTGAAGAAAATGAATACAAATAAATTTTACTTATATCTTTTGATCGTGTTGATGATTGCGTATCTACTGTTGTTTCTGAGTGGACATTCGCTGATGTTGTTGAATCAATATTGTCCTCAAGTGTAGTTAGAGTAGTAAAGTTGAAGTTCAAACTTCGTATAGTTAATTGATCATCTTTGATTTTTTCTATGGGAGTTCATCCATGAATTGTCCATTTGTATTCATTTTCAACAATTTGATGTTGTTCTGGAATAGATTTGACTTATGCATTTGATATTGCATAAGCTGAAAAGATTTCAAGTGTTGTTTGAAGAACCTCTATGTCTGCACCAAAGATTGTTGCTTATACTTTTGATCCCTACAATGTTTGAGTTTAATAATTAATATATAATTCTAGAATTAGTAAGAAATAATTAATATGTAGTTATTAAAGACTCTAAATCATATTTGAATTGGAAAAAATAAATAAAATATAGACTGTTTATTAAGTTAAAAAAAAGAAAGAAGAAGAAGTAGAAATGCAAGAAATAGAAATGATATGATGGTAAAAAAAAAATACAAAAGAAGAATAGAAAAATCCAAAGGGAAAGTAACTATTTGATATTTTTATATTTGTAATAGAGATATTTTGCAAACATACATTCGCATCAATTAACATTAGCTTTTGAAATAGTATTCCACTTGATCCAGTTCTTAGAAAGGATTTTTCAATAACCATCACGTTTGATGTCCATCGTTTTGTAGATGGATCGATATCTTTGATAGCTAACAATTGATTGCGCATGATTTCCTGCATGAATAAAACATATATAGTTGAAGTAATAAATAAGAAGAAAAATAATGTCAAATGAGTAACATAAATATAATGTAGAAATTGGAAATATATGAATTGGACATACCAAAAAACACGCAAAAGAAAAAAATCAATTGCATTGAGCTAAAGATAGAATCTCATGGTAGACAATGTTTTTTGTGGCATTGAGGAATTCATTGTTTGAATCTTATGCATCTATTAAAACTTTGACTTTGGTGGAAGTTGTAGCTCGAGATAATGTAACATACAATTGGCCATGTGAGAAAGTTGGTTGTGGTAAATAGATGCCAACAGTATCTAGAGTTTGACCTTGAGTTGTATTAATTGTCATTGCAAAACATAGCCTGATTGGGAATTGATATTTGGTAAAATCAACTGGACACAACTTTTTATCTGATGGTTGCAAAGGTATTTGAGGTAAAAATATGAGATCTCCTTTTCGATCACCAACAGCAATTTGAGCGAGAATAACATATTTTTCAAATTTGCAACAAATGAGTCTTGTTCCATTACATAATCCCTTGGAAGGATTTATGTTACGAAGCATAACAATGGGGCAGCTTTCTTTAAGAAACAATTTGTGCAGTGGTAATCTTAGAGCAGATAAAGAGTTTAGAAAATCTTCATATTGGCTCTGCTGACTTTTATCAACAGTCTCATCAATGCTTTTATACATGTGTTCATCTCCAGGGAATTCTTCCATCAATATTTCATTGATGTGATCTACATTGTCATTTTTTGGAGTCAAGATGGCTCGATTCATCATTGAAAGTGGATCTTCATTATAATCATTGAAATTTGGGAAGACAAAAGTGATAAGCTCTTGAAGTGAATCAATGCTTTTATTGTAAGGAAAAAGCATTACTTTAGGGACTTTGATAGTTTTAGGAGATATCTGTTGTTCTGTACCATTTCCTACAGAAAGCAAAAAATTACTAAATGCTGGATCATGCTTAGCTCATATATTTTCTGTCAATTTGATCTTCTCTAATGAATGCCAAATGTAAGACATAACAAGCGTAGCATTAATGCATTCATTTCTTGTGCTCTTTAGCACAACAAGTAACACTTGACGAAAGTCACCACCGAATACTACAACCTTTCCTCCAAATAGAAGATTGCTATCCATGACATCTTTTAACAATTCATCAAGTGCTTCAATACTTTGTCGTCTTGCCATCGATGCTTCATCCCAAATTATAAGTGCAGCAAGTTTCAAAAGTTTTGCTAGGCCACTCTGTTTGCTGACATTACAACAAATTTTACTTTCAACATCTATAGGAATTTTGAACAGTGAGTGCGCAGTGTGTCTATTAGGCAAAAGTGATGCAGCAACTCCTGAAGTTGCAGTTGCGAGAGCGATCAATTTGTGCGTTCTTATTGTAGCTAAGATTGCTCGATATAGAAAGGTTTTCCCAGTTCCACCAGGTCCATCAATAAAGAAATATCCTGGATTTCCAGAAAGTACTGCATTAACAATTTTAGAATATACAAGTTGTTGTTTTGTGTTTAACAACGACATAGACATCAGATCAACCTCAGACACTAATATATTGCACTCATCTTCTATATCTTTGCAACAATCATCAGTTTCATCAGAAGAGATCGATAGATCTGAAAGATAAAATTGTTCAATGTTCTTGCACATGGATTTAAGAGTAGAATTTATATTTTGCAAAACTCTAGAACGAATTTGTTCTGTAGATAATTGTCCTTCTCTACAAAGATCCTCTGACATTGTTCTTTTAAATTTTAAGAATAAAGCTTTTAGATCATGTGGACTACAATACACAAGTATTGTTGTGAACAATTGTCGTAATGAACAAGGCATTTGAAAAGTACTTGCTTCTTTTAAGCACTTTTCATGACTTTCATCATCCTCTAATAGACCATATTGAAGAGCAGCTTCTCTGAAAGAGTTGTATGTCACTTCTTTAATAGTTCTCAATTGGTGGAATGAAGTTAGGCACCATACATGATTCAATAATAATCGCAAATAGTATCGCTCGCCTTCTTTTGGATTTGCAGTGATTATTCTTCCAATCACCTCCCTTTGCTTTCTTTCATTCCACATTCTATATTGGGCATCCCAAACAAAGAATTCAGGAGATTCCTTGTATAAATATTTTCCTTCTTGAGCTTTTTTGTTTGTTCTATTCATCACAAAAAACTCAGTCAACATTGTTCTTGAAAGAAATTCATTGTTAGCTAAAGAGCGCAAGTTATCTGTCTTTCAAAAGCTAACAATTTGGCAATCTTCAAGGTGTAGTTGCAAGCTTATCACTGCAGGATTAATTTGATTCAAAGGGAATTTGTATATTCTCCACATTGCTTCTGGAGGAGATATCCATCTTGCAGATTGAAACATTGTGATCTCATCAATATCTTCATTACTGTGTTGGCCTACTATGTGAAATGCTATTTTGTCATGACCCTTGTATATGTATTTATACAAGTACTTGATAGCCCTAATAGTAGAGCAAATTTTCACATTAATGTGACAATCAAACTTTGCAAGAAGATATGGGTTATAGGGAACAACCCATTTATTGTCCAACATGTGCCCTCGAAGTTTAACTGTTTCATTATTGTTGCGCCGCTTATAGTTAGGGTATCCATCAGCTTTTATGGTTGTCATTGAAACAAATCTCTAGGATAATGGTTCTTATGTTGGAAAAATGGTTTTATATATAGGCTTATTTTGAGCCATCTTTGAGCACAAAATGGAGTGGGCCCCAAACGTCTTTTGGGGTGGGTCCGAAAAGGTGATGTGTTCCTTTCCGCATGGCAAGTCACACGGTGAAGACGGTTCGTCAAAACCATTTATGAGTGAATGGGAAGTTGATGTCATTTTCAGGTTCGAGGAATGGACATTTAAAGATTTAAATGTGGGTTTCCTTTTAATGGGTTGTCTCACATTGAAACTTTAAGAGAGCTTGTTTATGTATATAAGCTCTAGACTACAACACTTGGGTTGGGCCCCAAGGGGCACCCCAAGTTTGTAGAAGGGAGGAGTTATGGACAAAGTGAACCTTAGCCCAAACCACCACACGCGTGCGCCGCCGTCGCCGTTCGGCCGAGCCGTGCCGGATGCGAGTTGTGGGTCGGGTCGGTTCTTGTATTAATTTTTTGGACAAAAATTCATTTGAATTTTTTCAAAAATTATTGCGGGAATTTAATTCAAATTTGAATTCCAATTTTTTGTCCAACATTTGAGCCTTCTTCAATCCGAATTATTCCACAGATTAACTACATAAAACTGTTCATAACTGCCAGCAGTTACTGTTCCAAAACTGCACTGTTTAAACAGGTTCACACAGGTCGGACAGGTCTTTATTTCCAACAGTTATCTGTCCAGAAAACTACCAACAGATCTGTTACAGTTTGGAACCAAATCTGTTTGTTTGAGTAGTGCACCTGTTCAGTTTGAATTCATACCTTTTCAGGTTTGAATTCATACCTGTTTGGGCCTAAAAATACATACCATATTCCAGCACTTTACAGAAACCAAAAATCAGTCTGAAATTATCTCTTTTGTTGTCCAGATTTTATTGGTTTTGTATTATTCTTCATTTTAGTTTTAGAATTTTATTAAAGAGAGTATATAACATAAGGTTCTAGTTCGCCGGACAAATTTGTTTGGAGTGCTACTACAAATTTGTGAAGATCATTGTATCCTGGGAGATAGACGCCACTCAACCGTAAGCACCGTAGCGGGGCGAATCTGTCTTAAGGACAAAGTATCACATACTCGACTTAGTCTATTATTTTTCCATTCGGTTTGATAAATAAATTCTATAAGTTATTTATTTTATTTCAATTTATTTTATTTACATAGAAGGTTGTTCCAACATCTTACACATGCCATTTTTTATATAAACATTATTAGAATTCAAAGAACCACAAGGACCATGCATCATGTGTTTGACAACCATTGAGTACAAGTGTGGAAACTTTTCTTTGTTAAGTAACTCAGCAAATATGAAATCATCAAATTTTTCTAGAGAATCTAGCTTATGACCTCGCTAAAGAATAAGAAGTAAATGAACATGAGGAAGGCCCCGTTTTCGAAATTCGATTACATATGTGAAAGCTGCAATTGGACTAAATAGTTTTTTTCTTATAACTTCATTTTTCAAGTGTTCAAATTTGCTTCTAAATACTCGGACAAGAAGATCAGGTCTATTTTGTGGCTTTTCATTTGGTAACAATTCTGCTTTGATTTCACTCCAACTTGGATTGCAAGTCATGGTTAAAAAGATATCAGGTTTTCCAAATCGTTGCACTAAAGTCATGGCATCAATATAGCGCTTCCGAAGGTCTCTTGGACCACCTATAAATGAGTGTGGTAAAATAATTCTTCGACCAATATTAGAAGCTTTAGATTCTCCTGCTGTGATACTATCAACAATTCCTTGATATAAATCTGTTCTTATTTCTTTTTGATTTACTCTAAAGTAATCTAACCTTGAAGTTTCTACCTTAACATACATGTCAACAACAAATTGTTGTAGAAGTTGACCTGCTTGAAGTAAAATTGAATTATCGCTCTCCCTAATTTGAAACTTGAAACAATAAAACTCACGAGTTGAAATCATGTTTCTCTTCTTTAAATTCTCTTCAAAAAACTGAAATAAATAAGATAAATAGTTTAGGGTTCTTGTTGTACTATTAGTTGTGAGCGGGGTAATCTTTTTTCTTTATTATTTTTACCTTGAGCTTCTATTGATAATAAATCATCAGCATTGGAAGCTTTTGTTGCCAACACAGAAAATTGACCATTTGAAAATCTGTTTGTCTTTTTTTGTTTTTTTCTTTATTCCTTGGTGCCATCCAGGTTCACCAAGAGGAAATAGCAATGGATATTGTAGTGGGTCATAGCATCCATAATAATACCGAATTCTTTCAGAATGACCTTGATGTTTTTGGACTATGATATCGCGCTCTTTATACTCAACAGCTTCATCATTCTCATGCCATATTGCAGCAACTTGGGATGCAGTAGGAGGATTAAAAGTTTGGGGATTTAAAGATGGATTAGCACGGATAAGTATATGATGAGTGTCTAGGTTAGAAACATCTCTTAAACTTCTAAAGAATATAGAATATGGATTTAAAGCGACAATAACAATTAGAAGAGCAATGATGTTCGAATCTAGATTGCCTGCAATTCTCATCCTATTCTGAACTTCATGTTCAGTGTCAAAGAAATAGAGCTGTAAGTAAGAAGGTTTATGATCTGAAGGATAAAGCTGATTGATATAATGATAAACCTGTCCTTGCACACGAAAGGTATGGATTCCTCTATTTCTACGCTCTAACTGTTTGTCAGTGGTAACCTCGAATGAAGTGAAAGCAAATGAATTATTATAGGCACGAATGTACTTCAAGAAATGAAGAGAATTTTTGGAATGACCTGTGAACAACTCATGCAATTGAGATGGAACAATGTTGGGACATAGTGCAATTTCCCTAGTAGAACATATAGTGATCCCGGGTTTTACCCCTTGTTGTACAGTGGTCCGGACTTGAGTCCGTGGACATTAGCAGTTGTTATTCTCTTGTTTACATCCTTTCACACTTTGTTTTGAGTTATAGGATGTGTTGGGCAGGTTTGTTACAGGTTGGTTGTGTCTGGGAGCCAAGTGTTGCTGCCTAGAATTCTGGACCTTCGCTCGAGCGAGAAGTTTGTTGCTCGAGCGAGCTCTTTGTTTTGGTCCTTCGCTCGAGCCAGGGTTTGGTCGCTCGAGCGAGAGGTGTGTTTTGTGTCTGGTGGGTCGAGCCAGAGCGACTTCACTTGAGCAAGTGATTGCGTCTGGTTCTGGACCTGAGAGTTGCATTTCTTGGCTCGAGCGAGCTTTTATTCGCTCTAGCGATCTGGTTTTTCTTCGCTCGAGCGAGCATTCCGTCGCTCGAGCGTGCGTCTGGTTGCAGACCTGTAGGTTCGAGTTGTTGGCTCGAGCGAGCATTTTGTCGCTCGAGCGAGTTTCTGAGTTGTTGGCTTGAGTGAGACTTTCTTGGCTCAAGCGAGGTTTTCTGTGTCTGGTCGCTCGAGCGACCAAGTCTTCGCTCGAGCGAGCCTATTTTATATCAGCAGACAGCAGCGATTTTAAACATAACATTTTCATCACTTTTCATTTTAAAACCCTAGATCTGAGACCCTCTCTCTCTAGACTTGCCTTCTCTCTAAATTTTCATCTCTTTCTAGTGTGAATCTACCCTAAGCTCTTTGTTAAAAAGGTAGAGGGCGTTGAGAGCTTTGATTTAATCTGAAAATTTGGCGATTTGGAGCATTTTGGTTTTTGGTCTTTATCTCCGTTGGAGCTCAAACTTTGAGGTAGGGATACCCTACTCCTCCTTATGGACTTTGTCTTTCAATTTTAGCTTTTTGATATGTTGGGTGTTGTTGTGTAATTTTACAGAAGTTTGGGTCTTTTGTGTAATTTTACAAAAGATGGGGTTTTGCTTATAATAAACCTATATGCAAGATTGGCATAAAAAAATGAGATAGATGATGGATTATGGATGAAAGTGGAACCTTAGGGTTGTTTTGTTAATTATGAAAAATTGTCCTAATTGGTTTAATAAATTAATTTGAACAATTAATTTGAGAAATGAGGTATTGAATTGGAAATGTTGGGATTTGGAATGTATGGGATTAAAGGGTGTAGTTGGATTAATTATCACTCACCAAAATTGAAATGTTGATTTTATATCCATTTGATGTATTTATTTCCTGTTTAGAAATAACTGCTGTGGGCTATTGGTGAAGGATAGTTTTGATTGTTGTAGACAATGCATGATGATTAGGCAAACGAAAACTAATCAATGGAATGTGTCATGGAGCTTGATGGTTGATAGAATACATTAACTTTATGTATTAGTTGATTGTATATAGAACCTATGTGTTTATATGCATTGTGTGTAGAGGAGGAGATGGAGGATGTACTCCGTGGTTTAGGGGAAGATGGGGGATGGACCTCTAAACCGGATAGCGTTGGGAGGAGATAGGGGATGAACTTCGTAGATACAGCTCATATGCTTATCTTTGAGAAGTGTAGACACAGCTTATATGCTTGTCTAGAGAAGTGTAGATATAGCTCATATGCTTATCTTTGGTTGTATGATATAGTTCTTATACTTATCTGTTGAGATGTTGATATAGCTAATGTGCTTATCTGTTGATGTATTGATTTAGCTAGTATGCTTATCTACTGAAAATGAAAAATGAAAAGTAACATAGACTTGTAAGTCATGTAACTGTAAGGTGATATAAGTGGATGTATCAGTGCTGGCCATCTATCAACTACTAATCTTTTAGTCATTGTACATAGCTGGTTTAGTATATCTCTACTGGGCTGTGGCTCACCCTATATGGGAACATCATTTTCAGGCACAGGTAGCATGCCACCTCCAAGGACATAGCTTGGGAGGCTAGAGGCTGTCAGACTTTTTGGATGTCATTTTGCTTTTGATGTATTACATATAAATTCAAGCCTAGGGCTTAATGTGTATATGAGTTAGTACTCACTTCTTGTAACCAAGTGTTGGCTTGGAAAGTTGTAAGCCCATGGGGCGTTTACTTTTGTTGTCAACATGTAATACTTTTTGTAAGGAAATACTCTGATGAATAGAAGGATGTTGATCTTTTATATATCAATGCATGTCAATATTGTTGAGTTTAATGTTATTATTTTGAGGGCGTTACAGAACAACAAAAACCATCTGGCTTGAGATCTATTTTTTTTGCATTACAGAAAGAACAACATGATCTATTTGGTAAAACAAAGGCTTCAACTGGTATATCTCTTTTTGTGATTGTCTTCTTCTTTCTACAGCGCAAAACAAAGCCTATGGAGAGTATAAATAGAATTTAAGAATTATTTTCTATCTAGCTGGGTGTATAATTAAAAAAATAATAAGAGAAGGTGTTTAGGTACCATCTTCAGTGTCAGTAGTTGAGTTATTCTGGAAATCAAGTGTGCTGGATGTAGAACCTAAGAATTAGGAAAAAAACGTGTAATTATACATAAGTAACAGAAAAAGGAAAGAATGAAATTGGTTGTTATCTAATAAGGAGAAACGATTTTTTTTTTTTTTTTTTTTTTTTTTTTTTTTTTTTTTTTTTTTTTTCTCTCCTTCTGATAGAGACTCTAAAGAAATTATACCTATTTCAAAGGTGTTATGATTGATGGTTGCTCCTTCAAGATTAATTTGGGAAGGTTTTGAAAAAACTGATGTAAGAACAGGACGTTCAGATATTCCCAATGGTTCATGTTCAAATAAACTGCTTGATTCATTGATGCGGCGTATTTTTGTTGGTTGATCTTTTTGTTTTTCTGCTCTTAATTCTCGCCTCCTTTGATTGTTTCGATCTTTTCGTTCTTGTGAAAAATTTGTATATGACACTACTTTTTTTGGCTTTTCCGGCATGATTGAAACACTATACTGTATTAAACAACAATACATACCGTAACAAATTGATAAATAAACATTAAACCACAATTGTCATTTTGATAATAATTTTATTAACATTGTAATTCTAATATAGCATGTACACAAAACAAGAAAACAAACCATACAAGGATATTTTACAATTACAAGAAATTACAAAAATTAGACTTAGATCATAATTAAGATTAAAAATAAATTTCCAGGGAATAATAAATTGTACAAATTAATACAATTAATATAATTAA
This sequence comes from Camellia granthamiana, assembly GCA_036172215.1. Classification (NCBI taxonomy): domain Eukaryota; kingdom Viridiplantae; phylum Streptophyta; class Magnoliopsida; order Ericales; family Theaceae; genus Camellia; species Camellia granthamiana. The sequence continues at coordinate 43,314,981 of CM069903.1, read as the reverse complement.
AGATTGTAAAAATTGAAAGTGTAGTTAATAATAAATTTCCATGGAATTTATATTACATATTTGTGTAAATTGTAATTAATAATGTGGTTATGATTTTTAATAGAATTTTATTCATTGAATTGGTTGAAATTAATTAATTAAGTTAATCAATTTACATGTTTACTTATAAAATACATTCTATGTTTCTATTATTAATAACAAAAAAAATAATGATAAGAATTGTAATTAATCGAATCAAATTATAAGATCAAAATCACACAATGACTAAAATATATAAACTGTTGGTATAATCTGCTCAACATATTCAAAGTTATCTAAATGCAATTATTATAGCTAAATGTAGATTTCTTAGTGTACGAGCACGAAATATTGTCCTCGTATAATCCTGTTGATCAAGATTGCGTTCCTCCGTACGACGTCGCTTTACTCCCTGAAAACACAAACGTGAGCTAGCCGGCGGGTGTGTGCCGAATACCTCTCCGATGCCTAAGTCAGCAAAATAGACAAATAGACAAAAATCTCTGTGTATTCGGGAATCAAAGTTGTGTTACGTCACGACCCGAACCCGCCCCTATGGGTTAAGGCCATGACCGGCCAGTAATCGCGAGATTACCTACGGCCTCAAACCAAATAAGACAAGACTTATCAGAGTAAAAGGGGCCAAACGGAAACAAATTTAAGACTTTGTCCATAGAGCCGTGCTTATATGCACACCATAACATTCCATACGTACACATGTTAATAACTCACAACAGAAAGTGTAATGACATAAGATTCTATACAGACAGGATCATCCAAACTAAGTCAACCCATGAAAACTATACACAGACGTATTCAAAACTTCGCCAACCTGACAAAACGTAAATACATAACAAAAGGGCGAAGACGGGTCTCGTGCGTGAAACACAAGGGCTGACTCTCTCAAAACTTTAGTTGTTCCATACAAACTTCACTGAGGCTGGGTCTGGACTTCTCTTGGCTCACCTACAAACACACGAATGAGTGTGAGCGAAAGCCCAGTGAATAATATCAAATCAAATACAGAAGTTACATAACAATGTAGAACAACATGTTCCAAACGGCCTCGGGCCCATTTCATATTTCTATTTAACAGATATATAACTATAGGAAATTCGAATCAAGTGACTGTAGTTCCAAACATTCTGGCCTTTGGCCCATTCAGATTTCCATTCATGTCAAAACGACCTTCGGCTCATTCATTTATGTCAAAACGGCCTTCGGTCCATTCATTTTTGTCAAAACGGCCTTCGGCTTATTCATTTATGTCAAAACGGCCTTCGGCCCATTCATGTTTGTCAAAACGGCCTTCGGCCCATTCATTTCGGTCATAATGGCCTTCGGCCCGTTCGTTTATGTCAAAACAGCCTTCGGCCCATACATTCGTGTCAAAACGGCCTTCAGCCCACTCATTCATGTCAAAACGACCTTAGGTCCATTCATATATCTCAAAGCGACCTGCGGTCTATTCATTTATCTCAAAACGACCTTCGGTCCATTCATATATCTCAAAACGACCTTCGGTCCGTTTGTTCATGTCAAAACGACCTTCGGTCCATTCGTTTATGTCGAAACGACTTTCGGTCCATTCGTTCATGTCAAAACGACCTTCGGTCCATTCGTTTATGTCAAAACGGCCTTTGGCCCATTCACACTTTCGTGTCAAATGGGCCTTTGGCCCAATCATTCATATCAAAACGGCCTTTGGCCCATTCACTCATGCTTGTCAAAACGGCCTCTGGCCCATTCATTATTTCTCGTCAAAACGGCCTCTGGCCCATTGCAAACTTTCATATCAGACATTGTCCACCATTCAAATTAATGAACTTACAGACTTACATAGAGGTAAGCAATAGGACAACAACATATTCAAACATCTTTTGTTGAGATATTACTCACAGTGATCGGCTTATGGATTTGCCCTGGAGCTTGACCCTACACATTTCATGAACACAAAAGGGTCACTAACAGTTCAATCCGTTCTTTAATTCACATATTCCTCTTTAGGCTTCATTCTTATCTTGTTAACTCATTTACAATGCTCAATGCATGCCTAAGAGTGCTTACAAGTGAAAGAGAACGGAAAACAGAACACAGAATGCAATTTCAGAATTTCAGAAAATAAGGTCCCCGCTCGAGCGTGGACTTCCCCGCTCGAGCGTACCCTTAAGGCCTGCAAAAACACTGGTTACATCAAAATCACGCTCGAGCGTGAACTTTGCCGTTCGAGTGGATGGCCTGTCTACATAGCTCCCCGCTCGAGCGGGAACCATGTCTGCAAAAAGTGCTGGGAGCACGATTTTCCCACTCGAGCGGCACTTCACCCGCTCGAGCGGACATAAAAAATCTGGGTTTTCCAGATTGAGTTCTTGAGCTTCATCTTGATGTTCAAAGGTTCCAAATGCATGATTTTGGCTCAATCTTCACATATACACACTCTAACATGGTATAAACACCAAATTATAACATAATGAAGCTCAATTTCACAATTAAATCACATGCATGGCTCAATTTAACTCAAACCCATCACCAGCACACTAGATTCAAACATGCAAGACTCAAACTCCCATGATTTACACTTGCATGTGAAATATGCATAACATCTTCAACTCAATTGGTGAGGAAGTGATCAAATACATGGTCAATAATCAAAACTCAACATGGATTACATACTTTAAGCTCAAACATGGAGATTCATGGCAATTTCTTACATGCTTGTGTTCTAAGACTTTAGATTCAACATAATCAATCTAACTCATGCTCTTGACCATTAATCAAATTTGAATTCACAAGATGGTAACTTAAAATTTATGAATTCATTTACCTAGGAGCTCAATCTTCACAATTATGGCCAAGTCTTGCACCTAGCCTTCCCAATTCACAATTTACAAGCCAAAATACACCAAGATGCCTCTTTTCCCTCCCAAGGTCGGCTCTCTCTCTATTCCAAGACACAAAATCTGGTTTTGAGCTCAAATGTACAAATTGAGTGTATATGGCCTCTCACATAAAGTCCCACTAACCATTATTTAATATTATTAAATAATTGGGCACTAAATTCATCAATTTAATCGATTTAATCTGACTCGAATCAATTTTCAATTAAATTCCACCGTAGGCTCTAAAAATTATGCCAATCACAATGGCGTAATCAATTTCGGGTTCTGTGGCCGATAAGGCCTCCAATTTAATTTCCGAAGCGGAAAAATCAAACAAATATTCCCATGGTGAATAGATAGAAATTCAAAACCACATATTTTCACATAATGGTGCACAAAATCATATCAAAACACATAATCACATTCATATTAAGGATCAATTAACATATTACGGAACAGGGGTATCACATGTTACCTCTCCATAGGTGATGTTGTGAGCTTTTATAGGTTATGCGTGGCACAATCTTAGTAGGACTCTTACTCCTCCATGTAGAGTCCTCCTAGGAATCACATTCCTGAAAGATAATGCTTATCCTTCAACACCCCCCTCACTGCTTAAACCAAGTGAGATGGTTTTACCATGGTCGGATTCCAATACGACCGAGCTAACATGACCATGCTAAAGCCGCAGACTAGACCGAGCTCCAGCTAGCTCGGTTCTTCCTTTCACTGCGTGTACCTCGGTTTGACATACTCCAACTGTGGTGTTTACTTACTACCGTGCTAACCGTAATAAACCCTCGACCAAGCTAACGATAGCTAGGTCCACCGCAAGAAGCCCAAATACCTTGGTTCTGAATACCATGACCGAGATAACTACCTTTACTCCGTCTGGTGACTTTAATCACACTTGGACCATGGTAACGCTTGCCAATCCCTTTTCATACTTGGACCGAACTAACTATGGCGTGTTAAGACCGCGCTAACCAAAGCGAGGTCCACCATAAGAAGCCATCATACCTTGGCTCCAAATACTATGACCAAGCTAACTATGGTGCGCTACGACCACGGTGACTGTCATTACACTTGGACCGAGCTAACACTTACGATCCACTTGCTAAGCTCTTTTTACCGCGGTTGACACCTTTACCTCGGCTGACACCTTTACCTCGACTGACCCCTTTACCTCGGCTAATATATTTACCTCGGCTAACATTGCGGTCAACCAAGTTACTTCGGCTCTTCTCTCCGTTTGACTACCTTGCTTGGTAGCTCGGCCATAGTGTTGACCGCCACTAGGAAGTAGCTAAGTCCCGTAGCTAGGTCCCGTGGCTAGTTCTTATAGCTAGGCCGCGTAGCTAGGTCCAATAACTTGGTCCCGCAGCTAGGTCTTGTAGCTCGGTCTCGTAGCTAGGTCCTGTAGCTAGGTCCAATAACTTGGTCCCGTAGCTAGGTCCTGTAGCTAGGTCCAATAACTTGGTTCTGTAGCTAGGTCCTATAGCTAGGTCCCATAGCTAGGTCCTATAGCTAGGTCCCATAGCTAGGTCTCGTAGCTAGGTCCTAAAAACATCTTTGACCGCCACTCCAACCTAGCTCGGCCCAATTTGGCTACACAAATCACCCTCTCAATTGCCCCTTAATTCCATCTGCGTAGCATGATTTGGGATTACCTGTTAACAGCCGAGCTAAAAACTTAAGCCCTTCAACTGAGCAATAACTTAGGGCGAAACCAACTCCCTGACTTAGTCAAAACCGAACTAAGAATGCCGCACCATAAGCATCAACTGGGCTACGAATCCCTCATCCACTTAGCCGAGCGAGGACTCCATTTATTTTGCCTTTGTTTCTTTTAGCACGGTCCAACGATCCGTGCTTAATATTTTTCCTTTTCACTTTGCAGACTGACTAGGTTGGCCAGGCACACCTTTGCACGTTCAGCCGTGATACTATATCTTGCAATGTGAGGCTGCCAAAGACCTCTTCTTCAAGTGTGGGTGGAAAGCAACTGTGGCGCAACTCGGTCATAGCCAAGAGACCGAGGTCTTCCTAAACCCTCCTCCATATTTTATACCGAGCTCCATGGTGGATTATGCAAATGTCATTCAGCAAAAATTTCTTCAAGTTGAGGAGGAAGATGATGCATCCCAAGAGCCTGATAACAACGCCCAGCTCGGTTGCCAGTCCATCTCTCCAACTCCAGTGGTCTCCATCCTACCTTTGCCTGTTGTGTCTGATGCGGTGCCTTCGACCGAGCTCAACCAAAGTGTGCTTGCCATAACCGAGCTACCTTTAGGTGAAGCCAGGGTTGAATTAGACGTCGATTTAGATGACCTCTTTGCATGACCATGTACTTTCTTTTCTTTGGATGCTAACTTTGGAAGCTTTTGTAACCGGGCTATGGCCCCTCCTTTTGTAATGCACTTTTGGAATGAAATCTTCAGTTTGGAATGAAATCTTCAATTTTCTCATCTTTCTGTTCGGTTTATACCTGCATCCATTATTCAACTATAACTTGTACGAAGTATAACAATTTCTTTATGAGATACCAATCTCAATCTCAACCTTGCAATCTACTTATCCCTGCCAACCACTCTTTAGCCTAGATCCTTATCTCGGCTGAAGAGTACCAAAAGTTGGTTATTCTGGCCAACCATTCTTCAGCCTAGATCCTTATCTCGGCTGAAGCGGACTAAAAGTTGGTTTTTCCAGCCAGCCTCTTCAGCCTAGATCCTTATCTCGGTTGAAGAACAACGAATGTTGGTTTTTCCAGCCAACCTCTTCAGCCTAGATTTTGATCTCGGCTGAAGAGAGCTCAAAGTTGGCTATTCCGGCCAACCCTGAGTGAAGTGTTTGGTTATTCCGACCAAACTTTTTCATTGCTTCCCAGTCGGGCAAAGACTTGTTGGTCAAACCTGCCAACTTCTTGCATCCTAAATCCTTATCTCAGCTTAGGAGAGCTAAATGTTGGTTATTCCGGCCAACATAGAGCTAAGCGTTTGGTTATTCCTGCCAAACTTCTTGATTGCCCCCCAAGTCGGGCAAAGACTTGTTGGTCAAACCTGCCAACTTCCTGCAGTCTAGATATCCTTATCTCGGCTTAGGAGAGCTAAATATTGGTTATTCCGGCCAACATAGAGCTAAGCGTTTGGTTATTCCTGCCAAACTTCTTGGTTGCCCCCTAAGTCGGGCAAAGACTTGTTGGTCAAACCTGCCAACTTCCTGCAACCTAGATATCCTTATCTCGGCTTAGGAGAGGTAAGTGTTGGTTTTTCCAGCCAACGCTGCTTTTAATGCCCCTAGCTCGCTAAAACAACTTTTACAAAAGAAAACAATCTATGCTGAAAAGGAAACTACTTGTTTTATTGAGGAAAAGAAAAATTACAAGTACTCTATAGGAAAGCTAAAAATAAAATAACTTGAGATTGACAGTGTTCCACGGCCTGAGGATAACCTTGCTATCTCCATCTTCCAAGTGGTATGCCCTTTTTCCTGCTAATTAACCACTTCGTATGGTCCTTTCCATTTGGGCCCTAGTCTTGCCATCTCCGGGTGCTAAAGTGTTTCCCATTACTTTGCGCAGTACCCAATCTCCAATATTAAATTGCCTTTTATTCAGCTGCCTTGGCCAACATCTGTGAACAGCTCATTGCTCTCGAGTTCTTCCACCAGCTGTACATATCCTTTGGCAGCGCGGCTGCCATTTGTTGTGACGAAGCATTGTTTGGACATAATTTGGTCTCCAAAGACCTCTTCAATTACCCCGGTTTCGTTGGGGAACCGCAATACTTGATGGTAGGTTGAAGCTACCGATCGCATGGCGTGCAACCATGTCCTTCCCAATATTATGTTATAAGAGGAAGGGACTTTCAATACCTAGAATTCCACTTGTTTTGTCATGGTTCCTGCCTTGACTGGGAGGATTATCTTGCCCACTGGCCACTCTGGCATTGAGTTGAATCCGATCAGGGGAGATGTTGCAGGTGCCAAGTCTTTGTCCTCCAGTTTCAATTGTTTGAAGGTTTCGTAATACATTATCTCACATGAGCTTCCTTGGTCGATCAAAATCCGTTTGATGTCAAAATTCTTGACGCGTAGAGTGATGACCAGTGCATCATTGTGAGGGCAGTATATCCTTGCTAAGTCTTTGTCCGAAAAAGATATGACATTTGTGGGTTCTGTTCTCCCCTTTTTGATGGTAGGTTGTGCACTTAGTACCTCTCTTAAGTGCTCAGCCTTTTTGATCATCCCCTTGAGCTCACATACTCGCTCAGGTTCGAATACTCCATGTATTACGTTTATTACGCCTTGAGGTGGAGCGTTGACCGGCATCCCATTTGGGTTGTTGTGGTTCTGGGGGGCTGGCTGTGTCCCTTCTTCTATGTATTGGTCCAGGTGCCCAGCTGCCACTAACTCCTCCAAATGCTGCCTTAATGGTGTGCAATTTTCAGTGTAGTGCCCCTTTCCATCATGGAAGGTGCACCATGACCTCTCGTCATAGTCTCTTTGCGCTTCTCCCAGTTTAGCAGGCCATCGGACAAAAGGTTCATTGCGAATCTCGCTGAGAATCCGATAGATCGGTTTTTTGAACACCGTGGTAATGGCAGTGCGGACTCTCAACCTCCTTTTGTCTTGGTCCTCTCCGTTGTCCCGCTTGTCTCGCCCGTTTCTGCTTGGACGTTCTACTGCGTTGACTTTTGCCGTAGTCTTTTTATCTGGTATTGCGGTTGTGCTAGATTTTACTTTAGCGCGGTTGCCATCTTCCTCCATGCGAACATGTTAGTGTACTCTCTCCACCGAGGCTTCCATCGTATGGGGTGGTGTTATGGTGATTGAGTCCCTCAACCTGTTTCCGACTGGAAGACCTCTTTTGTATTGTGCGATGGCGAGATTGGTGGGGCAATCCCCAATCTGGTTGAAGGTCTCCCAGTAGCGGCTATTGTAGGATCTTAACGTCTCCTTGTCACCCATGTCGATAGAGAGTAGCTGATCGATCTCCACCGGGGTTTTGGTGTTCGTTCTGAACCTTGTTACGAACGCCTCCGCCAATTGCGCCCAGGAGGCTATGCTGCCTTCTGAAAGCTTTTCAAACCAAGTCAAGCCTAGGTCGCCAAGGCTGGATGGGAAAAGGATGCACATCAAAGCCTCGTTTCGCCGATATACTGCCATAACCTAGCGGAAGTGGCTTAGGTGCATGTAGGGGTCTGTCTTCCCCTCATACGTGGTGAATTTGGGCTGGAGGAAGCCTGAAGGTAGGGGCGCGTTCTCAATTGCCTGAACGAACGGCATGGTCTGCAGCCTCGCTAATGTTTTGTCTGTTGGTTCGTAGGCAGGGCGCGGTATTGGCATTCCAACCTCGACGCTTCCATCCATCCAAGGAGCCAACCGCTAAAGAGCAGAAACTCTGCAAGGGTCATGCGCCCTAGTGTCCTCTTTCCATCGTGCCCTTTCTTCTAGCACGGTTTGTAAGTCGGATGATCTAGGCAACTCCGTCTGCCTGGATGATGTCTGGTGCGTGTGTGAGGGCCGATAGGTGCTTCCCTCAGTGTAAGACCTCTCAGATCTCGTTCTCTCAGACCTGGAGCAACGAGTCCTGGAGGTTCTGGATTGAGTATTGCCTGTTCTAAGGCTTCTACTCTCTGCTCGTGATGGTGTGGTATGCCTACCACGATCTCCTGAGTGGCGAGGGGGCGTTTTGCTTTTGCGCCCCTCTCTTGTCGCCACCCCCTTTTCCTTTGATCTGGCGTTTCATAGACTCCATGTCCGCCGCCATCCGTCGTATCAATTCGTCATGCTCCTTCACGCGGTCCTCCAAAACTTGAGGATCAATCATTCCCCTTTGTCTGTCAGGACTTTGTGAGTGAGAGCGACGGGGGCTATTATTCCGCCTCCCCCTAGTATCCCTCATGGGGTTCTGTCGTTGGGGCTCCAAATCTGCCATAGGAGGGATAGGAGGCAAACCTTCACGCCTCTCACCCCCTTCTAGAGTTTGTCCGTCGATGGTGGACTGCGGTAAATCTTCGTTGTGCGCCATTGATTCTTACTAGCAAGGAAAACTTGATCAAGAGGTTTTGTTCTAGTCTGATGTTCCCACAGACGACGCCAATTGTACGAGCACAAAATATTGTCCTCGTATAATCCTGTTGATCAAGATTGCGCTCCTCCGTACGACATCGCTTTACTCCCTGAAAACACAAACGTGAGCTAGCTGGCGGGTGTGTGCCGGATACCTCTCCGATGCCTAGGTCAGCAAAATAGACAAATAGACAAAAATCTCTGTGTATTCGGGAATCAAAGTTGTGTTACCTCTCCATAGGTGATGTTGTAAGCTTTTATAGGTTCTGCGTGACACAATCTTAGTAGGACTCTTACTCCTCCATGTAGAGTCCTCCTAGGAATCACATTCCTGAAAGATAATACTTATCCTTCAACACCCCCCTCACTGCTTAAACCAAGTGAGATGGTTTTACCATGGTCGGATTCCAATACGACCGAGCTAACATGACCATGCTAAAGCCGCAGACTAGATCGAGCTCCAGCTAGCTCGGTTCTTCCTTTCACTGCGTGTACCTCGGTTTGACATACTCCAACTGTGGTGTTTACTTACTACCGTGCTAACTGTAGTAAACCCCCGACCAAGCTAACGATAGCTAGGTCCACCGTAAGAAGCCCAAATACCTTGGTTCTGAATACCATGACCGAGATAACTACCTTTACTCCGTCTGGTGACTTTAATCACACTTGGACCGTGGTAACGCTTGCCAATCCCTTTTCATACTTGGACCGAACTAACTATGGCGCGTTAAGACCGCGCTAACCAAAGCGAGGTCCACCATGAGAAGCCATCATACCTTGGCTCCAAATACTACGACCAAGCTAACTATGGCGCGCTACGACCATGGTGACCGTCATTACACTTGGACCGAGCTAACACTTGCGATCCACTTGCTAAGCTCTTTTTACCGCGGCTGACACCTTTACCTCGGCTGACCCCTTTACCTCGGCTAACATTGCGGTCAACCAAGTTACTTCGGCTCTTCTCTCCGTTTGACTACCTTGCTTGGTAGCTCGGCCATAGTGTTAACCGCCACTAGGAAGTAGCTAAGTCCCGTAGCTAGGTCCCGTGGCTAGTTCTTATAGCTAGGCCGCGTAGCTAGGTCCAATAACTTGGTCCCGTAACTAGGTCTTGTAGCTCGGTCTCGTAGCTAGGTCTTGTAGCTCGGTCTCGTAGCTAGGTCCTGTAGCTAGGTCCAATAACTTGGTTCTGTAGCTAGGTCCTATAGCTATGTCCCGTAGCTAGGTCTCGTAGCTAGGTCTTAAAAACATCTTTGACCGCCACTCCAACCTAGCTCGGCCCAATTTGGCTACACAAATCACCCTCTCACTTAGGTATGATGAAGATTGATGGTATCATCAAATTAGAATGGAACTAAAGTTTTAGTTTTTAACCAAATCATATATATATGTAATAAGACAACAAATCAAAGGGTAAAATGGGACAAAAATAGCTAAAGTTTTATATTGAATCCATTTAAACCAAAAGGAGATGTATTCATGGAAGTGACATAATTGCAAACCATTACAGGGACTATTTGCATAATTTACCCTAATTAATTTGTTAAAATTAGAATATTTACAATTTTTTTTTATAAAATAATTAATAACATCAAAACAAATAATTTATATAATGTAATAGAGATGCCATTATGATGGTCTTTACAATTTATGAGTGAGAAAAAATAAGTAAGTAAAATTTTGTATTGTATTACTTGGGTATATAATATATATTCAATATGATTTAACAATCTAAATTATTTTAATATCATCCAATGGCTAATAATTTATATGTATATTTAATATTTTTATATTTTTAATATGGGTTTCAGGTTGTTCAGGTTGTTTGATATCTTTGCCTAACCCCATCCAAATTTAATTCAGGCTTTTGAATTTTTGTCAATACCTGTACAAAATTTAAAAATATTTTGTCTAAGCCCTAAAAAAATTCGGGCTATGCTCGAGTTACTCTGGTTGAACCCGCCCATGTTGCACCTCTAGCTACTATGGCCTTTGGTTACAATGTTTTATTGATTAGTGGATGTTCGAGATTTGCTTATTTTTTGACTTATTGGCTTTTTATGTAAATATGTAAAAAAAAATAGAGAAATTATGTGACAACTTCTAACAAATAAGCAGCTTATTTAGCGACTTTCTAAACTTTTACTATATGAAATGGTATAATATGACAATTTTTAAAAAATATTTAGTTTATGTTTTATTCACTCAAAAAATAATAAGAACAAAGGCATGTGAACATTTTTGTTCGGATTTTTATTTATTTTAAATGAATTTTTTTTTTAAATTTAATTAATTTTTTTTAGCTTTTTAAATGTATCACTTGCACGTGACATTTTAAATGGAATACCTTAAATGATATTATGAATTTGTTTAGTTTGCTTTTTTAAAAAAGTATTTAAGAGTTTTTAAAATTTTTATGAACTTATTTCATATTTAAAAAAAATGATAGGTACTTTTGGTTAAGGTTTAAATTGGAAAAATAAAAAAGGGCAAAAATAAAAGATAATGAGAGTTAAGTGCTATAATTTTTAGTTTAAGATAGTAAAATAATATAAAATAATAGCTTAGGGATTAAAATATAATTTGTCAAAATTTATATTAAAATATAATTTTCCAAAATTTTTACTTTGCTAATCTGTATATATGAATAAAAATTTTAAAAATTTAAAAAATAAAATAAAATAAAACAAGCCAAAATAAGTAAAAAAAATCAACTTTTTTTTGGAATATTTTTGTCTATTCTAGACTTACTTTTAATTTTTTTAAAAATATTTTTCTGATTGTTCTAGTTGAGTAGAACCCTAATTTTTTTTGGAAAATCAGTTCACCAAAGCAAAAATAAGTCCAAAAAAACAAAATATAAATAAACCAATATATGAAAAATCAGCCTTTTTCGTGTAGATGAATAAAAAAAAGTTGAAAAATTACAATAAAATAAAATAAGTCAAAAAATTCATTTTTTTTTGAATTATTTGTCTTTTTTGGACTTCTTTGCTTGCTTGCTTGAATTTTTTTAAAAAAATTATTTTTCCAATTGCTCTAGTTCAGTAGAACCTAGCAAAAAATTTACTAAAAGCAAAATAAACCAACCAAAAAATCATCAAAAAACTAAATCCCAAACACCCTCTACACATGGAAAATTTAGGATATATATATATATTTATTTATGGATCTATGTAAAGAATATTAAAATCTTTGAGTTTTCATTTTCCTTCATTTTCTCACCAACCAAACAACACAAGAATAGCACAAATTATAAGAAAATTTCAGAAATTTAAGGCAAAGCTCAAGAAAAATTTAGGATTTAAACTCTAAATCCTAAACCCTAAACCCTAAACCGAACGTAGATTGCAACTATTAGATTCAACCTCAGCCTATAGAATTCACACTGAAAATTAAAATTTCATGCGAATACCTCTATCAAGAATAGATTCAAAGCATGAGATGTATGAAAATCGAATTGAAAAGTACCTGAAAATGCAAATTTATGTTGGCGTAGATTGAACTCTGATGAAAGTTCTTAAACTCCGAAGTTTTCCACTGCAACACGAAACTTCTTGAACTCCAAATGCAAGTCAAACTTCTTGAACTCCAAATGCATGTCTTGCCCTGCAACACCACTATATATATTCACACTACACGAGGGATTAAAGCACCACAATGACTTTTTGATTCTACAATACATTGAAATTATCAGATGTAATGATAATACCTAAATATAGATTGCTAGGTATGACACAAATTGATGATGAAAACTAAGTAGAATGGAACTAATCAAATTAGAATAGAACTAAATGGTGTGTTTGGTTTGTGTTTTAAGATAAATTTAAAAAAAAAAAAAAAAAAATTGAAGAGAAAGTTTAGGGCCTTTTTTAGTTTCGTTTTGGGAGATAAATTTAAAAAAAAAAAATTGGAGAAAGACTTTAAAATATTTTTTTTGGTTTGTTTGGTTATATGTTTTGAAAATAGTTTTAGAGTATGGGAGTTTAGGATGATTTGATATTTTGTTATAATTGAGATATGTGTGAGAGAAAAAGTGATTGATTGATGTGTAGGAGATAAAAAAAGATTTTGAAATTTTTTTTTCAAAATCACTAAACCAAACAAAATTTTAGTAAATGTTCTCAAAAATTAAATGTTCTCAAAAATTAAGAAGAAGACCGTCATAGGGCGAGCCCGAGCCATGAAACGTTGGATGCACACCCCCGATAGAGCCAGAACCGTAAGAAGGAAAAGAACAATCACAGTTGCGGCCACGACTACGGCCACCACGGGTTGAACCACCACGAAAACGGCCTCGGGAAGTAGTTTGAGTGAAATTGGCCTGTGGAGCAGTTATAGAGGCCGGAGGCGAAGTGTCCCGATGATGAAGGAATTCATGACTTAAGAGAAGACTATGCAATTCGAAAAAAGAAACAGGGTCCGAACGAGCAGTGAGGGTCGTAACGAGATCTTTAAAATCAGAGTGAATGCCTTGGAAAACATATAAATTAAACTCTGCTGATGAAAGAGGTGCACCAGCCGCGGCAAGTTCATCGGCAAAAGATTTGGCCTCCTCAAGATCATTTTGCTTTCATTTTGCTTGAGTTGCTGAAGACCCAGACGGAGTTGGGGCAGTCGAGTATGAGACGAAGAAACAAGGGACTGCTCAAGAGTGAGCCACAGTGCGCGAGAAGAAACGCAACCAATAGCGATGGGAAGAATGTCCTCTGAAAGAGAAGCGATAAAAAGACTCAAAATGAGTTGATCTTGTCGTTCCCAAATAGAGTGGGCAGGGTTGGTTGTGACTGTACCATCAATGGTAGTGGTGGACGGAGGGCAAGGAAGAGTACCGTCAATGTATTGAAAGAGATGTTGGCCACGAAGGTAAGGGAGAAGTTGGGTCTTCCAATATAAAATTTTTTTAGAGGTGAGTTTGAGAGAGATAAAATGGTGGGCATGGGTAAGGGATGAAGATGATGAAGGTGGTACAGAATTAGATGAAGTAGCAGTAATGTTGTTAGAGGAAGAAATTTTGGATGCCATGAGTGTTGGATATAGGCATCATGAATCACCCCATTGAGATGATCATGGAGCACCACCAAATGAAATGGTAGTTCCACTAGAGAGTGGAATGGGTTTGGTAAGCCACTAGAGAGTGGAATGGGTTTGGTAACAACCAATCACCTCCTCCCTCAATTGTGTATAAATTGAGGTGAGGAGGAGGAAGAAAATGAGAGAGAGCAAGTGTAAAGAGTGAGCATATCAGTGAGGGTGAGATGTGAGACGGAGAGACCCGTCTCCCTCGGTGTGAGGGAGGGAGACGGAAGAGTGTGTGAGTGAGGAGAGTGTGAGCTCCTCCTCTATTGTAATCTTTCTGTAATCTCCAAATTGGTATAGTGAAAACCGGCTACTCTCCCGTGGACGTAGGCATTGAGGCCGAACCACGTAAAATATTGTGTCTCCTTGTGTGTGGGTGTGTTTTATCTGCTTCGAATGATTTCTATAAGGTCTTGGGCGGGATCCCCGATCCCAACAATGAGAAGATTGGCTCTGATACCAACTTGAGACAGAGTATATGAATCTAACAATTATTCTATTCAAATGATAATAATTGTTACACACTCGTATTACAGATTTGTGAAGATATTTATACACTATGCTAGGATGATAAGTATAAGAAGATAAGAAAGATAAGTATGCAACTGAGGGATCAATCTAAACTACAGTTCAAAATAATGTGGACTTTGTAAATCCTATCTCAACAGAGAAAGAAAGTGATTTTGAAAAAAAAATTCAAAAAATTTGAACTATACAAAATTTTTGAAACAAATTTCAAAAATTATATTTTTCTGAAAAATTATATCTTAGAATATAAACCAAATAAGTCCAAAATATTATTTGTTAAGCAACCTACATATATATATATATATATATATCTAACAGGACAAAAAGCAAAAGGATACAATGGGAAGGGAAAAAAGAAAAAAAAGGAGTAAAATGGGAAACAAAAAAAGAGAGTCGTGTACTGTAGCAGTACCTAACTGCCTCTTATTTATAACAGTAAGATATAGTTTTAAAAGGCTGGTATAAGACAGACTATTATTACAGTATATTTTAAGTTTTATATTTTGATAATTTTTAAAAAATTAGAATATTGTTTTATGAAATTGAATAGTAGAATAAATCATTAGATATATGATAGAATTATGTGATATGATATGTATCATTTTTAAGTTTTCTTCTGAATTTATAAAATAAAATAAAAAAAATTATGGTGTGTATCTTTTCTCAAAACATAAATATAAATAAATACTAAGATAATTCCTGTAACGCCCTCAAAATAAACCCAATAATCATACATTCATAACATGCTAAGATATAGAAGAATAAAGCATAAATACATTTCATCAGAGTATTTCTTACAAATGTATTACATGTTAACAACAAAAGTAAATGCCCTACGGGCTTACAACTTTCCAAGTCAACACTTGGTTACAAAAAGAAGAGTTCTAACTCTATACAAAATGAGCTCTTGGCTTGATTTACATGTAATACAAATAAAGTAATCACAAAAGAAGATCCAGCCACTAATCCTCTCAAGCTACGTCCTTGGAGGTGGCATGCTACCTGTACCTGAAAATGATGTCCCATATAGGGTGAGCCACAGCCCAGTAGGAATATACTAAACCAACTATAAACAATGACTAAAATAATAGCATTCGATAGATGGTCCACACCTATATTCCAACTTATATCATATTACAGTTTCGTGACAATCATGTCCATGTTACATTTCACTTTCCATTTCTTATTCAACTCTGAAGTTGAAAACAAGGCTCAGAACCTGGCCAAATCATTTTAATGAGATTATAACTCATTACTAAAACACTTTTGAAGTTTCTAATGGATACACATTTTGGTGTTGTATCAATAACACATAAACCACTTCCTTACTTTACAAGTGATACACATTTTGATGCTGTATCAATATAATATAGAAACACTTCTATACTTCACAATTGATAATGATATACATTTTAGTGCTATATCAAATCAAGCAAACACTTCCATACTTCACCATGATACACATTGTAGTGCTGTATCAATGTCACACAATTTCCGGTTTAGAAGTCCATCCCATATCTTCCCCTAAACCGTGGAGTACATCCCCTATCTCCTCTCACACAACACAATGTATATAAACATAGATCATATACATACTCAATCAACACATAAAGTTAATGTATTTCTCAACCGTCATATTCGATGACACATTCCATTGATTAGTTTTAGTTTGCCTAATCATCATGCATTGTCTACAACAATCAAGACTATCCTCCACCGATAGCCCAAAGTAGTTATTTCTAAACAGGAAATAAATGCACCAAATGGATAAAATATCATCATTATGCCTAGGTGAGCGATAAATTAATCTAACTACACCCTTTAATCCCATGTCTTTCCAATTCGAATATTTCCTATTCAATTTCTCATTCCCCAAAATTAATTATACAAATCAATTTATCACCAAATTAGGGCTTTTCCCATAATTCACATAACAACCCTAAGGTTCCATTTTCATCAATGATCCAACATCAATTCCTTTTCTCAATGTATTACGTACATACGGTTTTATAAATATGAAAACCCCTCTTTTGAAAATTACACAATGGCCCCAAGCTTTCTCAAAATTACCCAATAACCCCCAACATATCAAAATACCAAAATTTAAAGACAAAGCTCATAAGATGGAGTAGGATATCCCTACCTCGAAGTTAGAGCTCCAACGAAGAAGATGAAGAAGTCGAAAGTGCTCCAAACCCAAAACTTTTTGGATCAAAATGAAGCCCTCGACGATCAACACACTTTTTACAAAGGCCAAAGGGTGAGAGACTACTCCAACTAGATCAAACCCTAGAGAGAAGTGGAGGTTTTAGTGAGAGAAGCTCTCCAATGGAGTTTTTGAAAAGTAAGAGAGAGAAATGGAGTTGAAAAAGTGCTCAAAAAGTCAGATCCCGAAGTGATATACCAGTCGCCCCGCTCGAGCGTGGAAACCCCCGCTCGAGCATCAGACACAGACTCACGCTCGAGCGTCAAAAGTGCCGCTCGAGCATAGATTACGCACTTCCAGAAGTTCTGTAGACATGGTCCCTGCTTGAGCGTCAAACTCCCCGCTCGAGGGGAGGAACAAAAACAAAGGGGTCACGCTCGAGGGTCAAAACTCCTGCTCGAGCGTCTGAAGACCTGCAGCCAAAAGTACTGGGAGATGGAATATTACGCTCGAGCGTCAAAACTCCCGCTCGAGCGGAGAAGCAACAACAAAGGGCCCGCTCGAGCGTCAAAAGCCCCGCTCGAGTGTGAAGGCCAAAATCTGGGCATCAACTCTAGGTTTCAAGACACAACCAACCTGTTTCAAACCTGCCCAACACAACCCAAGACTCAAATACAAAGAGTAAGGGAAGGAAATGAGAATGAGACAACAACACAACCACGGAACCAAGTCCGGAATACAATATACAAAGGAGAGGAAAATCGGGATCGCTATAATTCCCCTATCTAAAAAAATCTACTAAGATAATTCACTGAACTAGAGGTGGTCGTGGTTCTTTTTGGACGGTTTGCGGATTGGTTTGGATCCGCCTGTATGTATGCGGTTTAGGAAAAATTTAAACCGCAACCGCCCGCAGTGCGGGTTGCGGTTTATGCGAGTAGGATTCGTGGATATGCGGGTGGTTTACGGATTGGACTTTTTCCTTTAAACAATAAGCATAGTTCAAAAATAAAAAAATAAAAAAAAAGAATAAACAATATGCAACTAAATTCATCCAAGTTACCAGAGCCACACACAGCAACTGTATATTTTTTCAATTTGTTATGAATCTTCAATTTGTTTATATTTTCAATTGTATATATTTTGGTACACACACAGTAACTGTTGTCAAATGTCAATAAAAGTATTTGATCAATGGGTACATAACAACAACATTAAATTGCAAAAAAAAAAAACAAATGGCATTCTTCATTTTCTCTGGTTGTAGTATTGATTTAACAAAAAAAAAAAAGAAGTATTTGTCCAGGCTTTTTTAAAAAAAAAATAAAATAGGTGCGGGCGGGTTCTTGGTGCGGGTAAAACCCGTAATCCGCAATCATGCCTTATTCCAAATCACATCCGTCCGCATTGTGTATACGAAACCGCCCATTCACATGCGGTTCGGTTTAGGTTGGTGGGTTGGACGGTTCGGATAACTCTATGCCCAACCCTACACTGAACTAATAAAGAAGTAGAAGAAAAAAAAAAATATATACATATATATATAAATGGCTAATTTTATTAATACATAAATTATACTTGCATAACAAATTATCACTTTTATTAATAAGTTTATCATTGAGTAAATTAACAATTTTTAATGATGTAAAAAATATTTTTCAATTAACTATTTTGTTAATAAAATAAATTATTAAGTCAATTAACAGTTTTTAATGATATGAGAAATATTTTTCAATAAATAATTTTGATAATTTATTATTGCATAGGAGAATATTGCATTAAATTAAAATTTATAACAAACGATAGTTGTAATTTCTAGTATTGTAGAACTGTTTCATATTTTAAACAAACCTTATGGGTGTATATGTAATTTGTTAAAAAATAAAAGATTTATGTTTCATAATTGATCAAGAATGATTGCATAATTATGAAAAACCTTGTTTCATAATTGACTGAGAATGTTTGCGTAATTACGAAAAAACTTTCACTTAACATATAAGCCACCATTAGTAAATTATTCAAAATAAAAATGACAAAATTGGAAAAAAAAGACAAACCTCAACGTTTTAAGCAGTTTTTATATATATAGATATGTATTAGGAAAGTATGCCCGTGCATGGCACAGGCTATTTACGCATAATATTTAAATTTTAAGTAAATTAAAAATATATTTC
Source organism: Camellia granthamiana (assembly GCA_036172215.1). Taxonomy (NCBI): domain Eukaryota; kingdom Viridiplantae; phylum Streptophyta; class Magnoliopsida; order Ericales; family Theaceae; genus Camellia; species Camellia granthamiana. The sequence goes on along the minus strand of CM069903.1, from coordinate 43,296,085 downwards.
ATGAAATTTGTTTAAAATATAGAGTATCTTTTGTAATTGTATAAACTATATCTCACCTTTCTAAGTTTTAATTGGATAACAAATGATTTATTTTGTTAATAAATCATTAAGTTAATCAACAATTTTTAATAATATCATAAATATATTTCAAATTAAAAATTCAAGTAATTATATTGTTGTATAGGAGAGTCGTTAGGATTTTTTTTGTTAATTATGTTAAATAAAAAATTGTGACAAAAAATATTTGTAATTTTCAAAATCATAGGGGATAATCCATATGAAGGTGAAATGTCATTGAATTAGATGAAATTGAGTGGAATTATTATTTTTTAACCTCTATAAAATAAATATCCCATTATATTTTTTTCCAATAAAAAAACACTACCTTAAAGTAAAAAATCAAAATTATAATTTTAAAAAAGTCAAGGGTAACTTACAAATACACCTTTTAAGATTTACTTAAAATCAAGGGTAAGACAACCAAGGGCAACGCCAAGGCTTGACAACAAGAAGCAAGGCCGCTAGGACCAAATTCAAACATCTTTTTAGAGAGAATAATTAATCAATATTGACACTTATATGAACATTATCATGGCATATCAGTATCACAATAATCACTAGCAATGCAACCATTTCCTCTTCCTACCAAAACTCACAAGGACGATTACAGACACGTGACATGACATGAATATGACACGCACATGGCAATTTTTAAAAAATACCAGACACGACACGTGGAGTACACGCACAGAATATATAATTTTATATATATATTTATTATATGTTATATGTATGAATATATCATAGAAAGACACTAAATTAATGCAATATAACACTAATTTCTATAAATTGAAATTGTTTTTCTTTTATTAACGTATTCTAAATTATTTTGTTCATACTTATAATTAGTTTTGTGTGTATCTAATTAATAGGCCTTGCACATCTAGCTAAACAAAAGGAAGGGGCGAAAACTTCCCAGCACTTGTCTTATGTCCCTATAACCAGATTTATAGAGAAAAGAAATTAGGGGAAAAATATGGAATGTAATTGTATGCAGACTAAATTTATTCAAAGTTGTAACTACAGTCTATTGCACATAAATGAGCTATAACTTAGTACACTAAAGTTTAATTATTTATGTTCATATACGAACCATTTAAGAAAAAATAAAATAAATTATGCTTAATTATACATCTTCAAATATGGGTAGAGATGGCAATTGATAACCTATCCTGTGGGTATCTATGGAGACCCAACCCAAATACATGGGTTTTTCCCTTTTTTCTTGTCTGTCAGGTAGGGTAAGTGATGTTTTTTAAATCTCCATTGGGGATGGGGTAGGGATGGGTACCTACTAATTTCCGCATATGTTTTTATTTTTATTTTTATAGGTACATCGAAAAATAATTTCTCCATATGTTTTCACTAGGGATGGCAATGGAGGTTAATGGGGTGGATATTAATTCCCGTCCCCATTCCCTTATAAATGTTTTCCCCCATTCCCCATAGGTACTACCCTTTCTATCTCCTAATGGGTTTGGATTTTCCCTAACCTAACTGGACCCTTTTTTTATTTTTATTTTTATTATTGTTATTTTTTTTAAAGATTCACAACCAAAGCTAAATATACATTAATCTTATTTTATTTTATTTGGCTCAACAACAAAATGAAATATACATTAATTAACATTGTCACATTATTCTTGTCAAATTTTATGTATATTTTTTAAAAATTCTATTCTTACAAAAAAATGCCAACTTCTTTTTTAATTTTATATATCTCCTTCTCCTCTCTATTAATTGATCTTTGATAATCTGAAGGTGAGTTATTGCTCTCATTTCCATCTTCTTCTTCTTTTTTTTAAAAAAAAAATTTATTTGCATTTATAGAATGAATTTTCTTGTTTCAAATTTCCCACAATTGTTTTATTGGATTTCTCTCTGATTTGATGGTAACCTTAGATTGAATTTCCCAGTTTTCATCTTAACTAGTTATCACCTTAATTGAAATTTTGTACATTTTTGTCTTCAATTTTAATGTTTTGGTTATGATTAATTGCGCATTTTTTGATCAATAGTCACAATTTTATCGCCGCTAGATTGTCGTTATCACAAATCACTGTTACTATAGTGAGAGGATGAGAGAGAGTGAGAATTAGAACTCTAATTGTAAATAGAGTAGTGAAAACATATGGAGAAATTATTTTCCGATGTACCTAAAAAAAAATATGGGAAAATTAGTAGGTACCCATCCCCGGTGGAGATTTAAAGAACATCACTTACCCTACTCGACGGACAAGAAAAAAAAGGAAAACCTATGTATCTGGGTTGGGTCTTCATAGATACCCACTTCCATAAATACCCACAGGGTAGGTTATCCATTGTCATTCCTAGTTTTCACTACTTTGTTTACAATTAGAGTTCCAATTCTCACTCTCTCTCATCCTCTCACTACAACAATGGCGATTGAAGATGGCGACAGTCTAGTGGTGACAAGATTGTGACTGTTGATCAAAAATGAAATTAATCATAACCAAATCATGAAAATTGAAGACAAAAATGTACAAAATTTCAATTAAGGTGATCACTAGTTAAGATAAAAATTGAGAAATTCAATCTAAGGTTACCATCAAATTAGAGAGAAATCCAATAAAACAATTGCAAGAGATATTGAAACAAGAAAATTCATTCTACAAATGCAAATAAAAATTAAAAAAAAAAAGGAAGAAAAAGAAGAAGAAGATGGAAATGAGAGTAATAACTCACCCTTAGATTATCGAAGATCAATTAACAAAGAGGAGAAGGAGATACATAAAATTAAAAAAATTAAAAAAGAAGATGGAATTTTTTTGTAGGAATAGAATTTTTCTAAATAAATTTTAAAAAATTCTAAATATACATAAAATTTGACAAGAATAATGTGACAATGTTAATTAATGTGTATTTTATTTTGTTGTTGAGCCAAATAAAATAAAATAAGATTGAGTGTATATTTAGCTTTGGTTGTGAATCTTTAAAATAAAAAAAAATAAAAAAAAGTCAAGTTGGGTTGGGAAAATTCCAAACCCATTAGGGGATGGGGAGGGTAGTACCCATGGGGAATGGGAAATGGGGAATGGGGAAAAATAATTATAGGGGAATGGGAATGAGGAATTAATATCCACCCCATTAACCCCCATTACTATAGCGATCCTGGTTTTCCCTCCATTGGCTATTGTATTCCGGACTCGGTTCTGTAGATGTTTGTTGTTGTATAGGTTTCATTTCCATCCTTTAATTCTTTGTTTATGAGTTTTAGGATATGTTGGGCAGGTTTGTAACAGGTTGGTAGTGATTAGAAACAAAAGGTTGCTGCCCAGTTTTTGGTGTCTTCGTTCGAGCGAGGCTTTTGTCACTCGAGCGAGCTTTGTGTTTTAGCTCCTTCGCTCGAGCGTGCGTCTGCGTCTGGTTTTGGACCTGAGGGTTGTATTTCTTGGCTCGAGCGAGCTTTCCTTGGCTCGAGCGAGCGAGGACTATGTTTCGGGTTCCTTCACTCGAGCGAGCTTTTCTTCGCTCGAGCGTGCTTCTGGGTTACAGACCTGAAGCTTCGTGTTGTTGGCTCAAGCGAGGCTTTCTGCGCTCGAGCGAGGTTTCTTTGTGTCTGGTCGCTCGAGCGACCACTCCTTCGCTCAAGCGAGTCTTGAATATATCAGTTCGCAGTAGTAGCTTTTTTTTCACTTTTTCATCATCTCCTTTGCACAAACCCTAGATCGGTTGTTCCATCGCTCTCTACATATCTTCTCTCTACAAATACTCCATGTTCTAGGAGCCTTCTACCTTAGTTCCTTTGTATAAAGTGTAGAGCTTGGTGTGGGCTACGTTTTGATCCGAAAATCTTTGGATTTGGAGCATCTTGAGTTCCGTCATCTTCTCCATTGGGTCTCTTCTTTTGAGGTAGGGATACCGTATTCCATCTTATGAGTTTTGACATAAATTTTAGTCATTTTGATTAGGTGGTGTTGTTTGGTAATTTTGGGAAAGCTAGGGTTTGATATGAAATTATAAAAAGGGGGTTTTCAAATGTTAAACCCCATGTGTATGTAAGACATTGGAAAATGGAATTATTGTTGTTAAATTGATGAAATTGAACCTTAGGGCTGATATTTGAAAAAGGGGGAAAATGCCCTAATTATGTTGAATAATTAATTTGAGCAAGAGTGAAATTGAGTTGAAAATCATGAAATTGAGAATTTATGGGATTAAATGGTATAGTTGGATAAATAAATCACTCACCTATGAGAATGTTAATATTTTATCTGTTTGATAAATATATTCTTTGTTTAGAAATAATTGCTTTGGGTTATCGGTGGAGGATAGTCTTGATTGTTGTAGACACTGTATGTTGATTAGGGAAAACTGAAACTAATCACCTAGAATATGTCATTGAATATAACGGTTGGAATAATACATCGAATATGTGTATTGATTGATCATTGTATATGTAAGTGTTTAAATACATTGTATATGTATATTGTGTGGGAGGAGATAAGGGATGTACTCCATGGTTTGAGAGGAGATAGGGGATGCACTCTCAAACCTGTTTGGGAAGAGATAGGGGATGAACTCCATTGATAACTAAGTTGGCCGGAATGTCCAGGGTGAAAGTCCCGAAATCTTGATTACGTTTGCATAACGTAGATGATTGAAGTATGGAAGTGTTTTAACATGAGTTGTAGTCTCATGTAAATTGTGAATAATGAAAGTGTCTTAATATGAGTTGTTGTCTCATGAAATTGTTGGGCTAGATAATGAGCTATGTTTATGAATCTGAATTGGATAAGTAAAGGAAAGTGGAATGAAAAACGGTTATATTTGTCATTGAACTGGAAAGTGTTGTAACTTGGTTTACAAGTGTTAACCATTTATCAAATGCTAATGTTTTAGTTATTTTTCATACTTGGTTCAATATATCTCTACTGGGCATTGGCTCACCCTATATGGGACATCATTTTCAGGTTCAGGTGATATGCCACCTCCAAGGACGTAGCTTGGGAGGTTTTGAGAGTTGAAGATTCTTTTTGTTGTTTTCATTATTTTGGTGTTACATGTAAATTCAAGCCGAGGGCTTAATGTGTCTTGAGTTAGCACTCTCTTTTTGTAACCAAGTGTTGGCTTGGAAAGTTGTAAGCCCGTAGGGCATTTACTTTTGTTGTCAACATGTAATACTTTTGTAATGAATACTCTGATAAATGAAATATGCTTTATTCTCTTATGCTTATGGATGTCATGAATGTGGATTTATATGTATTATTTTGAGGGTGTTACAATTACCATCCCTAAATGTGGCGAAGACTACTCCAAGTTCTTGAATTAAAGTCTTCAAAATGAACTTCAATGTTCCCAAAACTTCAAGCAAAGGCAAGATGTTCAAGTGTTTAAGTTAGGTGTTTGAAAGATCTAATGCAATAATGGACCAAGAAGAATGGAGGAATTTCCACGGGCTAGGACCAACAATTTAGAAGGCAATGAAATAGGGGGAGAGGGTTTCTTGGCTGTGCAAAATCTCACAATTTCTTTATCTATATTATTCCTTAAATAAATATCATGTTACCCTACACCAGTCAGTACTTTACAAATTATTAAATTATCCTTTTAGTAATATAATCACTAGGGGTGAGCATGGTCCGGATTTGTCTGGATTGAGATGAAATTAGGACTAATCTGTTATCTACGGTTCCTGAAAAATTGGAACTAATCCAATCCATTTAAATCGTGGAACCAATCCGAACCAATCCATTTAAACACGGATTGAATCGGTTTAGGACCACGGATTTACAAAATTAAATAACAAAAAATATATATATAACATTTAATCTCATAAAAATATAAACATAGCATCATATTAGTTCTACAATAGTAACATATCTTTCCATAATAGCGACATACTGTTCTAAAATTTAAACAACAATAAGAAAACTATGCGGGTTTAGGTTTTATATGGAATAAGAAAAGATACTATATGGGAGGGTGTATAATATAAATATAAGCTATTTGTATACGGTTCAGATCGATTCCAATCTGGAACCGTGGAGTTCAATCTGGAACTGATCTGTGGACTATGAAGTTTTAATTTTTTAATTCAGAACCGAATTACGGATTCAAAAAATCAATCCAAATTTATTGGATTGGACTAAATCGAATTGAATTATCAATCTCATGGATACCTTACCCAACCCTAATAATCACACCCGCCAATCTATTAACAATTAAAAGAAAACAAAAAAGAAGCACGCCCTGCTAGGGCTGTGCAAAATACCGCCCAATCTGCTAAAACCGCATCGATCCGCACCTCTCTAACCGCTAACTGCGATTTAAACTTTAAAATTTATAATCCGCCAACCGAACCGCTCTGCTCTGCTAAAGTTAATACATATATATTTTTTAACTTTCAATGAAATATCAATGTAAAAATGAGTGTGAAAAAGATTTAAAATATGAAATTTATTATAAATTAGTGGTTATATATATGAAACATATTATGTAAAATTGCTTTGTGTTATATATCTAAAAAATATTATACATATTAGTGTTATATATTATACAAATGTATGATAATTAGTTAGAATATTCTTCAATCCGCCAAAAACCGCCCAAACCGCAATTTGTCAATTCGCCAATCCGCTAACCCACCATTCGGTTTGTAATTTTACTCTCAAACAGCCCGAACCGCACCGCGCACACCCCTACGCCCTGCTATCAATTAATTAAAAAAGACAAATAAATAAGTACACCCACCAATACTTTATTATAAATTAAAATCAAACAAATAAATAAGTATATCAATACGCTGATGCCAATTAAAAGAAAATAAAAAAATAAAGGTAACGTTTAGTAGAGTTTTCTAAATATGATTTGATAATAGAATTATATTTTAAGTTTGTGAGTTTTTGAATTATAATTTGAGTGTAGAAAATTTGTTTGGTTATGAGTTTTGAAAAGAGTCTTGAATTGAGTTTTGAGTTGAGTGTTGAATTGAGTTTTTAATGTTTGATGTGACGTGTGAAATAAGAAAATTTGTTTGGTTATGAGTTTTGGAAAGAGTTTTTAAAACTTAATTCAAATTGTTATAACTCATAACCAAACACATTACTTAAAACTCTATTGAAAATTCTGATCAACGCTCCTAACCAAACTCTTTTTAAAATTCAATTAAAAAAATTAATTATTAACAGAAAATAACATTAATCAATTTTTTTAATTGAAAACATTACAAAGGAAATAATTATTTTTTTTCAAAATAAATATTCAATTACTGATTTAAAATAACTTTTGATTGTATATTTGGTTTGAATTTTTTTTAAATATTTTTAATAATTACTGCCACAAATTATTTACTATTTATTATATTATTATTTTTAAATAAATGACCAAAAAGTTTATCTGGTATTATCTATGTTGGAGTCAAACAAAAATTAAAACATCACCACACATTTCAATCGATTTCAATCAATTAGCTTAATTCCATCGTTTTTTTTGTCATTCCTACTTCTAATGTTTCTGACTTAGCATTTAAAACATCAAAATGATTTTTCAAAACATTTTGCACTTTTCAAGCTGACACTACACATGTCATCAAACATAGGCCCAATTCAATGCATCTCACTTTAAAATCAAATCCTGACGGTCAGATCATAAACCAATCCTACAGACAAAACAAGCCTATGCTTCACATCCACCAGCCTTTGATTAACTCACCTTCGAGCAAATCCATTGTCAAAGAGTGGCGGTTGACTGGCCGAAAGTCTGGGTGGACGATTGGCTAGATTACCTGGTGAACGATTAGCTTTGCCACTTTTGCCTAGATCAGAGAACCCATTCCACTTTCTCAGCTATTCCATACCAGATCGATTGAAGAATATACGTATTAGCTGTGAAGCATCTTCAGCTTTAAATTTTATTGCACGTGAAGCTTTTTAGAAATGGAGAAGACCAAAGAGAGAATATGTACGTTGGGAAGAGTGGAGAAGACAAAACAGAGAGAAATCTGCCAAACGGGAAGGAGAATTATATTTTAAAATGTGCGGTGGAATTACATTATGAAAACTGTATTCAAACATGAAATGCAAATGAAGAGATATAATTACATTTACAGAATACAACCAAACCCAGCCAAAATATACCTATCAATGCTCTGCTATCTACTAAAATAAAATAAAAATGCTTGGTGGCCCAAATTTGTTTGGCTCAAATAGCTTGAATATATCAAAACGACGTCGTTTTATATCCAAAATGATGTCATTTTGAGACATTCGAGCCATTCGAGCCATAAAAATTCCGGCCACCTAGCATTGTTGAAAATAAAATTAACAAGTTTTAGCATACTCACGCCGTGCTCTACTATCAATTAAAAGAAAAATGCTTGGTGGCCCAAATTTATGTGGCCAAGCATTATTGAAAACCAGAATAGTTTACTAAAATAGCAACTTCCCAAACACCCACATAATTAATCTGAAGATAGGCAAATTATCAGTATGTCTTCCCCCACAGTGAGAGGAACAATATAATATTCAATGATGAAAGAAACTCAAAATATGAATCGACAACAGAAGAAAAAACAAATTAAAATGTTTGCAGATATATCCTACCTTTGACAACTTAATCTTATGCTCTGTACAGAAGCATTGCAACCCCCGGAACAAGAATTACATACTACGATCTAATATATTTCTACTTTTTCTTCCTTTCAGCACATTGAATTTATAGTATTTTGTTACTTGTAAGTGTTGTAGGGTAAGTGGGAGTGTTTGTGTAATAGTGGCTGATTATGTTCTTTGAATTTTGATTGCATTTTTAGATGTTTGTAAAAATGTATTAGTTTGTTAGCAGTTTAAATAAAAGTATTTTGGAACTATATTTTCATTGCGTTTATGTGTTGAAAACTTGTGATTGATTTAAGATAATCTTCAGGGATTTCTTCTAAAATATATTTAGTGAAATTCACATATAGCAACTATAACTTGTGGTAGGCCTCTCTCAATTTGTTAGTTAGGGTAGACAACCATTTCAAGTGTTTTTGGTAATGTTTAGTGCTTAATGTTCTAGTTGAATTTCAGCTAGTAGCATGCTAAGCAAGATGCTATTTTGTTGAAAGTGTGAAAGTAAATCCTTTGTTTGATTGATTTTTAATTTTTTTTTTCTTAGGAAAAGCGAAATTAGGTATTGGTTCACACACAATAATAGTAGTTCGAATAATGCTAATCAAATGGTGTCTGAACTGCACTTGTTTGTATCCTTTTTTAAGCATGAGTAGTTAGCAAGATAATCTCCAGCCAACAGAACAAGTGTGAACAACTAAAAAGAAATGTTTTCATTGCTTCAAATCAGCTATTATATGATTTTAATTTTAACTTTCAATCCACATGAAGCTTATGTTTGATAAAATAAATTTCAGCATTCTCTTTTCAAAGTATATTGATGATAAAAGAATACATGAATTTTTGTTTTTCCTCTAAGCATGGAGGCTTTTCTAGAACCATGAAAAGGTTATTATGATACTTTTATGTGGGGTAAATTACTCTAAAACCCCCATCTATTATTTAGAAGTCACACGCATTGACACCCTCTTTATTTCTTGAAATACAATTGGCCTCCCTTACTTTTAAAATATTTGTAACATTTAAGTCAATCCATTAATAAATCGTCCATCAACCAAACAGAAAATGATGACATCAGAAAGAAATACTTAAAATGCCAAAATTACCCTTCTCTTTCTTCCTTTCCTTTTTCTCATCTTTTCCATAGTTACATAACCTGTACGTGCACGCGTGCACACACATATCACCCCCATTACAAAACCCATTATCATATAAAAACCAAATATGATTTCATAGAGAAGGTTTTAGAGAGAATTGAAAAATGGAGGCCATGATTCCTGGTCAAACTTTTATGATACAAAAGTTGTATATCCATATAAAAAACATGCAAACCCCACAACGAAAGAACTCGACTATTACCATGTACAAAAGTTGTATATACATAAAAAAAACATGCAAACCCAACAACAAAAGAACTCTACTATCACCATGCCATTGTAATTAGCGGCAACCATCTACCCCAATATTCCACTACACAAATCAGATAACAAATAATATATGATTTCAACAATTAAAGAGCTTCAAATGTAAACAATTAAATATATACCCATAACAAAGTTTCAATAGTTTCATGCTACAAAATCTAGTTTTAACAAATATATATACACAAAATATATGTACACATAATATGCATACATCTATAACAATCGCAATGTCACTGCCCTCCTCTATCTAGTTGCAAACTTACATACCCCACCATTACACCCATGATACTGCAAACCCAAACTCAATCCTCCTATATACCATTGTTTCATTCCTTCCATACAAAACTAATAACCAATCCAAACTATCATATCCCCAAACCAAACCCAGAATCAATCAACCATTTTTTTAGGAAAAAAAATTTGCTAGAACGAGAGAGAAAGGAGACAAATTGGATGAAAGAGAAGAGAAGTGAGAGGATCGGAATGGAGATTGATCAAGCTATGTGCTAGGTTGCTCGTTACCCAACATTGGAGGTTCTTCCCTCTGGATTTGCCTCGCCATTCCCTTTCTCTCTACCGTAGCCATAACCACTTGCCCATTCTTGGCCACTAACGCAGTTGAATATAGCCCCAACGGCGATGGACAATTGTTGTGGAGGTGGGGAGAGTTGTGTAGTCTTTGACAATGCCCTCTTCCTATTTATTCTCTCATTTATTTTACATAAAATTTAGGTAAATTAATAAAGGGCATTACAATAACTTTACCATTGTAACTAACAGTGTTACTTGACGGGCGGTGTCAAAGTGATTTTAGAGAATAAAGGGGGTGTCAGTGTAATTTACCCTTTTATCTTTGACTTCTTTCCTATTGCAAGAACAACTTTCCAAGTTGTTTGAACCCATTGTCCTATTTGTTGGAAAGACTTAGCTTGAGTTTGGTTAGGATGAAAGTAGTGGAAAGTGTGAGAAAGGGAAATTTTTTTTAAAAAAAATCAATGCTTGTTTAGCATGATAATGATGGAAAAATGTAAGAATGTTAAATTTTTTGTACAACCCATAGTAGCATGGTAAGTTGGCCTTCAATTTCTTACAAGAAATATAGAAATGTTTATTTCCTCGTGAAAGTAGCTAATTATTATTACTTTATTTCAAAAACTTTATCTTAAATGAAGGCATACTAGAAAATCAAAGTTACGATTTTTGTGTCTTTAGATATTAGAGAAAAGTTTATGGTATTTTTGAAAGTTATATTTTTTCTGATCAATGTCATAGATATTGTGAGCAAAGTTACGACTTTTTGGTCTTTAGAGAAATTTAAATTTCGAAAGTTATACTTGTTTTGATCAATTTATAGATTTTGCGATGAAGTTAATTAGAAATTTTGTATCATTAGACAAAAGTTATAGGGCTTGTTTGGTTTGTATCTCAAGATACAATTTTTGAAAAAAAATTTCAAAATTTGGTTTGGTTCAAATTTTTAATTTTTTTTTTTCAAAATCACTTTCTCTCCCCTACACATTAATCAATCACTTTTTCTTTCTCATCTCTCATTTTCAGTCATTTTTTCTCTTATATATATCTACTCAACTACAACAAAATATCAAATCATCTCAAACTCCAAAACTATTTTCAAAATATACAATCAAACAAACCAAAAAAATTTTAAACTCGCACCCAATTTTTTTTTTTTGTTGAAAATTTATCTAAAAACACAAACCAAAAACACCCATAGTATTTTTTTAAGTCCATTAAAGTGATTTACAATTTCCAAAACACATCATTGTTGTGGGACTTTTTGTATGAATTTTTTTGTTTGCATATCATTTTTTCAGGAGAATTTGTTATTTTTCAATTGAAGACTTCCTTGCTAGAGTGGAGATGCCGAACTCAGCCACTCTGCGATTGAGAGATTTGTCCAAAGATGCATCCATATACTTCCGTGTAAGGATAACAAATGGCTATGACTGGTATGTAATCAAGAAGGATTCGACAATGACTGAGAATGAACTTCTCTATCCAATTTTCCCCCAATCACCAACGGGCCAGTTTGTTTCTTCAATCGTTGTCGTTGGCTCCACTATATATGTTCTTGGTGGTGTATGTCTGGATACGTATGAATATATTCCTCCGACCTTCAGTGATGTATGCTACATCGACACGCTTCATCCAAAAGACGGCTGGAAAATGGGCCCATCCATGATTGTACCAAGAGCGGGCACTCACTCTATCACCATAAACACGAAAATCTATGCCATGGGATTGCAACTTAAGATGTGGAAGAGGGGGAGATTATAGTGTCTCCGTTTGCTAAGGTTTTGAATATAGCATATTGTTGGAAAAAAATGGTGTTTTATAAGGCTTATTTTGGGCTAACTTTGAGCCCAAAATTGAGTGGGCCCCGAACGTCTTTTGGGGTGGGTCTGAAGAGGTGAAGTGTTCCTTGCCATGTGGCAAGTCACACAGTGAAGACGGTTTGTCAAAACCATTTATGAGTGAATGGGAACATGACGTCGTTTTCGGGTTCATGGAATGGACATTTAAAGGTTTTAATGTGGGTTTCCTTGTAAAGCTTGTCCCACATTGAAACTTTAAGAGAGTTTTGTTGAGTATATAAACTTTAGCCTACAACACTTGGGTTGGCCCCCAATGGGCACTCCAAGTTTGTAGAAGGGAGGAGTTATGGACAAAGTGAACCTTAGCCCAAACTACCACACACGCGCGTGCGCGCCGCCGCCGTCCGTTCGGCCATGCCGGGGTCGGTTCTTGTATTAATTTTTTGGACAAAATTCATTTGAATTTTTTCAAAAAATATTGCGGGAATTTAATTCAAATTTGAATTCCAATTTTTTATCCAACACTTAAGTCTCCTTCTGTCTGAATTATGTAACAGATTAACTGCTCATAACTGCCTAGTAGTTATAGTCCGAAACTGCACTGTTTGACAGATTCAAACAGTTCAAACAGATCTACATTTCTAGTAGTTATCTGTTCAGTTCTAGAATGCACTTGTTCATTCTGAAACCATATTTGTTCAGTTTAAATTTCTGCACCTGTTCAGCTCTATTTAATCCAACACTGTCCAACAGTTTTGGGGATCCGAAAATCAGTCTGCAAATCCCATCTTTTGCTGTCCAGATTTTATTCTTTGCATTTTAATCTTCATTCTAGTTTTAGAGATAAATTAAAGAGAGTATAAGAACACAAGGTTCTAGTTCGCCGTACAAATTTGTGTGGAGTGCTATTACAAGTTTGTGAAGATCATTGTATCCTGGGAGATAGACGCTACTCAACTGTAAGCACCGTAGCGGGGCGAATCTGTCTTAAGGGCAGAGTGTCACACACTCGACTTGATCTTTGAATTTTTATTTTTTCATTCGGTTTGACAAAATAAATTCTGTAAGTTTTATTTTATTTGTTTGGTTTTGTTTCTATTTATTTTATTTACACAGAAGATTGTTCAAACACGGATCACCAGGGTGGTTGGAGTAAGTTGCGTGACCACCCATTTTCAGACACGATGCCTGGTTCGATAATTGGGCATGCTCTTTTGGATGGTGGTAAGAGGATTTTGATGCATTGTTTTGGATCACCCTGCCCATATTGCTATGATGTTGAGGCTGATTCTTGGAAGCTTTGTAGCGATAATTTTGGTGGGAACAAGATCTCATCAGCCTTTGTAGATGGGATTCTATATTATGTAGATTTTAGAGACCCTGGGTCATTTTTGGTCTCGATGTCTCTAATCCTAAAAACCTCCCCAAGATAGTGATAGTGAACAAGGATGAAGAAGATGATTGCGAGTGGATACCCCAATCTCACATATCTTTGGTCTCACTGGAAAACAATAAGTTAGCTGTGCTTTGGGCTTTGAGAGCTTGCGATTCTAATAATGACTATGTTGATGACCAGATTCTTATTTTTTGCTCCAAATTCAACATGTCTAAAGTGAAAAACTCCAAAGCAAGCGAACAAGTTGATCAGTTAGTGGCTTATCCTTTTTTTATCTCACATTACCGTATCATGGGCTACCAATTTTCAGATCGCCTGGCAGTGTAACTCCTCCATTACAATCTCTTTATTTTCATAATTCTTATCATCATCATCTTCACCTTTTTTTTGGCATAATTTTTGTGGGGATATATTTTCTGAGTACCAACACGTGGCCAAGGTGACGCCGACGTATCAGCCGAGGTGCCACGTGTCTTGGTCATGACGTCGAGGTGATCTCAGCAAGGCCGAGGTTATCTCTGAAGATATCGAAATCCGAGATAAGCGGATAAGGCACAAGAGTCCTAGAATGGGGGAAGACTTTAGTTGGGTAAGGATAAGACTCTTAGAGAGTTTATCTCAATCCTACTGGGAGTCCAAGATTAGCAGTAATCCTAAGTCCATTAGAGCTAGGCTTCTATTGGGACTAGGATTATGTTGTGTCACGCCCTCAAAATAGTAACATTAAACCCATCAATTTAGACATGCATTGACATGAGAGACAAACATCATTCTATTCCACAGAGTAATTCTTTACAAGAAGCATTACATATTAACAACAGAAGCAAATGCCTTATGGGCTTACAGTTTTCCAAGCTAACACTTGGTTACAAAGAAGAGAGTACTAACTCAAATACATATTAAGCCCTTGGCTAGAAATTTACATGTAGTACGACAAAAGATAACAAAACCACAAATGTCTGCCTGCTTCTAGCCTCCCAGGCGATGTCCTTGGAGGTGGCATGCTACCTGTACCTGAAAATGATGTTCCCATATAGGGTGAGCCACAGCCCAGTAGAAATACACTAAACCAACTATGAATAATGACTACAAGATCAGCAATTGAAAGATGGTCAACACTGATACATTCAATTACGCCTTACTACAATTCCAAGACAATCAAGTCTATGCTACACTTCACTTTCCATTTCTTATTCAACCTTGAGTTTGAAAACAAGGCTCAGTACTCTGGCCAAAACAGTTGATGAGATTTTAGTTCACCACTAGAACACTTCCGAAATCCAAGGTGAATACACATTTTGGTGCTGTATCAACCTAACATAGAAACATTTCTATACTTCACAATTGATAACGATATACACTTTAGTGCTATATCAAATCAATCCAAACAACACTTCAACTGATAAGCATAAGAGCTGTATCATAACTTCAATGGGAGAGCATACGAGCTACATCCCCGGGTCCATCCCCCATCTTCCTATAACCATTAACCGGCTTAGAGGTACATCCCCCATCTTCCCCTAAACCATTAACCGGCTTAGAGGTACATCCCCCATCTTCCCCTAAACCGTGGAGTACATCCCCCATCTCCTCCCATACACAAGTAATGCATACAAGCACAGAATCATATACGCAATCAATCAATACACAAAGTCAATGTATTCTAACAACCGTCATACTCTATGACACATCCAATTGATTAGTTTTAGTTTGCCTAATCATCATGCATCGTCTACAACAATCAATACTACCCTCCACCGGTAGTCCAAAGCAATTATCTCTACACAGGAAATAAATGCACAAGTGGATAATATATCAACGTTTCAACTAGGTGAGCAATGAATGATTCCACTACACCCTTTAGTCCCATACATTCCCAACTTCAACATTCTAAACTCAATTCTTCAATTTCTTTAATTAATTATCTACATTAATTAATTAAACCAATTAGGGCAAATTACCATAATTCACAAAACAACCCTAAGGTTCCATTTCTATCAATGTTCCAACATTAATCTCATTTCTCTATGCCTAACTTGCATATAGGTTTATTATAAATAAAACCCCCAACTTTTGTAAATTACACAAAAGACCCAAACTTTCTCAAAATTACCCAACCACCCCCAACATATCAGAATACCAAAATTCAAAGACAAAACTCATAAGATGGAGTAGGTTATCCCTACCTCGAAGTTTAAGCTCAAACGGAGATGAAGACTCAAAGACCAATGTGCTCCAAATCCAAAGATTTTCAGATTAAATCGAAGCTCTCAACACCCTCTATCTTTTTAACAAAGGCCCTAGGGTAGATTCACATTCTAGGGAGATGATTTCTTAGAGAGAAGGCAAGTCTAGAGAGAGGGGCTCTCGGATTTCAGAGTTTGAAATAAAAAAGGGGATAAAAAATGGTTTAAAATCCGCTGCTGCCTCGCTGATAAAGATAGGCTCGCTCGAGCGAAGGCCTGCTCGCTCGAGCGACCAGACACAAGAAACACTCGCTCGAGCCAAGACAGCCTTGCTCGAGCCAACAACCCAGAAGCTCGCTCGAGCGACCAACTCCTCGCTCGAGCGAAGAACGAACCAGATCGCTCGAGCGAAGAAAAGCTCGCTCGAGCCAAGAAATGCAACCTTCAGGTCTGAGCCAGACGCAATCGCTCGCTCGAGCGAAGCCACTCTGGCTCGAGCCACCAGACACAAAAACCAACTCTCGCTCGAGCGACCAAACCCTCGCTCGAGCGAAGGTCCAAAAATCTGGACAGCAACAGTAGGTTTCCAACCCAACTAACCTGCAACCAACCTGCCCAATACATCCTATAACTCAAGAAGAAAGGATTAAAGGACAACAACAACAATTATATAACAACGGGATCTACGGAACATAAGTTCGGATACAATAACTAACTGAGGAAAGACCGGGGTCGCTATATGTTGGCTATAAAAAGGAGGCACCCCCATGGGTCTAAGGTATGTCCTTTATGCTTTGTCTAGTGAGTTAAGCACTATTGATTATCTTTGAGAGATATTTTACTGACTTGATCGTCGGAGTGCTCTCGGGTGGACGAACCACTGCGAGAATCTTCTCTTTCTGTTGCAGGTCAGCCAGGTGTCATCTATTCTGCCAGTACTCTCCAGCTGAATACTGAGTTGGCAGTGTGGTCAGAAAATCACTCACACAATTTGGCGCCGTCTGTGGGAAAAAAAGGAGAATAGATGGCTAGCAACAGACAGAAGGAAAAGATTGGAGACGACACTCCTACTGGGAGTGGCAGACCTATCGACCTTGACGTCGAAGGAGACAACCGCAACACAGAAACTCATGACCAGAATCACAACAACAAAGACGTCGGCCAGGATGGTGACGTACCAAAGAAGCCAGATCGAAGTGGGTACTATAATGAGGATGACCTCCAGGTATGGAAGGATAGATGCCTGCAGAGGGACGAAGAGGTAAAAGAGATGGCAAACAAATTGGCGGACCTGCAATTGGTCGTCAATTTCATGATGCAAAACAACGTTATGCAGCCATCATTCCCGCTGCAAGACATGCCGATTCCAACGGCCAATGCCTAGAAGGGAGGGCAGAAAACAATCCCCATAGCCCCTCAGCACACCAGGAGCGAAAGACATTCTCACCGATCTTCCAGGGAAGTCGGACGAGGAGAGTCAAGAAGGGAAGAATCATGGAGGATGCATCACACAAAGGAGGCAGACCACAAAGAACATCGGCATGTTCAGGGGCAGGCGCTGTGCTTCGACACAACTAATGAAGAAAGGTCAAAGAGGACTCACCACGAAGCTAAAAGTAATGCACCAAAAAGATTGAAATCAGGAGATAGCCGAGCTCCTGGGCGGACAAAGGAGGACTTAAGAGATTACCTCAAGAGGAAGCAACAAAAGCCCGATGCCGAGGTAAACTCCCCTGATAAGCCGAGAACACCGTTCTCAGTGGAGTTGGACAAATTTGAAGCACCGAAGAGATTCAGTATGCCGAGGTTCCAAATATATGATGGTAAGTCAGACCCTAACTTCCACGTTGGATTATACTTGAACTCAATGGCATTGTATCGTGGGAACGAGCCGTTGCTCTGCAAAGTGTTCCCGTCGTCTTTCGGGGAGATTGCATCAGATTGGTTTCACAAACTACCAAAAGGAAGTGTGAAGACCTAGGAAGGCCTGGCCGAGATGTTTGTGGCCAGGTTCGTGACAAACAAGCTACAGCCATTAAGGGTAGACGCATTGATGGCTCTGAATATCAGTAAGGATGAGGGCCTTAGGGCCTACGCAAAAAGATACTATGAGGTGTTCAACCGAATACTCGAATGTAATCAATAGGTGGCGGTCGTATCTTTCAAGAACGGCCTAAAAGACAACTGCCCGCTACGAAAGTCTTTGGCAAAGACATTGCCAAAAAGCATGGAAGAGCTCATGGCCAGAATTGAAAAATATGCCAGAGCCGAAGAAGATACATCGGGGATTAAGGAGACAAAACAAGAGAAAGGAAACAGCTCGCCGAAGAGAGGCCGAGGAAACAATGGATCCAGCAAGCAAGAGACAGAACTGAGGGCTGCACAGGCAGTGACAACTGTGTTCCGAATCCCAATCCACAAAGTCCTGGATAAAATTCGGAATCAACCCTATTTCAGAACACCAGCGAGGGCACCAGGAGAATTTATGGGAAGAAACCTTAGCAGGCATTGTGCTTACCATAATGAAAATGGGCATATGACTCAGAGCTGCAGAGCCCTGAAAACACACTTGGAAGACCTGGTGAGGCAAGGCCATCTGAGAGACCTTGTCGATGAGGCCAGGACAAGGGAAGAACAGACAAGACTGCCTCGGGCACTAGCAGTTCCGCCTCCCCCAGCACAGCAACCTCAGGCAAGAGAACCTCGGGTAATTAATGTAATCCACTCGAAGGTCAACGAGAACGAAATTAGAAGGGAGACCCAGAAGGTGAAGCACTTACAGCATGTCTACCAAGTCGGGGAGAAGAGACATCGGGCAGAGGAGTGCCAAGGACCAGTAGTGTCTTTTACTGAAGCCGACCTTGAGATGGTGCAGCATCCACATAACAATGCCTTGGTGGTATCCCTCTAGGTTAGGGAATGCCAAGTAAAGCGCATCCTGATTGACCAAGGCAACTCTTATGACATCATGTACGTCTGATGTTACAAGGAGCTCGGCCTTCACCCAGACGATATGGAGTAATCCAGTAGCCCAATGGTTGGGTTCAATGGAACGCCGACATGGCCACTGGGAACAACCAGCTTGGAGGTGCAGGCAGGCACCAGGAAGATAACAACATAGTTCACCGTAATCGACACACCCTCCCCTTACAACATCATCTTGGAAAGACCATGGTTGCATGTAATAGGGGCTGTTCCCTCAACACTACATCAACTATTGCGGTTCCCAACAGAGCATGGGATTAAGGAGGTCAGAGGGGATCAGCTGCAGGCAAAGAATTGCTCCATGGCAGTAATAAAATCCACCTGCAGCATACGGGAACCAAAAAAGGCAGAGATCGAAGACGAGGACATGGAGGTCCTAGATGATGTCGGTAAGGAGCCAGCCGAGAAGAGTGAAGAAGCACTGAAGAAAATCCTCGTCCAGGAGAGGGATGAAGAACGCTTCTTTCTTCTCGGCTCGGGTTTAGCCGAAGAAGAGGAAAAAGAGTTAGAAGCTTTTTTGAGAGCAAATATTGAGGTGTTCGCTTGGACGCCTTATGAAATGCCTAGCATTGATCCCGAGGTCACTTGCCATAAACTAAACGTTGACAGGTCGGCCAAACCTGTAATCCAACAAGCAAGAAGACCGACGTTGATGCACGTCGAAGCAGTAGAGGAGGAAGTAGACAGACTACTGGAAGCCAGGGCCATTCGTGAGGTAAATTACCCGACATGGCTATCGAACACAGTAGTGGTGAAGAAAAAGAATGGTAAATGAAGGGTCTGCATGGACTTTACCAGCCTGAACAAGGCCTGTCCCAAAGACAGTTTTCCTCTACCCAAGATTGACCAGCTGGTAGACGCCACTTCGGGGCATGGAAGGATGAGCTTCCTAGATGCCTACAGGGGGTATCACCAGATAGCCATGTACCCCACGGATGAAGAGAAGACCGCGTTTATCATCCCAAAAGGGCTATACTGCTACAAGGTGATGCCTTTTGGGTTGAAAAACGCAGGAGCAACTTACCAAAGGTTGGTAACCAAGATGTTCAGACACCTGATTGGCCGAACGGTGGAAGTTTACATCGACGACATGGTCGTGAAGACCAAGGAACCAGAAGGTCATCTGGCCGACCTCAAAGCAGTCTTTGAAATCCTTAAAGCATATCGGCTTCGACTCAATGCATCAAAGTGCGCATTTGGAGTTGGATCTGGTAAGTTCTTGGGATACCTGGTGACCAGAAGGGGTATTGATGCCAGCCCAAATCAGATCAAGGCCATCCTGGAGTTGAAGAGCCCGACGTCGGCAAAACAGGTACAAATGCTAACCGGAAGGGCCGCAGCCCTGAATAGGTTCATCAGCAAAAGCTCAAACAAGTGCAGACCTTTCTTCAACTTAGTAAAGAAAGCCACAGACTTCCTGTGGACCGAAGAATGCGAAGCCGCCTTGGTCGACCTAAAGAAGTATCTGACCACAGCCCCAGTTCTTTCAAATCCAGAACCTGGAGACGAGCTGTTTTTATATTTAGCAGTTTCAGAACATGCGAGCATAGTGGTAGTCCGAGAAGAAAAAGGGGAACAAAGGGCTATTTACTATGTAAGCAAAACCCTGGCCGATGCAGAAACGAGGTATCTACCCTTAGATAAATTGGCACTGGCTTTAGTAATGGCTTCAAAGAAGTTGAACTATTACTTCCAGGCCCATAAAATTGTGGTGCTAACTGAACACCCCTTGAAGTCCTTATAGCAACAAGGAGACCTGACAGGAAGAATAGCTAGATGGGTAGTCACTCTAGGCCAGTATGACCTGGAGTACAGATCCAGAACAGCAATCAAAGGCCAGGTTTTGGCCGACTTCGTGGCCGAGTTCACTCCACAATCCATCAAATATCGGGCTCCGTTGAACCAGAGTGAAGGATGTCTAAACAAGCAAGGAGGAGCCCAACCAAAGGCGAAAGAACAAAGGAAAGAGGAAAAACTCAGACCCTGCAGCATTTACATCGGCGACTCCTTTTGACTGTTCGTTGATTGGAGTTCAAACCGACAGGGAGCGGGGGCAGGAGTAGTATTAATATCCCCAGATGGGCAGGTACTAGAACAATCAATTCGTTTGGGGTTCAAGGCCTCAAACAACGAATCAGAGTATGAAGCACTCATTGCCGGACTGAAACTGGCAGCAGCAATACAAGCAGATGAGGTAATAGTCTTTTGTGACTCACAATTTATAGTCAACCAGACAACGGGCGAGTTTGCAGCCCAAGATAAAAGGATGTCGGCCTACGCAAAGGAGATCATCAGGTTGGCAGCCTTGTTTCAGAACTGCCGACTACTCCAGGTTAGCCGAGATGATAACAGTCACGCCGATGCATTGGCCAACCTAGCTAGCGCAGTGCAACCTGGAAAAGCAAGGACAATAATGGTTGACTACTTGTCGGGCCCGAGCATCGAACCACTGACCACAGAGCGTGAAGCAATGTGTGTGGACATGGGACCAAGCTGGATGGATGCAATTATTGCATTCTTGAAAGAAGGAAAGCTGCCATATGACCACAAGGAGGCACACAAGATCAGATTGAAGTCGGCAAGATTCAGTCTGACAGCAGAAGGACATCTCTACAGAAGATCCTTCACTGGACCCCTTTTGAGGTGCGTACATCCTTCACAAGTTGAAGATTTTCTATATGAAATACATGAAGGAATTTGCGGAAGCCACGCTGGGGGCAGATCACTAGCTCATAGGGCCATTACCCAGGGGTATTGGTGGCCCTACATGCAGAAAGATGCAGAGGCCTATGTTAAGAAGTGTAAAAAGTGCCAAAGGTTTGCATTTCTGATACACCAACCAGCAGCAGACCTGAACCTAGTATCCAGTCCTTGGCCGTTTGCCCAATGGGGAATGGATCTTGTCGGACAACTGCCCCAAGCAACTGGGCAAAGGAAGTACCTGCTGGTAGCAACGGATTACTTCACAAGTGGATAGAAGCTGAGCCCTTAGCCAAGATCCGAGATGTGGACGTAAAGAGCTTCATATGGAAGAACATAATCACAAGATTTGAGATCCCAAGAGCAATAGTCGCAGACAACGGAACACAATTTGACAGTAAGCTAATCAAGAGCTTCTGCGCAAAGTTCAAGATTAAGAACTACTTTTCAACCCCAAGGTTTCCTTAAAGCAATGGGCAAGCAGAAGCATCCAACAAAGTTATCTTGGATAGGATAAAGAAGAGGCTGCAGGCAGCAAAGGGAAAGTGGGTAGATGAACTACCAAGTGTGCTCTAGGCATATCGGACTACGTCGAGAAGATCAACGGGGGAATCCCCCTTTGCCATGGCTTATGGCACAGAAGCTGTCATTCTGCTGGAGGTCGGCATCCCTGGGACCAGAACCCAGGAAGTAGAGAACGGGACTAATGATGTACTCTTAGCTCGAGATCTGGACCTACTAGAGGAAAGAAGGGAGAGAGCTACAATTCAGCTGGCAGCATACCAGCAGCAGCTTGCCAGAGCTTATAATAAAAAGGTCAACCCAAGGGAGTTTCAAATCGGTGACCTCGTCCTGAGGAAAGTCGTCGACAACAAGAAGGATCCCAGAGAGGGGAAGCTTGGCCCAAATTGGGAAGGACCCTACAGAATCATCTCAGTACTGGGCAATGGGGCATATCCGCTTGAAGATAATGAGGGCAAAGAGTTGCCGAGGCCTTGGAACACTTGCAATTTGAAATTTTTCTATCATTAGAATTTTTTGTCATTTTGCCGAAGCAAATAAATGAAGTTTTAGCTTGTTTATATATGTTTATACACTTGCGACTGATAAAGATACATAACGTTGTTTCTGGAATACATATATAATGAGAACCCAAGTGGAACTTAGGTTCACATCAGGGGGCAGAGAGAAGCAAAATGGGTTTAACACTTGTTGAAACTTAAGAAAAGTTTACAAGTTAAAGTTAAAACGAGATGATGTTTAACACTTGTTGAAACTTGAGAAAAGTTTATAAGTTGAAGTTAAACCGAGATTATGTTTAACACTTGTTGAAACTTGAGAAAAGTTTACAAGTTGAAGTTAAACCGAGATGATGTTTAACACTTGTTGAAACTTGAGAAAAGTTTACAAGTTAAAATTAGACTAAGGTTAAACACTTGTTGAAATTTTATGAACAAATTTACAAGCTGAAACCAAGGTTATGCTAAGAAAGGTACTTGGGTGCTTGTCGAGGTGAATCATTAGTTTGTATGACTGAGGTGTGTCACCCCGAGAAGGTTGCACAAGGATTGAAGTGTATATTAAAGATATGCAAAATATTCTAAGTATAGAATCATGCAAAAGCAGTAAAGAGAAGACAAAGATACAAGCATTCAGAGAAGGAAAGTTGTATTAACTTTCAAAAGAAGGCACGTCGGCCAAAACTTACTAATTGTTCCAAAAAAGAGAAGAACAAAAGTACAAAATACAAAGGAAAAACACATCAAAGTAAAGACTCTTCGGCAACAACAGATGGTTGGGTCTGAAGTTCGGATGACTGCTGGGAAGACACCTCGGCAGCCTTTTCCGCCGCAAGTTCAGCATCAATTTCTTGAAGGTTTCATCAAGGCTATTGTCGGCAAGCGTTACGTCGGCTGATGCCTTCTCAGCTGTAGCATCTTTGGGAACTTCCTCACCCTCCTCATCTTGAGTCAAGTCCAGGACTTGCTCATTTAGAGAAGGGGACTTGGTTCCAGCAGCCTCCTTTGATTTTCTCACCAAGGTCTCCTCCTTAGACTCAGATTCGTCGTCGGATTGACTTAGAGTTGGAGGGAATGGAAGAGGAATGACGTCGGCGTTCCTAAGGGGCGAGTCCTCGGGGACATCAAGCTTTTTTAGAAGAGACATCTAACCAAGGGTGAAACCCTTGTTGCATGCCTGCTTCACTTGCTTTTCATAATCTGCCGTGACATCGGCCACCCCCTCGTTGTACCCTGTCTGGTCGGCCTCCTTCAGCTCAGCATCTTTGGTGGCCAAGGCATCTTGGAGTTCTTTTTGGGCTTGGGCCATCTTTTCCTCAGACTCTTTCCTCTGGGCCTTAAGAACTTTGTTAATGGCCTCAGCAGCACTTGCTTTTTCATCGGCATCGTCCTTAGCTTTGATGGTAGCCTCGGCCTGGTCTTCCAACTTCTTCATTTTTGATTGTAAGCTTTTGTTGGCCTTTTGCAGACTGGTAACTTCTTTCTTCTTATCGGCCAGTTCTTTCCGGTTCTCAAAAGATTGTACTGAGAAGGAATGGGCATGTTGGATGGCCTGAAAGTGAACAAAAGTTATTAGAAAATTTTTTAAGTACAAGAAAGAAAGAAAAATGGCCAAATAAAGACACTCACTTGGACAGAGCGCTGGAGCATCAGAGCATAGTTTTCATATTCACTCAACTCGGCGTTTCGGTCGAGATCACCGGGAAGAGGCAGAGCAGTACTAAGGGCAACGCCGACATTAATGTCATCAGCGCTGTCGCTAGCCCTAACTGGCTTATCCTCCAGTGTGATTTGGGGAGCCCATGGGGAATCTTGCTTCCGAGACCCCGATGTGGTTATAGCGGATGACCTCAGCTTCTTTGATTTTGGGGATTCAGATGGTTGGGCCTCGGCTGGCCTCTTCTCGGCAGCCGATGTAGTTTTCTCACTCGAAGCTAATTTCGAGATTGGCAAAGTATCTTCAGTATCAACCTGAGTCACCTTTTCTTTTGGCTGAGCTTTCTTTATTCTTTTCAGCTTCGAAGGGGGCTGGGATTGCGCTAGTGGAGCGTCAATGGTTGATGGGATGCTGGCCAAGAGATCTTTGGCAACTGCTTTCTGGCGACCCATCTCGATAGAAAAAATAGTTCGTCGCCGACGTTGGCGTTGGGATATTGGGATCAGATAAGGAGCTGAGGTTGACGGCTGCTCAGCTGGATCAAAAGTTGATCCTTGATCTTGCCGAGATGTGGAGGTAGCCTAAGGAGTTGTGGCGGAAGGAGGAGACAGACTCTTCTTCTTCTTCTTCTTGGGGACGTCAGGAAGAGCTAACTTATACGTAGGAATGAAATGAAGTAGAAGAGGGGCCTTCCGTTTGAGAACTGGCAGGTCCAAAAGTTTCCTCAAGTCTTTGCTGGGAAAGAAAGACTGACGGAAGCCCTTTGGTGACTGAGGAAGAGTTGCAAGAAAAAAATAGACATTAGAAACGAACAAAGTATTGAAGACTTTGAAAACAAGTAAGTATGAACACATGGCTCTTACCATTGCCCTCTACAAAAACTGTTCGAGGAAGAGGATAAAGATGGAGGTCCTCATCTGAAGCAAACTCCCAGTTCCCCGAGGTAATGAAGTAATCATCTCCAGCTCCCTTGTTGGAGTCTAGGAGGTCGGCTACGATTTTGTATTCTGTGGATCTTGGCTTGAGGTAGTAAACATAGCCCGTGTCTTTTTTGAGGCCACACATGGTGTAGCAATACTGGATATCGGCTAAGGTAACCCTAACGTTTTCTTGTTTGGCTAAGGCTATGATGCCATTAATAACTCGGTAGGAGTTGATGGCAAGCTGCATTGGGTTCAGTTTATAATAGTGAAGTATTTCATGAAAAAGGATGTTGAGTGGGAGCCGAAGCCCGCACTCAATAAAGGCTACCATAAGGAATGGCAAAGAATCAGTTGTAGGCATGATGGAGTCATCCTCCCCAGCCAACCTCAGATGAACGTCGGCAGGGATAGAAAACTCTCGCCTAAAGTATTCTAATTTTGTCAGGGTGTCTACCCTATGCTTCCACATACCCATGGCGTCGGCTTAAATGGAGGTATTGGATTTCAGGAACAAGTATTTTTGGAGGGTTTAAAGGACCTCGGCTAAAAACCTAAAAATGTACTATGGTAAGGATTTGTATGGATATAGAAGGAATTCGTTTCAGTTTTTTCTAAAAATTTGTGGGTTCTACAAACAAATCCCAAAACCTAAGTTTGTGGGAACAAAGATTGAACGCAGGAATTTGGAAAAGACATAGAAAACAGAAAACAAGAACGTGTTTCAGAATCAAGAACAAGGGTGAACTACCAAGAACACTGTGACCGAGTGTGTGAAAGGGTACAAGGCCAAGAACAATGGCAAAAGTGGGCAAATGTGTGTGCAGGTTGTGAATACTCAAGAAGAGATTGGGCAAAAACAGAATCACGAGGCAATCATACTCAGATACATGAACAGATTAAACTAGTCAAAGTCACAAGCAAGTTCGCAAAAATGACAGGAATTCAAGATATCTTCAAAAACTGAAACAAGATGTTAAATCGGGAGGAAATAGTAACTCACCGAGGAGGGGAAGCTGGAGTTGAGATCACCGAAGTCAGACAAACGGCGGTAGCACAAAAAGAGCCTCGTCGGAGGAAGATAAACGGTGGTGATAGCAGAGCTTGAAAGCTTGAAACAATGAAGGGTTTGAGAAAACTAGAGAGAGAGAAAGCTTCAGAAATGATGAAAAGTGAAGAGACGAAGAGAAGGGATATTGGTTTTGTCCAAAAATGTGAAAGGGCGGCAAAAAGAAATTGATGAGCCTAGAAAAATGGATTTGTCAGACGGCGCATACAGGCGCGAGACGACTTACAAGCGCGTACAGTGTATGATCCAGTAAAAGGAAGACGCGTGGCTGAAACGGTTGAGTTATTTTGCATGACAGCTCATACGCGTGAAGGAGATCTTGGGATCTTTAATCTTTAAAGAGACATGTCGGCCTATATGATGATCTCGGCTGAGAGATTTTAAACCGATGTATTAGCAGGAAGTTCCAATATAGGTTCCATCATCTCAGAATGCCGAGGTAATAGAACCTAGGGGGCAGTTGTGGGGATATATTTTCTGAGTACCAACACGTGGCCAAGGTGACGCCGACGTGTCAGCCGATGTGCCACGTGTCTTGATCATGACACCGAGGTGATCTCGGCAAGGCCAAGGTTATCTCCGAAGATATCAGAATCTGAGATAAGCGGATAAGGCACAAGAGTCCTAGAATGGGGGAATACTTTAGTTGGGTAAGGATAAGACTCTTAGAGAGTTTATCCCAATCCTACTGGGAGTCCAAGATTAGCAGTAATCCTAAGTCCATCAGAGCTAGGCTTCTATTGGGACTAGGATTATGTTGGCTATAAAAGGGAGGCACCCCCATGGGTCTAAGGTATGTCCTTTATGCTTTGTCTAGTGAGTTAAGCACTATTGATTATCTTTGAGAGATATTTTACTGACTTGATCATCGGAGTGCCCCCGGGTGGACGAACCACTGCCAGAATCTTCTCTTTCTGTTGCAGGTCAGCCAGGTGTCATCTATTCTGCCAGTACTCTCCAGCTGCATACTGAGTTGGCAGTGTAGTCGGAAAATCACTCACACAATTTTAATCACCATGTTGGGTTGTTTTCTCTTTTACTGTACCTTATGTTATTCTTGGGGTTGTGTGCCTTGCTTCATTTTTTCTACACTAGTTTACTACAATCCAATGATTAATGTTATTCATACAAATTTGATGTGGTGGTTAGCATTATTTCATTTTTAGTCAAAACACAAGAAAATTTCATTTTTGCATCATTCTGTGAGAAATTTATCTGTTTAATTGTATTTCATAATAGGCATCCCTGTGTTGGGTTGCATTCTCTTTTACATGACCTTATGTTATTCTTGGATTGTGCCTTACTTCACTATTTTCTCTTCCTATTTTACGATTATACAATACAATCGAGTAATGCTATGCAAAGAAAATTTTTATTGAAATTTTTTAATACACTCCAATGGGTAATGCTCATTGCCTGTACAACATTTTTGAATTTTATACAATGATGTTTAAAAATTCTGTTTATAAATCATTTTTCCAATTGAATTCTTTTTTCCTTATCATATTTAATTGTACTGGATTTTAGATAATAAAATTGGGAACATTAAATTGATAAAGGTCTATTTATATTCAAATGGTTTCACAAGTTTCTTTTTTGTCAGACTAAAAAAGAATGATTTATTTGGCTTAGTTTTAATCCTGGTTAGATGAGTTTTGCTGGAAACTGAAGAGTCATTTTTACGTCATATCCTCTCAAGATCATGTGTATTCATGAGGCCATTTGTTGGCGAGTTTCAGGCCTTCCATTTAAAGAAAGGTGTACTAGCTTTTTGCAATCTATTTTGTTGACTTTTTACGTGTATATATCAGTCAAGGGATCACGTTTGATTACAAATATTTGGAAATGGTTACTTCCACAATCACTATGTTCCCACCTATATCATGTTTGATAATTGGTTAGAGAAGTCGGTTGGTTTGGATGAGGAAGATAACCTTATCCAGGGGTCGAGGTGAGACTTATATAATTCATGGGCTTGTTTGGTAGACTTCATGGGGCTTTCTTCTTTATATATATATATATATATTTATGGGTTTATTACACTTTTTACCCCTAAACTATCCTCAAATTGTCTATTTAGTTCTTAACCTATTGATTGAGTTTACTAAAGTCCCTGAAGTATGTAAATCAAAAGCTATTTAGTCCCTAAATTATTAATCAATTCCATAAAGTATTTAATTCAAACCTATTTAGATTCAATCGATAATTTAGGGATTAAATAGATTTTAATTTATATACTTTAGGGACTTAGTAGACTCAATTGATAGTTCAGGACAAAGTAGACAATTTGACAATAGTTTAGCTGTAGAAAGTGTAATAAACCCTATATTGATTTTGAGAATTTGTGTTTGATGCAGTTTTTGTTCTTAGTTATGAGACAAAAACAACATAAACATTTATATCGAGGGAGGAATGTTTTTAGCTCGTAACTTTTTTTATATTAAACTTTCAATTTGCAAGAAACTGCACTAAACGTGCCCATGATTGAATATGATTTTGGTTGTTTACTTTTGTGATCTGTGGATTCAAATTTTTTTAAAATGATAATAACATTGTTTAGTATAGTTTGGTTCGTCCACACAACTCATTTGCATTTGCTCTTTAGATTTTCTTCCCAAACTCATACTTTCTTATCTATTTCTATTGAAAGTCATCTGGCTGAAAAAATGGAGACACAAGGTGCTAGCAAGGATAATGATGCAATTGGAACCAACAGTAATGACAAGAAGAAGAAGAAGAAGAAGAGTTGGGAGAAGAAATAGGTGGAGTAAGCAGAGTTGGCCAACTTACTACATAAGTGACATTTTATACTGTATTTGGTTGGGGGATTTGAGGAGAGATTTGGAAAGGGAAATGGAAAAGATAGGTGAAATGTGAATAAAACATGCCTATATTTCACCTAGTTTTACACACCTTTTCCCTTTCCCTTTCCTTTTCCAAATCCCTTCCCAAATCCCCCAACCAAACACAGCGTTAGTTTTTCATTATAGCATAGATGCTTTGTAAGCAAATGGTTTTTTATTAGTGGTGCTTGTGTCACCCTTGTTTTATTTTTATTTATTTTCTTTTATAGTTGTTTGTGAAAATATACACGAATTTTGATGGCATTACCTAACTCTGATATGTTTACTCCTGGTCTTAACCATCTGAAGCAAGGTCTATGCTCAAGGGCCTTGACAGGTCAATAGGTCAGTCTTGGGCTGGTTCATCATAGTGCATCTCCGACAACATTATGTATTTTTTTTTCTCAAATCCATAACCATTATATAAAAGAGGCAAAACCTTATGTGAATCTAACGCATTAAAACGCAATATTACCCTTGTGCAAATAGAATATCAGTTGAACCAAGAGATATCACTAGCCAGGTGTTTCAACCAAATGTTGAGATTGTCTTTTGCACCATCCGGTGGACCGCCTTTCATCTTCTCTTTACTGTTCCATATTCTTTCTCCATCATTGTGTCAAAGAGAGCATCTCTAGCAGAAGACTTTTGTGCAAACTTCACTCTCTCTCTCTCTTTCGGAGGATCACTGGATCACCATCATCACACCATTTGATCTCATCCTATCACAGGCAACAAAACTTCCATTTCTGCTCTCTATTTCTTGAAATCTGTTTGTCTATGAGTCAAATGGTTTTGAAATTATTTGGTTTCGGTTCTGAAACGGTTTAATTTCTATAGCATCTCTTCTCTTCAATGATTGAAATGGGTTTTCAAATGGTTTCTATTTCTATGGTTTGAAATGGGTTTTTGAAAGATTTCTATTTCTTGAGATGGTTTTATGAAACAGTTTCCACAATCACACCGTTTTTTTTAATGATTTGATTTTGGATATTAGGCATGAGCACTCTGTGAAAATGATATTAGGCATGAGAACTTTGTTGTTTGGACTTTGGATATTGGTTCTCATGCTTTATATAAGTGATATCAGCTCTCAAATCGAACCATTTGGCATGTAATGTTTTGCTTTGCAAATTTTTTTTTTCTTCTTCTACATAGAGATGTTGATATTAGATCTGTATGTTTCCATATTGTCTTGGTGTTTGTTATTGCATTTACAAATTTTGCACACCACCTGCTTGACAATGGCCCCAGTCTGGTACGTTTTTTTTAAGTTAAAATCTAATGATTAGGAAGTACAAGTTAAAAGTACCACTTTCTCAGTTTCTAAACAATCCGTTTGTCTAGCTTATTTAAAGCTATTTCTGCTTAGTAAGCTATAAGCAGAAGTTGCATCAAACAGTCTGACACAATTTCCAAATTAACATAAGCTATTATCCCCTCTTAGAATTTATAAAGTCGACCAAGTGGTTCCTACATTACATTACTAACTTTGAATCCATAACTTGCTCTTTCTTTGCTTCCACTTCCGTTTAGTGTGCTTTTCCTTTTAATTATTACTTGTTTACAAATCCTATAGAAATGGTATTTTTGCAGTATAGGTCCTTCCAATTCAATATTTTGGATGGTAATTTTACTTTTGTGTTGGATTGTATTTCACCAAGAAGAAGAAAAAACCCACCAGCTCTAATTGATATTCATGCCATGACTTATGAGTAGTTGTTTTTTTAAGTACTGGGACCGACAATTGCTTCAGATTAGTCCTCCTCTTTTGTAGGAAAAAATCATCTGACCTGTCAAAAATCAAACTTAGAACATTTTTCTTAAACTTTTTTTTGTTTTTTTTGTTTTGGGATTGGCATTGGAGTGTCTGGATTGAAGCCCGACTAATCCTTAGGGTGCATAGACTCTCGACAAGGAGAAAATTAAATAAAACCAAAAAAAGATGAGAATAAAAAATATTTCTCTTAACCTTGTTTTTATCTATGGATTCGGGAAAGAATTTCTTTTTACTTGTCAAATTGATAAATTAGATTCAGTCACATTGATGAATTAGATTCAATCTAGGGAATAAAACAAAGAGATCGGTGGAGATTCAGTGTCATGTGGTATTTTATTTTATATAAACTATCCTACCTTTTGAGCAAGTAGTGAGAGCCATAATTAATCATCATGATCATAGTTGTTAACATTCCTCATCGTCATTATCATTCTGTACTCCCTCTCTCTCTCTGCCCCATATTTGAAAACCGTAATCTCTGTGTTGTCTCAGTTGCTCTGCCACATCGCTACTGCTCCATCATCGTTGCTGCTCCACCATCTCTCTTCCAGTTTTCATTATAAATTTCAGGTTCCCATTTCTTCTCAAGTTGTAATTAGTTATGATGAAATTTTGTTCTGTGAATATTACCCTCTGTTTGGATGGAGTGATATGGTAAGAAATGAAGAGAAAATGACGTTTGGTTTATAAATTAGGTGAGAACTTGTGAGAATTATTTTAATTAATTTTGGTGAGAATAAACTGAGTAGATGTAAAATTTTTATGGGTAAATTGCATTGATTTTATCAGATGAAAGTGGATTTGTGGCTGTGAATAAATTGTACAAAATCATGTTCTAAGAGAGGAATAAAATTATGGGTTTTTTACTGGCCGGTCCTGAGTTTTGCACTTATTACCCTCTTAGTCCTGAGGTTTTATCTTGTGCACCAACAGGTCCTGAGACTTTTTTTTTTGTACCGTTTTACCCCTCTCGTGTTCTGGCGTGTTTCTATTTGGATTTTCCATCAAAATATTCTGTTTGTGGTTTGGATTTCTGTGGAACTTCCCGATTTGGTAATGTATTATTGTGGAGCTTCGTGATTTCTGATTTCGCGGTTGGTGTGTCTTTGCGATTTGCGATTTCGTGTTTGGTGTGTTTTTGCGATTTGTGATTTGCGATTGCGTGCTTGGTGATTCTTCTTATTTGCGATTTCGCGTTTGGTGTTTAGGTCGACTGGTTTGTTTGATTTTGATTTTGATTTCAATTTCAATGTTTTGTTTCTTTTTAATTTGATTTTGTGATTTTGATTTTGTGGTGAAATTGTTGTTACTCTGTTGTTTCTGTTGCGATTGAATTTGTGTTTTCATCATGATATTGAAAGTTTTGAGATATGTATTTGTTGATTGAATTTTAGATTTATATTTTTTTTGGTTAAGAAATTGTGTTGATTGAACAGAGGTGTTGGTTTGTTATTTTATACAGTGATAATTTTATGGCTGTGTATTTTGGGGGTGATGTTGGATTAACTTTTTAACAGTGATAGATTTATGAGTATGGGAATAGGACATGAAAAGGTTGCATAATGTAATGGTAAGATTCAAATCGAGTTACCATGTCTAATAAGTGTAAGCCTTATTCACTGTTCTTGGTCTTTGGTGGTGTTAACTGTTAAAGTTATGAGTGTTGGTTTTTGGATGTGTTTGAGTTGGTTGACAATTTTATCACTGTATTTGGTTTTGTTTTTAGGGTGTTTGAGTTGTTTGCTGATATGTAATTGTTGTTTGTTGCAGGATTTATAGTGATGGAGAATTGTTTGTTTCTTATGTGCAAGTTTAGAGGTGTGACATTGGTTATCAAGTATAATGATGGATTTAATTTCAGGGATTTAGTATATAAATTGTGTGCAAAGTGGAGTGAGTTAGTTGATAGTTCTTTGAATATATCGTATTCAATGCCTGGACATTCTTCCTGTGGTCTACAAAGTGAAGAGGATTTGGAGATTATGATTGGACTGGCACTTTCTTGTGATATTCATTGTATTGATGTTTTTGTAAAGTGTTGTTCTTTGGGTGAAGGTTATATGCTTTGTGATGGTGAAGCTAGTAGTAGTAGTAGTAGTAGTGTTGTTTGTGAAACTGATTTTTTGCCTTCATTTTATTCAAATCAACGGAAACCTTTACTCTTCGATGGGTGGGTTAATTGTTTGAAAGGAGTGGGACAAAGGTTTGCTCAAGGAGTTGTTGAATTTCGAGATGCGTTGTCAAAGTATTCTATTCATTCCGGTTTTGATTTTGATTTTGTTAAGAATGATAAGGATCGTGTCACTGTTCATTGTAAGAGAAGGGCTGATTTGGGATGTTTATGGAGCGTGCATGCTAGAGTGGAAAATTATAGTAAAGCTTTTGTTATTAAACAATTTGATGATGTTCATACTTGTGGATCTTCTTTTCGTACAATTAAACATGCTATGATGACTTCAAGTATGATTGGTGGGTTAATTTCAAGTGATATTCGTAAGAAGGCTTTGACATCGGTTAGTGAGGTGGTTTGTGATTTCAAGGACTATTATGGAACAGAAGTTTCTTATCGGCGAGCTTGGATGGGTGTTGAAAAAGCAAGGGGTCTTGTTTTTGGTGACTATTCATCATCATTTGACGATCTTCGTTGGTATGTTGATGCTGTTAATGCTTGCAATCCGGGGAGTGTTTTTGATATGGAATTTGATTTTGATAGTAAAGGAAGACATTTCAAATGTTTGTTTTTTGCTTTTGAGGCATGTATTCATGGTTTCAAGTATTGTAGGCCTGTGTTGATGCTTGATGGAACTTTCTTGAAAGGAAGACACAAAGGTTGTTTATTGGCTGCTACGGCAAAAGATGGTAACCAAGGTATATTTTATGTCTATTTTGTTATTATTATTGAAACAGTGATAATTCTATCATTTATGTTAATTGAGAGTGCTCATTATTGAGTATGGTGAATCTATTAGTGATAAATTTATGCTGTATACTTTTGTTAAATTTTTATATTTATACAGTGATAAATTTATCTATGGCTGGTGCTATATGTTATATATTTTGTGTTTTGATTTTGTTTTTGTAATTTTTTTATTTGTTATTGTTAACGTGTATATATGTTTTGTTTGTAGGTTTATATCCATTATGTTTTGCTATTGTTGATAGTGAAAGTTATGATAGTTGGCATTGGTTCTTGTCAAAGTTATCTGCTGTTTTGACTCCGGAGAGGGATATTGCGTTTGTTACTGATCGACATGGAGGTTTGTTGAAAGCTTTAGCTGAGGTGTTTCCGTTTTCTTCTCATTCTTTTTGTCTAATGCATTTGAAGACAAACTTGAAGACTTATTTGTCAGCGAAGAGTCGTGAATCTAAAGAGTATTTGCTTACTCTTTTTAGTAGATGTGCATATGCTCCTACTATAGAGTTGTTTAATGAGCTATTTGAAGAGTTTAAGGGTCGTTGTGGTCGTAGTATTGAGAAGTTTCTTGAGGATTTGCCTAATGAGTGTTGGTGTAACGCTTATTTTCAAGGCAAGAGGTATGGTGAAATGTGCACAAATGCTGCGGAATCTTTTAATTCATGGATTAGGGATGAACGCCATTTGTTTTCAACTAGTCTTTTTGATGCTATACGGGTGAAACTAATGGAGCAATTTTCAAGAAGGAGAGAAGTTGGTAATAAGTGGAATCGTATTGTTTGTCCTTTTGCAGAGAAAAAGTTGGAAGAGGCTTTTAATGATACAAAAGCATGGATAGTTAAGAAATGTAGCGATGACATTTATGAAATCCAATTGGATCAATCAGTTATGGTTGATATTGGGAAACGTTGTTGTTCTTGTCGATTGTGGGAAATTGATTCTTTTCCTTGCAAACATGGTTTTTGTGCTATAAAGAGGAGCGGGAAGGATCTGAATTGCTTTCTTGATGATTACTACCGTGTTTGTAGTTATTGTGATTCTTATTCACACTCTATCTATCTAGTTCCTAGTATGTGGAAGCCAAATGTAGTTGTTGTTGATGATGTTGTTTTGCCTCCTCTTTGTAAGAAACCAGCTGGACGTCCAAGAACGGAGAGAATACCTTCTAAGGGCGAAATCAAGAGAATTAGATGCAGTAGGTGTGGAAAGATGGGAACTCATAATCGGAAGACATGTAAAGAAGCTTTGCTTTAGTTGTATTGATTTTAATTGAATTACTTGAGAGTTGAGAGGTGTTACTTGCATTGAATGATTGAGTATTTTTGGAAAGATGTATCATTTTGGTACTGGCATTGAATGATTGAGGAATTTGTTGAACAGAAATTATATTTTTTGCTGATATTTTTACAGGATTAAGGCCTCGTTTGGGAACAGGCTATTTTAGTAACTTTTTGGCTTTTTACGAAAAGATGTGCAGAAAAGTAGAGAGGTGATGTGACTAGTTTTAGTTGGCTTTTTGGCTAAAATAGCCACTCCCTAAACGAGGCCTAAGTTTCACAGATTTATATTATTTGATTTGGGTTAAATGTAATTGCTGTTTTTGCTGTTTTGTACAATGATAAATTTATCACTGGTTGGTTGGGACAAGTTGATGGATTATTTTTTTGTAAGAATGATAAATTTACCATTGATGTGGTTCTTGAATTTTGTTATTTGGAAGAATGATAAATTTATGATTTATTGTGTTCGAAGAGTTGATTGGTTATTACATTTATGTCAGTGGTTAATAAATTTATCACTGTGATATCCAAGCTAATGTTATTTTCTACACTGAAAATTTTTTCATTGTCTGGAGTAATGTAGTTTTCCCAGGAAAACTTTCCACAATACAAAGGTGTAAATCAAATCTCTAGAATACATAATTGTATATCTGCTGTGTTAAGTGCTTTAAAAATCAAAAAAATTTGGATGAACTACCATGTTTATCTGGTTTAGCAACAAGTTCTCAGTCTGCGTACTCTTTTGTGGTCACTCAGAAGGTAGCTTTGGATGTTTGAGTTGTTTAACTGAAGTATTAAATGGTTTTGATTATTCAGAAATCACGAAGGATGACAAGTTCTTACATTCATTCTCAAAGTTGGGAATATCTAGAAATTGTAACAGTATTTTAATTTTCAATCTGGAGAATGTAATAGTGCTTGTGTTTAAATTTTCAATTAAGTAAATTTTTTATTATTTTTTATAGTGTTTTGTTTACTTGAATCGGGAAAAAAGAATGAGAGGGAGAGAGAAATAGAGAGAGAGAGTTGCTGGTTTTTTTGGTTTGAACATTGGTAAATTTATCAGTTTTCACAGTGATAAATTTATTAAAACAG
This sequence comes from Camellia granthamiana, assembly GCA_036172215.1. Taxonomy (NCBI): domain Eukaryota; kingdom Viridiplantae; phylum Streptophyta; class Magnoliopsida; order Ericales; family Theaceae; genus Camellia; species Camellia granthamiana. Next base: position 43,259,851 of record CM069903.1, on the reverse strand, counting down.
TGATAAATTTATCAGGGTAAGCAAAACAGCATAAAAATTAAATTTATTAGTATAGTGGCTCCAAACCTGTTATTAACCTTGAAATTCAACATAAATACTCATATTAGAATCAATTTTTTGAATGAAATTTGGATAACAAGAGTGATATTAAAAAAGACTGAATGTTTCATTGAAGCAAATTTGAGATTGTAAAAAACAAGCATTGTCCATAGTTTTGACATTGTAAGAACCAAGAACTGTCCATAAGTTTGACATTGTAACAAGCATACAAGCAAAATGTATGAATATTGACATTCTAACAACCAGATGATTCAGTGTTTCCTTTTTTTTTTTCTATTCCAGATCTGTTGATTATTTCAGATGCAAGTCATCAATGTTTTCATCAGGCATTTGTTGTTGAGCAACTTGTTGGTCCGTCAAGAAGATAGTTAACATATCAGCTCTCAATTGATTGCATTCTTCCTTGGAAAAAGTAGGCATTATGTTGTTATTGGAAACATATTGCCTCATGATATAGCAAACAAGGATTCCACAATCAAGCCTGCAAAAATATATTGAAAACAAAATATTATAATTTGGTTTTGTTGCTTTTTTTTAATAACAGTGTTTTGTTGTTGATAAACTTACGATGCGTCTTCTTGTTGTGGGCTGTTGATGACGTACTCTGTCTGCTGTTGAAATTTATCAGGGTGAATGAGAGTTGGGTTCTCATCCTTTATGTATTTTTCAATAACCTCTCTCTGCAACATATACATTTGTATAATTGTTGTATTAGAAAGTCAGTTGAAACAATTAATGAGAATCCATGGATTTAAAGAATGATAAATACATTACTGTATAAGTTTTCAATGTATAATTAAGCATGGATCAGGATTTATGTATTGGATTAATGGTAGGATTGATAGTGAAAAGATTTTTACCACTTCATTTGCAGCAATGTAGTGTGGATCTTTAGGTATTGCTCCCCTTGGTCTCATGGAATTGTAGAATTTCCATGAACGTTTTTGAATGTCAAGGACAAGGATTGTCCAATGAAAATTTTGGTGAATTGGGAAGAGAAGGTATCTTGCTTTCATTGCTTCAGGCATCATTTTGTTCAACATTCTCTTTCTTGCTTCCTCATCTTTTGTAGTGAACAAGTGCTAACAAATATAAATAAAAAAAAATAATGTTAATTTAACTTTAAACTTTTTCAAATTAAATAGGTGGTGAGTATGAAACTTTTTTGTCACTGCGATCAAAATGTTATCAATGCATATCAAAATTTATCAATGCATTGCAAAATTCATGTATACTACATATAAAGGGAACACATCTATTGGTGTCTTGAGGCCTTTTTTTCTCCTGCATGTGAAATGGATCTTTATATCCCCTAATATATCTATACTATGCTTCTCTTTGATTATGTAAATATTCGTAGATGATCTGTAACAGGCTATATATCCATACTGCTTATTTGAAGTACACTCATGTGAGTGTGCACATCTATTAATATATCTATAGATATATGATGATTCTGTCCATTCCATAGTTGTAATGAAAGTTGTCCATTAGTTAATAAATTAGAACAAAGAAGACCTATATGAGGTTTGACCAGTAACAAAATGAAAGTAAACTATGTCCTGCAACATCATAGCATATAATCAAGTTATTTCAATTTCAAGACATCTCAATATTTGTTGAAGTTGTCAATGTCATATGCAATAGTTTCCTAAACCCAAAAAGTGCCCAGAATTTTTAATCAAAGTATGGGATTTACTCATGCTGTCACACCACAATAACAAGGTCAAAATATATAACAGTAATTACAAAATCTGAGTCAGAAATTCTGGTTTGGTTTGCTTGACTCTTTGTTTTCACATGTCAAGCTTTGAATTAGGAAACAGGGCCAATTGAAGAGGGAAGGTAGTGTCATATGTTTTAAACTAGTTAGTCAGTTAAGGAAACAGAGGTTATACACTGATAAAAAATAAAACAAGTGTTGTTCTTCAGTTTAGCAAACTAGTTACTTACATGGCAACTTGAAATGAATGGGAATGATGTTGTCCCTTGTTTTTGTGCAAGCAAATGTTCTGCATATGCATCTATTACCTGTGTTGAAAACAAAAACCAAAACAAGGAATTAATATAAATGAAACAGTAAAATGTTGTTTTAATGAGTTACAAATTCAACTTACAATGCCTGCCAAATCTTGAGCCTTTAATATTTTGTCAATGTCGTTTAGGTAGACATAGGTTCCGTGATGAGATCCTTGCCACACCGGCTGATCCTTGAAAAAAAGGTTATTAGTGTTTGAATAATAAATTTATTAATATTTTTGGAATATTTGATACTTATAAATTCAATATGAGTTAATGATAAACAGATGGCAAAAGTGAAGTACAAGAGTCAATAGAGAAGATTGTTACTTTTTTTTTTGTATTTGTCCAATGTGCAATGAGATTTTGCCTTGATTTTTCTGGTAGGATGTTGAAAATTTCGTTTGAAGTTTTGGATTTCTTCATTGCACGCTGCTGTTCTGTGTGTTGTTCTTCTGAGTACTTGTTTACCTCAGCCAATGTTGCAATTCTCTCATGCAGAATTTTGATTTCTTCATCTTTTCTTTGCATTTGTTTTTTGTGCTGATCTTGCATTTCTTTTTTCAGCTTGTTGAGTTGCTGCTGCAGGTTTTCATTTGCAGTTTGAAGGATGTCCCTTTCCATTTGTAACTTTTGTATTTTGAGCATGTCATCTTCTATCCTCTCAAAAACAAGTACTTCTACCAGATTAGAATCCACTTCAGGCTCTTTGTGAACTTTGTTTCCTTCACTGTTTTCTGATTCAACGGCTACTGTTTTCTTTTTCTTTTCAGGGCTTATTATGTGTGGAATTGGTTCCCATGTTTCATGTTTGGATTTGTTTTCAGTCAATGTTTGTTGTTCTTTTTCAGAAGTTTCAGTCTGATTTTTTTCCTGAAAATTAGCATCTTCATTTTCATCTTCATCTTTGTCTTCATCTTCATCTTTATCTTGAATTTTTCCTAGCAGCATTCGGTATATTTTTCTCTCTTCATCTGTGTGCTTCAAATTGTTCTCCTGTATAGATGAAAATTAAAAAAAATGAATGATATGATACAAAGTTCAGAGATAAATTTCTCATAGCAAATTTTATTAGTCAATTAGGAAAATTAAACAAATTTATGATTGTTATAGCAAATTTTATCATTGAACTAGGCATAGTAATCAAATCTATCATTGCATATGATAATTTATCACTGAATTAGCAAAAGTAATCTAATAAAGTAAATGTAAAAGAAAATGTCTAATTCAATTTATTTGTGCGGATAAATTTATCAATACAGAAATCTAATCAATTTTAGTCGAATATAAAGTAACACAAATGAAGTAATTATGAAACAAAACTCATGCACAATAGACAAATAGAAAAACATTCATTGTGTAAAAGAATTGATTACTCAATTAGGTATACTAATGGAAATTTGTGACTCAATTAGGTAAAGTAAATAAATTTATCAGTGTGAACAAAAATTTATCACTGCATAAGAAAATATATCATTTGTTTAAACAGAACAAAGGTTAGCATTGCATACCACAATATCTTTTAGGTCTTGCAAGGATGAAGTTGCCAATTGCTGTCCCAAACATGTGATGTTCCATTTAGCAAATCTTGGGATTGCATTTTCGGCATTGGGTTTGATGGTGTTTGTGTGTTCGCATATCCAATACTGTTGAAGACAAAAAAATTGTTATGAACAAGTATTTAGTAAACATAAATATTATAGTTCATACGTTATAAGTGAGATATTTACTTACCAATAGAACCATCACACATCCTGACACTTTATCAATTTGGTTGATGTTTCTTTGTATTGATTTTGTGAGGTGTTCCTTTGCTGCGTCACACCAATCATAAGACTTCATTTTGTGAATATCCTCAATATATTTTATGAACCCCCAACCAATTGTAGTTCCAGTGCCAGGATATAACAACAGCAAGCAAATCAAGAGGCACACAAGCCTCACAACATCTTCTCTGTCCTCCTTCTTCTTGCTTCTCAAAAGTTTGGTTATCAACTTTTGGATTGAAGCACTTGTCATCCTATTCTCTCTTATTTTCCTTCTTTTTGCCAAATCTGTTTCATCTTTTCTTCCATATGCAAGATGCATCTTCTTTTGTCCACATGCAATCCCAAAAATTAACTTGAAATCATTTCTTTTCAACTTCAGCTTTTTCCCTCCAATTTGAAATGTGGTTCCATCCATTTGGTATGTTTGCAAGATTTTTGCAACCACATCATCATATTTTATTGAATCTGCTTTTTGGATGGTCTTCTTTGACAAAATGTCAGCTAGAAGGTAGAAGGGAGTCTTTTTCAATATTTGGAAATGCTCCTTTTGAAGTTTGGTGGCATTGAAGAATCTGATGAGGGATAGCATGTTTGAGCGGTAGACATATTTTGCTTCATGGGCATGAATTTGATCACTTCTTGTTTTTCTTCCCTCCATTTTTTTCTTGCCTTTTGGTTGGTGCTGCTTTGGTTCTTGTTTGTTTTGTTGGGGTTTGGTTGTTGTTTTTGGTTGTTGGTGTTTGGTTTTTCTTTCTTTTTGGTCTGCTTGTTTTTTAGCTTGATTTGGAGGTTCATCCTTCTGCTGCCTCTGTGCTTTCTTCCTTTCTTGTTGGTTGGTTCTTGTTTCTCTTGTTGTTGTCTCCTTTTTTTTGTCTTGTTGTTTTTTTGTGTCTTTGTTGTCCTTCTCTTCTTGCTTTTGGATTTTTGCTGTGAAAGATCTTCTTTCTGGCATAGATAATGTCATGATAGAGGTCACAACATCTATATAAAAGGAGGATATGAATGAAGTAGGCTAACCATGCAAAATTTATGGATATAAAACTAAATTTATCATTTAATTAAGCAAAGAACGACTTGTTTTGAAAATGTTACAATAGTACTTGTTTTTATCAGTGGCAAATATGTTGCTACAGTAGCAAGATATTTTGAGTTTTGCAATTTATTTTCAGTTTAAATTGTTCAAAATTTCAGTCTAGGAAATGCTTCAGTGTTCTGATGTTTAGATGAAATATAATACAAATATAATATTTCTGTTTTAAAAATTTATTCTAACTGTACTTATATGTTACTTTTAAAAATTTTTCAATGATCAAAATAATGTAACAGTGTATGTGTTTTTATTTTCAATTTAGGTAAATTTGTAATTTTTTTATAGTGTTTTGTTTAATTGAATTTGGAAAAAAGAATGACAGAGAGAGAGAGAGAGAGGTGCTGGTTTTTTTGTTTGAACAGTAAGAAATTTGTCAGTGTTCACAGTGATAAATTTCTAGAAACAGTGATAAATTTATTAGTGTAAACAAAACACTATAAGAAAATAATTTTATTAGTATAGTGATTCCAAACCTGTTTGATTTGGAGGTTCATCCTTCTGCTGTCTCTGTCTTTTCTTCCTTTCTTGTTGGTTGCTTCTTGTTTCTCTTGTTGTTGTTTCCCCTTTTTGGTCTTGTTGCTTTTTTGCCTCTTTGTTGTCCTTCTCTTCTTGCTTTTGAGTTTTTGCTGTGAAAGATCTTCTTTCTGGCATAGATAATGTCATGAGAGAGCTCACAACATCTATATAAAAGGAGGATATCAATGAAGTAGGCCAAGCACACAAAATTTATGGACATACAACGAAATTTATTATTTAATTAAGCAAAGAACCACTGATAAAACTTGGATATATTCATAAATCATTTGTATTGATTTTGTCAGCTAGCAAACAAAATAATTCAAACAATCAAAGAAGAATAAGAAGAATTATGACAAAATTTATTACGTAATGAAGCAAACAAAGTTTATACAGTGAAGAGTTCTAATAATGATCAGTAAAATAGACCACTCAATTGAGTTGGGTCACATGCATTTGGCAATAGTTGGAAAGGAATTCATGTGTGACATATAAATAAGTTGGTATTGTTTTTTACCTTCAATGGATTGTTGTTGTTTGCTTATTTTTTCTTTTGCTTGTGCTGGTTTTTGAGGTTCATCTGCAGGTTGTTGTTTTTGATGTCTCTGTCTTTTCTCCCTTTCTTGTTCTTTGGTTGTTGTTGATGTGCTTGCAGTTTTCTTTTTGTTGCCTTGTTGGTTTTTTTTCTTTTTGTTTTGTTTCTCTTCTTGCTTTAGGGTATTTGCTGCTAAAGACCTTCTTTCTGGCATAGATAATGTCATGAGAGATCTCACAACATCTATATGAAAGAAGGATATCAATGAAGGAGGCAAACCATGCAAAATTTATTGATATACAACCAAATTTATCATTTAAGTAAGCAAAGAAACACTGATAAAACTTGAATATATTTATAAGTCATCTGTATCGATTTTGTTAGCTAGCAAACAAAATAATTCAAACAATCAAATAAGAATAAGAAGAATTATGACAAAATTTATTATGTAATTAAGCAAACAAAGCTTATACAGTGAAGAGTTGTTATAATGATAGCAAAACAGAGCAGTCAATTGGGTTGGGTCAGATGCATGTCACAATAGTTGTGAAGGAATTCAGTGTAGCAATTCATGTGTGACATCTATATAAGTTGCTATTGTTTTTTACCTTCAATGGCTTCATCTACAGGTTCTTGTTTTTGCTTTTTGGTTGTTGTTGCTGTTGTTGTGGTTTCCTCTTTGTTGTCTTGCTTTTCTCGCTTTCGTCTTTTTGCAGTATAAGATCTTGTTGCAGGCCTAGATAATCTCTTACGAGAACTTGCAACATCTATGTCAAAGAGGTATATCAATGTATTAGGCAAAGCATGCAAAATTTATGGATATATGACAAAATTATCATTTAATTAAGCAAAGAAACACTGATAAAACTTGAATATATTCATAATTTCTGTGTTTTCATTTTGTTAGTTAGAAGAAAAATAGTGTGAGTCAAATTCTTTCCCAAAAGAGATGAAATTTGTTTAAGTTGGTGAGTCTATTGACTACTGTGTCATTCATCTTTACCTACATTAAATTTATGTAAATGTATCCCTATATAGAAATGGGGATGGATGTGTAAGTGATAAACTTGTCATTTGGTTTGGTATGTGTAGCAAACTTATGACTTGGTGTGATAAACTTACTAGTTGTATGTTTATTTATGTATCTATTGTTACTATTATCTATACTGTGTATACTATCTATACTAGTATCTATTGAAACTTTTGCCAAGTGGCATTTACATAATTTTTTTTTAAAAAAAAACTAATCAAATTTTAGTTGATGTCAGTTAGTTGATGTCAGTTACTCTCCTATGGGAACAATCTGTCACAGAACCACACCTTATAGTATGGTTTAATTGTCAAATCTATAAATTGGTTTGACTCCTACAAGAGAAAAAAAAGTTTATCAGGGGTAGATGCTTTGATTTGATGCACTTATATTATTATAAGGTAAAAGTATTGAAAGGTTCTTTTTGTAGGTTACATCAAGAGCATGATTTGTATATTTAAATTTGGTAAAGATCATTGAGTTACCAAAAGAGAGGGGTAGTTTATAATCGGTCAAATATTAAAGAAAAATGAGACAAAAAATTAATCCATAAGGTGTAAAAAAATTGCAATTTTTGAGAAATTGGGCATAGTGAAATAACCAAATAAAAAATAAAATAAAATATATCAAAAGGAGGATACAAGTTATTATGAATCAAATATGAAACAAAAGTGACACAAAATTTAATCTATAAAAAAATTACACACATGTACTGTGTGCAACGTTCTAATTAGTATTATATATGTGAACAAGTTTTTTTTGATATCTTGAACCCACTGTCTATTTTAGTTTCTTGAACCGACTCCCTGTTAACTGATTTTTTTTGTATCAAAAATTTAAAAAAAAAAAAAATCAAAATGAACGTAATTTTGAACTTCAAAACCAACACCTTTATCAGTTGATCAACTAACATTTTACATATTTACAAGTTTTATTTTCCGAAAATGCGCTAATATTGTTGAAATTTTCCAAGTTGTAGTTGAACGAGATGTAGGGTTTTTGAAAATGTGGTTGAATAGGGAGAGAAATAAGGGTTTCAGTTGCTTACGCTTTACAGGCATGTTTCCTCCAAGTAATGCTTCGAATCGCCTGAGTTGGGTTGGTTGTTTTGCCTGAGAGTGGAAGGGATTCGCCAATGGTGTAGACTGAGAAAACAGGACTTCAATCGCGTGACTCACGCTTTTGTTTCCCCTGTCTGGCAAATATATTGTGTTTAGAAAGTACTTTTTTTTTTTTATCGGTGATAAATTTAGAAAATGCTTAGAAAATGGGAAATATCTTTGTACAATAGCAAGATATTTTGAGTTTAGAAAATGCTTCAGGTTTCACATATTGATTTTCAATTTAAATTCTTCAACATTTCAGTTTAGAAAACTGTTCAGTTTTCTCAAATTCATATTCAAATTCAGATGAAATATAAACATATTATATTTGGGGTTGAAATAAAATACTTGTAATACTTATGAAAAAAAATTAAAAAAATTAAATTACCTATCAACTTAAAATTAATAAGTTACATTCTTAAAATTAAAAATTATAGTATGATCTTTTAACATTCTTGAGCTCATGTGTAATTAAGTAGAAATAATTTGTTTTAAATCTTTTTTTTGATGAATGTATTCTAAACATTGAATGTAATGATGTACAAAACATTAATGTTTCATTGCAGCAAATTAAGAAGGAAAATGATCAAAACAATGTAATACTATTTATGTTTTATTTTATGTAATTTTTTTTTTTATATATAGTGTTTTTTTTAGTTGAATTTGGAAAAAAGAATGAGAGAGAGAGAGAGAGAGAGAGATTTTACAATAGTACTTGTTTTTATCAGTGGCAAATATGTTGCTACAGTAGCATGATATTTTGAGTTTTACAATTTATTTTCAGTTTAAATTGTTCAAAATTTCAGTTTAGGGAATGCTTCAGTGTTCTCATGTTTAGATGAAATATAATACATGAGAACATTCTTGAGCATTTTATAAACATGATAACACTCTTGAGCATTCTTGAGCATTTTAATAACAGCTAATTCTTAAATATTAGTATTTTTTATTGTAAAATTATAATATGACTTTTCAATATTTTTGAGCTCATGTGTAAGTAACTACAAATAAGGGTTTTCTTTTTTACAAATTTATTCTAACTGTACTTATATCTTATTTTTAAAAATTTTACAATGATCAAAACAATGTAATAGTGTATGTGTTTTAATTTTAATTTGTTTATAGTGCCTTGTTTAATTCAGTTTGGAAAAAAGAATGAGACAGAGAGAGAGAGAGTGGTAGTGGTTTTTTTGTTTGAACAGTAATAAATTTGTCAGTGTTGACAGTGATAAATTTGTTGGAACAGTGATAAATTTATCATTGTAAACAAAATACTATAAAAAAATAATTTTATCAGTATAGTGATTCCAAACCTGTTTTTAACCTTTAAATTTGACACAAATAATCAGATTATAATCAATTTTTTGAATGAAATTTGACTGATATCCAAAGCCAGATATGTTAACAATATGGATAAAAAAGACTAAATGTTTCATTGGAGCAAATGAAGAACCAAAATAATCAAAACAATGTAATAGGGTCTGTGTTTGAATTTTCAATTTAGATAAATTTTTTATTTATTGATAGTGCTTTGTTTAATTGAGTTTGGAAAAACGAATAAGAGACAGTGGTGCTGGTTTTTTTGTTTAAACAGTGAAAAATTTATCAGTGTTTACAATGATAAATTTGTTGAAACATGGATAAATTTATGAGTGAAAACAAAACACTATAAAAAAAAAAAAATTATTAGTATAGTGACTCCAAACCTGTTATTAAGCTTTAAATTTGACACAAATAATCAGATCATAATTAATTTTTTGAATGAAATTTGCATAAAAGAAGACCTATATCAAAAAGTTATATCTGGTAACAATCTGGTTAAAAAAGACTGAATGTTTGATTGAAGCAAATTTGACATTGTAACAACCAAGCATTGTAATATTCATTGAAGCAAAGCAAGAACCAAAATGTTTATAATGTTTGTGGAAAATTATTCAAGCATGGTTGTCATTGTGTATTGTGTCCCAAAACTCCTTGTCTTCAAGCACCGCTTCTATTGCCTCATCAACGATTTGCTGGGTGTCTGTCTGTTGGTTAGTCAACAAAGCATCTATGATATCTGCTCTGATTTGGTGGCACTCCTCCTTTGTTAAGTTGGGAAAGATGTCTTTGTTACAGACATATTCTCTCATGAGGTAACAAACTATGATGCCACAATCAAGTCTACAATGAGATTGGAAAAACAAAGTTAGTAGTCATCAACGATAATTTTATCTATGTAATGTGTATTGGTTTGCAGAAACTTACGAATGATCAAGTTGTTGGGGACAATTCATTGCAATTTCTGTTTCTTCATGAAACTTGTTACTTTCAATGATTTTGGGATTGTGATGTTGAAGGTATTTTTCAATAACCTTTCTCTGCAAAATATATTAATAATTAATTGGTGTTTGACAAATAAATGCATAAGAAAATTTGATATAGACAAGGGGAATGGATGATATCACAATTAATTGGTGTTTTACCAATTTGTTTGCCTCATTTAAGTGGTTATCTGTCTTTGTGCTTGGTGTCATTGAATTGTAAAACTTCCATGAGCCATTTTCAGTGTCGAGTACCAATAACGTCCAATACTTTTCATTGAAAATTGGGAAAAAAAGATATCTTTCCTTGACAGCTTCTAACATCATTTTGTTCAACAATTGATTTGTTTCTGCCTCATCCTTTGTGGTGAACAAATACTGTGTTTTGCAAAATATATTAGTTTTGATTACAATGTAATTCATTAATTATCACTATAAGACTGGATGAATGAGAACTTATGCACTTGATTTAGACAAGGGGAATGGATGATATCGTAATGAAATATATATATATATATATGTAATTTACTTACATGGCATGATGTAGTAAATATATATGTTGTTCCTGCTTGTGAGCTGAGGCTGAAGTTTCGTTTCAGTTGCTCTTCTGTCATTAAGATTTCCTTGTATGCATTTATTGCCTGTCTTAAAAACAAAAGCAAACAAGGTTAATGAGAGAATTATTGTTTGGTATTACAATTGATATATGCACAAACAGGGTTTTGATTTTACATTTCCAGAAAGTTCTTCGCATTTGACTATTTTGTCAATGTCATCCAAGTACAAATAGCTGCCTACTTCCTTTCCTTGTAAGATTGGATAACTGGAAATGTGAAAACAAAATTTATCACTGTATACCAAAATTTATTGGTCAATTAACAAATCAAAGGTTAGGGGAACAAATTGAGCATGAAATTTTACTTCATGTATCAAATATGAAGCATGAAATGAAGTACAGATCATAAACCCAAATGCCTAAATAATTTGACACCATATATGAGACAACAGGAAGATTAGCTAAATATATCACTATACCAAACAAATTAAGTAAAATTTATCATTATGTAGCAAATTTTATCACTGTATATCAAAATTTATCAATGAGTGAAATAAATGAAAGTTATACGTTGTTAAATGCATGACTATATACTGTATACCTGCTGGTTTTTGTTGCCCAAAGACTAGTGAGTTTCATCCTTGATTTCTTTGGCAATTTGTGAAACACTGGATAGGAAGTGTTAATTTGTTTTGTTGGATGTTGATGTTGTGTGTGCTCTTCTTTTCTGGTCTTTGGATTTTCTTCAAGCATTGGTTCTACTTGATCAACTCTCTTGTTCTGGTTTGGTTGTCTTTTCATTATGTAGCAAAAATCTGGATCTTTGTGCTCTTTTCTTGTTTCTCTATTTTTGACCCTTTTTATCATTGAGCTGACAAGAGGCGATGTTTTGGGAGTGGTGGCTTCAACTTCAACTTGGATTTGTTCTTCTTCAGTGTCCAGGTAGAGATTTGATTGAACCAACATTGCGATTCTCTCATTAAGTAGCACTATTTCCACATCTTTGACTTCCATTTGTGTCTTTGCTTTCTTGCTTTGTTCTTCCATTTGTTTACTGAGCTTCATGAGTTGGTCCTTAAGCTTGTCATTTTCTGCTTGGATTATTGCCTTCTCCATTTCTAGTCTTTGGATTATCAGGACATTCTCTTCTAGTTTCTGAAAAGTATGTTCATTGATTTTGACATGGTAGATATTTCTTTCATAGGCAAGTTTCCTTTTTGCTTTCCTCTTTTCACCCGGTGTTTCATACTTCAATCCCGGGGAAGTTGCTGGGCCAGCTTTCTGTTTGATCATTGTTTGTTCTTCATCATTTTCTAGGTTGTCAAAAGACAGGTCATTTGTTTGCACATGAAGTGGACCTTCTTGAGTTTCATGCTGAAAGTTGGCTTTCCTTCGTGCATTCTTTTTTGATTGCAGTGTTGTTGATTTCCTCTTTTTTAGAGCACCTGTTTGATTCTTGGGATTCTGTGATTTTCTTCCAGGACTGAGACTGAATATATTTCTGATAATTGGTTCTTCTTCCTTTTCAGATAATTCGGTCTCCTGTTGTTCCTCAAAGTTACATTTTTCATCATCATGCTCATCATCTGTTTGTGGTTGCAATTGTTTGTATATGTTCTGTTCTTCAATTGTGTCTTTCAAATTACTCTCCTACATGAATGAAAATTATTTAAAAAAATGTTATGAGGCAGAGTTAAGTAATAATTTATCATTCGGTGATTCAAATTTATAATAAGAATGGTAATTTGGTTCATGATAACAAGCTTTATTAGTGAATTAGCAATACTAAGCAAAATTTATAAGTCAATGAAGCTAGCTAAGAGAATTTATAACTGTGAGCAAAAAGTTATCACTGCATATGAATATTTATTACTGCGTAGCAAAATTCATCACTCAATTAAAGAAATAGAGGTTAAACATTGATAAAAATTGTTTATTGAATAATTTCCTAGCACAGATGAAATGCCTAAATAATTTTTCTACCACTAATGCGACAGCATTAAGATTAAGAAAATTTATTAGTCTTGCTAAAATTTATCACTGCATAATAAAGTTTAATATTTGTTTAAACAAAACAAAGGATATGAATGCATACTTCAATATGTTTCAGATCATGCAAGGATGACTTTGCCAATTGTTCTCCGAGATGAGTAATGTTCCATTTTGCAAATCTTGGTATTGGATTCTTCTCATTTGGTTTGATGATCTTTGCATGCTCACATATCCAATACTGTTGAGGACCAAAAAAATGTTGTAGATTAGTATTTAGTAAATGTAGATATTGTAGGTTATAAGTTGTAAGTGAGGTATTTACCTACCAACAAGATGATCACACATCCGCACACTTTATCAATTTGGTTGATGTTGCGTGCTATTGATGTTGTAAGATGATGTTTTGCTGCGCCACACCAATCATAAGATTTCATTTCATCAATATTCTCCAGGTGTTTCATGAACCCCCAACCAATTGTTGTCCCAGTACCCGGAAACAACAAAAGCAAACAAACCAGAAGGCACACAAGCCTAACGACATCTTCTATATCTTCATTGTTGGTGCTTCTCAAAAGTTTCGTTATCAAGTTTTGGATTGAAGCACTTGTCATTCTGCTCTCGGTGATTTTTCTTCTTTGCACCATAGCTACCTCATTTTTTCTTCCATATGCAAGATTCATCTTCTTGTGTCCACATGCAATCCCAAAAATTAACTTGAAGTCATTTCTTTTCAATTTCAGCTTCTTCCCAGCAATTTCAAATGTGGTTCCATCCATTTGGTAAGTTTGCAAAATTTTTGCAACCACATCATCATATTTAATTGAATCTCTTCTTTTAACCTTGTTTTTACTCAATGTATCAACCAAAAGTGAAAAAGGTGTCTTTCTCAATAATATCAAATGCTCCTCTCTGAGTTTTGTTGTCTTGAAAAATTTGATAAGAGATTGAATGTTAGAACGGTAGACATACTTTGCTTCATTATCATGTATCTGTTCAGTCCTAGTTTTTCTTCCATCAATTTGTTTCTTCCCTCTTGCTTTGTGGAGCTTTGTAGCTGGTTTGAGTTGTTCATGTTTGGGCTTCTCATTGTCAATGTTAGATTCAGGTTTTACTTGTACTTGATTTTCACTGCCATGTGTTGTTGGCTCTATAACAAAGTCGACTTTTTCAATCTTTTTCTTCTTTGAGAAGCTTGTTTGTCGACGATGTAATCTTTTAGAATGACTAGCAACATCTGTACAAAAACATTGAACATAAACATTGAAAATTAAGAAGAATTTTATCATTGAACTAGGGAAAATAAGAAGAATTTATCTCTCTGTTATGTATATTAAGCAAATATATAACTGTATAGCAAAGTTTAGATTCCAAATTGCAAAAGAACATGAAGTATGATGTTAAAGATGAAGATGAAAACAATTGTATAGCAAACTTTATCACTGAATTAGCAAAAGTAAGCAAATGCATCATTGTATAGCAAATGAACATAAAGGTATGATTATTATGACGTTGAGCATGATCATAAATTAATACTGTATGGTACAGATTGAAAATAGCTTCAAGCCAAATTGTATCACTCATAACTTAATTCTGTAAGATACACATTCAAAGTAGTTTGAAGTTGAATTTTATTACTCAATTATAGTTATGAAAGAAGAAGGGAAGCAAATCCATAGTTATAAAATAAGAAGAGAAACAAATTCATCATTATAACAAATTTTATCACTCAATTAGAAAAATTAAGCAAACCTATCGTTGAATTGGGTAAAGTAAGCAAATCTGTTATTGTATATCAAATTTTATCACTGAATTAGCAAAATTAAGCAAATCCATCATTGTTTAACAAATGGACATGAAGTTGTGATTATTATGAAGTTGAATATCAATGATAAATTAATACTATATGATACACATTCAAAATAGCTTGAAGTCGAATTTTATAACTCAATTACAGTTATGAAAGAAGAAAGGAAGCAAATCTATCATTAGAACAAATTTTATGACTCAATTAAGAAAATTAAGCAAATCTATCATGGTTATAGCAAATTTTCTCACTGAATTGGCAAAATATAGTTATAAAAGAAGAACGGAAGATGAATATCACTCACGTTTGATTCGCATGTTTGTTGAAGATGAATGAAGCAGGGAATATAGATCGAAACGGTGGAGGATTTGCTGGGTATCTGTTCGGAATCAGAATACAGATCGAAACAGAGCTATTTTCTCTGGAAACGATGGGAGATTCAGGGAAAACTCTTTGTTTGTTCCGATTTCGAAATCGCAAATCGCCAGTGGTTTGCAAATCGCCTCAGAATGGTTTCCAAATCAGAACAATTGAGAAGGAGCGTGTGTTTCACGCGCACAGGGTAGACCTCGTGATATGCTCTTTGATTCACGCGTGTGGTGTGACATTCAGGGGTAAAATTGGAAACTGAAATAGGGCAGGACTTGGTGGGTATTAAGTTGTTTGCAAGGGACCGGCTGGTAAGTGCCCCTAAAATTATACCCTGGACGGAGGGTATTCTTAGCCCATCCGGCATGGGCTGAACAAAGCCCAAACCGGCTGAGCCGGGCATTCGTCAGTCGCCGAGTAAGCATGACAAGTAGGAGCAATGAAGACTCCTTCCCCGTATATAAAGGCCGAATAGACTTGAGGGGCCCACTTAGTGGGATTGAGATCTTCATTTTAAAAAGGTGAAGAAAGGCTCTGTAGGGCAATGATGAGAGACTAGTTTGTAGAGGAGGATCGAGAAGGGTAACTCTATAAAAGGTGAAGAAGAGCCCATGAAAAATGGATGGAAATTAACTTTAACTCTAAGAAAAAGGATATACCAACTACTCAGAGAAAAATTTACTTCAACGTCGAAGTATTAATTCTGACACTACTGACCGGAGTTGTTTATCAGTTTCTAGAACATGACAAGGATCTCGAAGGTTTACCCAGATTCAAGGAGTATTTCCAAACCCACTTCTCCACACATATATACTCTTTACCTTCGATTTTGAATTCACTGACTGCCGATATATCAGCTTGCAAAACCACAAAGCCTGGTACATGAGGATTATTAATTTCTCACTACTGTTTCTTTCTTCATTGTTGATTGTATTGAGTAGACAGTTTGCTATAGTTCTCAGTAATATTTCTTGTTTCAAATTTGTACGAATTCGTTGTAATTATAGATTCCAAATTTGCTGGAGTGCTGGTTGCATTCTTGCTGAGCTATTAGCAGGGAGGCCCATCATGCCTGGTTGAATATAGGTAACTTTAAATTTTTTTTTTTTTTAACTGTATTCTATGAATGATTCGAATACATCATTCTAAACACTTTAAAGAGTCATTCAATAGGATGTTTGATGTTGCACCACATTGATTTTTAATTTCATGCTTTAGTTGATAAATTTACTATTCTACTTCTGGTCAATAAATGACCGAACTACCTTGGAAAATGGAAATTTGTTTTGACTATTTGAGAAGATCAATGATATTCGAATGTTCCTTTTGCATGCCACCTCCATTTGTTTCGACTTTTAATGCAATATATATATTATATATACAAATTGATAATGAGAGATTTTATTATGTGATGCTCAGCCATTTTGGGTCTTGTGACTGATATTATGGTAGCCTCATCCTCCATCAATTTATTCAAACAGGGTACGGTGATATTATGGCCGCTGACGCTGACGCTGCCGCTGCCGGTAGTTTGTTTGGTTGTAGGTTTGTTCTTCCTTTTTTTGGTTTCTTTTATGTTTTGTTCTATTGTTTGTTTGGTTATTTAGAATCCATTAGTGTGGGATTGTTAAGCTTACTCTCTCTGTAGTTGGGATCTATAATTTATCTCGGATATATTCTATTACCGAACTTTTATGATTGGCTCTGTTTCGTAATACAAGCACGAGCATGAAATGTGTGTCTGAATATTTTCATAGTTTTCTCTCTTTCGTGCTTCTCGCTTTATTTTCATTTTGTTTGGTGTAAGTTTTAAGTTGGATGGACTCTTATAAGTGCCGTTTGACTTCCTTGAATGAAATTTTCTTCGGATGAAAAAAAAAAAAAATCTTCATCAGTACTTGTTAGAACATGAAAAGAAACATTGGATTTGACGCATTAGGGATAGTGCTCATTTTTTTTTGGTATTAATAGTTAGTTTTTGATAATACCAACTATATGATTCTAGATTCTTGTGCTGTAGCCATTCACTAGCCGTTGATGTTATTGTATCTCACAGTGTTAGCTATTTGCTTTGGCTTCTTATTTACCAATTAAAACGGGAGAACAATCCCATGGTTTTAATAGCATTGTATGCCTTGATTTAATGGGTGAATATTAAAATTACAGAGAAACTACTAATTATTTATGACAATGTCTATTAAATTAGTTTGACATCTTTCAATTCTTTAAATTGCTCTCTGTCATATCCTTCCTAAACTTGTGGATAATTCCCTGTTATATTTGACGTAATCAATTTCTTATACATTCCATAATATGAACTCATGCTTTTTAGTTTATGTGCTTGGTTGATAGGGAAAATTTTTTTTTTGGTCAAAGTTGCAAAATTTGTGATTTACTATGCCCATTTGAGTTGAAGTTACGAATTGCACTCTAAAATGAAATGTATAACTTTTTGTGGTGAGGAAATTTATGCTATTTTATAATTTATGTGACAAAATTTTGTTGTTTTATTATGAATTGCACACCATACGGGTCTCCCTGTTTGATATCTATAACCTATCTATAAAAGCAAGAAACCTGAGTCTAACGATAGCGAATGTAACAAGCTTTAAAATGTCAAATTCACCCTGTGTGTGGATATTGTTTGGCAAGCTACGAATAACACCGGTTGACCTGTGTGCGGTGCTTCTGCAACAAACCATTCTCTTTGCCGTTGTTGTCTTCATCAAATCGTGCCACCTGTGCCACTCCAGACGAGGCTGTGGCTGTTCACCCCAGCTTCTTGCTCAAGTCATGTGCTATTAAGAGGTTTAAAGAGTTCAATTTCATTGTTGCTTTATCAAAGAAATACAAGAGAAGAGGTATGCTTTTCTTCCATTTTGCTGTTAAAACTGAGACATGTATTGCATCTTCCATTGTCCTACTTACTGATTTTTGCTCTTATCAAGTTCTGTTCCAATTTTCTTTTCATCAATTAGTTTATGTGTGATGATGTTGCTATTGTTGTTGGTGGTGGTGTATTTGTTGCTTCAGTTTTGTCTGTGCTTGTATTTGTTGTTGTTCTTCACCTTTTTGCACACCATGTGTTTGACAAAATGTTCAAACGAATTTGGTCCATGCTCATGTCTTGTCTCGAAGCAATAACAAGGCAAATATAGTGTTGCTGCAATATAGCTATACACCAATTTCTTTTTTCTTTGTCAAACTTCAAATATTATGTATGAAGGGGCTGATTGATGCAGTTGGGATCCTAGGTTGGATAAAGATTTCAACCTCTTATCTTATCTTTTTTGTTTTAAATTTTTTTTCATTCCCTGTGTGAAGTAAGTTATGTAGTAGGCTAGACCAACCTTGTTAGCTAAATGTTCGTCCAATAATAGAAGGTTAATTGATTGCCCATGAGTGCACATTGTTTTTCTCACGTGTAAGGCCAAAAACCAAGAATTTCCTTAGTTTGGTTCCCTTTGATTTGGTTATTGTCCCATGTTTGGAGAATTGATAGTGGTCTGTTTGGCTTGGGTTTTGGCATCAACAAAAGCCAACATGCATTAGACTTGCATCCCTGTTGGCAGTTCATGGAGGGTTAGAAACCAATATAAAGACTTTTTATATACTTCTCATATGTTTAATGACTCCCTCCCTGTGTTTGTGTGTGTGCATGTATGCGGTTTTGTGTTTGGAGACAACGAAAGTCAACCAGTGTGGTTCATGCATGAACTTCAGCTCCCTCCATCTATGTATGTGTGCACGCGTGTGCGCAATTGTGCGAATGGAGACATAGAAAGTCAACCTGTGTAGTTCATACATGAACTTTAAGTTAAACACCGTAGGCTTGCCAATTACTTACATAATTTCAGCGTTAAGACACTTGTTTGCATCACATTTTACTTCCAATTTTTGTTTAATCAACACACTTCATGTATTATAGCTTTGTTGCATTTACACTACACGCACACACACAAATTGGCGCACTTGAATTATATAAAAATGGGAAATTAGTAGAGCACATTTGTACATTGACTTCTAGAAATAAATCACAATTATTAAATTGAAGGAAAATTTTTACACTGGATCTGAATGTAGGATATGAGAAGACAAGGTGACCTACAGATCTTCCACCTAATGCCATGGAATTTATCAACTGAGCCTCTTATCTTAGATCGCGAGGTGTTTTCTGATTGCATAAATATTTTCTCAAATTAGCTATTGGGCTCATTCGTGCAACTTATGGCGTCTTTACAGGCTTAATTTTTTCATTATTATAATTGATGAATTCACTTTTGCATTTGGGAATTTTGGCATCTTTGGGTATGTTTGATTACAAGGATTATAGTGTAGAATTGAGATTGTTAATCCATGGACTCACAATCACATGTTCGATTGCAAATTTTATTAATCGGATTACATGTACGGCGGATATTCAATCCGACGAAATTGGCGAATTTTTAATATTGACAGGGGCAAAGGATTATAATTTTAAATATGAAAGAAAAATAAAATAAAATGAATACATAATAAATGGTTATCTCACTAATTTAATTGGATAATTAATCCTACTCTAATTCATGAAATTATTAATCTTTTCACTATTAATCTTGTTAATCAAACAAGCCCTTTGTTCACAATGGGCCAAGAAAGCTGTTTAATTTGAAATAACCTCCACTGGCTGCTAATCCTGTTTTGGAATGAAAGTCGTTGGCTGGACCATGCTCTTGCCTTTAAGCCCACCTACTACCAACCACTTAATGTCAGGATATCCGGGGTTGCCACCTAGCACCTGCTCATTTGATTTGGGAGTTGAAACTCAATGTTATTTGATATTGGTATTTGGGAATTTGGACGTTCTTATACATTTTATACAGATATGTTTCAAAATGAACTCAAAATATAGCAAAACATATCACCAGAAATTTGAGTAATTTGGAGTACTATCCATACCTCCTTTGCATCAGGTTCAATTGAGTATTGCAAGGGTCCTTCAATGCATAAGCACTTTTAGTTCTCAATTGCTAAGATATAGTTCTGGCTTGAGAACTACTAATTCTCTCTCAACAAGCACTGTTAGAGAACTAAGAAGTCACTGCTTTTTGCTCAAAAGCCAACTTTTACTGGTGTCCTCTGGCCTCTTTTGAGCTCTTTCTGCTTCTGCCCCTACCATTTTTCTGTGTTCTTTTTTTATTTTTTTTTGAAAATGCAGATAAAACCCCACTGTCACCTCACATGTCTCCATCGGTGTTTTGATGTGATTTTTTTTTTAATGCTCATCGAATTAAACACATGCTTTACAACGGCTTGTATGGGCCCCCCATCAATTCATGAGTTCCATCCTTTCAAACTTACTCCAATGTCTGAACTATTCATTCATCTTATTTATCCATAAAGAGCATGGAAGTAATGCAGTCTATAGATTTACGGTGCATATTCATATGCGATATCAACATGCACGAATCAAACATCTGACCTGTGTTTTTTCAACGAAGCAAGGGTTTGGAGTTAATTAATTTGGCCGTGCTTGTTTTCTAAGTACCCAAGATCTATTCCTGTATTTTTGCTTTGTTCACACCATTTTTTTGTATGTAATGTAGAGCATTTAATTACAGAAAGTGTTTGATGAGCCAATTATTGACATTCTGTTTCCTATGGATGAAATTGGTACAGTAAATCCAAAAGTGCTACTGGAGCTCTTCCCAGTGCACTGTGATTGGCAGTAGGCAAAGGTCCAGAAGATTAGTAAGAAACAGGTTTGCTTTGAGACTAAAAAAAACTCATGCATTTGCAACAGTGCAGCGAGCATATTTATGATATCTGTTTGGACAAGGCATGGATAAGATAGATCTGTCACAGATTCTCCTAAATCCCTCTATGCATTTATTCTTTTTCTACAATTGCATTGATATGGATTTGTGTCATGTTTTAAAATTTGGATACAGATCTTTTCAGTAACATAGTACTCTTATATGGGCTGGGACACATTTAAGCTGTCTATAAAGAGAGGTTCTTGACATCCTATATTAAGTTTTTATTTAATTACTGTAGCAAGAATCCACCAATGCAAGGAAGCTGCATAGAACCTATTCTTCTTGTTTGCACTGGTTAATTATTTTTTGTGTTTGAAAAACTTTGTGAGGATGGGAGTAGGCTCATTTTGAGGTTGACCTTAATAATCCGAACCATTTACTTTTGAAGACTCGTTTAGTAGAATATTTATACAAAAAAACAAGATAATTGAATATCAGTTGCTATATTTTGAATCTCATTTGTAGTACATAGTTTCCGCATTAAAGTTCTTAAGGAAAATTCCTCTCTTTGTTAAAAGTTCATAAAAATTATTACATAGTTTGTAGTGATTGTTTTTTGTTTCGATTTTGTCTTCCTTCAATTTTTTATTAGCCAAAATGAAGTTGATGAACCTATAATAATCTATGATTTTTTGTGTTTAATTTAATTTTTCAAGTGTGTTTTTATATGGCATATCTATGTGTAATGATTATTTTGGATTTGATAGGGAATGCTCTGGCTGGGCATATAAAACTTGTGCATAGAAGCTGTTTGAGGATATGCTAAAGAGACTAATACTTCATTGCCTCCAAGGTTTGACATAAATATAAATTTTGTTAGTGTGTCTTGTGTTCAATTTTGTTATTTGACTGTGTATATTTGTTTGCGATTTTTCTTTGGATTTGTTAAGCAGGGCTCAAACGCGGGCATAAACTAATGCATACAAGCTATTTGACTAAAATTCCAAAAATGCTTGTACTCTTCTATTACAATACATCTTCTATGGCAGTGCTATTTTTTGTAGTCAAAGTTTGCTTTTAAGGTGTCATTAACCGTGGCTTCCACGTGTTTGCAGATGGGTCTATTGACGAACAACTGAATGGTGAGTCAGCCCAAAATCTTTTGCCTGTCCAAAGGGTTCTGAGAGTAAGATAGGAATGGAAAGACATTATGTGATCCACATGGCATTTCTACATCAATAAAATGTATGGGAATAAGTGGATTCAAACTGAAGGAATGATGCTGTAAATTTTGAAATGGTTTAATTGAAATATATATTGTATACATAATAGGAATAAAATGGTCAACATATAAAGCTACCGTGTTGCTTTCATTGTGGAGTGATAGTTAGGCCTTGTTTGGCATAATCTAAAAAAGTTAAAAAGTCAAAAAGTCACTATCCTATTTAAGTCACATCATCTTATTTAAGTCATATCATCTTTCTAATACATCACTTTAAACCCAATCTATATCCAACCCATATTTCATAAAAAGTCAAAAAGTACACTTATTTAGATCATCCCAAACTACCCCTTAATATCATGGGTTATACTGATAACAAACCATAAAAGATATTTGTCTACTTAAACTTTTAACAAATATTTTGGCCTTCTCAAATATGATGGTCAAAATTCATTACGGGGAGATTGGCATGATTATTCTCCCATCCAATAGCAATACGAACTACATGCACGAAGTAGTGCGACCTCCACACGCAACAGCAATGCGATAACATGCACGAGGTCCAACTAGTATTAAAAATGGCAACAGGGTGGGGCCGGGGACTACCCTCTCCGTTCCCAATCCCCAATGGCTAAAAAATCCCCATCTCCGCCCCCGATCCCCGGCGGGGAAACCCTTCACCCCCATGTCCCTGTCCTCTAACGGGGATCGGGTTTCCCCGACCCCGAAAAATCCCCGAGCTTTAACACAAGAACAACAAATTAATATATATCACGATATCATCAACAAATACAGATTTAAATTTTAAAAAAAAAAAAATTAATCACAGTGTGAGTACACCACACAGATCAGATCACGCACACACACAGATCAGATCACAGAGAGAGAGAACAGATCTAACAGATCTGAATACACCTCCATCGTCTGGCACAAATCTGAGCGACGCCAGTGACTAGGCGCGAGATCGATAGTGGCTGGTTGTGGCGGTGGGTTCGGTGGTGGTGACAGAGAGACAGACCTTGTGTGGCGATGGTGGTGGCGGTGGTGGCGGTGGCCATGAGGAATATAGAGAGACGAAGTGGAGAGAGAGAGAGGGTCGGGGCCAGCAGTGGTGGTGATGTCGCCGTGGGTAACTGCGAGAGTGAGAGTTGACACAGAGAGAAGAACGAGAGAGTGAGAGAGAGTTGACATGAGAGTGAGAGAGATATATCTGAGTTAAGAGTGAGAGATTTATAAATATAATACAACACAGTAACAGATATATAAATATAATACATGGTTTGGTTTATTATATATCTATATATATAAGGGGTATAAAAGTAATTTACTTTAGGAAAATTCAAGGATGGGGCCGGGGCCGGGGCCGGGCCAGGGTTTAAACACTGATCACCGTCCCCGCCCCGAAACAGATAAGGGATTGATTTTCAAATACCGTCTTCTCCACGTCGGGGGTATTTTTCGGAGAAAAACTGCTCAAATCGGGGTTGGGGATCCCCGTCGGGTCGGTTTCAAATTGTCATCCCTAACTAGTATACATAAAAGTATAATATAAATTATTATAAATAATATTAATTAAAAATTGAGAAATTGTGAAAGTATAGTAAAATAATCATACAGTAAAATTATGAAAGTTCTCCCAAGTTTAAAAATTAAGTAGAAAAAATTACTTTAAAAAATGTGAAAAAACAAAGCCAATGAAAAATAATTTAAATTACAATTTGGCCCTGTTTGGGAAAAAATATTTAGGCTAAAATAGGTAATAAGGGCAAAATATCACGTCCAATCTATAATCATTTGACTTTTTTTCTCACAACTATCAAATCAATTATAAAAAAAAATAACTATCTTCTTAAACACAACTTTTTTAGCCGAATTAAAATAGACAAAAAATTAATTAAAATAGCTAACTTCCCAAACAAGGCCTTTATAGGGCGGTTCGGGCTAAAAGTCCAAATTTGAATTTTTCTTGCCTAGAGGTCTTGGCATTAATTTATTATTTCTGTAACGCCCCAAAATTTATAACATCACAAGAGTACAGCAATCAACGTTCTTCACAAGAAAGGGTGCAATTTCTTAACCTTTACATCATTAATCAATAGGGCTTGTACAACATAGTCCCACATGCGAATTATACAATCAATGATATCACATACATGAATCTATAGCATGTAGAACGCCAAATTCAAAAGTAAATAAAATGCCCTTAAGGGCTTACAAATTCCAAGGGTTAATTCCGGTTACACAAAAATGGTTTCACGAAACCACACATTTATAGCCCTTGGCTTCCAAAAATATGGTCACCACAAAATGGAGCCTCGTGCTCTCAATACATACATCCACGCCCTAGTTTGGCAGGTTCACCACATCTTTTTCTGCACCAAAATCCCATAGGGGTGAGTATAAAGCCCAGTAGAGAAATCTTAACAAAGTATATACATTTATGCAAGATTTCCAATATGAAATGCACATGTCATGCTATGCCATTTAAAAGAAGATTACATTTACATCTTTTGAAGAACCACCATGCTCAATGATAATTTGAAATCTCAACAATTCAGAATTTACAATTTAATTTAGAGGGGCGGTAAATACGACTCAGGTAATTCTTAGGTTGGTGTTTGCAAGTAGGCATAACTAGCTCTACCCAAAACCCCACTTTACCTGTTGCTAATTGGAAAGGAAGTGGTACCTCCTCTGCGCGTGTTTTCGGTCTTTCACCCTGGATACTCAGGCTAACTTAATCAATTTCATCTACACCTCCTATCCGGACTTACCAACGTATTTATCCCAAAACATTTCAATAATTCTCATTTCAAAATATTCTTTTCTCAATGTAAACGTTCCAAACTTAATTCAAAATGTATGGTAATCAATTGAATGAGTATGTAATACAACAATTATCAATGCCTCATAACATTTCTCCATTTTCAAGTATCTCAACAATAATACCATAACAACCATATTTCCCATTTTCCTCTCCTCAATGTTATTTCACAAAATAACCATATGTTCAATTAAATCTATCAACAAGTAGCAACATTTCCTCATCTTGTACAATTCTCAACAATTTAGTCATTTCAAGATTACATCAACATCTTGCACAACAACTCCCAAAATCATCACTTCTCATATTTCATAAAACTCATCATTTATATATATATATATATGTACATACATAGAGATGAGAAATTCTCCAATTTACTTATTCATTTTGGCACAAGAGGATAGAATAATAAAATAAAATAAAAATCAACTATGGTTTCTCAACAACCATTCAAAAAACCCCAAATCTCTAGGTTTTTCTCATCACAACTATACATACCCAAAATCTTTTGAAAGTATTTCTTCAAAACATTCTTTTTCTCAATCAAAGTATTTGAAAACCCTTAAGATAATGTTCCTTAAAAGTAACAAGGAGTAAATCCACCCCAAACTACCCACATTGTAGAGCTAATTATCAAGTTTCAAAATTTACAAGAGATGTTCCAAAATTGATCCAAATCTTGCAAAAATATACATATAACTCTAAGAAATCCCCTACCTCAAATTTGAAGGAGATAGAGATGAAACCCTCGAATTTAATGGTGTTGAAACACGATCTTCACTGCACAAGATGAAGCCCTTGTCTAGCTCTCTAACTTTGATGAAGAAACTTGGGTTAAAATCTCAATGGATACAAAGAAATCAAGGCTTTGGTCTTGTTTGGTGTAGGAAATATAGAGAGAATGAAGAGAAAAGGCTTTTTAAAGAGAGAGAGAGAGAGAGTGATATACAAACAATGATATACACACAGCCCAAGAAAAGAAGAAAAAGCTGATTTTCGGACTTAGTAGAGTCCCGTACGTGCAGCACTTTCCCCTGCACGTACGAAGTGTGCTTCTCGCACGTGTAGCCCTCATCCCCGCACATGCGGCTCTCTCAATCCGCACCTTCTCCCGCACCTGCATATAATGCAGTGTGCAAGCCCAGAATCCCCCTGATTCCTGCACGTGCGGCCTTACCTCCTGCATGTGCAGCCTTGGTCCTCCAGTCCATAATTTCCTAGGCTCAACCCCTGGTACTCCGGACCGACCCTGCACCCTTCGAAACAAGTGAAACTCAACACCGGAGTAAACAAGAACAAAAATTTTGAGAAAAATCCTCCGAACACAACAAACCCAATGAGAACGATAGGTAAAGGGACGCACGACGTAACCGGTTATCACAATTTCCATAAAGACAAGCCTTTGTGAAATGACCAAACTACCCATATTATATGTATACCATATCAACCACACGTAGCAAAATTAGAGAGAGATTTTGAAACCCTAGAGAGAGAAAGAGATCAGTGAGGAAAGAAGAGGCGGTGAGATCTCGTTCGCAGTCGCTGCTCTGCCGGTGGCCAACAACTCCATCGTCGACGTCTCCACGATTCAGATATGAGATCTTAGTTAAAAAGAAAAACAAAATTGATGAAAAATTGTACAAAACCTAGAAAAATCTACTACTATTATAAAAGTGTGAAGAGCTTGCCATGTTTTCAACTTTTCTAAATCCCAATTTTACTTTCTCAAATCTACTATATTTTCTAAAAGTCATGAAGAGTCTTATATAAACGAACTCTCTCTTTATTTTTGGAGTTGACCACTCAAAAACAATATATCTGCTTCTAAGAGTCTTATATAAATAAAAACAAACGGTCTCCCTTCTTATCAAATAAAAAATTAAAAAAAACAGAAAAAGTCGTCACCTTATTTTTTACATTGATGGTGATTGAAGAACAAAAAATAATTATTTTCTCTTATTTCCTATATCTACTTATATACTGATATATATATATACACACACACACTATTATAAGAGTGTGAAGAGCTTGCCATATTTTCTACGTTTTTTAAATTTCAATTTTACCCTCACAAATTTACTCTTTTTTTTTTTTTTTTTGTAAAGTCATTAAGAGTCCTATATAAACCAACTATCTCTTTATTTTTGGAGTTAAACACTCAAAAATAATATATCTGCTTTCACGAGTCCTATATAAATATAAATAAACCGTCACCTTTTTTATCAAAAAATAAAAAAAGAGATCGTCTTCCTATTTTTTACATTAATGATGATGGAAGAACAAAAAACAACTACTCTTTCTTATTTCTTGTATCTGCTTCTATACTGATATACATAATATTTACAATTGTCCACATGGATCAAATCACTGTGAATAATTTTGGTTGAATCTTAAAGTTATATGCATTTGTTCAAATCTAGACAGAGGAAAGCATATACGCTTGTGCTGCATCTCAAAATTCGCAGGTTATTTTCATACACTTTCTTTTTGTTTAAATTATATTTTATGAACACTAATATTTTACATGGTACTTTAATAATTAAGATATGATATCAAAATTCTAAACAAGAACCACTTTCATTGGTTTTATTTTTTAAATCTATGTTTCAGTTAAGATAAAGTAAATTGTTGAAAAGTCCAACTTAAGGAGGGTATGAGCATTAGGTCCAGTGGATATTTTTTTATTGGTGAGAAGTCCACCTATTGTGAAATAATTTAATGAGAAGTCCTTTTGTTTATTTTGAAGGACATTTCGTTTTCAATTTTACCCCTTATTTATTTGTTGACTTTTTTATTTGTTGATTTTTTTACTATCTGTTCAAATTTTTTTTTTTGTCTATCTATTCAAACTTTTTAACTATCTATTCAAATTTTTTGTTTATCTATTCAAATTTTTTGTCTATCTGTTGAATTTTTGTAACCTATTTTTTCTATATGTTCAAATTCACACCATTTTCAAACTTTCTCTTTTAGATGTTGTTCTACTTGACAATTCTTAGCTCTGTGAGATTTTTGAGTGAGGATTTACCAGCCGTAGAAGAGAATAGCAAGATAAACAGAAGCTCATGGCTCTAGATACTTGGAAGCAGTCGGACTTCTTTTGCCGAAATTATGTGTTGAACGGCTTGGCAAATGCACTGCTCAATGTTTTTTATGCTAAGAAGTTAGAAAATGAGTTATGGGATGCTTTGGACAAGAAATACAAAATTAAGGATGTTAGGGCAAAGAAATTTATTGTTGGCTGGTTTTTGGATTTCAAAATGGTAGACTCTAAAGCCGTTATTAGCCAGGTCCAAGATTTTCAAATAATTCTGCATGAGATTCATGCAGAGGGAATGTTGCAAAGTGAATCATTCCAGGCAGCTATTTTAATTGAGAAGCTGCCTAACGGTTGGAAAGACTTCAAGAATTATTTGAAGTACAAGCGAAATGAGATGACAGTCGAAGAGCTCGCTGTCAGGCTTCATATTGAGAAAAATAACAGGAAGAAAGGGGGGAGTACGTCCGCTGTCAAAGAAAATATGGTTGAGCATGGTCAGTCTTTGGAGGTCAAGAAGAAACAGCCTAACAAAGACTTGAAGTTGGGGCCTAAAGGTGGTATCTCTAAGAGGCCTATTTATAAACTGTAGGAACCTACTTATAGGTTCAATGGGAAGTGCTTCAACTATGGAAGCGATGTGCATTGGGCGGTTGATTGCCGCAAGAAAAAGAAATCATACAAGAAGAATCCTCCACAGAACAAAAGTCAGGTGCACACGGCTGAAATAGAGGATCTGTCTCAAGATGTAGATGACATGCATCTGTCTGTTGTTGTCTCAGAAGTAAACATGATGGGGTCCAATCTGAAGGAATGGTGGGTGGACACTAGGGCCACTCGCCACATTTGTGCAGAGAATAAGATGTTTACAACTTTCGAACCAGTTTCAAACAATGAGAAGTTGTTCATGGAAAATTCTACAACCTCAATTGTTGAGGCGAAATGCAAGTTAGTCCTAAAGATGACTTCAAGAAAAGAGTTGACTTTGAATGATGTCTTGTTTGTGCCGAACATTCGCAAAAACCTTGTCTTAGGGTCTCTCATAAGCAAGCATGGTTTTCGCATAATTTTCAAATCCGATAAGGTCGTGTTGACCAAAAAAGGAGTTTATGTAGGGAATGGATATATGTCGGGTGGTATCTTTTAACTAAATGTAATGACTATTATCCCAAAAATTAATGAGAAAACTTCTTCTTCTGTTTATATGCTTGAGTCCCCTGAATTATGGCATGGTAGACTAGGTTATGTGAATTTTGACTCTTTGCGTAGATTAATCAAGTTAGATCACATAACATCTTTCAAGATCAATCTAAATCACAAGTGTGAAACTTGTGTGGAAACAAAATTGACTAGGGCTTATTTTCATCCTGTTGAAAGAAGTACCAAACCTTTAGATTTAGTGCAAAGTGATGCGTGTCACTTAAAGGTCATACAATCACGTGGTGGCAACAAGTATTTCATTACTTTTGTTGATAATTGCACTAAATTTTGTTATGTGTATTTGCTTAAAAGCAAAGATGAGGCGGTAAATAAATTTATTTTTTTTAAGAATGAAGTTGAAATCAACTAAGCCGAAAGATCAAGGCTTTGAGAAGTGATTGTGGTGGAGAATATGAATCACTGTTTATTGAGATTTGTGCTCAATCTGGAATTATCCACCAAACTACAGCGCCTTATTGCCCCCATTCAAATAGTGTTGCCAAGTGAAAAAATAGGACGTTGAAGGAAATGATGAATGCAATGTTGATAAGTTCTGGGTTGCCACAGAACTTGTGGGAGGAAACAATTCTCTCTACGAATTACATTCTAAATAGAATACCTCGAAAAAAAGTGGACAAGACTTTGTATGAATTATGGAAAGGCCGCAAGCCTTCTTATAATTTCCTATGAATGTGGGGTTGTCTTGTAAAAATAGCAGTGCCTACATCCAAGTGGGTTAGGATAGGCTTGAAAATCGTGGATTGTATATTCATTGGTTATGCACAGAATAGAAGTACATATAGGTTTCTTGTGCACAAGTCTGATATTTCAGATATACATAAGAATACCATTATGGAGTCAAGAAATGCGTCTTTCTTTGAGGACGTGTTTCCTTGTCGAACCCGAGAAGAGGATCAAAGTTCCGAAAAGGAACTTGAAGATTATGCTAGTGATAGTGATCAAGATGAGAAGGTAAATGAGCTAAAAAAGAGTAAGACGTCTAGGACTTTCAAGTCCTTTGGTTTGGACTTCTTGACTTATATGGTAGAGAAAGAGCCTCGAACTTTCCATGAAGTTGTGACTTCACCTGAAAGTCCTTTGTGGAAAGAAGTAATTAAAAGAGAAATTAACTCCATCTTACAGAACCATACCTAAGAGTTGGTTGCTCTACCCCCAGGCAGTAAGGCTCTGGGGAGAAAGTGGATCTTTAGAAAGAAGATGAAGGTTGATAGGTCAATTGATTAATATAAAGCTAGGCTAGTTATCAAAGGATACATGTAGTGAGAAGGCTTGGATTTTTTTGATACGTATTCACTTGTGACTAGGATTACATCCATTCACATGGTGATTGCGATAGTAGCTTCACTGCATTAGAGATACATCAAATAGATGTAAAGACAGTCTTATTAAATGGAGATTTAGATGAAGAAATCTATAGAAAGCAACCCGAAAGAGTTTTCAACTCCAGGGCAAGGTAAGAAAGTTTGTAGCTTGTCAAATTATTGTATGGTTTGAAGTAAGTCCCTAAGCAATCACATGAGAAGTTTGACAATGCTATGTTGTCAAATGGGTTTAGAATCAATAAATGTGACAAATGTGTATATGTCAAAGACATTGACAGAGGTTATGCCATTTTGTATCTATACGTTCATGACATACTCATTGTTGGTAGTAATGATGAGATGATTAAAACTACCAAAAAGTTGTTAAACTCTAAGTTTGACATGAAAGATATGAGCCTTGCAGATAGGGTTGTGCACAATACTGCTAAAACTGCACTGAACAACACATTTTTTCAATTTTAGCAGGCGAAGTTAGGGTTTCAGGGTTGGCGGGTCGGTGCGGGTGGTGGTTTGAATATGCCAACCCGCCAAATAAACCGAACCGACTTGACACTTTGCTAAAATTTTCCCCCTGCCACTGTATATACGTCCAGGTTACATTTCCAACCATTAGATTACATCTATCATACCAAATGTACATATACTCACACACACACACAATAAATTCTCAATTAAACCTAATTGACACCTAAACATCTGATCTCGTTCTTTCATCGTTGCTACTCTCTGCTCTTGCTCATCCTTATCATTCCTTACCTTACCGATTGGTACTACCCTAGCCTTGCTGTCACCGTTAGCCTTTCT
Source organism: Camellia granthamiana (assembly GCA_036172215.1). NCBI lineage: Eukaryota > Viridiplantae > Streptophyta > Magnoliopsida > Ericales > Theaceae > Camellia > Camellia granthamiana. Next base: position 43,228,537 of record CM069903.1, on the reverse strand, counting down.
GCCACTACTGTCCACTCACCACTGCTGTTCTCTCCTCACTGCCACTGCTCTCTACTCGCCAAGTTGCTTGGTATGTGGCTTTTTTCCCTCTCTCTTTCTCTTTCTCTCTCTCTCTTTGCTCTCTTTCCATTCCTCAATGTATCTTTTGCCAAAGTGAACAAATAGGTAGTTGTTTATTACTTGTTCCATTATATTTGCCCTGGCAAAGCTTTTCTAGTTGTATAAAATATAAATTCTTAGTGATGCTCTCGTAATACTGCCTGGTGAGCACATGAAGAGTCCAAGCTACTATATAATTTATCACTCCTCTTATATACTCTCATTATTTGTCTTTTATTAAAGTTTAACATTTTGCCATTTTGGTATTAAAGAAGCAAGAAAATCATTGTATCATTAGAAGGAGTTGTCGTGCTTGCCTAAAAAAAAAGAACAAGATAGATTATATTTATACCTGTAATTTAAGAGAAATTTTACTTTAATCAAAGTGCTTTATTTATTTTATATTGGATTAAGTTCATGCATGTAGTGTAGGGGGAAAAAAAACTTTGAGCAACAACAACACATGAATTGTGCATAATGAAAACACAATATTGCTGAAAATTGTTGTGCATAATGAAAACACAATATTGCTGAAAATTGTTGTGCAAATGAAAACACAATATTGCTGTTCATAGTTAGCCCATTTATTATTATTTTAAAGAGCAAAATAAATACACAATCCATATATTTTAATTTTGGAATTTTTTTTTCTGAGTGCATAATATTGCTGAAAATTAATTTGAAATATTATATGTTTTCTCAGTTTTAAATATTTTTACTTATCATCATTGTAAATTTTTTATTTTGTAATAGATAATGGACGAAGGAAATACAAGTGATGGTTGCTTTGACGGTGGAAACCCTCCTGCAACAGCCCAAGTCCCAACTGCAGAATCAACTACTATTGCTAGTTCTACCACTACCACAATGCCTGACAAAAATTCTGATAAAACTCGTCCATGAGCTACTATTAATTTGGATAAAAAGAAATCTGAGATTTGGGAACACTGCACATTGCTTGATGATTATGAGCCTAATAAACCTAGGGCTGCTTGTAATTATTGTAATAAGGATTATGGTGCTCGTGGAAATCGGGATTAGTAATATGTGGAACCACCTTAAGCATCAATGTATAAAGTCTCTTATTTATCTCCTGACAAGAAAAAGGTTATTCATATCAAAATATATTATTAAATCTTGTGTGGCTAAAGTTCGTAATCATTATTTGTGTTGTTTTTTGGTTCTTATCATTACTTAATGAGCCCTATCATGTAGCTTAAAAGCACTGTTCAGTACATCTCTCACGAGAAGTAGTCTACTTCACAAGGCCCTAATGTTTCCTCTTCGTGATAGAAACTCATTAAAATTTTAAAGAATTGGATCCTGATTGGAAAATTAAAGAGCCTATGGATTTTTTTGAACATCATAATCACATCTTTGGACGAATATTTACACTTTACACAAGCAACCATGAGATATACTTTTTGGGGTAATTACATAAAAAATGAAGGGACCATATGCACATATATTTTTGTATATATGCAAATTTGGTTTTCATATATGCAATAAGGGGACCATTTTTTTTTTTCCGGCTCTCATTGTAGCATTAGGTAAAAATGAGGGCCTTATAATTATTATTTTATATATTTTTTTCTTTTTTTTTTTATTATAAAAAACACAGCCTGAGTGATTGGGTAATTTTGCATAAGATTATTTGTTCGTTAATTATCCAAAATAATTGACACATAGATGGAGACATATAAGCCTTCTCATAAGTGAACCTTATAATTGAGGGGGACCATACATACAAATGAATGCTTGATAAACTAAAGCACATAGAGGACATGAAATCTTTACTTCTATTAAGTAACCTCATAATTGAGGGGGAGATAATCTAATTGATATGCAATCTACTTGAATACAACTGAAAAATAATTTAAATATCAGCCAGATATTGGTTAATTTTTCTTTCCCTTTCTTCAATAAATAATCACAAACAAAAATCAGGTTGCTCTGATATTTTATTCCTTAGTTTAGTTCGATTTTGTCAAGAACTAGATCTCAATCTTTTTGTAATATTCACGATATATTAAGTGAAATCGATCATGTAGAGACCTCAATCTTGTCTTTGTCTATTTTATTTTTTCTATTTCCCCTAACATGTTCATGTAGCATCACATTCTCGGAAGAACTCGTGGCTTACAAACTGAAAGCACCAAATTCATAAATTAGTCATGTAATATGCATCCATGGACCACGCATAATTTTATATTTCACCGAACAATCTTGGTCTAATCAATTTTGAAATTGTAATTAAAAAAGTTAGAATTTAAAACATTACTCTTATATGTTTGATTTCCTCGACATTACCCTAGCAGGTAAAATGACAGTAACAAAGACCTCATAACGAATTTATATAGTTCTCTTTAATTATCAATATGCGTGCTAAGCATTCATGAAACTATACAAATAGGCTATAAAATTCTTGAAATTCAGCAAAATCACAACGAAGTACATAGCTTTTACCTCTAATAAGTGCCAAAAAAATAAAAAGAAATGGGCTCCGAAACAAACAATGGCATAAGTCATTTTTCAAGTATATCCAAGTAGGTGGTGAAACAAGACAGTAAAAGAAAAATCAATGACATAAGTCATTTTTCAAATAGATATAAATTTGAAAATCCTATAAATCAATGAAAACCTTAAGCGTCTTTATTCAAAGCAGGTGTAGAAAACACAAGAAGTAAATCACTCAAAAGGGGGAAACAAAGAAAGAGGAGGGGAGAGAGAGAGAGCGACAGACACAGACAGAGACTGTGAGTGAGAGAGGTCGAGCAAGAGAGAGAGAGAGAGAGAGAGAGAGAGAGAGAGAGAGAGAGAAACCTGCAATACGTGTACAAAGCATTATATATACATAGACACACACATATTAAACATCATCTTCGAAATTTTTAATCAATTACAGCTACATATTTGAATGAATCCTATAGCAACAATGTCAGAAAATGAGAAAACACAGAAAGGGAGAGAAACAGAGACAGAGACAGATAGATAGACTGTGTGTGAGAGCTTGAGCGAGAGACGGACGCACAGACAGACTGAGAAGCAGAGCGCGAAAGTGAGAGCGAGAGAGAGAGAGAGAGAGAGAGAGAGAGAGAGAGAACTTGTGATGTGCGGCTGCGACAGTGGTGATTTGTGCTTGTGGCGGTGGCAGTCGCAATGTTGCCCGTACAGTAGGCTATGTGAGGGGGGTGATTTTTGTGAGATTTGGTAAGGTATGTGTGTGATACACTGGTGTGAAGTTGTGTTGCCTAACAGATTAACGGCGCGCAACAATAAAAGAAGTGGTGTGCGTTGAAATTTCAACCTTTAGCGACTTATTTTATTTTTGGTCGGGAAAGGAATCAATTATGCCTACTATAATGCTTTGGTAGCCAAATATCACTCAACAATGACGAAAATATTAGTCGCCAAACATCCTTTTTCGCGACTAATTTATATTTTAGTCGGGAAAAAGCAATATTGTAGATTAAATTTATTTTTTTAGCCTAAAATGTATACTAACGGTGACTAATATCCTGTTTAGTCGCTAAAAATGGAATTTTTGCCAACTAAATTTGAATTTAGTCGCCAATAATAAATATTTATTGACAAAAATATTTTAGAGGCTAGATCTTGAACCAATGCCGACAAAATTAATTTTTAGTCGCCAAAAGTAGTCGCCAAAGGTGCATTTTGTTGTAGTGAATTTATTTGTGCAGGTGTTTATTTAAGGGAAAATTTTGGGAAGTTGATAAAATTATTACATATGCATAAAAAAGTTTATAATTTTAATTATTAATATTGATAAAATTTATTATTAATTTATTTTTTAAATTCTAGACTATTATGAAATTCTCTCTTTATTTGATGACAAATACTAACAAGTATTTTTTAGGTATTGTTTAATATTTGAAAGTATATAAAAATATTAACAATATATTACTTTCAGGAAAAATATATTAAAGTTAGTAAAAAATTATCATCATGTTTGGTTCCAGAAAATTGAGTCCACTTTTAAAAAATTGAGTTTTTTGTTTTTTGTTTTTTGTTTTTTGTTTTTCGTGTTTTTATTTTTTATTTTTAATGATTTTTTTAATATTTTACGTAATTTTTTATTTTTTAGGTATACCTAATCTAAACACGCTTAAAAAGTATAATATTTGTAAAAAAAAACTTTAAAAATTCACCAAATAAAAAAAATAAAAATTCAATAAATTTTCGTTTGTTGTATACAATGAATTTTTAAAATATTTTTGTGCAAATTTTTTACTTTTTAAGTATAATAAGATTAAGTGAATCTAAAACTTTAAAAAAATGATTAAAATATTTTAAAAAATCGTTAAAATTATAAAAATACAAATTGAAAACTCAAAAAACTATTTTTGAAAATTCAAACCCAAATAGAGTGCATTATATTTTATAAATATTTTTTATCTTTTACTTGTATTTAAGAACACTTATTAATAAGGCTCTTATTAAATTACCAACATTTGGCTTTCTTTCTTTTTTTTTATATGTTGTACATGTTATGTGCTAACATATTGAGGAGGTTGTCACGTCTCGCTAGAATACCTACACAGGATTACCTACCAAGAGAAAGTCTCAAAGAAGTGAGGCTAATGGAATATTCCAGAAGCTCCTAGAAGACTTGAAAGAATGAGGAAATATGGTACATCATTCTATAATATATATGAAAAAAATCTAGAATAGGTTCTAGAGCATTTAAATGAAGATAAGAGGAATTGAAGCAATAGAAGCTTCTATAACCTCCTGGAGAAATGGGGGTGACAATGGATCTTTGTGTATACTTTTAGAATGAGAAAGTTGTTTATATAGATATTTTTAGGGAGGATTCTAGAACCCTCTTGTAGGATAAAGAAAGTTTCCATGAAAAGTTTCACCATAGTTCCTTTCTTCTAGGAAAGGCCTAAGATGTCTATAAATAGAGAGGGGCTCAACTATCCAAGAGTTGTATAAATTCTCCTAAAGTGAATATAAATGCATTCTCTCAAACACTCTATTTGTCTTACTTCTCTTTCTTGCAAACTTGAGAGTCATGCTAACTTAGTCTCACTAGTAAGGCTTGTGAGCATCTAAGTGCTGCACGAAGTGCTTGGAAATAACCAAGGCACAAGGTGCTTTTAACATTTAATATCTCTCACAAAGGAGACAGAGGGCCGGAGTTGCGTTGCAGTTGCACTTTTGAAATATTTTACTTAGGTTCAACTTCTTTTCAATTTGAAAACGGATTAGACAATATTGTTAGATTGCGGTGGGTCCGATTCTAGGCCCATCTTGATGATCCAAACCGTTCATATGTAGAGCTTGTTAAATATATCATTCTTGCAAAAGATCATGTTAATCGGACATAAATAACTACTTGATAAGCTTGCATTTGTGTCTGCGATTTATTCTAAAAATCATAATTACTATGGTAAACCTTGTACTCAATATCATATTACTGTGGTAAACCTTATACTCAATGGTTTGAGTTTATCAAGGACAGGTTTTGTGCAATTTTCAGGTATTTTTTTCTTCTTCTAATTATTATGTTTAATAATAATACTTTGTAATTATTATTTTTTGCAATTTTTTGTAATTATTTATAATTGTTGTTATGTAGGGATATACTTAATGGATTACGACGCGTATATTCATTACAATTTGTGAGTGGAATGAGGGTTGGCGGTACTTCAATAATCAATAATAGTGCGATTTTTTTTATTCATAATCCTAAATTTGGTATGTTTAGCAAGTTATAATTTTTTTATTTTAGACTGTTTATTTTAATAGTTTCTTTTCTTGGTATTGAAGTTTTTTTTTTAAAAAAAATTTTTACAGATTTTTTTGATGAAGTATTTGAGGAGCTTGTTGAACTAAAAGAAATAATCATTGAAAATTTATTGGAGTCGCGTGATAATTGGGACAGTTCTAAAGAAATGCTGAAACTTTGTTTTCATCAACTAGTTGTACTAGCTGATTTGTGCTACTTTGTGTACTGTTTTTGATAATTGGTTGCCAATTGGAAATTAAATTATTAAAATAATTTAGTTATGGGGTGGTTATGAGATCGTATGGTATGTAGGGATAACTAAATATAACTAAATTATGAGCTAATATGATAATGTAAATCAAAGTATATAACGCAGCAGATAAAATATTTCGGATCATACCTTTTAGCAGAACCTGAAGTGAAGAATCTCGTGGGTAAATCACGTGCTTCTAGAATCTGAACCACGAACCCAGCAGTGGAGTGATACTACAAAATGAGTATCACCCACACAAGTCACAGTGCAGAGGCTAGATCATTCTCATATGGGAGAGAGTTAGAGAGAGAGTCTGGGAAAAAGGTTATTGGTAAAAAATCACATAATGTATCTAATATACATATCTGATACATCAATATATTATCTAAAATATATAATCAGATATATAACCACCAATATCTATCTATCCATCTATCCATATCTATTGATATGATAGCTATAGATATCCTGAATGGTTATCCAAATAAGTTTTGAATTAAAATTCAAACTTACATGGATAAGGTTCAAAAGGTTCAGGTTCAAAGGGTCATGCCACATGGGCGCCCAATTTCTAACATCTCTCACTCGCACATGAGTTGGCATGACACTACCACATCTCTATCTCAATCTCCCTAAAAATGAACAATCTCATACTAGCCAATGCACCGTATGACTGCTGAGAACACCTGCATGTGGGAGCTCTATACTAGAAACTCAAAATGAGCCAGCATAGAGACATCAACCCAAAAAGAACAGAAATAGTGTCTCATATACCCCAGACCCATCTAATTACACCGGTCCAAAAAACATCTCTAATCCCTCAAAAAGAGCATGTTTGACCCTCTCAATTCTTGCAATATATTCACACTCAATCCGCCTCTCATACAGAGCGATGTGAGTTGTCGGCAGTGAATATATAACAGTGGTGTAATACTAGATGATCTTCCCTTTGCCCTCATGCCATTAAGTTTAGGATTGACCGCTTTCCCAGTGATGTCCCTTAAGGCCGAATCATACATGACCGCAGGCAACATACCAAAGTAGCAGAACATCAACCCTTTGCCTTATGACATAGTCAAAAGTCACAAAAAGGTACATAAATGAAAGTCATATCAATAATGACACGTAAGACTCACACGGTGAGGAAACAGGGATCCATTCTCTCATCTCATCACTCAGTCGCCAATCACATATAGTATGAATACATGTTACGATGGAGTAACTCTTCCAAAAGAGTGACGTCATCCTCGATACACCGTACAACTATTAGTCTAGTCGCTTTCTAGCGCCTAACCGGAATTCTCTATTTGCTCGTCTTCTAGGCGCCAAATGAGATCTCGCATCTGGCTAATCATAACAAGCACAACATGGAAAGTGGGTACTAACATCCATGTTTGGTCCTTAACACGACCTCATCCTGGTTGTAACCAAGGTGACATACATAGTGGATTATTTAAGCCTCTCTTGGCTCCAAATAAAAATAAACCACTAGTCTCATCCTTGCTCGCTCCCAAGCGCCAAGGGCGATTGCTCGTGTGAGTGAGCCAATCTTGCCTGCTGACATCATCATCTGCTAATCATTATGACACAAACCATAATGGTGTCAACATCCCATCATCTCACAACAAATAAGTGATCGATCTAAAAAAAATATGACCACAATTTGCGCAATTCTAGATTCCAAACATAAGCCTTATCAGCACCTCTTGCGATAAGTAAATACAACGAAATCCACCATGTGCACCTCACATGAAGTGATTCAAGATCACTAACTCTTGCGCAATAACCTCTCTAAAGATATTTTGGTGACCAATTTGCATTCATTCTGGATGCGCCCAACTAGCGCATTGAATCGTACAAGGAGCAAATTAATATACTACTTAGTAAAGCATTCTATCCACAATCTAATGAACAAGGTCAATGTCTAACAACTCAGTTGACCATTTACCAAAGATAACATTTATCATGCCGAATACACCCACATAGCGTACTTTAGGCTCCCACAACAAAGAAAAGATCAAGGAATATAGGTCATCTGTTTCTCCCAAAGACAATCCGAGGATTCACTCAATAGCTAAGGCTCTGGCTTTTACCGATGGGTAAGTCAATGGGTTTGCAATTTTGTATCTAGAATCGTTCTAGGATATTCCTTATGTAAGTCATCGAAAACAAAACAGGAATTCTCCGAAAACAATCCCTAAGGATCGTACATCTGAGCATATAAATTACATCACTCATGTCCATCATATGTAAAACAGAGGACTGCCCACCCTAGGTGGCGACAACCTTATAAATTCCTGCCTCATAATGACTAAGTAAGGAAAAACTTCTTTTGGACCATTGATCATGCCTCAGTGGTCTTCATCGATCATCGTTGGCCTATCATGGCTTGACGAAATCTAAGAACCACTATTTGGATAACTGTTTTAGGCTGTAAAAGATTTATTGGAACTAGCAACCTTTTTGCGCTCCTAACTTTTCACCACAAAAACAGAAGGTAAATCCTTACGGATCTACTTATCCAATTCTCCAACGAGAAAGTTGGGTCACAATGTCCACAAATCAATGTTCCGAACTTATGTCAATCATAGCCTAAGTCAAAATAACCTCACTCCCTAGGAGAAAGTTTTCTCATGGTCTACACTTTCCTCAATGGTGCGAATTTTCGGTATCTAGCGAGCCTTATGCCTCAACAATGACTATCCAAATTACGCATAACTTTAGAACAGTTTCGCGTCATAATGAAAAGTCAACCAAATTATAGAAATTGTTAATCCTCAAAGACTTTGTCTTAAACTGCGCAACATTAATCCACTTTCTAAAAACAGGGGACTAGAGCCTTTGGCATTATCCTAGGCTCTTTATCATCTTGCGGAGCAATCATGAATGTTTCCTTCTCAGTCACCCAGTGATAACGTGAAAAATTTTCACATTCGCTACCACGCAACTAAGAATGTAGAGTATTCTTCTCTAATGGAGTAATCCATTAGTAGGCACATCGCTCCCACTGTCCCTAGGATATTGGAAATTTCTTTCCATTCTCAACTAGGCTACATAAAAGCGCTATGCTTAGAATTCTCTATCTTATAGAGTTCCAAAACTCTATTCACGTCACCTTTACTAAGAAAACTTTATGTGACTTAGTTACATTACCACAAAGCTGCTTACCTATATGCACATGACCTGGAGGGTTTACATGGCAGCATACAATAATGCGCCACACGACCCTATGTGTTTACAAGACAGCATACAATAATGCGCTATAGAACCCTAGGTCTTAACTTCGCAATCTTATGAGAAGTAAAATAAAGATAAGCTGCTTAACGATTACAGATCGCCCATAGATGGCTCTCCGCTAACCCATTACTCAAATGGAGTGTAAAATCTGATATGGAGGGCACTTAGTTAGGGATATAGGCAACAAACTAGTGCAATTCCCAATTGGGAAACATTTTGCGCCATTATCCACCTAACATTAACAATATTTAATTCTTTGAGTACTAGGAATAATCAATTTTCTAAGCATCCATTTCTCTTCACAGAGTTTTCAAAAAAAAAACTCAAATAGATACTCACCACCTTGGTCAAAACTAAAAGCACAAAAGCTCTTATCTAATTGATCTCGACCTCATATGTGCAATGTCAAAAATCATCTCAAAACTTTTGACTTATGGGAGATCAAATAGTCTTGACTCAGATGCGTATCGTAATCTATAAATGTGTTGAGATTGAGGCTTAGCTATCATACCCTTATACATATCTAGTCACAAATATTATAGTGGACTAAATGCGCCAATACAAATGACCTTCTACGGCTTTCCTACTTACTTGTGCGCAACCATTGCGAACAAAGTTACGCATTCATATGAGAGCAGGATGTCACAAGCAAGTGGGCCTGAAAGGGCCTACTCAAACCATCCATGTCATCTTCTCATTAATGTGATTAAGTACAACAAGCCACCGGTTTATATCCAATGTCATAAACTAATTCCAATCATCCTAATGTGTGAGTTCTCAAAGACAAGTTTAAAGGTTTAGGCCGAACTAGGTAATGACTCGTGACTAATTCATGTTCACTAGATCATAAAAGGATGTCATGGAGATATCAAGTGCGCCTAAGTCGCAAATTTAACTAGTAAGTGCTAATCCCCTGCACCTTCAAGTCAATTTTATTCTCCACACACTTCAATGCATCTAGTTGAAAGATGACGATACTCCTCTTGCTATATCTATTTCTCGCTTCATAGTTACTTGCAATTAATTCTATTATCCACAAGAATGAGAGAATAAGCTATCAATTATGACAGCTCCTGAAGTAACTTAAGCGCGAATTAGGCTAAAGATTCTAATTCAACACAATGCCCTCACGAGCCATGCATCGAATTCTTAAAGTCATAATAACCTTGTCGGCCTTGACCTTTTCATTACTATGTTGCAATGTTTGCGCTTAGTGGTAAACGTTATTCAAAAACATTAGCCTCGCTAAGGAATCATACAAAGAAGCACCTCCTCATGTTTCACACATAACTGTGGAAACAGTAAGTGTCCAGACTTGAACAAGTTGGTAATGCTAATAGATTTTTCAGCCACTTGGCGCTAGTCTTTTCATTTAGTGTTAATAGATTTTGCTGCTACCAAGCGCTAATCTTTTAACTTCAAGTGATACTTCAATGCACACTATTATAGTGCATGGAATTTTGCTCCATCCACTCCCAATAATTAGGTAGAAAGCAAAAACACTGCTCATACTGGCTACTCGTCTTACACTTAATGACTGATTCATTTAAGCTCGCATTTCTTGAATGACGTGACTCTTGAATGTTACTTCATCCAATGATGCAACATCATTACAAGTCAAATTACAAAGTCAATCCGTGCAGCTCAATAATCAAGATCATATACAGATCTATTGAGGGTTTAATAATTTCATAACTCCAAAACTCGCCAACCAAAACTACGTAGCATGCCGCTAACCATAGCGCACACATTAGTTTTTATTGTGCCAAACAAGGCAATAAAACCACAGCAACTTTGAGTCATCTTTCCTTACTTTGGCTCAATTAAGGTCTGACCTAAAGTCTCCAAGACTTTTGCTTATCTAAAGAATAGGATTACATTGTTCACATTTGAACATCTCTACTAAGTCTAGGTCAACCAATTAACTTCCATAAGCTAAGTCAATTTAGAGAGAAATTCGCATTGGGATTAATTTGATTAGCATAATATAATTTTGCCACAAAAATCTAAATTAAATAGTGAAAATATTACACAAGTCGCAAGATCGAAAATCCGCTATGCTCGTAATCATCTCTTGCGCCACAGGTGACAATTATTCAGAATTTAATTTAATTTATGCGCAAAAATATTGGTTTTCGGAAGTTAATCTACAAAGATTTCTCTCAACCGAATAACCTCCCACTGACTATGGCATGTCTAAAAACATGATAAAAAAATTCTAATTCTATACAATAGCATCATAATGTAGATTCACAACCAACTCATGCTATGTCACAATTAATAATGGAATTTAAACAAATAACAATTAATCATGCTATTCTAATTACAACATATTAGAAACTCTAGGCAAAAAATAACAATATGTTGTATTTAATATTCAATTTATGCCATAACAGAAAGTATATCACTTCTGAAATTTTTTGAAATTTTCTGGTATTTTCTGAAATTTTAAATAACTAATAAACACATATAAAATTAGAAATAAATATTTCAGAATCTGGTAAAATGTAATAACCATACCAGTTAATAGTAAACTACAACAGTAGTCTCCAATAAAAAATTCAGCCCCAGAAACTTAATCATGCAACACCAGATGCATTTTAAAGTAGAAATAATGAATTATTATTTCAGGAAAAATATTTTTTACTTTCATAAAATTTTGAAAATTTTACAGAAGATAGAAAATATAAGTTTGAGTCTAACAGTACCAACCATGCTTAAAACAAAGCTAAAACGAATTACTTATGACCATTTAACGCAATTCAGAATTAAAAAAAAAAAAAACAGAGCCATAGAGCCAAGCCAGCGCGGAAAAAACGGCTCGACTAGGCTCACTGCCGCTCAACGCAGCGCAAGGCGGCTCAATGCAGCACGGCGCATAGCGCGCGCGTGGCTACGCACGTGGCACGGCTCGAAGCGGCGCGGTTCAACGCACGCATGTGGAAGGGCGCGGACAGCGCGCGCATGGAAGCGCGTGGGAAACGCGTGGCAGCGCATCTCAGCGCGTAAGAGCGCGTGGTGGCACGTGGATCCGCTAGGCGGCATCATATAGCGCATAAGTCACACGCGCCGCCTTCCAGGTTGTTTTCTGGTCTAATTTTGCTACTGCCGGACTCCATTTTTCACAACAAAAACATTTATGGTCTTAAAAAAAATTTAATGAACATAAAAATGAGGTATTTTACACTCTCAATCTAATAGGAGTGGAAGTGCAGAAACCCTGCACTTCATCTTACTCCTTCATTAATTTTCATGCATATATCATGTATATATATTTATAAAAAATATATATACATTTTAATGCATAAAAATAAGCACGAAAATACCCATATTGGCTCTGATACCAATGTAAATCAAAGTATATAACGCAGCGAATAAAATTTTTCGGATCATACCTTTTAGCAGAACCTGAAGTGAAGAATCTCGTGGGTAAATCACGTGCTTCCAGAATCTGAACCACGAACCCAGCAGTGGAGTGATACTACAAAATGAGTATCACCCACACAAGTCACAGTGCAGAGGCTGGATCATTCTCATATGGGAGAGAGTTAGAGAGAGAGTCTGGGAAAAAGGTTATTGGTAAAAAACCACATAACGTAATATATCAATATATTATCTAAAATATATAATTAGATATATAACCACCAATATCTATCTATCCATCTATCCATATCTATTGATATGATAGATATAGATGTCCTGAATGGTTATCCAAATAAGTTTTGAATTAAAATTCAAACTTACATGGATAAGGTTCAAAAGGTTCAGGTTCAAAAGGTTCAAAGGGTCATGCCACATGGGCACCCAATTTCTAACAGATAATTATTATGATCTATATGATATTAGTTATGACATAGCGTCGTAACTAGATGTATGATACATCCCCACAAAACAAGCACCTACCTAAAAGCCAACTGAAATCAGAACAGCCATGACTCTATTGACAAATACACTTGCTAGCAAGTGATAGCCAATGCAATCCAACCATTAGCAGTTTGTTGATGTGATGATAAAGATGGGTAAATAGAGGCACTAATGGGACAGAAGGGACAGATAAGAAAGAATTGTGACCATGTGAACTAATGGAACCTTCAAAGCTTTACACAGTTCTAAAGAAAAGGCATCGAGTCAACTTTTTCCTCTAAGCTGCATGTGTTTTGTACCTGTGAAAGTGTTTATTTGTTTGTTGGATATCTTCTACATCTAAAGGTGTATGCAAGATTTGTATGAACGACAAATCTTGATGAATTCATCAATAATCATGTTATGTAACTGTCAATAATATTTGGAATTTGCTTTCATTCTTCTTTTTGATCCCATGACCAAATGTTGAGATTTTTTATGTTCAAAGCTTGCTATTGTCATCTCTACTATAAGAAAGCCCTAATCTCAAGTTAAATGACCTGCTGAATGGGTACTAATAATGATTTATATAGTTGTGCTTTTGTTTTCTAGAAAAAATGCAGAAAACTCATTTGGCGAATTATCTTCAAAAACTGTATTCTAATAAATTTTTTGATAACAGCCAATGTTTTAGAAAACACCAAATAATTTTTTTCCAAATTTTCAAAAACTATTTTCGCACAAATAAAAATGATCTGAAAACAATGCTTTTGAAATTCTCGTTACTTTTGGTCTCAAAAACATGAAAAATGAAAAAACAACAAACATTGCTGAAGTTTTTTGCACTACAAGAAAAAGCAGATTTCGCGACTAAAAATGGATTTTTCGTCGCTGAAAGTAGCAGAATTGGCGACTAAAACAGTTTAGTAGCCAAATTATAGCGGTCCCGGGTTTACCCCTTGTTGTATAGTGATCCGGACATGTGTCCGTGGATGTTGATAGTTGAGTATTGTCTTGTTTACATCCTTTCTTGCTTTGTAATTGAGTTATAGGATGTGTTGGGCAGGTTTGTTACAGGTTGGTTGAGCTTAGGAACCAAGTCTAGTTGCCCAGGTTTTGGCTGGTCCGCTCGAGCGGAGATGTTTACGCTCGAGCGGAGAGTTTGTTGTTGCTTGTGCGCTCGAGCGGGGATTTTGGCGCTCGAGCGGAGAATGCACCCTTTCAGTATTTCGTGCACCTGCAAAACTTCTGCAAGTGTGGTTCCTACGCTCGAGCGGGTTTGGTGAGCTCGAGCTGGTTGCGCTCGAGCGGTGATGTTGCACTCGAGCGTACAGTGTGTTTTTGGTGAGAGTTCTGGGAGGGGGAGACCTGAGCTCGAGCGGACTGGTATCTACGCTCGAGCGGACGAACTTTGTGTCTGTGTCTTGGAGCTCGAGCGGACAATGTTGCGCTCGAGCGGACCATGTTTTTTGTGTCTTTACGCTCGAGCGGAGTGTCTTACGCTCGAGCGGACCTGTAGTATAACTGAGTGGGACTGGGCATTTTAAATCACTTTTTGACTTATCTTCTCTCTCTTACTTTACCCAAAACGCCATTTTCAGAGCTTCTCACTCAAGAACCTTACCTTCTCTCTAAGATTTGATCTACCTAGGGTGATTTCCTACCCTAAGGCCTTTGTTAAAAAGATAGAGGGTGACTTGGGCTTCGTTTTAATCGGAACAAATTTGGTTTTGGAGCAAGTTGGGTGTTGGACATCATCTCCTTTGGAACTCATCTTTTGAGGTAGGGATATCCTACTCCTCTTTATGAGTTTTGTCTTTAAATTTTAGCATTTTGATATGTTGGGGGTTGTTGTGTGAATTTGGGAAACTTTGGGCCATTGTGTAATTTTACAAAAGTTGGGGGTTTTCATCTATGATAAACCTAGAAGCATGTTTGGTATAGAAACATGGAATTAATGTTGAAACATTAAGGAAATTGGAACCTAAGGGTTGTGATGTTAATTATGGAGAATGTCCTAATTACATTGATTGATTAATTTGGATAATTAATTGTGTTGATTTGTGATGTATATAATTGTTGTTTATATGCATTGTGTTGTGTTGGAGGAGATAGGGGATGTACTCCACGGTTTAGGGGAAGATAGGGGATGAACCTCTAAACCGGATGTTGTTGGGAGGAGATAGGGGATGAACTCCGTAGATAGAGCGGGTATGCTTATCTAGAAGTGTATTGACAGAGCGGATATGCTTGTCGTTGGAAGTATTGATATAACTGTTATGTTTATCTTTGATGAAGTGAAAAGTGTTGGCATGAGTGTGTGTCTCATGTGTGATGTTTGGCCAGGTTCTGAGCCAAGGTTATGTAATGGCAAGTAAAAAGAAAGGAAATGGAAATGAAAGGAAATATAGACTTAAGTGTCTTGGAATTGTATTATATTATGAATGGATGTAAAAGTGTTGACCATCTATCAACTGTTAATCTTTTAGTCATTGTTCATAATTGGTTTAGTATATTTCTACTGGGCTGTGGCTCACCCTATATGGGAACATCATTTTCAGGTACAGGAAGCATGCCACCTCCAAGGACTTAGCTTGGGAGGCTAGTGGCGGACAGGCTTTTTGGTTGTCTTTCCTTTTGTTGTATTACATGTAAATTCAAGCCAAGGGCTTTATGTGTAAATGAGTTAGCACTCTACTTTTGTGTAACCAAGTGTTAACTTGGAAAGCTGTAAGCCCTTAGGGCATTTGCTTTTGTTGTTAACATGTGATACTTTTTGTGTAATAAATCTCTGGTGAATGGAAGGATGTGGACTTTTTATATATCATAGCATGTCTATATTGTTGGGATTAATGTTATTATTGTGAGGGCGTTACAACTTGGTATCAGAGCGTACCGGGTTCGAATACTTTGGGTACGTGGGAAGTGATTAGGATCACAATGGGTTTGTCTCGCTTAATAGAGACTTAAGTGTACTGTTATGCTTATGTGATAACATGCTTATGTGATTATTTGGGTATGGGATTTAATTTCTAGGATGTTGATTGGATCTTTGGGTTTCTGGGAGTCTTGTTGGAAAAGCACTTGATCAATGCTGTTTCTAACCGGTACTCTAGTAACGCCTTGGGACTATCATTATCCGGGAATGAAATTCGTAAGTGCTTATGTGTTTATATGCTTACGTGGAATGAATTACAGTTGTCCATGCATTAGGACGTGAGTGTTTAGTTTTGGCACGTTTATGAATGTGCTAATGTTCTGTGTTACCTTTATTAGGATGTCAGGACGAGCAAGAGGTGGTAGGCGTGGTAGGCCTAGGAGGCAGGAGGTGCCATTACCGGAGGAGATTCCGGCAGTTCAGGAGGGGGTTGGTCAGGCCAATGTGGTCGAGCCAGCGGGTCAGCAGGCCATGAGTGCCTTGGCCCAGGAGATAGCAGGGGCTCTGGGTATTCTCAGAGCAGGGAATCAGGCAGCTGAGGCAGGGCCTTCCTTCTTGAAGAGGGAGTTCTTCCGGTCTAACCCGGAGGAGTTTGTTGGGGATCCTAAGGAGCCACTGAAGGCAGACGAGTGGCTAGAACAGATGAGTAAAACGTTCGAGATGCTAGGCATTGAGGACGGAGCATTGAAAGTGACCTTGGCATCCTTCCAGCTGAAGGGAGATGCGGGTCAATGGTGGAAGTATGAGAAAGCTCGTGTTGGTGGTACTTGGGAGGCGTTTGTGAATGCTTTCCAGGAGAGGTTTTTATCTGCTGTGGCTAGAGAGAGGCTGAGGGATCAGTTTAGCCGGCTTAAGCAGGAGGGTTTGTCTGTGGCCGAGTTTGAGGCTACATTTACTAGCTTGTCCAGGTTTGCACCGGAACTTGTGGCGACAGAGGAGCGCCGTTGCTACAAGTTTGAGCGGAAGTTGAGATGGGATCTCAAGTTGAAAGTTGGTGGACCCTACATTCGAGATTACAGGCATTTGGTGGATGCTGCAGCTCATATGGAGCTGATGATGCAGGAGGGAGAGGAGGAGAAACATGGAGGCTCCAAGAGGAGCCAAGAGGGACAGGGTGATGGTAGGAGGCAGAGGGGTTATAACCCTCAGCAGTCCCAGGGTGGTTTGGCTAGGTCGACTTTCCCAGTATCGAGTGCAGGCTCCGGGAGGGGCAGTCAGGGAGAGTTCACCTGTTTCAAGTGTGGCCAGCCGGGTCACAAGGCTTCAGTTTGCCCACAGAAGGGCGGGGGTCAGAGAGCTGCTTCTTCGTCAGCTAGACCGCAGAGTCAGAGTTCGGGCAGGGGGCAGCCCTTGTCTTGTTATCAGTGTGGACAGCCTGGGCACATGAAAAGGTATTGCCCACGGTTGAGTGCCACTTCAGGAGCGTCTGGTTCTAGACAGACGCATGGATTTCAGCCAGCTCAGTCTGTGCAGGCCTCGAGGGCCAATCCGGGGGCTTCGTCGTCCCAGTCAGTGCAACAGTCCTATGCTCCGAGAGGCGAGCAGGTGGATCAGGGGCCTACAGGGCGCGTGTATGCTGTTACCGCGCAGGACCTTGTACCGGCTCCATCAGTAGTGAGAGGTACCTTTCTGTTTTGCAATTCGGTTGCTAGTGTATTGATTGATACGGGTGCGTCTCATTCTTTTGTATCTGCTGTATTTGCATCTGTGTTGGAATTGGAGTTAGCACTGTTAGCATCTCCTATTTGCGTAGTGTCACCTATCGGGGGTGAGTTGATTTTGAAACACGGATGTAGAGGTTGTGATATAGAGGTTGATGATCATAGGCTTCCGTTTCCTTTTGTAGTCATGCCCATGAAGGGCTTTGATGTTATTTTGGGTATGGACTGGTTATCGTCATACCGAGCTGTTATTGACTGCTACCGCCAGAGGGTTACTTGTTGTACCGTGAGCGGGGAGCATTTCCATTTCTTGGGAGACCGGGTTGGTAGTATTGTACCACCGGGGTATGGTCCGCGAGGGCGGCATGAGCTTAGTGGTCTACTTGCTAGCTTTGAGAGTGGTGAGTGTGATGAGACCCAGATTGTGTTGCCGAGGGTAGTTTGTGAGTACTCGGATGTTTTTCCCGAGGACCTTGTTGATTTGCCACCTCACCGAGAGATTGAGTTCTCTATCGATTTAGTGCCCGGCACGGCGCCGATTTCTATGGCACCTTACCGTTTTGCTCCAGCAGAGTTGGTTGAGTTGAAAGTTCAGCTCCAGGAACTGCTAGATAAGGGCTTTGTTCGCCCTAGTGTTTCACCGTGGGGAGCGCCAGCACTCTTTGCTAAGAAGAAAGATGGTGCCTTGAGATTGTGTATTAACTACCGGAAGTTGAATCGGGCTACGGTTAAGAATAAGTACCCTATGCCCCGTATAGATGATTTGTTTGACCAGTTGAAGGGTTCCCGTTGTTTCTCTAAGATAGATTTGAGATCGGGTTACCACCAGTTGAGGGTCAGGGAGGAGGATATTCCGAAGACGGCGTTCCGTACGCGGTATGGCCATTATGAGTTTCTGGTAATGCCATTTGGGCTTACCAACGCACCGGCAGTCTTTATGGACTTGATGAACCGGATCTTCCGGGAATTCTTGGATCGTTTTGTAGTCGTCTTCGTGGACGACATTCTTATTTATTCACCTTCAGAGGAGGAGCACGAGGAGCACTTGAGAGTGGTGCTTGAGTTGCTTAGAGCCCATAGGCTGTATGCCAAGTTTGGGAAGTGTGAGTTTTGGCTAAGAGAAGTCAAGTTTTTAGGCCATGTGGTTTCCGGGGAAGGGGTGTCTGTTGATACATCCAAGACTGAGGCAGTGCAAGATTGGGCACAGCCTAAGAGTGTGTTTGAGATCCGCAGTTTTCTAGGATTAGCTGGATATTACCGCCGGTTTGTGAAGGATTTCTCCAGGTTAGCTTCACCGTTGACCAGATTGACTCGGAGGGGAGTCAGCTTTGTATGGAGTGAGACTTGTGAAAAGTCGTTCCAGGAGTTGAAAGTTAGACTGACCACCGCTCCGGTCTTGATTATTCCAGAGAGAGGGTTGGGTTATGCAGTCTATTGTGATGCCTCACGAGAGGGTTTGGGTTGTGTGTTGATGCAAGAGGGGAAAGTGGTAGCTTATGGCTCACGTCAGTTGAAAATTCACGAGAAAAATTACCCTACGCATGATCTAGAGTTAGCGGCTGTGATCTTTGCCTTGAAAATCTGGAGGCACTACCTGTATGGTGAGAGATTCGAGGTATTCTCGGATCATAAGAGTCTGAAATATCTGTTTTCACAGAAAGACTTGAATTTGAGGCAGAGGAGATGGATGGAGTTTATTGAGGATTACGACTTCAAGTTGCATTATCACCCGGGGAAGGCCAATGTTGTGGCCGATGCCCTTAGCAGGAAATCCATTAGTGATGTAGCTTGTGTAGCCATCCGGGAGTGGGAGATGTTGGGGGCCATTGGAGAGTTTGATTTGCTTCTGGGCGAATCCGTTGAGGCTGCGGCCTTGTTTTCTGTTGTTGCACAGCCTACGCTTGTGACTAGAGTGTTAGAGGCACAGAGAGGTGACCTTGAGGTAGAATCTCTCCGAGAGAAGATCTCCAGTGGGAAGGTTGAGAAGGGTTTGACGGTGTATCTCGACCTGAGTGTGAGATACCGAGACCGTTTGTTTGTACCGGAGTCTTGCCGAGAGGAGGTACTCCGAGAGTTTCACCATTCGCGCCTTACGGTGCATCCGGGAGGTACTAAGATGTACCGGGATTTGGGTCGCCAGTTTTGGTGGCGGGGTATGAAGAGAGATGTGGCAGTTTTCGTGTCTAAGTGCCTTACTTGCCAGCAAGTGAAGGCCGAGCATCAGAGGCCAGCGGGTTTGTTACAACCCTTGCCTATTGCCGAGTGGAAGTGGGAGCATGTCACTATGGACTTCGTTGTAGGTCTTCCGAGGACTCAGCGGAGTAGTGATGCTATTTGGGTGGTTGTAGACCGGTTGACTAAGTCGGCGCACTTCATTTCTATGCGCGTGAGAGATTCAGTAGATCATCTTGCCGACTTGTATATTCGGGACATAGTGAGGTTGCACGGGGTCCCAGTGACGATCGTCTCAGATAGAGATCCTCGTTTTACTGCTAGGTTGTGGCAGAGTTTGCAGAGTGCCTTGGGTACTAAGTTGACCTTTAGTACAGCTTATCATCCTCAGACTGACGGGCAGTCCGAGCGTACTATTCAGATCCTCGAGGATATGCTTCGGGGTTGTGTCCTTGATTTCAGTGGGACGTGGGAGAGGCACTTACCTTTGGTAGAGTTCGCCTACAACAACAGTTTTCAGTCTAGTATTGGTATGGCACCGTTTGAGGCCTTGTATGGCCGACCTTGTAGGTCTCCAGTTTGTTGGGCCGAGGTGGGTGATACACCTTTGTTGGGTCCGGAGTTGGTTAAGGAGACAACGGAGAAAGTTGAGCTTATCCGTAGGAGGCTTGTTACAGCCCAGAGTCGTCAGAAATCTTATGCTGACCGTAGGAGAAGACCATTGGAGTTTGAGGTAGGTGATCATGTGTTTCTGAAGATATCGCCTAGACGGGGTTTGATGAGGTTTGGGAAGAGTGGGAAGTTATCCCCTCGGTTTATTGGTCCTTTTGAGATTCTTGAGAGGGTTGGCGAGGTTGCTTATCGTTTAGCTTTGCCGCCACAGTTATCCGGGGTTCATGACGTGTTTCATGTGAGTATGCTTCGGAAGTATGAGCCGGATCCATCACATGTGTTGGATTGGACCGACTTAGAGGTAGATGAGGATGCCTCATATGAGGAGAGACCGGTTCGGGTCTTGGATAGGCGGGATCAAGTCCTGCGTGGCAAGACCATCCCTTTGGTTAAGGTTTTATGGAAACATCACGGAGTGGAGGAGGCCACTTGGGAACGTGAGTTGGGAGTCCGTGAGAAATATCCGGACTTGTTTGTTGTTGTGTAATCAAGTATTGCAATTGTGTAATTGTAATGAAATTTAAGAGTATTAAAAATGTCTTAAATTGAGGAACATGGTGCATGTTTTGGTTAATGTAAATGTTGTAGAACTTGCCTTGTTATGGGAGTTGATTATAATATTGCATGTGTTGGCTATATTATAGAAATGGAATTGTATCATGATTATTGCTTATGATATGAATTGTGAACCATGTGTGTTGGAAATGGTTGAAATGAAAAGAGAATGCATGTCGAAATGTATATGTTGTAGAATGCCTCTTGATAAGAGATGGAATGACCGGGAATGGGTCGAATTGTGGAATGTTGTGGTATAACATTGTTTAAAAGAGAGGAAAACTTGCTTTTCAAAAACTTGTTCTAAATTTCGGGGACGAAATTCTTTAAGGGGGGGAGGTTATAGCGGTCCCGGGTTTACCCCTTGTTGTATAGTGATCCGGACATGTGTCCGTGGATGTTGATAGTTGAGTATTGTCTTGTTTACATCCTTTCTTGCTTTGTAATTGAGTTATAGGATGTGTTGGGCAGGTTTGTTACAGGTTGGTTGAGCTTAGGAACCAAGTCTAGTTGCCCAGGTTTTGGCTGGTCCGCTCGAGCGGAGATGTTTACGCTCGAGCGGAGAGTTTGTTGTTGCTTGTGCGCTCGAGCGGGGATTTTGGCGCTCGAGCGGAGAATGCACCCTTTCAGTATTTCGTGCACCTGCAAAACTTCTACAAGTGTGGTTCCTACGCTCGAGCGGGTTTGGTGAGCTCGAGCTGGTTGCGCTCGAGCGGTGATGTTGCGCTCGAGCGTACAGTGTGTTTTTGGTGAGAGTTCTGGGAGGGGGAGACCTGAGCTCGAGCGGACTGGTATCTACGCTCGAGCGGACGAACTTTGTGTCTGTGTCTTGGAGCTCGAGCGGACAATGTTGCGCTCGAGCGGACCATGTTTTTTGTGTCTTTACGCTCGAGCGGAGTGTCTTACGCTCGAGCGGACCTGTCGTATAACTGAGTGGGACTGGGCATTTTAAATCACTTTTTGACTTATCTTCTCTCTCTTACTTTACCCAAAACGCCATTTTCAGAGCTTCTCACTCAAGAACCTTACCTTCTCTCTAAGATTTGATCTACCTAGGGTGATTTCCTACCCTAAGGCCTTTGTTAAAAAGATAGAGGGTGACTTGGGCTTCGTTTTAATCGGAACAAATTTGGTTTTGGAGCAAGTTGGGTGTTGGACATCATCTCCTTTGGAACTCATCTTTTGAGGTAGGGATATCCTACTCCTCTTTATGAGTTTTGTCTTTAAATTTTAGCATTTTGATATGTTGGGGGTTGTTGTGTGAATTTGGGAAACTTTGGGCCATTGTGTAATTTTACAAAAGTTGGGGGTTTTCATCTATGATAAACCTAGAAGCATGTTTGGTATAGAAACATGGAATTAATGTTGAAACATTAAGGAAATTGGAACCTAAGGGTTGTGATGTTAATTATGGAGAATGTCCTAATTACATTGATTGATTAATTTGGATAATTAATTGTGTTGATTTGTGATGTATATAATTGTTGTTTATATGCATTGTGTTGTGTTGGAGGAGATAGGGGATGTACTCCACGGTTTAGGGGAAGATAGGGGATGAACCTCTAAACCGGATGTTGTTGGGAGGAGATAGGGGATGAACTCCGTAGATAGAGCGGGTATGCTTATCTAGAAGTGTATTGACAGAGCGGATATGCTTGTCGTTGGAAGTATTGATATAACTGTTATGTTTATCTTTGATGAAGTGAAAAGTGTTGGCATGAGTGTGTGTCTCATGTGTGATGTTTGGCCAGGTTCTGAGCCAAGGTTATGTAATGGCAAGTAAAAAGAAAGGAAATGGAAATGAAAGGAAATATAGACTTAAGTGTCTTGGAATTGTATTATATTATGAATGGATGTAAAAGTGTTGACCATCTATCAACTGTTAATCTTTTAGTCATTGTTCATAATTGGTTTAGTATATTTCTACTGGGCTGTGGCTCACCCTATATGGGAACATCATTTTCAGGTACAGGAAGCATGCCACCTCCAAGGACTTAGCTTGGGAGGCTAGTGGCGGACAGGCTTTTTGGTTGTCTTTCCTTTTGTTGTATTACATGTAAATTCAAGCCAAGGGCTTTATGTGTAAATGAGTTAGCACTCTACTTTTGTGTAACCAAGTGTTAACTTGGAAAGCTGTAAGCCCTTAGGGCATTTGCTTTTGTTGTTAACATGTGATACTTTTTGTGTAATAAATCTCTGGTGAATGGAAGGATGTGGACTTTTTATATATCATAGCATGTCTATATTGTTGGGATTAATGTTATTATTGTGAGGGCGTTACACAAATGTATACTTATTGGCAACTAAAGGTCAGTTTAGTCGCCGAATATAGGGGTTTTAGTGACTAAAAAAAATTTAGTAGCCAAAAGTGAAGGTTTTTGGCGACTGAAAACATTTAGTAGCCAAAAGTATAGGTTTTGGCGACTAAAAAATAGTTTGGTCGCCGATTATACTTGTTTTACCGACAAAAATCAATTTCATAGCCAAAAGTGAAGCTTTTTGGCTACTAAAAAAAATTTAGTAGCTAAAAGTCAAGAATTGCCGACTAAAATGTAGTTCAGTGGCCCAAAGTAGAGGTTTTGGCGACTAAAATTAAGTTTAGTCGCCAAAAGTGGAGGTTTTTAGGCGGGAATGAATATTTTTAGCGACTAAAATATAATTAGTAGCCAAAACTATACAATTGGCGACTAAAAAATAGATTTAGTCGCCAAAAGTGATCTAATTTTTTTTTTTAGTAAATAATTTATTTTTTACATAAATTATATTGAATAAAAATAATTATTTATATATATAGTTTTGTATTAATACCGGTCAATATAGTATATAAATAATATATGTTGCATTTATATTCATGTGATGTTGTAGTGGCATAGTGGGGAGAGTGTGTTGCTAAATGTTTAGAATGTGGGAGGTTGGTGGTTCGAAACCTGGGAATAGCAGAGGGTAATTTTTTTTTTCCTGAAATATGCTTTTGGCGACTAAAATGTGTGGTCACCAAAAGATTTACTATTGGCGACGAAAAGCTTAGTCGGCAAATGTATAAATAAAAAAAATAATAATTCACCTCTTTCCTTTCTTTTTCTAAATCTCTCCTCAAATCTTCCAACCAAACATAACATTAAGAGGGGATAGGGAGTGCGATGTTCGTCCCGTCCCGCTGCCATTCCTGCTTTACACTTACGTGTGTTGGTAGTAAAAAAATTGATAATCTAGAGTTTATTTAGCTGTAGTTAAAAAAAAAAAAAATCAAAATCAAAATTTAATTTTTGTCTTTAATAAATTCTTTTTTTAAAATTTGTGTTGGAAGTTTTTATTTTTCAAATCTTGTTAAAAAGTTTTTTTTTTTAATTTTTTTTATGTGTCTTTAGTGAATTTTTTAAATTTTTTTACTTTTCATGTCTATTTAACTAGGAACTAAAAGTGAAATGTTCACTAAAAAAAAAATTAATTAAAAGAGCAATTGTCAAACCTAGACTTAGTAGGGATTTATAGCAAAACTCAAATAAAACTTAAATAAACTTTTGGACTTGTTTGGAAATTTGGCTATTTTGGTTGGTCTTTTAGCTATTTTAATTTGGCTAAAAAAGTTGTATTTAGGATGATAGTTGATATTTTTTTTAGTAGATTTGATAATTGTAAGAGAAAAAATGAAATAATTATAATTTTAATGTGATATTTTGTCTTATTAACTATTTTAACCTATTTCAAAATTTAACTTCTCAAACACTCCCTTTGGGTTCACAAGCTTAGGCAAGATGGGCTACGATCTATTTGAGTTGGACTCTATTTTATTTAGCAAATAGGCATAGTTCTAATGAATTTTAAATGAATGAAACTAAAAATGTGGTGGGAAATTGTACATATAACATTAACTAGGATTCTTAATAAAATTTAAATAACATTACTTGAACCATGGTCCATGACTAATGATAATGTCTAGCAATTATTGAATTTACCATAATACTCCATAGTACTAAAACCTACTATAATGATATAAATGTGCCTAGAAACATAATAAATTATAATACACACAAATAA
This sequence comes from Camellia granthamiana, assembly GCA_036172215.1. Lineage (NCBI taxonomy): Eukaryota > Viridiplantae > Streptophyta > Magnoliopsida > Ericales > Theaceae > Camellia > Camellia granthamiana. The sequence continues at coordinate 43,203,314 of CM069903.1, read as the reverse complement.
AGACTCAAAATTATTTTAAAATTTCAATTGAAATATAAAATTCCATATTTTCCATGATCTTCATCAATCACATTCTAAACTCTTAAGAACAAACTCATGAACTTCGTAACCCTAACAACCCAATCTCTACATTTTGAGACAAATCAAATTAACTTGTTTCGATATTGGAATCTAAAAAATATATATATAAAAAATAAGGTCCAATGGTGATATGGCAGTTTATGAACAATTAATTTTGAGTTTCGATAATGTGTTGCAACTATATGCTTTAATATAGCGATCTCGGTGTTCCCTTTACTGTTCAGTTGTCATCCGGACTCGGTTCCGTGGGGTTGGTAGTTGTGTCTACCTTATTGTCGTCCTTTAATTCCATTTGATTGAGTTTTAGGATGTGTTGGGCATGTTTCGAGCAGGTGGGTTGAGCCTTGGTCCAAAACCTTGTTGTTGTGTTTTTGGTCGTTCCGCTCGAGCGGGTCTTGGAGCGCTCGAGCGGAGATTGCACACTCTCAGTATTTTGGTGCCCTGCAAAACTTCTGCAGGTTGGTTTTCTACGCTCAAGCGGGTTTCTTGTGCTCGAACGGGCTTGTAGGCGCTCGAGCAGCTAGTACATTTTTGGTAAAAGTTCTAGGAGGGGGAAAATTGCGCTCAAGCGGACTGGTTTTTCACGCTCGAGCGGATGTGCTTTATTGATGTGTCTTGGCGCTCGAGCGGGCATCCTTGCGCTCGAGCGGACCATGTTTTTTTTGTTCTTAACGCTCGAGCGTTGTGTTTTCTGCTCGAGCGGATCCAACGTATATCTGAAGGCAGATAGGCTTTTTCAAATCACTTTTTGCATTCACTCTCTCTCTCTCTCTTACTTTTCCAAAACTCCATTGTTGAGCCTCTCTCTCTAGAACCTTGCCTTCTCTCTAGGTATTGATCTAGTAGGAGTTGTTTCCTCACTTTTGGCCTTTACAAAAAAGTTGTTGATCGTCGAGGGCTATCTTTTGATCCGAGAAAGTTGTGATTTGGAGCATTTTCGTTTTCTTCATCTCCTTTGTTGGGTGTCAACTTTTGAGGTAGGGATTCCTACTCACTCTTATGGTCTTTGACATAGATTTTTGGTTGTTTTGATAAAGTGTTGAAGTTAGGTGATTTTGGGACTTAGGGTTTCAAAATGTTAAAAAGGAGTTTTATTGTTTTGAGTCTAAAATGTATATTTTGGGTTTCAAAATAATGATATTGAGGTTGGTTGTTGATATTTGAACATTTGGGTTAATATTGAGAGTTGGGGGAAAAAGCCCTAATTTGTTGTATAAATTAATTGGTATAATTAATTTGGAAAAGTTGTGGATTTATGGAATTGAGTTGGAAATAATGAAATTGACTCATTATATTGTGAAATGGTGGAGTTGGATTTGTTAATCGCTCACTTTTGAAAATATTGACATTATATCTGTTGGAGCTTTTATTATCTGTTTAGAAATAATTGCTTGGGCTACCCGTGGAGGGTAGTTTTGATTGTTGTAGACAATGCATGATGATTAGGCAAACTAAAACTAATCAATTGGATATGTCACAGAGTATGACAGTTGATAGAATACATTAACGTTATGTATTGTTTGGTTGTGTATATGACCTATGTGTGTATACGTTTTGTATGTGGGAGGAGATAGGGGATGTACTCCACAGTTTAGGGGAAGATAGGGGATGGACCTCTAAACTAGATGTTGTTTGGGAGAAAATAGGGGATGGACTCCACTGATACGGCTTATATGCTTGTCAGTTATTGTGTTGATATAGCTCATATGCTTATCTATGGAAGTGTTGATATAGCTAATATGCTTATCTGTTGAGATGTTGATACAACTAGTATGTTTATCTATTGTAAAATGGGAAACGTTTAATATGAGTCCCTGTCTCATATAAGTGGTTGGCCAGGTTCTGAGCCGTTGATGTAAATTGTGAAATTGATAAGAAATGGAAAATGAAATGAAACATGGACATAGTGGTCTTGTAATGGAAATGGGTTATGAATTGATCTATGGAGTTAAACATTTATCAATTGCTAATGTCTTAGTTATTGCTCATACTGTGTTTAGCATATCTCTACTGGGCGTTGGCTCACCTTATTTGGGACATTATTTTCAGGTACAGGTAGCATGCCACCTCCAAGGACGTAGCTTGGATGGATATGGGAGTTGAAGACTCTTTTTGATTATTTTGTTGTATTACATGTATATCAAGCCGAGGGCTTCTTTTGTATAGAGTTAGTACTCTTCTTTTGTGTAACCAAGTGTTGACTTGGAAAGCTGTAAGCCCATAGGGCATTTGCTTTTGTTGTTAACATGTAATACTGTTGCAAGAAATGATTTAATGAATATAAATGGTTGATTTCTCTTATATCAATGTATGTCTAGAGTGATGGGTTTTATGTATTATTTTGAGGGCGTTACATTTAAAATGGAATGTTTATACTGACAAAGAACAAAAAAATCTAAAGAAAATTTAAAATATCACCATAAAACAATAATCCAGTAATCAAGTGCATGGATATTGGAGTAATAATAATAATAATTTATTTATTTATTTATTTTTTAAGTTCATGGTTGGAGGTAAAATTTAAAGAGACATGTACAACTAATAAACATGTGAATAATATGTGGGATATTTGTTTCAAGAAGCACTGGTTTTTTGTCTGTGCTATGTAACGGGTTGGGTTTGAAATTTCTTTGTTATGTAAAATTACTAAAATTATGTCTTTTTTCCAAAATGTATTTTTTAAGAAAAAAACTTTATAAAAATGAAAAAAAGAAAAAGAAAATCAAATTTCGATGTCAACTTCTCAACCCATTCTATGATTCAAATAGAATCTCTCTCAGTTAATATGTAAAATCTCAAAGTACATAAATCTCACACATTTGTGTAAATATGTGTTAGAGAAAAATGGTTTACTACCATTAATTTCCAGTAATTTTGAGCTTTCATTAATGTAGGTCCCACACCTCGGTTTGGGTGGGTCCGAGTGGCAATACGTTCCTTGCTATGTGGTGAACAAGAATATATACTCGGGTGGATGAAACCATTTACGAGTGAATGAGAAATTGATACCGAAGTGAGTCTTATAAACATGAAAATGTTTGGTATGGTTCCCATGAGTTGGTATCTAAAAACTTATCCCACATAGGAAACATGAAAGAGTTTCAATGTGTTTATAAGCTCTAAGTTGGAGACCTTGGGTTGGGCCTCAAGGGGTACCCAAGTTTTGTAGGAGGAGGAGTTATGGACAAACCCAAAACCATCACCGCGCGCGCGCGCCGCCGCCGTCCGTCGGGGCGGGCGCGGGTGTGGGTATGGGTCTAACCCGTCCTTTGTTTTTTGCTCCAAAATTATTTGAAATGTTTCAAATAAATTCTGCGGGAAAATTACAAATACCGAAATTTTGAATTCAAAATTTTCGGTTATAATCCTTCTCTATTTTCTGACCAGTCGCGACTATCTTCATAACGGTTTTGTCTGTTCCGGAAATGGCACTCCACTGCCTTTATATATAGCAATCCTCCATTCCGAGAAATATACGGTTTTTCCCCGTAACCAGTCTTCTCCTATCTCTGCTTCATACATTCTTCATTTTGCATCTTGTGTGAGTTCGAAAATACACAGCCTAGTTCGCTGTACAAACAAGTTCGCAGTGCTGCAATTGTTTGGGGTGATTGTTGAATCCTGGAGGCAGGACGTCCGTTATTCTCAAGCACCTAGGAGAGGACGAATTTCTGTCTTAAAGACACAGTGTCCATACACTGGCCTCAATCACAAATTTGTTCTAAGTTTGTTTCTACATAAAGTTGTAAGTGAACTCTTGTTATGTATTTATTTTTTATCTGTTTAATTATTCTGTTAAATTAATTATTTTCGAAGTAATATTTTACCAACAATTTTAAGACAGAAATTATTATCTTCTTTGTTTCCTGTTTTACTTCTGTAATCCAGTGCATATATTCTTCGATTAAGAATAATTTTACAGAATATTAAAGTTGTCTGTGTGTAGATTCCAGTTTATTTGAGATCCACTGGTGAATGATAATATTTTGAGTTGTTGTTTTGTTCTTTATTTCATAAATGCACAAGCCGTTTTATCACATGCACTGTCTGTTGAATAAAATGTTTATTCTTTATTTCATAAGTGCACAAGTAGTTTTAACACATGCACTGTATGGTGAATAAAATCATTTGGGTAAGTTTGTTTGTTTATTCCTTTTCCAGACTCTAGTAACTTTGTTCACTGGTTTAGTGTTTATTATGTATGACTAGAATTCTAGTTTTCTAGTTTTAATATCTTATAGTGTTCTTACACAAGTATGAATCTGTGATTGATTAGTTTAAATTGGTCTTATTCTGTTGGTTCTTTTATTTTATTAATTTGGGTAGACAATTAATTTGGTCAGTTTAATTGAATCTTTTGACAGATTATTTGTTTGTTTTTGTTCATACTATACAATCTGTTTTGTTTTTAAATTCCAATCTTGTTCTCCTCACATTTATGTTGTTATTTATTTTCCTATACAGTATTTTGTTCAAGAATTTTGTTAGGAAAATAATTTCTGTTTATTTTAATTTATTTTATTAATCAGAAAAATGGCAACTGAGAGTTCTGTTATTACTCCTAATCCGATTGTGCCTCCACTGGTGGTTTCTATTCCGGTTGTTACTCCTACTCTGACTCATGGCCCGGGTCATGGACATGTTCCAGTGAACCATGGGGAAAAACCTGAAAAATTCAGTGGTACCGATTTTAAAAGGTGGCAACAAAAAATGTTATTTTATTTAACTACCCTGAATTTGGCAAGGTTTTTACGAGAAGATGCGCCAACTCTGAAAGAAGATGAGGGTGATGCGCAAGTTGTCGCTGCAGTAGATACATGGAAACATGCAGACTTTCTCTGCAGGAACTATATCCTCAATGGATTGGACAACACACTTTACAATGTGTATAGTCCAATCAAGACAGCAAAAACGTTGTGGGATTTCTTGGATCGCAAATATAAGACGGAAGATGCAGAAACAAAGAAATTTGTTGTTAGCCGCTTCCTGGATTATAAGATGGTGCATACCAAGACGGTGATCAGTCAAGTCCAAGATCTACAACTTATCTTGCATGAAATTCATGCAGAAGGTATGTCTCTGAGTGAGTCTTTTCAGGTAGCAGCTATAATTGAAAAATTACCGCTGTCTTGGAAGGATTTCAAGAATTATTTAAAGCACAAACGCAAAGAGATGTCACTGGAGGACTTGATTGTTCGGTTGAGGATTGAAGAAGACAACCATGGGTCTGAAAAGAAAAATAGGCGTCATCCCATGGAGGCCAAGGCTAATGTGGTGGAACAGAAGCCTAAGCACAACAGTAAGAAGAGGAAGTATCTTGGTGAGAGTTCAAAACGTAGCTCTGGTTCAAAGACTAGTGAGATTCAAAAATTCACAGGCAAATGTTATGTGTGTGACAAGCAAGGACATCGTGCCAAAGATTGATACAAGCGTCGGACTCAACGAACCATGAAAAAAAAACCTGCTCAAGCCAACATAACAGAGGAGGAAAATCTTTGTGCAATGATTTCGGGATTACATATGTCCGGAATGGTGTCTGAAGTGAATTTGGTAAACAACCCCAAAACATGGTGGGTGGACACAGGTGCTACACGTCACATTTGCTCTGAGAAAAAGATGTTCTCTACATATCAAATGGTAGATAATAAGGAACAACTTTATATGGGCAATTCTTCTACCTCCAAGGTTGAAGGCAAAGGACAAGTAGTACTCAAGATGACATCAGGCAAAGAGCTTACTTTGAAAGAAGTGTTGCATGTACCAGAAATTCGGAAGAACCTGGTATCTGGATCATTGCTGAGCAAGAACGGGTTTCGCCTAGTGTTTGAATCTGACAAATTTGTACTCACTAAAAATGGAATGTATGTGGGGAAAGGGTATTTGAGCGATGGGCTCTTTAAACTAAATGTAATGACAGTGGTTCCTACTTTTAATAAGAATAACACATCTTCTGCTTACTTTGTTGAGTCCTTATATATGTGGCATGGTAAATTAGGACATGTTAATTATGGTGCTTTGCGTAGATTAATCAACTTAGAATATCTACCTAAATTTCATTTTGATGCAAATCATAAGTGTGAAGTATGTGTTGAATCAAAATTGACTAAGGCATCTTTTAAGTCAATTGAAAGAAATACTGAATCTCTGGATCTAATCCATAGTGATATATGTGATTTGAAATTTGTTCAAACACGAGGGGGGAAAAAATATTTCATAACCTTTATTGATGATAGCACTCGATATTGCTATGTATACTTGCTGCGAAGCAAGGATGAAGCCTTAGAAAAATTCATAGAATTTAAGGCTGAGGTTGAGAATCAACTTGGCAAGAAAATAAAAACTATAAGGAGTGACAGAGGTGGTGAATATGAAGCATCATTTGGTGACTTATGTTCACAATTAGGAATAATACATCAAACCACTGCGCCTTATACACCTCAACAAAATGGAGTTGCTGAGCGGAAAAATCGCACTTTGAAAGAAATGATGAATGCCATGTTAATAAATTCTAGGTCACCTCAGAACTTGTGGGGGGAAGCTATTCTTTCCGCTAATTATATTCTGAATAAAATTCCTCATAAGAAGTCTCATGAAACACCCTATGAACTGTGGAAAGGTCGAAAACCTTCCTACAAATACTTGAAAGTGTGGGGGTGTTTGGCTAAGGTGGCAATACCAGAACCGAAAAGGGTTAAAATTGGACCCAAGACTGTTGATTGTATTTTCATAGGGTATGCAAACAACAGCAGTGTCTATCGGTTTTTAGTTCATAAAAGTGAGAACACAGAAATTCATGTCAATACAATTATCGAGTCTAGGAATGCATCATTTTTTGAAAATGTGTTTCCTTGTAAATTGACACAAGAGCCTAAAAGGACATATGATGTTGCTTTTGACAATGATCAAAGGCAAGTTGAGAAAAAACCAGAGGAGAAAGTTGAGGAGGAACCCAGACGTAGTAAACGGGCTAGGACAAAAAAATCTTTCGATCCTGATTTCTTAACGTACTTACTGAAAGAGGAGCCTCGAACTTTCAAAGAAGCAATGTCCACTCCTGAAGCTCCTTCCTGGAAAGAAGCTATCAATAGTGAAATTGAATCAATTCTGCGAAATCATACATGGGAATTGGTGGATCTTCCACCAGGCTGTAAGCCTCTTGGTTACAAGTGGATTTTTAAAAGGAAGATGAAGCCGGATGGTTCAATTGATAAATACAAGGCGAGACTTGTAGTTAAAGGTTACAGGCAAACTGAAGGAGTAGATTATTTTGATACTTACTCACCTGTAACAAGAATAACGTCTATTCGAATGTTAATAGCTATTGCAGCTTTGTATAATCTTGAGATCCATCAAATGGATGTTAAGACTGCATTCTTGAATGGTGATTTGAATGAGGAAATTTACATGGAACAACCAGAAGGGTTCGTGGTTCTAGGGCAAAGGAAAAAAGTTTGCAAACTTGTGAAGTCTCTTTATGGTTTAAAACAAGCACCCAAACAATGGCATGAAAAATTTGACAATGTAATGATGTCAAATAGATTTAAAATTAATGAATGTGATAAATGTGTTTATGTGAGAAACACAGAAGAGGGATATGTCATTGTTTGCTTATATGTAGATGATATGCTCATCCTTGGTAGTAATAATGAAATGATCAAAGCTGCCAAGAAAATGTTGAACTCTAAGTTTGACATGGAAGATATGGGAATAACAGATGTTATACTTGGAATAAAAATTACAAAGACATCTGAAGGATGTACCTTGTCTCAAGGACATTATGTTAATAAAATACTTGAGAAATTTAACAAGCATGACGATCGTCTCGCTAAAACCCCTATAGATGCTAATCTTCATTTGATGAAGAATATGGGTGAAGGTGTATCACAAGTAGAATACTCCCGGATCATCGGAAGCTTAATGTACCTCATGAACTGCACACGTCCAGATTTAGCATATGCAGTTAGCAGATTAAGTAGGTATACAAGCAATCCAAGAACAGACCACTGGACAGCAATAGTTAGGGTACTTATATATCTAAAGTATACTCGAAACTATGGGCTGAACTACATGAGATATCCAGCAGTATTAGAGGGTTATAGTGACGCTAATTGGATCTCAGACACTAAAGACTCCAAGTCTACTAGTGGTTATGTCTTTACCCTGGGAGGTGCAGCAGTCTCATGGAAGTCAACCAAACAGACATGCATTGCAAGGTCCACAATGGAGTCCGAATTTATCGCTTTAGATAAAATAGGAGAAGAAGGAGAGTAGGCTTCGTCACTTTCTAGAGGATATCCCAATGTGGCCGAAACCTGTGCCAGCCATTTGCATTCATTGCGATTGTCAAGCAGCAATGGCAAGAGCACAAAATAATATGTATAACGGTAAGTCTCGTCATATTCGACGTAGACATAATACTGTTAGGCAACTGCTCTCAAATGAAATTATTTCCATTGAGTACATAAGGTCAAAAGATAATATCGCGGATCCGTTAACCAAAGGTTTGACCAGAGAGCAAGTTTTAAGATCATCGAGGGGAATGGGATTAAAGCCGTTTAACTAAAGAGTCGCCTTAATGGCAACCCAACCTAGTTGACTGGAGATCCCAAAATCTAGGTTCAAAGGGACAACTGAATTATGTGTGACTCGTTAGTATCACTAAGGAAAAATTTTCCTACCCTTTCCTATGATGACATAGTGATGTCTGCAGCACTAATCAGGTTAAGCTTTGCTTTTAATGATATTCATATCTTGGAAATCCAAGTGGGGTATAGCAGAATACTCTTAATGAGAATCACCTATGTGAGTGTGAACTGGGCCGGTTCTATGGGAATTGACAAAAGGCTAAATCTCTAGAGCACTCAGGAAAACCAGGAATTGTCCAGGGCCAAAATAGGCACAACCGATAGAACCAGATTGTGTAAGGAAATAAAACTGTGTGACAGACTGTTGTCTCGGTTTACACCAATGGCAGAATAGTTCAAGACATCATGTTCACTAATCAGCCAGTAAACCCGATCGTCTTTCACAAGGGAAGGTTCAAAGCCAAAAGCTACCTATCCTTTGTAGGATATTTTCAGTTTTGTACTCTCAGTGTCTGCATGTTGTTGCATATTCGTTTTCAATTTCATTCATGTGGGGGATTGTTAGAGAAAAATGGTTTATTACCATTAATTTCCGGTAATTTTGAGCTTTCATTAATGTAGGTCCCACACCTCAGTTTGGGTGGGTCCGAGTGGCAATACGTTCCTTGTCATGTGGTGAACAAGAATATATACTCGGGTGGACGAAACCATTTACGAGTGAATGAGAAATTGATACCGAAGTGAGCCTTATAAACATGAAAATGTTTGGTATGGTTCCCATGAGTTGGTATCTAAAAACTTGTCCCACATAGGAAACATGAAAGAGTTTCAATGTGTTTATAAGCTCTAAGTTGGAGACCTTGGGTTGGGCCCCAAGGGGTACCCAAGTTTTGTAGGAGGAGGAGTTATGGACAAACCCAAAACCATCACCGCGCGCCGCTGCCGCCGCCCGTCCGGCTGGGTCAGGGCGAGTGTGGGTATGGGTCTAACCCGTCCTTTGTTTTTTGCTCCAAAATTATTTGAAATGTTTCAAATAAATTCTGCGGGAAAATTACAAATACCGAAATTTTGAATTCAAAATTTTCGGTTATAATCCTTCTCTATTTTCCGACCAGTCGTGACTGTCTTCATAACGGTTTTGTCTGTTCCGGAAATGGCACTCCACTGCCTTTATATATAGCAATCCTCCATTCCGAGAAATATACAGTTTTTCCCCGTAACCAGTCTTCTTCTATCTCTGCTTCATACATTCTTCATTTTGCATCTTGTGTGAGTTCGAAAATACACAGCCTGGTTCGCTGTACAAACAAGTTCGCAGTGCTGCAATTGTTTGGGGTGATTGTTGAATCTTGGAGGCAGGACGTCCGTTATTCTCAAGCACCTAGGAAAGGACGAATTTCTATCTTAAAGACACAGTGTCTATATACTGGCCTCAATCACAAATTTGTTCTAAGTTTGTTTCTACATAAAGTTGTAAGTGAACTCTTGTTATGTATTTATTTTTTATCTGTTTAATTATTCTGTTAAATTAATTATTTTCGAAGTAATATTTTACCAACAATATGTGTATATGATATACATATCTATAGTGCAATGGTTCATTGCAAAGAATTTGAAGTAACATTTTCATATGTACAAAAACACAAACCCATCGAAATTCACAAACTTAAATCTATCTAACCCTTCCAACACCCACATTTAGCCCAACATAATAAAAATTGGGAATAAATCAAATATATATTTATATGGTCTTGTAGTTCATTTCAGAGAATTCGAAGCAATACTGTCATGTATGCAAAAGAACATCAACCCAAACCCATCAATTGATCAAAGTCTTTAGGAAAATAAAATTTTAAAAAATAATAAAGAAAAAAGAAGATAAACACACATTCAAGACCCAATCACAAATAATAAAAATAAGGATTAAACCAAAATAATACATACTACAATTAGGATTGAATCAAAATAATATATACTATATATGTGACAAAGGAATTCAAAAAAGGAGGGAGTGCTTCTCATTTAAATAAATAAATAAATAAAAGAGAATATTATAATTAAAATTAGAACTAAACTAAGTTTGAAAATATTATATTGGTAAGTAAATAAATTTTAATTTTTTATATAACCATAACATTGGTTTGGTTTTGAGTTTAAAAATTTAGAATCGATCATGATTGAGTTGGTTCTAAATTTAGTGTCAACCCAAACCGAATCAACCCATACATTATTTTTGGAATCTTCTATGATGAACTATAATAAACCTCATAAGGTTAACAAACAATAACAAAATTTTACCCCAACTTAATCCAAAAGCAATACTTTATAAATTTTGACAGCTTAAAGAGTTGTCAAAGTTTTAAATTTATAATATCCATTAATAATCAATTGTTAAAGAATTTGATCAATTGAAATAAATAATATTAAATTAGTCAAAATTTATGCTACAAATATAATCTCACATATATGGAGATAATAATAATAATAATAATAATAATAATAATAATAATAATAGGGAAACAATTCATAAATTAATAAAAAGACAAATTTTTAGGAGCAAAAACTTCATTAACTTTTAAAGAAAAATGGTAGCATTATTTTAACAAAAAGACCACAAAGAAAGAAAGATACGAAGAAATTAAAAAGATACAAAAATCTTGAGATCCAAAGCAAAATATAGACAGAGTTATATACCATTTATTTAACAAAGGGAAAATGAAAATACCATAAAAAGAGAAAAGGAAGAGTTTTAAAAGTATAAAAGTCTCTCAATTAAGGAGGACACATGTCAATTAACTAGATTGACCCATGGAGGCTTTTTAGAGCATGCTAACATAAAGTTCTACTTTACCTATATTATATAGGATATATATCCGTGGTGCGCTTTATAAGTTTTTCAAATTCTCTTAAATTTATATTCTCTCTTCAACATAAGATGTGTCAATCATCATATAATGTGCCAAAATAAATAATTAATAAATGAGAGTTGACACATATGAAATGTGAGAGTGTTTAGGGCAAAGAAACATGAAAAATAAGGACAAAAGATCTAATGGCCAAAAAAAAACTAGTAAGGTGACATTTACATGAAAATGCTAGAGAAGAGATTTCATGTACACTATGCAACAATTAATTCATAATTTCATTATAAATGCTATATACTCAAAAAAAATATCAAGAAAAATACCTAAAATTTAAATCGATGGTGTAGATTTAAATTTAGTGTGACATGGGTATTATTCTGAATACGTAGCATTGCGATAATTTGATGTACTCAGATAGAAACAGATGCTCTAGATGGAAGAAGAGAAGGACTAGCATGAGAGAAAAGAGGCTGTCAAACTAGCCAAGATGAATGCCTGCAGAGAACCAAACAAACAAGGACTAATGATCAATGGGTGGCTGCAGGCAAGTCATCCTTGGCTACCAAACTAGACTCTTGCCTTCATGTAAGACCTCTCTTCCTCTCTCTCTCTACTATTACATACCACTTCAAGCTCTCCAAATTACATTGCAAAATGCTTATTGTGTGTGTCCGTATTTATAGAGGCTCAATTAGAGAGAATAGACATCTGATTCGGATTCAGTAGTTTCACACAATAGTTTGGCTCTTCTTTCTTTCCTATTCTTTGTGATCTTCATTCAACCTCTCATTTGCATATGCATGAGTAGTGAGTGCATCATGTACCTTGCATGCCCATAAAGGGGAATATATTCTATTTATATATATTTATAAATAAAAAAAAAGTATTTAGGAACCAATTTGTGCTTGTGCTTCTTGACCTTCCTGCTTTAGATACCTGATGGATATTTGGAATTTCAACAGTAAAAGAAATAAAAAATAAAGGATACCTTCAAAGCCTTCTTTCTTAAGGCCACAAAGTTGGTTTGATGGATGAATTACTTTTTTATCAAGCGTAATCTCTAAATTTGAGTCTTATTGATTGTAAGCACAACTTCACTTTCTTAATTCCTCTCCTACAAATTAAATATGAAAAAAAAAAAAAAGAAAAGAAAAGAAAAGAAAAACCAAAAACTTCTTTATGACTCCAGTCACCATTGGATTGCACATTGGCAGCCCAACTTGCACCACCATGCACCAAGTCAATTTAGCTGAACTTTCAACTCCTAGTCATGCCATGTTTTGCCTTACCGGCTCAACCAGTGAGTAATAGGATTTTGTTTCCCCTTTTTTTGTATGCATTTCTAAGATTTTTTACACTTTCGTATTTAGATTTATATACATATCATATATATACATGTAAAATCCATTATGCCTTAGATTTGTAAAAGACAAAATATTTTTAAAACACAATATACTTTTTACTAATTTCAATACATTTTTATTTGAAATACTTTTTTATACATTTTCCAACATCAAACAACATCTAAAGCCACTTGTTAACATTTGACAACTTATTATAACCAATGCAAAAGAAAAGGGTTATTTAGTATCCCACATGCCATTTACGTTAAATGAATCGAAATTAGGGATACTTACGTGTAGGTCCTAATAAGTAGACTTATTGTCTAATAGATCCTATGAGAAAAATTTATCATGAAAAAAAGTCATTAATTGTAAGTGTTAAAGATAATTTATAAAAATCATGACAAAAAAAGTCACTAATTGTCAATTTTTAGCGACATATATAAAAAATTATCACAAAAAATTTATTTTTAACGACAAATTTTCCAAAACTTATTTTCAATAGAACTTAATGGGAATTAAGTCTAACTATTAGGACCTATTAGTAGTTTACCCTCGAAATTATTTATTTGATTCATCAGTAATTGAAAAGACAAAGGTGCTTATATTGACTTTGCGTATTTCTTTTTCATTAAAATAAAAAGGAAATCTTCGTTTATTTATTTTTGGTAAACAAGAAATCTTCAATTTATTCCAATGTTTAGGCCTATATATGACCGAACCCTCCTTTGTGCTTTCGTACTTCTCTGACCTTTCCTATTCATGTTTGGATTTTTGACTTCTACTAAAGGAAGCAAAAAAAACTTTAAAAATGTCGTAATTGGAATTTTACATCTAAATGCCATCTAGAAATCTTTGCTTTTTAAAATAAATAAATAAATAAATAGTAAAAAAAATATCAGGATTGATTCTTTCTCTCAGTTGCCCCACTTGAGTATCCACTGATATCAAAGCTTTTGCCACTCAAAAACAGAAATTTGATTATCCATAAATTCACATTTTAAGCTCATAACAAGTTCACATTTCTCAGAAGAACCAAGTCCATCGACTTCTATTTTAACAGCCCACCACGCCCAAAATAAAAATAAAGCACTTGATTTTTCTAAAAAGCAAACTGCTAATATGTTCTCAAATATCAACTGAATTGAGAGTTTATGCACTGCTAAATATCTCCTTGAACTCATCCATAAGCCTTAGTTTGGATCATGAATCCATGATCCAAACACGCCTAAAAGAGTATCTCCATTCTGACTGCAACTTGGGAAGGAGCAATAGAAGGAATTTGACCACAAGACCCATTAGGGAATAGCTTCCAACTCGTTGACCCTTTATAGATCCACTGGAGTTTATGGCCACCATGAACGTGGGGTGAACAACCCATGAATGGCTAAGAAAGAAAGACAAATGTCCACCATCTGATATTTCAGATAGCTTGCTTGATGTAGAGCACATGGATCAATTTTCAACCGTGCAATAGCTGCAGTACATGCTCTATACCAAGGCATTACCATCATCTCCGCATGGATGACAAAGATAAACCTTGGAGGAAAGTATGTGAAAGTGGAAACATATCCTGTCCAGAGTCCAAGCATTTGGTCAATTCTTTAATTTGATGTGCTAACATATAAACTTCATCGGCTTGTTTCTTTGTTACCCATTCTTCTATCATCCTGAATAAAGCTCGATTCTAAGTCATTCCATTAAATAACAGAGACAAAATAATGCTGTATTATGTGTGAATAGTTAACAAATTTAGACAATCACGTAAAAAATCATTTTTTAAGACATGATAACGACGAAGTATATCCATGAAAACAAAATTGAAGAGGCCTGTAGTTACAAAGAAGAGTTCTGTTAATCATTTTCCATCTCGATTCTTTCACATAATATCTAAGAAGAGGGCTAGCAAGAAATTATATATCCCTAGGAAATATAACAGATTAGATAACAGGTTTAAAAACACATGATTAAGGAACATACACAAAATGATGACGAGTTGAGAGCAGTTTCCGTTCTTCGAAAAAAAAAGATTTTGAAATTTAATTAAAGATAAAAGCAATTCAGACAAAAAAAATGATAGAAACAAGAAGTTGAGCCACCAGAAATCCACCACGTCAGAGAATCTCAAGTTCTCATGTGTAGTGTAGCAGGTAAGAACAGACAAAACATCCCAATGTAACAGAATTTGTACTAACCTTAATTGAGATTCACTACAGCTACTGCAGTCCGAAAATAACACCTTGATTGCAGGGAACAGAACTACCTCTCCAACTGGTTCTGTTTTGTTGTCTGTCCCGAAACAGTAACCATTGCAATGAAATGAATTAGAATTTAAGAGAACTATTTGCAACATAGCAGACCCAGTTTGCAGATCCCTAACCACAGTTCGGAATGATAATTCATGTTCTGCATTTTCCAATAGCTGATTTGTGAACATCTTTTCCAAGGTATACTTCCTGTCCATGACAACGAAATTAGTTTGTGCATCAAATCAATGCCTTCTCCACAAATACTTATTGGAACAATTAAAAAGGAAAAGAAAAAAGTTCCTCGTACTAACAAGATAAATGGGCTTTAACTTGATACTTATTTTTTCGGTTCTTTGTCTTTCCTATATCTATGACTTGTGAGACATGGCAGTTCCAAATTAATCACAGCTATGTGGAACATCAATAATAGCTAAAAATAATATAGAGAAGGGCATCTGTGCAAGAGGTGGGGGCTGTTTTTCAAGGAACAAAAAGTGAACTCTATCCAATACCCATTCATCATAAACCATAATGGAAACTGCGCTTGAATAAAAGGGACTGCACCATTGATTTCTCAAGTTACATACCCAAACATTTGTTCCATCTCTCCAACACAGTACTTATATCATCTTATTCCACTAATAACGATTCACAAAATCTCCAAGACATACTTTCAGTTCTCAAACACAAACTTGAGGTTAAAAAGAAGCTTTTCTGTCATGAGACATTTTATTCTCTCGAACAGCACCACACATTTTTGTACGACGTGTTTGACAGCTATAAAATACAATCCAAAAAAAAGTACTTACATCAGGCATATACAACAACAATACCAAAAACACATAAATTTCTAACATCATTTTTGTCAGCAAAACCAGGACTGGATGCATTTGTGTAGAACATTATTTTCTTACCTAAACAGATCTTTTGATCCACCAACAGGCAGACATGTTGAAATGTAACACTTGAATAATCGAATTCCACCATCCAATGGTGCATGGCCATCACCAGAAGGGTATGCTCCAAGGAGACATGAACACTGAGGACACAAAAATTCGACCCACTGAACCTCTTTTGAAAGATACGAGGGTTTAGCCATGAAAACATCTCCAAGAAATCCATTAAGTAAAGATTTCTGATTTGCAAGGAGCTCAAAATTTGTAGTAGGTGTTTGCTCCTTTGAAGAAGTTCCTGATGTTTCAAGCGAACAGTCTTCCAGCTTATGAGTTAGAAGGCTTGCACTATCACCACAACATCCGGATGCTGACAGAACACCTTTAGAGAATTCCAAAGCTGGAAACATGCAGGATGAATTCTCCCCATTAATTACTTTTTCAAAAACTTGACATTCTAAATTTGCAGACAGGTTGCCTTTCTTCCCATTAATTACTTTGTCAAAAACTTGACATTCTAAATTTGCAGTCAGGTTGTCTTCCTTAGGATCACTGCAGCTTAAGTTCCCATTAAAATGAAGTGTACTGTCTTTTTTATTGTCACAACATACCAGTCTTCCATGGTTACATCCGTTGTCTGGCATAGTTTTTGTCAAACAATCGTGTCCATTAAAATCTGCTTCAGACTCACATTTTTGGTTCTTATGCGAGCAAGGAAATTTACATCCCACCAAGTCATCTTTGCAGAGAACTACCAATGTGGTACTTAATAGGCACATACCCGCGGCAGAGGTATAGGAATTTGCATAGCTAGTCACCAACTTCTCACTTATACCTCCAAATGAACAACAGCAAGCCCCAAACCAGTTGTCTGCCACCTCACGCCAGTCGGTTGATGGCAGTTCTGCAAAAAATCTGCATTTGTGAAAAATAATTATTTAGAAAACCATTTAAATATAACAAATTCCAAGCATCATATACAAGAACACCATGTCCCCATGACCAAAATAGGCCCCTAAGTCTTAGAAAATTAATTAGGTTGCATTAAGTTTCCTGAAAGCCATTAATCTAAAGTATACAGGAAGATCCAAAAATCCCCAAGTAGTGAAATAACAAGAAGTGGAAAAAAGGAAGTTTAAAACAAATATTATAACTGTGTATTAACTTGCCTGAAGAATGATCTCAAGTGCAATAAATATGAATCCGATGGCCATATTGCAAGCTGCAATAATTGTTTTGTTTGTTTGAGAGAAAGACATCAAAGCTAGAAAAAATAATTATCACCAAGCACATGCACATTCGAGAAATAACCTTTGCTTCGTTCATATTTTTGATTGTTTAATCAATTAAAAGGAACTCAAAAAATTTACAACTGTCACAGAGTGGATTCTTTTGGTATGATGACAAACTCTAGACAACATTATCATGACAAGCAAAGTATCCATATTCCTAAATCCAACAACATGACCCAGGGCATCACCCAGCTTCCTAGAATAGGGGGAAAAAATATTGTCAATGTTGCGTGTAAAATCATAAAACACTACTTGATATTGCTCTACGTAATACTTCTGATTCAAAATTACTTCATTTTGAAAGTAATATTGAATTCCTGATTTGTCTTTTAGTCTTAATCATAATAAGACACCTGCTCTGTTTGGTTGAGCAGTTTTCAAAATCTGTTTTGTTTGGTGAAAAAAAAAAAAAAAAACTGATTTTTCTTTCTTGAGTCGGAAATAATTTTTGAAAATTCAGAAATATCTTTCTGGTTGTTTGTTTGTAAGTTCTAACTTTTCACCCAAAAAAAAATAATTCAAAAAACAAGTTTTATCAAACTAGTTTCTAATTTTACAAGAAGTTAACACTAAATGCTTATGAATTGACGGCTATGAAAGAAACCAGATATATCAGAAGAAACCGAACTTTAATACAACGCAATGTAAACTGTTAAGTCCACTAGACTACACTACCTTCATAACTAACTCAGCCACATCTAACTACCTAATCTATTACACGTGGTGAATAACTGTCTAACAGAATCCCAACAACCTACAATTACATTATAAAGGATTGTTTGGAATGAGCTAAATAAGTACAATTTTTTGACTTTTTATGAAATATGGGGTGAATATGAATTTGATTTGAAGTGGTGTAACAGAAAGATGATGTGATTTAAATAGAATGCATAAGGTAGATAGATAGAGAGATTGATAATACAAAAAGTCGATTACATTCTGATGTGAGAAACAACTGTGAGGTTAGTTGAGGGTTTAGGCTATGTTTAGATTGAGTGATTTGGAGAGAAAAGAAAAGAAATAGAGATAGAGAGGTTGATAATACAAAAAGTCGATTACACTGTGATGTGAGAAACAACTGTGAGGTTAGTTGAGGGTTTAGGCTACGTTTAGATTCAAATATAAAGGAGAAATCACAATCATTTCAACTCATTTCTTTTTTTTTTTCTCTCCTAGGTTCCCAAAAGATCTAATGGTGCCCAATTCACAAAGAAGAAAATGCTTTGCTTTCCCACCTGAGAGATCTTGTCAACTGAGTCGAGCAACTTCTACAGTAGAATCGCACCCCTCCCATGGACGACAAGCTTTCAAGATCTGAATCCAACGATAACACTCTATGATCATCAGACAAAGAATTTCCTCGATTAGACTCATCTTCAGATAAACTCAATACGGAATCGAAGTTCGCAACAATTGGATGATCAACAGGAAGAAGCAGAACGAGCTTAACTTCGACATGATCGTCCAGTGCCCCGAACTGAACTGGAGATTCGGCATCAATCAAAACCCTAGGTATTGGAACACCAAGCAAAACCTCGGATTCGGATTCGGATTCGGACCAGCTCACTCTGAGCAGAAATTGTTCGAGAACCAATTCGACTTTGAGGTTCTTGCAGAGAATCGATGGTTTGGTGTTGGGGTTGAAGAGGAACAATTTGAGGGTAGGGATGTGAGATTGGGCTTCCCATGTGAATCGCCATTTTCTAGGGTTTTCAGACGCGCGAAGCTCACATGACATTTTCTCTCTCCTATGGTTGAGCCTTCGGAGATTTGGCGGTAATATGATTATTAAATGTTGATTTCGGGCCGAATGGAAATTGGGCTTTTAGCCCGAGTTTTTTTCAAAGTTTGGTCTGGAATAACCCAATTTATTTGTTGGATCGTAGTAACAAAATTGTGCAATTGTCTAAAATCTTATGGAAAAATTACTATGTAGTCCTATGTAAGGGATTTATTTTCCTTCTAATCCCAATATATTTTTAATAGACTAATAGATGCACAGTTTTTTAAGTTTTGTACCCGAAGGTCCCTTTTTTTATTTTATTATTTTTTAAATGACTGTATTACCCTTTGTTTTGAAATCTATATATACGTGAAAAATCAAATATTTACCTCTGCGATCTCGATTTCTCTTTGTTATGGCAATCTCTTTATGTTGTGTGGTCGATTTCATTGTGCTGTGAGGTGGATCTGGTCGTGCGATCTGAATCTCTGGTCGTGCGATCTGGTTATGCGATCTCTGCATACGTTCTCTCTCTCTCTCTCTCTCTCTCTCTCTCTGTGTGTATGTGTCTCACTCTGTCTGTATTTGTGGATACATATATATATATATGTGTGTGTGTGTATATAGATAAGTAAATTTGCGTGATATCTAGTTTGTGTTTGGCAATGTTGTTATAATTCTTTGTTTTGTGATAAATTTTGTTTGTTTGATACTTATTTTGTGATTTTTGTATGTGATATAGTGTAATGATTTTGATTTTGTTGATTTTGTTTGTTGTATAGTATAATGTGTTTTGAAGTTGTAGTTTGGAATTGTGAATTCTAATGTTTTGATACTGATATGTTGTAACTGTATAATTTTACAGTTTGGAATTGTGAATTGTGCAGTATTGGTACTGATATGTTGTAAATGTATAATTTTACAGTTTGGAATCTGTGAACAATTGTTTGCTGGTTTGTGATTTTGTAGTACGGAGGGGTGTTTCATGTTAATGTGCAAATACAGTAATTCTTGTGTTGTTATTAAGATTATGGAGAGATGTAGTTATCATGAAATTGTTGAGAAAATATCTCCGAAGTTCAAGGAGTTGAGTGTTGATAACTTTTGTTTGTTTTTCTCTATTCTTGGATATTCTAATTGTATTGTTGAATGTGATGATAATTTGGGGAATATGCTGTCAATGATAGGTTGTAGTGGTTCTCATGTTGTTGATGTTGTTGTGGGTGATAAGAGAATTGTGGAGGTTGATGATAATTCTTCTAGGATTGATTCTGTAATTTGTGAGAGTTCTTTGGTTAACGATTGTGATGATTTTGGTGGTTTGTTGCCTAGTTTTTATCCAGAACCAGAGAGAGTTTTGTTGTCTGCTAGTTGGAAGGGGATTATACATAGTGTTGGTCAAGAATTTGAAAGTGGAGTGTTGGCGTTCCGCATTGCATTGGCTAAGTATGCAGTTAAGTGTGGTTTTGCAGTGAATTATTTGAAGAACGATTGTAGACACCCCATTTTTGACTGTCCTCAAGACTCAGACGTCACCAATTGAGCGCTTGGTGATGTTGCATACTGTGCTCGTTCAGAAGTCTCAGAGTCGC
The DNA here is from genome assembly GCA_036172215.1 of Camellia granthamiana. Taxonomy (NCBI): domain Eukaryota; kingdom Viridiplantae; phylum Streptophyta; class Magnoliopsida; order Ericales; family Theaceae; genus Camellia; species Camellia granthamiana. The sequence continues at coordinate 43,182,692 of CM069903.1, read as the reverse complement.
GGCCGTGCGCCCTGCCTCCGGACTTCCGAACTCTCTTTCGTGCCTTGTCTCGGTTTGCGAACTAGACTCGGTTTTCTCTGTTTTCTTTCCTGAGGGGAGGGAATGGTCCCGTAGACTATCTCCCAGTGGCCGTGAGCTACTTTTTATGGCCGTAGGCCATTTCGCCCATTTCGGAGCCCGGTTCCCGGTTTTCGGGACCGTCAGGCCGTGTGCCTCGGTTCGGGACCGCCCAACCATCTCTGATTTCTCCGGTTTTTGGCAAGTGCCTCTGTTTTGTCATTCCGAGGGACACTGGGGCCTCTGGTGCCCACTTCGTGGCCGAATGCCACTTTCGGTGCCTGTAGCCGGTTTTCGGGACCCCGAACTGCGTGATTTGGGTCCCAAGCATTCATTTTGCATCGGTTTTCTCCGATTTTTGGCAGGAACCTCTGTTTTGTCATTCCGAGGGACATTGGGGTCGCAGATGCCCACTTCGCTGCTGAACACCACTTCCGGCACCTGCAGCCCATTTTCGGGATCCCAAATTGCCCGGTTTTGGCTCCGAGCGTTCATTTCTCATTAGTTTTTGTTCAAATTTGGCAAGTACCTCTGTTTCAACACCAGGAAGATCACTGGGGGGTGGGAGGCCAGCAATTATCCCAGATAACCAGTTTCGCTCTTCCGGCGCCTGTTTTGCTCACTTCCGGGCCAATGTTGAACACCCTGGGGATATTTTCTTCCAACCAAAGCTACATATTTGTGATCAGGGGACATGGGAGGACACCAAAAAGTGGTGGTCGGCCAGCAATTCAGAGTTTCATTTTTGAGCCCCTCCTTCAAGTTCAATGTTGTGACTCCTGTTTCAGTGTTGCCAGATTCCAATCTTGGGGCTTTATTCTACACACCTGGGAGGACACCAAGGAGTGGTGGTCGGCCAGAAAATTTGGACTTCATTTTTGGGCCATGGCCGGCCGGCCAGGGTGAGTGGCTGGCCGACCAGTTTGGGTGGCCGGCCGGCCACCTTCCAGAAAATTACCTGGCCGGCCAGCTTTCTGCTTTCCAGCTCTTTACAGCTGTCCGGATATTTTTTGAAAAATATCTCCCCCTCCGGGGGATATTTTGGGAGGGAAATCTTGCCTCCATTTCCCTCCCCTTTTACACCTTTTCTTGCCTATTTAAAGGGCTGCCCTCCTCCTTCCCTAGGGTTACAAAAATTGGTCTCAAGAACCCCTCTCCCAAAACCTCCATTTCCATCTTCAAAAGCTCAAAAAACCCTCAAGCATCTAGGCCAATCCTTCATCAACCCTAAGCACCACCATCACCATCTTCATTCCAGCAGCAAAGGAGTGCTTTTCAAGGGTTAAGAAGCAGCAAATTGAAGCAAAGAAGCAACAAAAGTTGGATCTCCAAGGGTAAGCCTCTAAATCCCTTTTTCTAGCATTATTTTCTATCAATTCTATGCCCTATTTTCCTTTTGTTTTGGGCTTTTACCCCTACTGGTTTTGTGCTTATTTTGAGCCCCTCTACAACTTTGTAGAAAGGCTCAATCTCATTTGGTACCTCTATCATACACCTCTTTCAATATCACCCTTTATGCCAATTATTTGCATGCTTTGTTTGGCTTTTGAGTGATCTAATTTCGAGCCTACTATATACTGTGAGTGGGCTTATTTCGAGCCCCTCTTCAACATTGAAGAAGGGCTCAACCATGTTTGGCTTCTCTATCATGCACTTCCTTCGAAATTCTTCCATTTTACCGTAAACTTGCATGCTACTTTTAGCCTATATGCATTTATTTTTGGAGCATGCTATAAACTGATTATGGGCTTATTTTGTGTCCCTCTACAACATTGTAGAAGGGACCAATCTTGTTTGGTGCCTCCATGAATGGCCTCTCTTTGTACCTCTCTTTGGCCATGTTTTGCATACCTCTTTGAGCTTATTTGGTCACTGTTTTCAGCCTTCATCAGGCCTAGAGAGTGCCTTATTTTGGTCCATTATTCATTCTTTGTTAAGGGTCTTAGGCCATTTGATGATTGGTTTTGGTACTTGTTTTGTAATCCTTCATATTTTCCGTAAAATTGCATGCTTTGTTAGGCTTGCTTAGCTTCGGATTTCAGCCTTCATCAGGCTTAGAAAGTGTCTTGTTTTGGTCTATTCTTCAAGTTTTATTAAGGGCCTTAAGTTTTTTGGTCATTGCTTATGGTACCTCTCTTTATAGCCTTTGTTGGCTCATTATTTTGCATGCTATGTTTAGCCTATCTACATACTGAATTGGGGGATATCATCTCTTGTAAATTTGCATATTTTTGACCCCTATTTAATGTTGTAGAACTGTGTTTTTCAGTTTGAGCATTGTATATACCACTTGCTTTGTAATTCTCCTCTTTTCCCCCATTTTTGCATGCTATTTTTGCCATACTTCTGATCATTGTTTGGCCATACTTTGTACTAAAAAAATGCTAGTTTAGGGGCTGCCTTGCTACTTTTTTACATGTCATGTCCATATTGTGCATGTTTAGTAGGGTTGTAAGCCATTTCGGGTGCTTTGCATTGCATTTCGGGTATCGGGTGTAATTTTGTCATAATTCGGGGGCTATTTGTGCATCATTTTAGCTGCTGAAATTTGCATTGTCAATGTGCCATATGCCACATCTCATTTGCATGTCCTTTTTGCGCCTTCGGGCCATGCCTCGGTTTGCGTGCCCGTGTGCACGCATTTCGAGGCAGCTCACTTTCGTCTCTCGACAGCTTATGTGAGTGCGGCTGAGGCCCTCTCATGTTAGCGTAAGCCCAATTCGCATTCCGCATGTCATTTTTGCGCCTTAGGGCCATGCCTCGGTTTGCGTGCCCGTGTGCACGCATTTCAAGGCACTTCACTTTCGTCTCTCGGCAGCTTATGTGAGTGTGGCTGAGGCCCTCTCATGTTGGCGTAAGCCCATCATTGCATTCCGTATGCCATTTTATGCATTCCTCGGTTTGCGTGTCCGCGGGCACGTATTTCGAGGCATCTCATTTTTATCCGCCGGCATCCTATGTGAGTGTGGCTGAGGCTCCCTCATGTTGGTATAAGCCCATCATTGCATTTCGCATGTCATTCCGTGTTTCTCGGTATGCGTGCCTACGGGCACGCATTTCGAGGCACCTCATTTTTATCATTCCGGCATCCTATGTGAGTGTGGCTAAGGCTCCCTCATGTTGGTATAAGCCCATCATTGCATTTCGCATGTCATTCCGTGTTTCTCGGTATGCGTGCCCACGGGCACGCATTTCGAGGCACCTCATTTTTTTCATCTTTCGGCATCTTATGTGAGTGCGGCTGAGGCCCTCTCATGTTGGTATAAGCCCTCATCTCATTTTGTATGTCATTCCATGCCTTCGGGTCATTTCTCGATTTGCGTGCCCGTGGGCACGCATTTCGAGACATCTCATTTTAGTTTCATTGTATATCGTATTTCAGGCCATTTCATGCCTTTATGTCATTGCCTCGGTTTGCGTGCCAGTGTGCACGCGTTTCGAGGCACTTCACTTTTATCCGACGGCCTCTTATGTGAGTGCGGCTGAGGCTCTCTCATGTTAGTATAAGTCCATGTTGCATTGTATTTGTCATTTCAGTCTCATTGCATTCCGTATGCCATTGCCTCGGTTTGCGTGCCCGCGTGCACGCATTTCGAGGCATCTCATTTTCATAGCATTGTGTATGTTAGGATTGTATATTAGCTGCATTTCATGCATATTGCATCGTGTTCGGAATAGGAGTTAGCCCGGGCACGGGAAACGAGGCACGTTTCGCACCCCGAGTGACGGAACGGGTCTCAATTCCCAAGTCACCGACACTCCGGATTACCCATGATGGAGTTAGGTTTTGTTAAGTTTTCATATGCATTCATCCTATATTGAGTTGTGCAATCCGACCCCTCGGCCACCATGTATCGATATGCGTGATTGGTGGCACGAGGATCGAGGCATGCATATATTTGTGAAATACATTGCTATGCCCCTTTCCTGCTCTCTGTTGCAGCAAAATCAAGGATCAGCAGTCTTCCGGGACTTGGCGCGCTTTTCAAGAAACATTGCGAAACAGAGGCTAATTGGGGCATTCTAGTGGATTTCCGCGCAAAGTAGCCCAAACATACATCATTCATCAGAAGCAAGGCAGTCCCTGGCTTGCATGCCAGTTTACAGTTTTCTTAGTTAAATCTGTTAATTAATTAGGAATTTGTATATTATTCGGACTGTAATATTTGGACTGAATTATTCTTTTATTTCGGACTGTATATTTATTCGGACCCTCTGCGCGAGGGCATAACTGTAATAAGTGTGGGTGTGTGTGATGTATGTCTTCCAACCCCACGTCTTTCTTCCCTTTTATTTACCCGCTTATGATGGTTAGATTAGGGCATATTTCAATTAGCATACAGTATGACAGCATGTTTGCATCATTCATATGTTTTGCATGCACCGGGCTCGGCGCATCATACTAACTGCATTTGTATTTCAATTCCAAGTTGAATACATGATAGCTGTTGCATTCCATATGCCATGTTTAGAATAGCCGAGCCTGCTATAATTTGTATTTTTGCATGTGTTGCATTAGGCATTTCTGTATACTTAGGATCATGCATGATTTCTAATTAGCTTCTTTTTTGGCTTGGAGTACTCGGTGAGTTTTATGCTTTAGCATCCTTGCATGCGTGTGAGTGTTGCCATGGTAGCATGCTTACCATGAGGCTACATGCTTATGTGATATAACTGCCTTGAATGCCTGTGGGTGGAGGTTGAATTATCTGAATTGGGACAATACATTGACTGTTTGTTTTAAGCCCACTAGATAGTGGCAAAATCATGTTTTCTAAGCCCACCCGAGGATGGCAAATCCACATTTTAGCCTACCTGCGGGTAGCACCATCAAACCATTTTCAAACGAACAAACATGAAATGTTTAATTCCAATTCAGGCGACTCAGTCTATACTTGTTTGCTGCGAGCATCACATAGTAACCTAGGCTAATAACCGGAATAAGAACTCACAATGTTTTCAAAATAAGATATCATGGTTAGTAGAGGCCGGTCTTTGACCGGGCGAGCGGGGGTGCTCACGATGTGACCTTCCCCAATCGTACCCAAGTTCCCGAGCCAACTTTGGTGATGACGAACACGTGGCCTTTGGCACCGAGTTAGGGTTTCCTAAATTTCCCATTTAAAAAATATTTAGGTGGCGACTCTGTTATCTGGCAAAGCAGTCCATGTTTGGCACTTCTTTCAAAAAAATCTGTTTTTCTTCAAAACGATTTGCCAGAGTTGGACTCTTTGGTTCAGATTTAGAACCGCAACAAAATCGAGTCCGAACTGTAGCGAGGTCCCTCGCGGGCATGTTACAGTTTCTGGCGACTCTGCTGGGGATTTAGAGAACTTGACTTGAACTCATGATATCTGGTTTTGCCTACATTTGTGTGTTTCTTTGCATTGCATTTGCATTGGTGCGCCTAGGACACCGTGTTTGCCATCTGCTATTCCTGAGCGGTTTGCCGGAGGCTTGTCTTGTCAAGGCATGTCCATAAGGCTGATCGGTTACGGGCTCTGCCAGTATGGGAACACAAACCCCGGTTTTACCGGGGCACCCTTTTTGACCATTCGACCTAGTGCATATTCGGATCCATAGTGACCATTCCAAACTAGGACAGGTTGCTTACCCGTTTATAGGTTGTTTGAAACCGCTGCGTGCGTAGTGAAACCCTAGTTCCTGACAAAAATAGGACAAGGAAACCCTATCCCAACATAGGGGTGTTTTGGCTCTCACTTATCTGCTATGTGCTTGTTAGAGTGCGTCTCTACAAGGAATGCATGTATCAGGTTATGAGTTTCAGCATCAGGCCTGCGGGCATCAGTTCATGAGTTTGGATATCAGGCCTGCGGGCATCAGTCAGTTATCTGAGAATCAGTTGTCTGCAGATATCCGATTCAGTTTTGGGGAACAGTAATATAGGAATAGTGATCAGTGGTTGAGGACAGTGTATTTCCAGCTTGTAAACTGCGTGTTGTATGCCCGACTGTGTGTTGTGTGTATTTAATTTAAGCTGTCGTGCTGTCCGTTTTTCTGGTCATTTATTTCTTTTGCTTTATTATCTTTTTGCTAGGGCAGTTTGTGGCACGATTGCTTCCGAACCAGTCGATACTCCCCAAGCAATTTGGACACGAGGTCGCCGACTCAGCCGATCCGAGGATCTAGTTGACGGACATCCAGTGTTCCGTTCTTTACCCCCAGTCACCAGAAGAAGGCCAAGAAGGCACAGTGTGTCAGAGCACAGATCACCGGAACAGCAGTCCACTTTAGTGACAGACAGTCGGGTTGAGATTTCTATTTCTGCTGTAGAGATACACTTGCCGGTTATTCAGATGGAACAACAGAATACAGCAATGGAGGCGATGATGCGCCAGATGAATGAGAGCATGAAACAAATGCAAGATGATGCTATCCGCCAGGCGGAATTTTCTAAACAGCAGGCCGTTGTCATGGCCCAGCAGTCTGAGCTGATCACCAGATTACAACAGCAGAATGCAACATCTACTTCAAACCAGGTCCCTCCTCCACTAGGGGCGCATCAGGTTCCTCCTCCGCCCGGGGCCCCATTACCTGAGCAGATATCTACTGGCCAGAATGCTCCTCCAAATCCCCAGAATACTCAGAACACCCAGAATACCCTCCCAAATCCACAGAACGCTCTGCCAAACTTCCAAAACACCCAAGAGGACACGGGTCTTCCAACGGGGCTGGCTCCGCCCCCGCTTCTGCCGCAACTGTCCAAAAATATTACACCCAATCACCCGGACTCTCCATTCGAGTTCGAGGTAGACCAGACGGCTCTGAAATTGAGCAAGTTGGAAAAGCTCTTCAAGAAATCACAGGGGGTGAAGGCCATCCCAGATATTGAATACGGCTACACTGATGTGGCCGTAACATTGCCGGACAGATTTAAGATGCCCCAGATCGATCGCTTTGATGGATCCGGGGACCCCATGGTTCATCTACGGCTGTTTTCAGACATCTTGCGGCCGATGGGCCTAACCAGACTACAGAAACTCTCACTGTTTGGCCGAACCCTGTCAGGAGTGGCCGCCAACTGGTACGCAAAGTTGGATAATGATGTCAAGAGGAACTGGGATGAGATGGCTGAAGCCTTCGTCGCACAATATTCATATAACACTCAGATCGAGATTACAACACGTGATCTCGAGACAACAAGGCAGGAACAGAAAGAGACTTTCTCTGATTTTGTTACTCGGTGGAGAGCAAAGGCATCGATGATGACCTTAAGGCCAACTGACAAAGATCAAATCCGGATGATTGTGCGCAATCTCCAACCAAGGCTTATGCAGAAGATGATTGTAGTTCCCTTCCCCACCTTCGCAGACTTACATGATATGGGGGTGCAAATTGAGGATGCTATGAAGCAAGGGTTGATTGACCAGGATCGGGAGCAGCCCCGAAGAACATTTAACCGTAACAATAATGCGGGCCCGAGCGGCTCTACTAATGCAAGAACTTCAGAGGTCGGAATGGTCACCACCAATCCCCCTCCCCAACCAAGGCCCGCAGCGGCCACACCTTTTTCTGATGCATCTGGGAGCAGTAACCAGGCTTCAAGATACCAATCCAGGGGCCAACGAACCTTCTCTCCACTACATATGCCTTTGTCCAAAGTCCTAGGGGTTCTAGTCAGAAAGGGGCATCTGAAACCCTTGGAACCAAGGCCCCCTCCAAATCCACTTCCCCCTTCCCACAACTCAGCCAAATATTGCAAATACCACCAGCAGCATGGTCATGATACCGACCAATGTTACAGGCTGCGTCATGAGATTCAAGACCTCATTGACAAAAACATCATTCTACCTCCCGAGCGACCCAACGTTACAACCAACCCACTCCCAGCACATAACCAAGATCCACCCAAAAGAATCAATCTCATCCAAACTGGGGACGTGTCTTACGACCCTAGTATCTACATTACTCCCTCCCACCTACCCAAGCCAAAGGTGATCCTTCCTGATAGCACTGATTTGTGCATGATGGACACCTCCACAACCCAACCTGAGCCAAAGGTGGTGACCACCGAAAATGGAACGGGGCAGGCTTCCGAGGAGAGCAAAACTGTTGAGTCTGGGGTGGAGCAGTCTGAGAATTTAGCTAGCAAAGCTTATGATCCGAGTGAATATATCCTGTCAATGGGCCTGCCTAAGCTGAGTGTGGGGTTGCCAGAGAAGACTGAACTGTGCATGATCCGAGGGGACAGACCTGAAAAAGGGGCGGATGATCTGACGACGATGGAAGAGGACTTCGCCAACCTCCAATTTTTCAACAACCAAGAATCAGCGGATGCAACTATCAATTGGTTCGAATACGAAGAGTCAGCGGAAGTCGTCGGGTGGTTGGATGATCAGCCAGATATTGTACCATTTGTGGCCGGAAGGGCCGAGGGTCAGATTGAATTGCCGGAGAGCGCCGGTACAAAGAATTCCGCTCGGGACCAAGACATTTTGAAAACCGAACAATTAACGTTGGAGGAATAAGAAAAGAAGTGGGATTCTGAGAGGATCCGAAAAGCGAAGAACCATGAGGAGGGTGAGAGTGCTGTGAGCACAAAAATTGAACGTGCTGTGAGCATGTGGGAGGAAAATGCTGAGAGCGCAAACAAGCTGGAACCAGACAGGTGCCTGTTAGATGCTAATGGAATGTGGTGGGAAGATGACGACTTGTATCTCGCCCACACAGACGAAGATTGGGCGGGTGGCCAACCAGACAGCACCTGGTACCTCGAAGAGGTGGACCATATGACTAGAAGTGGGCGGTATTTCAAGCCCCCACACCTTGATCAACCCGAGGCATCAGGGAAAGATAAAGAAGCGGAGAAGCAGAGGGAGAGGCAAGTTGAAGAAGAGGCTGTATTGAAACAGTTAAAGAAAATACAAGCAGACATCTCCATCTGGGGACTGCTTATGGCTTCAAGGGTGCACAGACAGGCTGTCCTTTCTGCTATGGACAAAGCCAAACTCTCTCTCGAAACTACGCCAGAACAACTAGTTGGGCTAGTCTTTCTGGGAGGAGGTTCCCCGGCATTGACCTTTTCAGACAAGGAGCTGCCGCCTGAGGGCGTGGATCATAACAGACCCCTTTACATCTCTGTAGAATGCAGGGACAAATGGATTCCGGTAGTACTTGTTGATACCGGGTCCGCTATTAATGTCTGCCCGGCCAGAACGGCGTACGCAATTGGGTTAAAGCCTGCGGACTTCACACCGACTACTCAAGTGATCAAAGCCTACGACAATACAAGTAGGGATGTCCTGGGGACAGTAAAAATCCAAACCAAGATTGGGCCTGGACAACACGAGGTAGATTTTCATGTCTTGGAGGTCCCTGCATCCTTTAACATGCTTTTGGGGCGACCCTGGTTGCATCAGGTGAAGGCCGTCTCATCTACTCTACATCAAATGGTGAAATACCCCTATGGAAAGGGAGTAGCCATTGTTTTTGGGAATTCATCAATCCATCCTCCTCCGGAGGTATCTACGCCAGTCCTGGAGATCGAACACGGCATGGAAGACATGTTCATATCAGGATTTACTTTGGCTGAGGCCCGGGTGGTGCAAAATATTATGGCTGTGAATGAGGGTGTGTATGTCAGCGCTCAAGCCGTCTACCTCATGAACAAGCTACAACATATCCCTGGGATGGGATTGGGAAGAAGCGGCAGGAAAGGAGTCGCAGCGTTGGCCGAAGTGCCACACAATCCACATACCTTTGGACTGGGTTATCTGCCCACCAAAGAAGATTGGGCAAGGAAAGGGAAGGAAATGGCCAGCAGAGCCAGAGCGAAGCAGGCTGGGAAGCCTTTTGATCTAATGCACAGGCCCATCCAGGGTACCCTGAACGGACGCTTCGTCCGGGAAGGGGAGGACTTTCCATTTTGCGGCTTCCCAGAGCCATGGTTCAACGCGGAGAGGAAGCGCGTACCAGGTTTCGAAATCTTCTTCGACCTGTAACTATCCGGGGATGATGTTGCCACAGAGCAGACAGACCCAACAACTGAGGTTGAGCAGAATAAGGCAGTGGATCCTGAGAGCACAGAATTGGAAATGGGGGTAGCACTGGCATGTCTCCTCTCTGATCCTCCGATCGACCAAGATTGCTTGGGGAATAACTTCATGGTTTCCGTGATTGGGGATGAAACGGCTGTGAGCCGGCCAGCAGCTATCTTGGATGCATCAATTGCACCCTCTCTCACTTGGCAGTACGAGGAGGGATTTTTGTCCAGCAGTTCCGGGTCAGGTAGTGAGCCGGAATCTGATTCCACCGAGTCCTGTGAGTCCGAATCAGATTCCAGCTCGACTGAGTCTGAGTCTGGTACTCCTGGGGATGTTAACCCGGATGCCAGGGTCCTGTCCAGGTCGTCTTTTTCCTTTTCATTTGAGTCTGTTGTAACCGATGAATTGGACGATCTGGATGTATCTAATGAGAATGAACTATCTGTGGTTTCCGAGTATTTTTCTATGCCCCTGATTTATTGTATTAATTCAGACTTTCAAAATTTTGATCAAAACGACGAGGACGAAGTTCCTCCGGTTTTACAACGTTTAATTGAGCAGGAGCAAGAGAGATTTGTTAAGCCATTAATGGATGAAATCATTTCCGTGAACATTGGTACTGAGGAGGACCCGCGGCTGGTCCAGATCGGGTCCACGTTGTCTTCGGAGGAACGCGAGCGCTTAGTCGCTTTATTAAAAGATTTCAAAGATGTTTTCGCGTGGTCCTACGAAGACATGCCTAGAATCGATCCGGAGATTGTACAGCATCGGATCCCCCTTGACCCCGAGGCCCGATCTATCAAGCAGAAACTCAGGAGGATCCGCCCGGATTGGGCTCTTAAGATTAAGGAAGAGGTCACCAAGCAAATCGATGCAGGCTTCCTGCAGGTATCTGAATATCCGACTTGGTTGGCCAACATTGTTCCGGTGCCAAAGAAAGATGGCAGGATCCGGGTGTGTGTGGACTTCAGGGATTTGAACAGAGCTAGTCCGAAGGACGACTTTCCCTTACCGCACATCGATGAGTTGGTAGACTTCACAGCAGGGCATGCATTGCTCTCATTCATGGATGGCTTCTCAGGTTACAACCAGATAATGATGGCACCAGAAGATAGGGAAAAGACTGCATTCACCACCCCGTGGGGGACATACTGCTACCGGGTAATGCCGTTTGGGTTGAAGAACGCTGGAGCTACTTATCAACGGGCCGCGACCACAATACTACATGATATGATCCACAAAGAGGTTGAGGTGTATGTGGACGACATGATTGTCAAGTCCAAGGAAAGAGAGGGCCACTACACCGCCTTGCACAAGTTTTTCCAAAGGATCAGGGAATTCAGGTTGCGGCTAAACCCTCAGAAATGTACGTTTGGTGTTACAGCGGGAAAAATGCTGGGGTTTCTGATTACACAAAGGGGCATCGAGGTCGATCCTTCCAAAATCAAGGCCATCTTAGAAATGCCACCACCAAAGACTGAAAAAGAGGTGCGAGGCTTTCTGGGTAAAGTGCAATTCATAAGACGGTTTATTTCAAAATTAACCTTGACTTGTGAACCACTTTTTGGTCTTCTGAAGAAAGGCAAGAAATTTCAATGGGACGGCCGATGCCAAGCTGCATTTGAACAGATTAAAGAATATCTACAGAACCCACCCGTTTTATCACCACCAGAACCAGGGAAACCGTTGATTTTGTACCTATCAGTGACTGAGACCACGATGGGCTGCATGCTTGCACAAGAGTCAGAAGACAGGATGGAGAGAGCCATCTACTATCTGAGCAAAAAGATGCTAGAGTATGAAACTCATTATACACCGCTGGAGAAGGCTTGTTTAGCTTTGGTATGGGCTACCAGGAAGCTGCGGCACTACCTGTTAGCTCACTCCGTAATGTTGGTTTCACGACTCGATCCCATCAAATATCTTTTCGAGAAACCAGCACTTACGGGTAGGCTAGCTCGTTGGTTGCTGTTGCTCTCCGAATTTGATTTAAAGTATGTCACACGCAAGTCAGTAAAAGGAAGAGCAGTAGCAGAGTTCCTTGCCGACCACCCGGTTGAGGGGGATGAAGCAGTTGAATACCTGTTCCCAGATGAAGCAATTCTGCATATCGACGAAGAAACCTGGACGATGTACTTTGACGGAGCATCAAATCAACATGGGTATGGGATAGGAGTGTTGCTGATAGCACCCGACGACTCCCGTATCCCTCTAGCCTTCAAACTCCGATTCAAAGTCTCGAACAATGAGGCAGAATACGAGGCATGTATCGCTGGTCTAGAAGCAGCCCTGGAACTAGGGGCAAGACGGTTGGATGTCATTGGGGATTCAAACCTTGTTGTGTCTCAAGCTAAAGGAGACTGGAAAGTGAAAGAGGAAAAGATGATGATGTATCACCAAACCTTGGATTTGCTGATTCCTCGGTTTGAGAAGCTAAGTTTTACTCATCTACTCAGGGAGAACAACAGGTTCGCAGATTCTTTAGCAACTCTATCATCTATGATAGACATCCCGCGTGGAGTCCGAATGCGTCCGATCATCATTGACCAGAAATTTGCACCTGCCTATGAGTCGATTGCAGCCATAGATGAAGTTCAGGACGAACACCCCTGGTATTACGACATCTGGAACTTCTTGGAGAAAGAAGCATACCCGCCGGGGGTAAACGCCAAAGACAAAAGGGCAATCAGGAGAATGGCAGTCCAGTTCATCATCTGCGGGGGTAAACTGTACAAACGAGGTCATCTGGGAATGCATAAACTGTGTGTTGATGCTGAAGAGTCGAAGCGTCTAATGGAAGCCATCCACGGGGGAGAATGTGGTGCACACATGAATGGGGTAATGTTGGCAAGGAAGATTCTTAGACAGGGTTATTACTGGTCCACCATGGAGAAGGATTGTATTAGTTTCGTCCGGCGATGTCACAAGTGTCAGATCCATGCAAATCGCATGAACATCCCGCCGTCAAAGCTGTACAACATGACTTCGCCATGGCCGTTTTCTGTCTGGGGAATTGATGTAATCGGAGCTGTTACACCAAAGGGGTCGAATGGGCATGAGTTCATCTTGGTAGCGATAGATTATTTCACGAAGTGGGTTGAGGCCCAATCTTATGCAGTGTTGAAGGCTTCACACGTCGCGAAATTCATCAGAAACAACATCATTTGTCGTTACGGGGTCCCAAATGAAATCATTTCAGACAATGGTTCCCACTTCAAGAAGGAAGTGATTGACTTGTTGGAGAAATACAATGTGGCTTTTCATAAGTCATCTACCTACCGGCCGCAAACTAATGGAGCAGTTGAGGCTGCCAATAAGAATATCAAGCGCATACTACAGAAGATGGTGGAAACCTATCGGGACTGGCCGGATAAGCTGCCGTTCGCTCTGTGGGGCTACAGGACTTCGATCAGAACTTCTACTGGGGCGACTCCGTACTCATTAGTCTATGGGATGGAGGCCGTTCTGCCTATCGAGATTGAGGTTCCGTCGTTGAGAGTATTGGCCGAGTGCCAGATAGCCGAAGCGGATTGGCAACAGAACAGATTTGAAGAACTCATGCTTTTCGATGAAAGAAGGTTGAAGGCACTGTACCATGTTCAGGGTTATCAACGCAGAATCGCCCGGGCTTTCAACAAGAAGGTTAAGTCCAGGAATTTGAAGGAAGGAGATTTGGTGCTCAAGGACAACCGAGCTCCCATCCACGACCCAAGGGGCAAGTTCAGACCCAATTGGACTGGTCCCTACATCATCAAGTCAATCTGGTCAGGTGGAGCTGTGGTTCGATGGATTTAGATGGCTTAGAGTTTTCTCAACCGATCAACATGGACAAGTTGAAGAAATACTACCCCTGAGAGGCTCGCTAGGCCGAAAACCCGAAAGGGCGACCTAGGCAAAACTCAGAGCATAGAAAATTTGAAATTATAAAAACTGAGCTCGCAAGGTTGAAAACCCGCAAAGGGCGGCCTTGGCAAAAGTTAGAGCGCAAAAGAAGAGTAAAAATACCCGAGCGAACCTGAGCCTGAACTACGTAAGGCTTGATTCCCATCTTTGGGATACGTAGGCAGCTTCATCCTGAAGTTCAGCCACAATCTTTTCCTCGATCAACTTTGTCCACTTTGATCATCTTAGTCATCTCTATTCATCAACATTTATCGCAATCTCCGGTACAGTGCTGCGGTATCATTTCAAACTAGGGGCAACTTTCCGTTGCAATGTAGTGCTGCGGTATCATTTCAAACTAGGGGCAACTTTCCAGTTGCTAAGATCCGGGGTTGTGCACCTCAGTGACAGATCTCAGGCATGTCCAGTTTTGATCCATATCGAAAATAGTTTTGAAAAGTTTTAATAAAAGTTGACTTTGTTCAAATTAATCTTTTCACAACTAAGACCATTTTTGGACCAAAACGGAGAATTTTCAGTACCACAACCTTCAATTTCATTGATTTCAAAACAGAGTTCTCTTGCTCTTGCATACAATTGAAGTTGCTTTTTATTACACTCATAACGAAAACTTGAAAGTACTAGTAAAGCAATAAATCTAGGGCATAGTCAAGTCAGGTGTCCCTGCGCCCCCTTCCCGAGCTGGTTGAAGCTTCCGATGCCGATTTAGGCCCGATTTGCGCCTCTTCATTTAGCCAATCCCAGCACTCGTCAGATAAAGTGCAACTGAAAACAGGGGCAGGGGACAGGAGCTCTCTGGTCCTCCAAGCCGTAATGTGTCGGGCAAGATGTGCGCCTCGAACCGGGAAAGCGACCGGATACTCAATTCCCTCCGGAGGGCAAGTCTGATCATGGCCAAACTGGCGCAGAATACGAAATGGAAAATAAAATATACAGTGAGTCAAGCCGATCAGACGAATCCCGGTATCCTGGAACATGCTATAGCTCATCGCCGGGAGATTGAGCCAAGGACAGCGCCAAGCAATGCGTTCGGCTGACAAGTTGCACATCCATTCAAACCACCAGCTCTCATCAGGAGCATTGACTAGGCGTTGCCGAAAGAAGTAGCCACGGGCTGAGTAAGCAGGGCAAGAGTCCACAACTTGCAATTTATCCATCAACCATATCTGGGGAGGGATGAAAAATGAGAGAATAAAGAATAGAGAGATGGGCGATGAGAAAAAAAAGTACGATGAGGGTTTTGTGAGAAAAACCGAGCCCGAGGGCCGAGTGATGTGAGCAAATATATATGTGAGGTAGGGTGGGAAACATTACCTGCAGCAGTAGTGGACTCCCTACGAACCTGGTCGTCTCCCGGCGATAGAAGGCATCTAGACCCATCAGTGTCTCGGCCAAAGTCATAGCAATACAGCTCTTTCCTTCCTTCAGGCCTTGAGCGACTTCAATCAAACGGATGTTAGCTCCTCCGGAGCCAGAGACAAACAGAAAGTGAGATAGTAGGCACAAACAGAGGGCGTGCTGCCGGAAGCCTTGCCAATGATGGTCATTGCGGTCACCAGCATCGGAGAATCGGTAAATCAGGCTCGGGATATCCAGCATCCCATTACAAATCAGGGATCGGGCATCATGCGCGTTGAGACCACATATCCGCCCTAGAGCTTGGGCATGGCCAAAACGAGACTGGGGCAGGACCTCTTCCGAGCGTTCAGACTCCATCAAAATTTGGAAATCTTCAAAAGTAGGACATACCTCTTGCCCGCCAAAGCTAAATACGTGCGTCACCGGGTTCCAAAACCTTGCCGCAGCTTGGAGGAAAGGGAGGTGCAGTGGAGTCCGGCCCAGCGTGAATAGTGCATTCAAGCCGAAACCCCAGAAATTCAACTTCTCCGAGCCATCTAAAGAAGAAATCCAAGATGTGAGATTTTCTGCGAGAAATGCCTCCATTTTTGTGAGGAAAGGTGATGAAATGAATAAGTTCCAAGGGAGGGGCTTTTATAGAGGGGCAAAACACTATTCAAAGGACACGTGTCAACATTCTGGGGGTTGCGGGGGAGGTGGCCGGCCGGCCATCTATTCCAGTAGGCCGGCCACCCTCCAATCTCTTGCTGCAAAGTGTTGTCGGCCTCGCGTTGGTCCTGTTTTGCCCGCCGGAAGAAAATTTGAGGCACTTTCATGCATCGGGAATGTTGAAGGTCTCCATTTCTATCAGTTTCGGATACATTCCATTATCCAGATTGTCCGTCTGAAGAATGCTTTGTTGTATTTTTGCTTATCGAGTTGTTGTTTTGTTTATCGAGTTGTAAGTTTTGTCGAGCTGTCGCATTTTGTGTTTCGAGTTATTACTTTTTGGTTACACAATTTTGTTGAGTCTTGTTTATTGAGTCGTTAATATTGTTGTATTTTGCTTATCGAGTTGTAAACTTGCTAAGATTCTGTTATTTCTTAGTGAGTCGATTTGTTTTGATTTGTTGTGTCGGTTCACTACCTGACCCGGTAAATACACAAGGCACATTTCCATTCAATTCCATTTTTGTGCAAAATGATGCGATGCGATGCCAAGAATTTCAAATACAAGCACATTTTCAAAAGCTGTTTCATTCCATCATGTTTTACAACAAAATAAAGGTACAAGTTTTACAGAAAATAAAACTGTCTAACAATGTGCAAAGTGCTACAAACTACTAGCTAAAAAGTAAAATAAAGCAGAACATAACATCAGTATCCTCGAGAACGGGAATGAGGAGGCCCTCTCATCCTCTTCTGTGGGATAACCTCTGCACCATCATCACCATCCGGATCAGAGCTGTCATCCTCCGGATCCCCCTCAGCCTCGCCTCCGCTCCCGGAACCAAGACTGGAGCCTCCCTCCCCAGGAGATGTCTCTGACACGCGGTCTGCGACCTCCTCCTCCTCATCCTCGACAATGGGTGCCCTGCGTCTACGAGACGACCCTGCTCCTCGAGCTCCTCGGTAAGGCCTGGATGGCCCAGCTCCTCGGGGTCTAGTACCTCGAGTAGGTCTAGCACCTCGACCTCTCTGAGAAGGCCCTGGTGGCCCGCCGCGCGTCGGAGCATATACGGGAGGCATCTAAAAATGAAAAGTGCAGTACATCAGTTCAAACATAAAAAGCAGGTGCAAGTACAGTATGTGAGTGGGGTGTGTGCCAGATGTGTTCTACACAGCCTATCAGTGCAACAGAATGTTTAAAACCAGCATTAACAGAAATATAATAAATGCAAGAGAGATGAAGGGTACCTGGAAGCCCATGATGGACATCTGTGCCTCTCTACGCAGAACCATCCCCTCAAGTGAGGCCACCACCCCGAGCATCTGATCTATGTACTCCCGAGGTGGCTGCAGACACAAGCTCAACTCATCAATAAATAAGCAACTGCCAAAATGTCTGTGTGATAAATGAAAAATGGTAGAACATACCGGTGGTGAGTCAGGATCACTGACATATCTGTGACCAGGCATCGGAGGCTCCATAGGGATCAGAATCGGGGAAGTAATCCCATACTGCCAACTCGTCAACTCAGTCGGCATATCTGGCCATCCAGGATGATCGAGAGTCGGAGGGATCGGAGGAATCGAACTGCCTCTACCTCTAGATGCACCAGCCCTGCTAGAAGAGGGGATGTCTGCAGCACGGGCACGACTCGAAGATGGTGTGCCAGTGGACCTCAGTGGTGGAGCCCGTACTCCCGTCAAGGGGGGCATCAGATATATGCGGCGATAGGTGGCGTAGTTCCCCTCAATAAGATGTAATAAAGCATCGGTACCCTGCATGTCCCTAGTGACCTCCTCAGTAGATAGCCTGTCGGCAGTCCGCATAGTGGGTGGAGGCACAGCAGGAGGGTCCTGAGAATCATACCCCCACACCTGACGCTGAAAGCGTTCCCCCAGGAACCAAGCCCTGCCGACTGGTCCCTCGAGCAGGAACCTATACTGCGAACTAGTCGACCTTCCGGGATACTGATTCTCGAGATCGTCGCCAAAGACTGCCCAGGGTTGCCAGGTGATCTGCGGATAACCAGTGCATAAATCAATCAGAAATCAAGAAATATAGAGCAGATCAAAGATGAAATGAAAAGAACTGAGAGTTCTAAAACACCTCTGTCGCCCCGAACAGTGTCAAAGTACTGTCGCAGAGAGAAGAGAGTCTCTCGAGGCCTCGATAAGTGCTCGCCCTCAAACATCAATGAAAACGGAGTCATAGGAGGTCCTGCCACCTCCATCTCCGGGGCTAATGTGGGGAAATACGCATATACCCATAGCTGAGAAAAGCAGTGCGGGATGTGAATACAAAGTGCTAAAGGCAAAATACAGAGTGCAAAGTGCGCCGTGTGTGCAGTGAATAAATAATGAGGAGCAAAAATGTAAATCAAGAGGACAGAATGTACCTTCCAAGCTCTCCAGTAGCCGCCAAGTAAGTCCCCCCGCGTGCGAGAGACTGCGCTCATGTAGCAGTAAAGGGTAGCCAGGCCAGCGCCGCCCCAATCATACTGATTGACCTGTGATAGGTCTACCAGAGCGCTCAGTAGATACAACCCGACCATGTTCCCTCTATCGGCAAACAGAGTGGTGCCAAAGAGGAACATGAGGAAACCACGGGTATACTGCTCGACCTCCTCGGGAGACTCAGGCTCCATCTGTGGCCGCCGGAAATGGGAAGAGAACCAAGTATACCGAACTCTCCCGGTACCTCTGTCTACAGGCGGGCGGGCCCCCAATAGATGCATCCAAGCAGCCTCCCACTGACCCATATCCTCGTCGTAGGGAATAGGTCCACCGCCTAGGTCTAGGCCGGTGAGCATAGCGAAGTCCAGTGGGGTCATGGTCATATCCCCGGTCGCAGAAAAATGGAAAGAATTGGTGGTGTCCCACCATCTCTCCGCCAGAGCAGCAAATAATGTCCTACTGATGAGACAGTGTGATAACCCCCTGCAGAATGGTCCGAATCCTGCGAAGTCAACCAAGTCCCGGACAGCTTCCGGAAGCTCAGCATACCACTCCCTCGCGGCAGTGGAGCCATATCCTCGCACTGTGCGAGAGCCAGCCTGCATTTAGAATGAATGCGTGTATCAGCAAATGAAGTGAAAATGAGCTGTGTGCAAATGAATTGTTTTGAGCTGTGTTCAAATTTCAGAAAATCAGTGGGCTGTGTGTTCACTTCAAATCTGGGCTGCGTGTTCAGTAAATTAGAGTTTAGGGCTGTGTGTTCTACTCTTAATCAGTGGGCTGTGTGTTCGCTTCAAATCTGGGCTGCGTGTTCAGTAAATCAGAGTTTAGGGCTGTGTGTTCTACTCTTAATCAGTGGGCTGTGTGTTCGCTTCAAATCTGGGCTGCGTGTTCAGTAAATCAGAGTTTAGGGCTATGTGTTCTACTCTTAATCAGTGGGCTGTGTGGTCGCTTCAAATCTGGGTTGCGTGTTCAGTAAATCAGAGTTTAGGGCTGTGTGTTCTACTCTTAATCAGTGGGCTGTGTGTTCGCTTCAAATCTGGGCTGCGTGTTCAGTAAATCAGAGTTTAGGGCTGTGTGTTCTACTCTTAATCAGTGGGCTGCGTGTTCAGTAAATCAGAGTTTAGGGCTCTGTGTTCACTTCAAATCTGGGCTGTGTGTTCTACTCTTAATCAGTGGGCTGTGTGTTCACTTCAAATCTGGGCTGCGTGTTCAGTAAATCAAAGTTTAGGGCTGTGTGTTCTACTCCTAATCAGTGGGCTGTGTGTTCACTTCAAATCTGGGCTGTGTGTTCAGTAAATCAAAGTTTGGGACTGTGTGTTCTACTCTTAATCAGTGGGCTGTGTGTTCGCTTCAAATCTGGGCTGCGTGTTCAGAAAATCCGAGTTTGGGACTGTGTGTTCTACTCTTAGTCAGTATGTGCTGTGTGCTCATTTTCAACTTCGGGCTGTGTGTTCGGTGAATCAATGTTTGAGCCGTGTGTTCAATTCCTAACTAATGTGTACTGTGATCAGTCAATGAGCTGTGTTCACGAAATTCAAGTGGCTAAGTCACATGCTCAGGATGCAAATACTATGTCATAAGCTAAACTGTGTGTCTAAGCATGGCAAAGGTACAAAATGCACGAAAGATACAAAAAATAAAGTAAAATACCTCTGCATCGCGGGAGAGGTGCTGCTCCGGCTCTCGCAGAAGAAGATCCCCTGGTACCCGATCGTTGAAATCGGTGAAATGACGAAAGACGGCCCGCGGAAGCCTATGTACCGCTGGGGCATATCGCTCGGGAATAAAAGGGCGAACCCTCGGGGGCAATGTCATAATGTCGAAATCATCCCCGGCACCTGGAAAACCTCCGCCGTGAGGAAAGTGACCCGCCATGTCGAGAAATCTGCAAAGAGGAGCAAAAATGAGCAAAACGAGCCAAAATTGGAAAAAGTCAACGAAAGTCAACTCTCGGGAAATGAAAAGTCAACCAAAAGTCAACTCCCGGAAAAATCTTCCAAATAATGAGACAAAATTACCTCAAGTAATGAAAATGAGAAGAGAAGCCCCGAAGTCAAAATTTAGTCGGCTCAAAGTGCTTAAAACTGGAAGATTTCGTGAAAACAACTTGCGTGGGAGGCCGAGGGGCACGTATAAAATGCAGATCTGAAAGAGAAAATGGCTTAGAGAGCAAGAGGAGGAAATTTTGCAGCCTTGGGTGTGATTTCGGAAGCAATGGAGGTGTGTATATATAGAAATGGCCGAAAAAGACCAAAATGCCCCTGCTTTTGGGCAGTGGCCGGCCGGCCACCTAACCTGGCTGGCCGGCCCCTCTACTTTTTCCCCTTGGCCGATGGCCTCTCCTAGGGCAGTGGGCTGGCCGACCATGCTCCCCACCCCCTCCCCTACCTCTCTGCAAATTTTGAGGAAAATCGGAGTTCCCGGAACCTGAAAAAGTTAAAGAAAAGTGCACTTTCTGGCGCCGAATTGCTCCACCGGAACTTCGATTGCAATTATTGACATGTGTCTCATCATTATTCATATCGGAGTGTATCCTTTTTTAAACATGTTGTGACCTCTTCGGGAGGTAAATCAGAGGCCGCGATCGAGTTGCCGTCGCCGAAATGTGCGTTTTTCAGCTCGTTGTTGCGCAACAAACAGGCATCCTGATTTGTGCTCGTTTGTCATTATTTGGCTCATAATTTGCATTCTCGTGAATGTTTTGCATTGTCATGCGTGTCTTCTTGATGTACCATACTTCTATGCTCGAGCATGCATTGTCGCGCGTTATCTTTTCTCGCATTGTGATGCATCCTTTTCGAATCATAGGAATCGCATTGAATATATGTTGTTAGCATATTGTTCTTGTTGGATTCCTCTCTTTTGCAGGCACGATATTGTATGTACGGTTCATTTGAGGCTGGTGCGACCAGACGAATCGCGCAGGTATCGTATCTTCTCCGTGTGAGACGCGACGAGAATTGAATAATTCTCCGCATTCCTAACTGCATGAAATGTAGTTGTTGCTTTGCATTCTTGCTTAAAACTGTTGCATCTATTTGTCAATACTTGCTTCATTACAGCTTGCTGCATTTGCATGATCACTTGGCTCCGTGCCTATCACTTTGCATTTTGCCCCCTTTGCCTGAAGGCACGCCTGCGGGCACACATCTCTGTTTATCTTGTATGATTGTCTAAGTCTTCGGCCTTGTCAAAAATGGGTCGTCTCTGGGCTTTGACATTCACTCACGTCACTTCTTGACTTCCGAGTTCTGTCAAAGAGGGGCAACTGTAGACACCCCATTTTTGACTGTCCTCAAGACTCAGACGTCACCAATTGAGCGCTTGGTGATGTTGCATACTGTGCTCGTTCAGAAGTCTCAGAGTCGCGGCCGTGCGCCCTGCCTCCGGACTTCCGAACTCTCTTTCGTGCCTTGTCTCGGTTTGCGAACTAGACTCGGTTTTCTCTGTTTTCTTTCCTGAGGGGAGGGAATGGTCCCGTAGACTATCTCCCAGTGGCCGTGAGCTACTTTTTATGGCCGTAGGCCATTTTGCCCATTTCGGAGCCCGGTTCCCGGTTTTCGGGACCGTCAGGCCGTGTGCCTCGGTTCGGGACCGCCCAACCATCTCCGATTTCTCCAGTTTTTTGCAAGTGCCTCTGTTTTATCATTCCGAGGGACACTGGGGCCTCTGGTGCCCACTTCGTGGCCGAATGCCACTTTCGGTGCCTGTAGCCGGTTTTCGGGACCCCGAACTGCGTGATTTGGGTCCCAAGCATTCATTTTGCATCGGTTTTCTCCGATTTTTGGCAGGAACCTCTGTTTTGTCATTCCGAGGGACACTGGGGTCGCAGATGCCCACTTCGCTGCTGAACACCACTTCCGGCACCTGCAGCCCATTTTCGGGATCCCAAATTGCCCGGTTTTGGCTCCGAGCGTTCATTTCTCATTAGTTTTTGTTCAAATTTGGCAAGTACCTCTGTTTCAACACCAGGAAGATCACTGGGGGGTGGGAGGCCAGCAATTATCCCAGATAACCAGTTTCGCTCTTCCGGCGCCTGTTTTGCTCACTTCCGGGCCAATGTTGAACACCCTGGGGATATTTTCTTCCAACCAAAGCTACATATTTGTGATCAGGGGACATGGGAGGACACCAAAAAGTGGTGGTCGGCCAGCAATTCAGAGTTTCATTTTTGAGCCCCTCCTTCAAGTTCAATGTTGTGACTCCTGTTTCAGTGTTGCCAGATTCCAATCTTGGGGCTTTATTCTACACACCTGGGAGGACACCAAGGAGTGGTGGTCGGCCAGAAAATTTGGACTTCATTTTTGGGCCATGGCCGGCCGGCCAGGGTGAGTGGCTGGCCGACCAGTTTGGGTGGCCGGCCGGCCACCTTCCAGAAAATTACCTGGCCGGCCAGCTTTCTACTTTCCAGCTCTTTACAGCTGTCCGGATATTTTTTGAAAAATATCTCCCCCTCCGGGGGATATTTTGGGAGGGAAATCTTGCCTCCATTTCCCTCCCCTTTTACACCTTTTCTTGCCTATTTAAAGGGCTGCCCTCCTCCTTCCCTAGGGTTACAAAAATTGGTCTCAAGAACCCCTCTCCCAAAACCTCCATTTCCATCTTCAAAAGCTCAAAAAACCCTCAAGCATCTAGGCCAATCCTTCATCAACCCTAAGCACCACCATCACCATCTTCATTCCAGCAGCAAAGGAGTGCTTTTCAAGGGTTAAGAAGCAGCAAATTGAAGCAAAGAAGCAACAAAAGTTGGATCTCCAAGGGTAAGCCTCTAAATCCCTTTTTCTAGCATTATTTTCTATCAATTCTATGCCCTATTTTCCTTTTGTTTTGGGCTTTGACCCCTACTGGTTTTGTGCTTATTTTGAGCCCCTCTACAACTTTGTAGAAGGGCTCAATCTCATTTGGTACCTCTATCATACACCTCTTTCAATATCACCCTTTATGCCAATTATTTGCATGCTTTGTTTGGCTTTTGAGTGATCTAATTTCGAGCCTACTATATACTGTGAGTGGGCTTATTTCGAGCCCCTCTTCAACATTGAAGAAGGGCTCAACCATGTTTGGCTTCTCTATCATGCACTTCCTTCGAAATTCTTCCATTTTACCGTAAACTTGCATGCTACTTTTAGCCTATATGCATTTATTTTTGGAGCATGCTATAAACTGATTATGGGCTTATTTTGTGTCCCTCTACAACATTGTAGAAGGGACCAATCTTGTTTGGTGCCTCCATGAATGGCCTCTCTTTGTACCTCTCTTTGGCCATGTTTTGCATACCTCTTTGAGCTTATTTGGTCACTGTTTTCAGCCTTCATCAGGCCTAGAGAGTGCCTTATTTTGGTCCATTCTTCATGCTTTGTTAAGGGTCTTAGGCCATTTGATGATTGGTTTTGGTACTTGTTTTGTAATCCTTCATATTTTCCGTAAAATTGCATGCTTTGTTAGGCTTGCTTAGCTTCGGATTTCAGCCTTCATCAGGCTTAGAAAGTGTCTTTTTTTGGTCTATTATTCAAGTTTTATTAAGGGCCTTAAGTTGTTTGGTCATTGCTTATGGTACCTCTCTTTATAGCCTTTGTTGGCTCATTATTTTGCATGCTATGTTTAGCCTATCTACATACTGAATTGGGGGATATCATCTCTTGTAAATGTGCATATTTTTTACCCCTCTTTAATGTTGTAGAACTGTGTTTTTCAGTTTGAGCATTGTATATACCACTTGCTTTGTAATTCTCCTCTTTTCCCCTATTTTTGCATGCTATTTTTGCCATACTTCTGATCATTGTTTGGCCATACTTTGTACTAAAAAAATGCTAGTTTAGGGGCTGCCTTGCTACTGTTTTACATGTCATGTCCATATTGTGCATGTTTAGTAGGGCTGTAAGCCATTTCGGGTGCTTTGCATTGCATTTCGGGTATCGGGTGTAATTTTGTCATAATTCGGGGGCTATTTGTGCATCATTTTAGCTGCTGAAATTTGCATTGTCAATGTGCCATATGCCACATCTCATTTGCATGTCCTTTTTGAGCCTTCGGGCCATGCCTCGGTTTGCGTGCCCGTGTGCACGCATTTCGAGGCAGCTCACTTTCGTCTCTCGGCAGCTTATGTGAGTGCGGCTGAGGCCCTCTCATGTTAGCGTAAGCCCAATTCGCATTCCGCATGTCATTTTTGCGCCTTAGGGCCATGCCTCGGTTTGCGTGCCCGTGTGCACGCATTTCAAGGCACTTCACTTTCGTCTCTCGGCAGCTTATGTGAGTGTGGCTGAGGCCCTCTCATGTTGGCGTAAGCCCATCATTGCATTCCGTATGCCATTTTATGCATTCTTCGGTTTGCGTGTCCGCGGGCACGCATTTCGAGGCATCTCATTTTTATCCGCCGGCATCCTATGTGAGTGTGGCTGAGGCTCCCTCATGTTGGTATAAGCCCATCATTGCATTTCGCATGTCATTCCGTGTTTCTCGGTATGCGTGCCTACGGGCACGCATTTCGAGGCACCTCATTTTTATCATTCCGGCATCCTATGTGAGTGTGGCTGAGGCTCCCTCATGTTGGTATAAGCCCATCATTGCATTTCGCATGTCATTCCGTGTTTCTCGGTATGCGTGCCCACGGGCACGCATTTCGAGGCACCTCATTTTTTTCATCTTTCGGCATCTTATGTGAGTGCGGCTGAGGCCCTCTCATGTTGGTATAAGCCCTCATCTCATTTTGTATGTCATTCCATGCCTTCGGGTCATTTCTCGATTTGCGTGCCCGTGGGCACGCATTTCGAGACATCTCATTTTAGTTTCATTGTATATCGTATTTCAGGCCATTTCATGCCTTTATGTCATTGCCTCGGTTTACGTGCCCGTGTGCACGCGTTTCGAGGCACTTCACTTTTATCCGACGGCCTCTTATGTGAGTGCGGCTGAGGCTCTCTCATGTTAGTATAAGTCCATGTTGCATTGTATTTGTCATTTCAGTCTCATTGCATTCCGTATGCCATTGCCTCGGTTTGCGTGCCCGCGTGCACGCATTTCGAGGCATCTCATTTTCATAGCATTGTGTATGTTAGGATTGTATATTAGCTGCATTTCATGCATATTGCATCGTGTTCGGAATAGGAGTTAGCCCGGGCACGGGAAACGAGGCACGTTTCGCACCCCGAGTGACGGAACGGGTCTCAATTCCCAAGTCACCGACACTCCGGATTACCCATGATGGAGTTAGGTTTTGTTAAGTTTTCATATGCATTCATCCTATATTGAGTTGTGCAATCCGACCCCTCGGCCACCATGCATCGATATGCGTGATTGGTGGCACGAGGATCGAGGCATGCATATATTTGTGAAATACATTGCTATGCCCCTTTCCTGCTCTCTGTTGCAGCAAAATCAAGGATCAGCAGTCTTCCGGGACTTGGCGCGCTTTTCAAGAAACATTGCGAAACAGAGGCTAATTGGGGCATTCTAGTGGATTTCCGCGCAAAGTAGCCCAAACATTACATCATTCATCAGAAGCAAGGCAGTCCCTGGCTTGCATGCCAGTTTACAGTTTTCTTAGTTAAATCTGTTAATTAATTAGGAATTTGTATATTATTCGGACTGTAATATTTGGACTGAATTATTCTTTTATTTCGGACTGTATATTTATTCGGACCCTCTGCGCGAGGGCATAACTGTAATAAGTGTGGGTGTGTGTGATGTATGTCTTCCAACCCCACGTCTTTCTTCCCTTTTATTTACCCGCTTATGATGGTTAGATTAGGGCATATTTCAATTAGCATACAGTATGACAGCATGTTTGCATCATTCATATGTTTTGCATGCACCGGGCTCGGCGCATCATACTAACTGCATTTGTATTTCAATTCCAAGTTGAATACATGATAGCTGTTGCATTCCATATGCCATGTTTAGAATAGCCGAGCCTGCTATAATTTGCATTTTTGCATGTGTTGCATTAGGCATTTCTGTATACTTAGGATCATGCATGATTTCTAATTAGCTTCTTTTTTGGCTTGGAGTACTCGGTGAGTTTTATGCTTTAGCATCCTTGCATGTGTGTGAGTGTTGCCATGGTAGCATGCTTACCATGAGGCTACATGGTTATGTGATATAACTGCCTTGAATGCCTGTGGGTGGAGGTTGAATTATCTGAATTGGGACAATACATTGACTGTTTGTTTTAAGCCCACTAGATAGTGGCAAAATCATGTTTTCTAAGCCCACCCGAGGGTGGCAAATCCACATTTTAGCCTACCTGCGGGTAGCACCATCAAACCATTTTCAAACGAACAAACATGAAATGTTTAATTCCAATTCAGGCGACTCAGTCTATACTTGTTTGCTGCGAGCATCACATAGTAACCTAGGCTAATAACCGGAATAAGAACTCACAATGTTTTCAAAATAAGATATCATGGTTAGTAGAGGCCGGTCTTTGACCGGGCGAGCGGGGGTGCTCACGATGTGACCTTCCCCAATCGTACCCAAGTTCCCGAGCCAACTTTGGTGATGACGGACACGTGGCCTTTGGCACCGAGTTAGGGTTTCCTAAATTTCCCATTTAAAAAATATTTAGGTGGCGACTCTGTTTTCTGGCAAAGCAGTCCATGTTTGGCACTTCTTTCAAAAAAATCTGTTTTTCTTCAAAACGATTTGCCAGAGTTGGACTCTTTGGTTCAGATTTAGAACCGCAACAAAATCGAGTCCGAACTGTAGCGAGGTCCCTCGCGGGCATGTTACAACGATGCAACAAGAGTAACTGTTGAATGTATGATGAAGTCGTCTACGGGTTGTAAATTGTTTGTGCATGGAAGGATGTTAATGAATTTCGGTATTTTTTTTATTATGAAGTTGGATAATGTGCATACTTGTGGGGTTGTTGCTCGTAGATCTTGTAACAAAATGATTGGTTCTAGACTTGTGTCTGATATTGTGCATAATGATATTAGTGATAATCCGTTGACTCGTCCTATTGAAGTTAAAAAAAAGTTGAAGAAGCAATATGGTATAGATGTTTCTTATCGCGTTGCATGGTTAGGAGTTGATAAGGCAAGAGGTGGGTTGTTTGGTGATTTTGCAACTTCTTTTGACCAACTTCGATGGTACCTTGAGACGGGTATGAGAACGAATCCGGAAAGTGTGTTTGAATTAGATATGGATGAAAGTAATGGGTGTTTTCGAAGGTTGTTTGTGGCATTTCATGGATGTTTGTATGGCTTTCAATTTTGTCGTCCGTTGTTGGTTGTTGATGATACATTCTTGAAGGGGCGTTACAAAGGGCATTTGCTTGCAGTAACATCAAAGGATGGTAATCAAGGTATGTATTTATTTGTAGTTAGTATAATTTTGGTTTGTCAGTATGTTATTGTATTGTGAGTCTACTAATTTTTGTAGTTTCATGTTATTTTGTTTGCAGGCCTGTTTCGTTTGGCTTTTACGATTGTTGACGCTGAAAATCAAGATAATTGGATGTGGTTCTTAAGTCAGTTGTTAAAGGCTGTTAGTTCAGGTCGGAGATTGACCTTTGTGTCTGACCGTTAACATGGATTGCTAGACGCTCTTTCAGTGGTTTTTCCCAATGCACATCATGCATATTGCTTGAATCATTTGAAGAGAAATTTGATTGACAAATTAGTGGGACTTCGTACTAATTATAAGCTGACTTTGATGAAAATATTAGTTAAATGTGCTTATGCGCCAACTGTTGCTTCTTTCCAACATTATATGGAGAAATTAAGGCGTATTGTTGGGAATGGTGGAGTTGATAGTATGTTGGATGGTTTGCAAAATGATAAGTGGGCCAATACATTTTTTAGAGGGAAACGATATGGTGAGATGTCATCTAATGCTGCCGAGTCTTACAATAATTAGATTGGTAGGGTTCGTGAGTTGTCTATTACTTGTATGGTTGATATGATTAGGGTTCAAATCATGACTCAATTGTCTAATAGAAGAGCTGAATCTAAAAGATAGACTACGAAATTGTGTCCAGTTATGGAAAAGAAGTTGGTGGACTCTTTGAAGTTAGCTAAGTCTTGGGATGTGATTGTTACTAGTGATACTGTGCTTGAGGTTCATTCTTCTATTTATTTTTATGTTGATATTGGTAGACAGACTTGTTCTTGCCATGAATGGCAATTGAATGGTTTTCCTTGTTGTCATGTTGTGCATGCTTTGCGTAATAGTGGTAGAGATGTGTATGATTTCATTGATCCTTTTTTTCATGTAGATTGTTTTAGAGAATCATACAAGGAATCTGTTTATCCAGTGCCTTCAAGTGAGAGATTTGACTTTGATGGTGCCGGTAGTTCGATTATCAAACCTCTTATAATGAAGAAACAGCCTGGGCAAAACAAGAAGAAGATGATACCTTCTAAGGGTGAGAATGTGAAGCAAATCAAGTATGGGAGGTGCTTGAAATATGAGAATCACAGTAAGAAGACGTGCAAGGTTGCTATTTGAGGCCATAGTCTATTCTTTTGGATTTGTATTTGAATTTGAAAAATTATGATAATAAAAAATGTGATACTTGGTATTATAGAAGTAATGAATAAAGTTGGTTGCATTGTTTTTTTCTTTTTTGATGTGTTCTTTAATTATTGAAGTTGTTTTGTAACAGTTTTATTTTTTTTATTTTTTTATTTTTTTTGTGGATTTGGTTGGTTTTATTTTTATGGAATGCTAAGAAGATTGTTGAAAATTTCTTATTGAAACTGTATAATATTAAAATGCAGTTTTACTACATGATATATTTATTTCATATTTCGCAGTGACAAAACTGTAAAATTTTACAGTTTTATTTTCAATTTTGAAATGCAGTTCATCTATTTGTTGAGTCATGAAATTAGATGCATAATTGTGTAGCATAATTTTTGTTTGAGTAATGAAACTGCATAATTTTGCAGTTTTAAGAATTATGAAAAACAACCTGATGAAACTGCATAATTTTGCAATTTTAAGAATTATTATAAACAACTTGATGAAACTGCATATTTTTGCAGTTTGAAGAATTATTAGAAACAACTTTTACTGTATGAAAATATATGCAACCACAAATATAACGACAATAATAAGCAGAAGAATACAAACAAATATAATAAGCACAATAAGAACAACAACAATAATAATAACAAGAAGAAGAGCAACAACAACATCAATGACAACAATCATTTTCACCATAATAACCACAAGAAGATCAATTCCCAAAAGCATATAAAGTACTCTTCACATGTCACATGTTAAAAAAAAAAAGTACAAAAATATGTTCACTTGAATATTTGTATTGTCAAGAAGTTTGTTCATTGTTTCTATGGTTTGATATGTTTTGTTAACATTTGGTAGTGCTCGAGTTTCCAAAATCGATTCTTATCATTAAGGAATTGACTGATGATTTCTGCTCAAAATTTGACCCACGCAGTTAGTCGAAGTGATTTCTGCACAGGTTGCCAGTTGATATATTAGTTGATAACATTGCAGACGGCGATTGCACAATCATTCCTGCAAAGTTTTAGATGAAGTCAATTAGTTAGGTAAAACTGCAAAATTTAGCATATTGGAACATTAGTTTATTGAGTTTGTATCTTACGAGTGTAAGGTTTGTTATGGGCATTCCTCAATTGATGCAATTACTGTCTCGCACTCTTGAGATGATAACATATTTCCTTGATTGCTGAATAATGTTTTATTCCATTTCAGTTGATGTTGTTGCTGCAAAATAGTTAGTGGGTGTTTTTGTTAGTTACAGTAATGTGTTGAGATGTTTTGAAAGAAATGGAACTAAGTAGGAAATTTTATTTAATTTACAATTTCCTTTGTAATTTCAAAGTATTTGTTGTGGCAATCATTTGCTGGCCTCAAAGAGTCATAGTGCCTCCATATCCCATCAGCATTGTCAAAGACCACAATTGTCCAATGGTTTCGTGGTTGATTGGGAAATGGATATATCTGTTTTTCATTGCTTCTGGAAAATGGTTGTCCATCATTTTTTCTCTCAGTGCTTGATTTTGGTTTGGTAATGGAGTCTATAATTTATATATATGTTTGAAATATGTTATAAAACTATGTAGTAAGACATGTTAAGAAAATAGAAAATTTTGTAGTTTGAATAATATTGAAAGGTATGTTAAATTTTGCTTACATTGATGAG
The DNA here is from genome assembly GCA_036172215.1 of Camellia granthamiana. NCBI lineage: Eukaryota > Viridiplantae > Streptophyta > Magnoliopsida > Ericales > Theaceae > Camellia > Camellia granthamiana. The sequence goes on along the minus strand of CM069903.1, from coordinate 43,152,131 downwards.
TGTTGAGAAAACGTAAGATCTCCCCGCGTATGGATTTCTTGCAAAGGCTAGATCATGTTTCTCAAATTCTTCAATTAAGGGTTGGAGTGTGTCACGACCCAAACACGCCCCTATGGGTTTAGCACCGTAACCAGCCAGTAATCCTAGATTACCGAAGGCCTGCTTAACAGTAATACAGTAATACAGAGTACAGGGGCTTGGCGGAAGCCAATACAGTAAATAAACAATGTCCAATGAGCTGTGACAGTCTGTATGCCAAAAAGATTTTTCATACATACATATGAACTCGGTGCAGAATAGTATGCATAATATATACAATCAGTCAGAACAGAACAGGGACCGAACCCCTATTAAACGGTACAGTACAGTGTTATCAGTCTATACAGTAAACAAAATAATACAGAAGCGGGAAAACTAAAACACCCCCTAAGCCTTAGCTTGGAAGGCTTGGAACCTCACAGTGAGGCACAGTGGTTGGCTTGACAAAAAGGGGAAGTCTACTCCACGCTCCTAGCTCCGGTCTGGTGCCTGCACACTTACATATATATATGAGCAGTGAGCTAAAGCCCAGTGAATAACATAATGCGTAAAGAGGTTTAGAATGAATATCCTTACAGTAATGAAAACAGTTCATTAAGTCAGTATTTCAGTCCTTCAGTAATATGTGGTACATCAATTAGCATAACAGTACAGTAAGCAGTAGGTCTTAAAGGACCGAACAGTAATGATGGCCATCAGTCAGTAAACAGTAGTGGTTCCACGAGGGAACCGACAGAGATCTCTGTAACAGTAACAGTAAACAGTAGGTGCTAAGGATGTCACAGTATAGTTCAGAATATAGGACATACATTCATTCCAGTAAGCAGTTCAGTTCAGTAAACAGTTCAGTTCAGTATTCAGAAGATAATCATTTTGAACATATCTTTACACAATTGTTACTCACAGAGTTCTGGGCTACAGTAAGCTAGAGCGCGTCTCCGGAAGCCAACCCTACACAGTTTACAGATTGAAGACACACTAAGCTACACAGTTGGGAAGGATAATAACTTAATCCCTAAATTTGCCTTGGTGTGTTCTACCTCTATATCCTCATTAAAATGCCTTAAACTAGGCCTAAGAATGCCTAGGATGGGATGAGGATGCAAAGATGCACTTAGAAAACATTTTCATAATTTTTCAGAAAACAGGGGTCTCGCTCGAGCGTGGCTTTCTTCGCTCGAGCGAGCTTGTCAAAACAGTGGGGTCGCTCGAGCGTGGGCTTCCTCGCTCGAGCGGTCTGCAAAAATGCAAAAAGTGTTGGATGTTGGAAATCTCCGCTCGATGCTCGCTCGACGCCCGCTCGAGCGTAAGACACAGTCCTCGCTCGAGCATAGGTTCTCTCGCTCGAGCGTGCGTCTGCGTGCACCAAGATTCTGAGAGCTTGCAATTTACGCTCGAGCCACCATTCCTTCGCTCGAGCGGAGCTCAGAATAAACGATGGTCGCTCGAGCGTGGAATCCTTCGCTCGAGCGAAGAAGCCAAATTCTGGAATTTCCAGATTTGCCTCCCAAGCTCAAACCAAGCATTCCTTAGCTCAAAACTCGACCTCTTGGGCCCAAATTTTGGAAAACACATCTAAACTCAATATACAACAAGTTTCAAAGCTCAATTTGTGAATTTAAAGCCCAAGGGTGAGTCAATTAAATCCAAATTCCAAACCCATTTTCATGAACATGAAGAACATGCAAACATGCATGAATTCAAATCATTTCAAAGCTTCAATTTGATGCTCTAGTGAGCCAATTGTTCCAAAAACAAGTTGAAAACATTGACCATTGCAAAATTATGAACATGCATGTAACCCTTAGCCATGAAATCAACTTAAAACTCAACAATACCAACGTGCATGCATAGAATGAGCTTCAATTCAACATGCTAGAACTAAAACATGCCTTAGCTCTACAATTAGACATGAATCATGCAAGAATCAACTTAAGGACACAATTAAGAGGATGAAATTCATACCTAGGTTCCTTAATTTCAAGTATGGAAGCTCAATTGCACAAATCCTCTACAATTTCCAAGCATTACAAGATGAATTCACTCTAGTCTCCTATTCTCTCTCTCTCTATGTCGGCAAGAACAAGAAATGAGGCTGAGGAAAATGTTTTGGGCAATGCAAGACTAAGTCCCTCAATACTTGGTGTAGTGGCCACTAAGTGGCACTAATGTAATTAAGTCAAACTATGCAATTTAACACCATTTAAACTAATTTAATCATACTAAATCAAATTTCAGATAAATGTACCATAAAATCACATAAATTATGATGGTCACAAAACACCAATCGATTTCGGGTTCGGCCGCCGATAAGGCCTTCAATTAACAGTTTAAACATAAAAATACAAAGAGATAATTAAACGACAAACAGATAGATATGCAATTAATTAGATATACTCAGTCAATTCAGTTCTAGATTCCAGTCAGTCAATTACTTTTCATATTCGGTCTCAGTTTAGCAGTAATCGGTATTCAATCAGTCATTAATCGGTAAACAGTGTAAGGGTTGTTACAGTCTCCCCTCCTTATAAAGAGTTTAGTCCTCTAAACTCGAGTTACCTTCATTCTGGAAGAAAACAGGATCCAGTGGAAACAAATCAGGATATCTCTTAGCCATGTCATCTTCCCTCTTCTAGGTGGCATACACGCCACCATGGTTTTGCCAGTCGACTTTCACTAACGGGATCTCCTTGTTTCTCAGTTTCTTGATCCGTCTGTTTACAATCTGTATGGGCCGTTCCTCGTAAGTGTAGTCATCACTCAGCACTACACGAGTAGGCTCTATCACATGAAAAGGATCCTGGAGATAATCTCTCAACATCGAAATGTGGAAGACGTTATGCATATGCTCCATTTCAGGAGGAAGCGCAACTTGATACGCCACCGGATTGATTTTCTCAATAATCTCATACGGTCCGACATATCTCGGCGCTAACTTGCCTTTGACTCCAAAACGAGTCTGGCCTTTCATTGGTGTCACTTTCACAAAAACGTGGTCACCCACTTCATATTCTCTGTCTCGTCTTCTGACATCTGCATAACTTTTCTGTCGGCTCTGTGCAGTTTTCAGTTTCTGTTGTATCAGCTTTACTTTCTCAGTCGTTTCATACACAATCTCGGGCCCAAGCAAAGGCCCATCTCCAACTTCTGCCTAGCAAATCGGAGATCTACATTTCCTGCCATACAATGCCTCGAAAGGCGCCATACCAATACTTGAATGATAGCTGTTGTTGTAGGCGAATTCAGCCAATGGCAAATGGCTTTCCCAGTTTCCCTGAAAATCAAGGACACACATTCTCAATAAATCCTCTAGAGTCTGGATGGTCCTTTCTGACTGGCCATCTGTCTGAGGATGATAGGCACTACTCAGTCTCAGTTCAGTTCCCAATGCAGTCTGTAGGCTTTGCCAAAATCTCGATGTGAACTTCGAATCCCTGTCAAAAACAATGGACACAGGCACTTCATGCAGTCTAACAATTTAATCAATATAGAGTATAGCCAATTTGTCCGTATTATAAATTGTCTTAACAGGTAGGAAGTGAGCAGATTTCGTCAGTCTATCAACAATAACCCAAATTGAGTCCATACCTTTACTGGAGCGAGGCAATCCAACGATAAAATCCATCGTGATATGCTCCCATTTCCACTCCGGTATGGGTAAGGGTTGCAGTAAGCCTGCGGGTCGCTGATGTTCCGCTTTAACTTGTTGGCAATGAAGACATTTTGATACAAAATCGGCAATTTCTTTCTTCATTCCCGGCCACCAAAAATTCAGTTTCAAATCTTGATACATTTTCGTATTTCCAGGATGGATAGAGAATTTTGAATTGTGGCCCTCCTGCAGAACTCTTCTTTTCAATTAAGAGTCATTCGGTACACACAATCTTTCTTGAAATTTCAGTACATTATTTTCGAACTGGAAACCCGGTCTTGGTTTAGATTCCCTTTCTTCGATGATCTTCTTTAAGAAGTCATCCTGTTGCTATTTTTCTTTAATTTCTTCAATCAATGCCGGTTGAGCAGAAATAGCAGCTATTGTTCCACCTTGTTCTCGCAACACAATTTTAATTTCAGATTTTTCAAGGTCACAAAGCAACTCTTTCTGTCCAGTAAGCAAACAGGCTAAATTTCCAATTGATTTCCGGTTCAGTGCATCGGCAACAGTGTTGGCTTTTCCCGGATGGTTCAAAATCTGTAACTCATAATCTTTAATCAGTTCTAGCCATCTCCGTTGTCTCATGTTCAATTCTTTCTGTGTGAAGAAATATTTTAAGCTATTGTGGTCGGTGTATACTTCACATGTCGCCCTATATAGGTAGTGACGCCAGATTTTCAGTGCAAATACTACTGCAGCAAGTTCCAGATCATGGGTCGGGTAGTTCTTTTCATGTGGTCTCAGTTGTCGGGAAGCATAAGCGATCACTCTCCCATTCTGCATTAAAACACACCCCAAACCCTTATGAGAAGCATCACTAAAAACAGTATAACCGTCCGTACCTGAAGGTAGGGTAAGAACAGGTGCAGTCACCAATCGAGTTTTTAACTCTTGGAACGCTGATTCCCTTTGGTCAGTCCAGTCAAATGATACCCCTTTTTTAGTCAACTAAGTCAATGGTAAGGCAATTTTGGAGAAATCTTTGACAAATCTTCTGTAATATCCAGCCAATCCCAAAAAGCTTCGGACTTCTGTCACATTTGTTGGTCTAGGCCAGTTCACTACAACTTCAATTTTCTGCGGATCAACAGAAATTCCATCTTTGCTAACAACATGCCCCAAAAACATAACGCGATCAAGCCAAAATTCACATTTAGACAGTTTAGCATACAGTTTCTGTTCTCTTAGGGTCTGTAGGGCAAGTCTCAGATGATGTTCATGTTCTTCTATACTTTTGGAATAAATCAGTATGTCATCAATGAATACAACAATAAAGTCATCAAGGTATGGTTTAAAGATTCTATTCATGAGGTCCATAAATGCAGCCGGTGCATTGGTAACTCCGAAAGGCATAACTAAAAATTCGTAATGTCCATACCTTGTTCGAAAAGCAGTTTTATCAATGTCTTCTGATTTAACTTTCAGTTGATGATAACCTGATCTGAGGTCAATCTTAGAGAAAACTTGAGCACCCTGTAACTGATCAAACAAGTCATCAATACGCGGCAATAGGTATTTATTTTTCGCAGTTACCTTATTCAGTTCACGATAGTCAATACACAGTCTCAACGTGCCATCTTTCTTCTTTACAAATAGAACAGGAGCGCCCCATGGCGAAGTACTGGGCCTGATAAATTTCTTGTCTAACAGTTCTTGCAGTTGCACTTTCAATTCTTTCAGTTCAGTTGGAGCCATTCTGTAAGGAGCTTTAGATACTGGCTGTGTTCCCGGAATCACATCAACGGTGAATTCAATTTCCCTGTCAATCAAATCCCCTGGCAAATTATTCGGAAAGACATCTGGGAACTCTCTGACTATGGGAATACTGTTCACATTAGCATTATCATCAGTAGACACAGTCAATACAGAACACAGATATCCTTTGCACCATTTTCTAATCAATTTAACAGCTTTCACAGATGAAATCAAATACGGAGGAGGTACTACTCCACTCCCATTAAACACAAATTCGGGCAAACCCGGTGGACGGAAAACTACTTGTTTCGTTACACAGTCTATGGTGGCATGATATTTCGTTAACCAGTCCATCCCCAATATGACATCAAAATGATCAATGTTCAATGGCAGTAAATCAATAAACAGATGCATATCCCCAACAATGATCTCACAAGCAGGATACATAAATGCACATGTCACAGATCCCCCAATAGGTGAAGATACAGCTAATAAGTAATTCATAGGTTCTAAGGGTCTATTCAATTTCTGCGAAAAAGCATGCTATACATAAGAATGTGTAGACCCCGAATCAATCAGTACATATGCATTTTGAGTACAAATAGAGAGGATACCTGACACTACGGTCTCGGTATTTTGTACGTCTCCCGGTACTAGGGCGAACACTCAGCCCTGCCTCATAGGCTCTTTCCCGGTAGCTTTAAGGTTCGGTTTTGGTGTAACAGTTGATATTGCTGCGCTTGGTGCAGCTTTACTATTGCCCGGAGTAGTGGAAGGACAATCTTTAACCAGGTGGCCCACCTTGCCACACCTGTAACAAGCACCCGAAATTTTATAACAAACTCCCTTATGATTCTTACCACATTCAGAACAGGGCAGAATGGAACGGTTTCCTTGACTAGAAGTAGTCGTTGACCCTGTATTTTGCTTCTTGTTCAGCGGGTTGTTCTTGCCTTTCTTGAACTTAAAACCCTGCCTTTTTCCACGCCATTCAGACGCTGGTGATTCAGATTGTTTCACTGCTTCGATGTTCGACTCAGCCATCAATGCTCGGTCAAGAACACCTACATAGGTCGGTAGCTTTAAAACACTTATCCTGTCGAGTATTGCAACATTCAGGCCGCCTTCAAATTTTCTGGCCTTCTTGTAGTCAGTGTCCACCATATGTGGTGCATATCTAGCAAGCTCGGTGAACTTTGCTTCATATTCAGCAACAGACATTGTACCCTGTCTCAGCTGTTCAAACTCAGTTACTTTCCTGTCCCTGACACATTGGGGAAAATATTTTTCAAAGAAGGACTCCTTAAACTGAGCCCAAGTCACTACAGTGTTGGTGTCACGGACTAGCATCCACCACCTTCTAGCCTCTTCTTCCAAGGTGAAGGTAGCTAACAGTACTTTGTGTGCCTTCGAGCACGGAAACACTTCAAACAACTTTTCTGTTTCAAGCACCCAAGCTTCAACCTTTAGCGGTTCAAGGCCTCCCTGAAAGGATGGCGGTTTCATTTTGCTGAACTTCTGGGTGAGAGCAATTATGTCATCATCATTAACATTCACATTCTGTTCCGGCTGTACCGGAGGAGAAGGTGAGGGCTGTTGATTCTGTTGTTGCTCTAGTCTTGCAGTTATCAGTTCCATCATTCTTTCCATTCTTGCCATTCTTGCCTCAGTGGATGAGGATTCAGATGCATTTGCATTATCCATTTCACTATAGGCAGCTATAACAGTTGTAACAGTTATCAACATAAGCAGTCATTTCTTTAAACAGGTTAACACATTAGCATACAATCAGTCATGTCATAACCACACACTTATCATGCTCATGTAATGCCCTATTACTTTTCTAGGACACCCTATAGCTCATTTGGACACGTGTGTGCGGTATAACTCGTGGTTAAGTATTGCTCTGATACCACTCTGTCACGACCTAAACCCGCCCTTATGGATTTAGCACCGTAACCGGCCAGTAATCCTAGATTACCGAAGGCCTGCTTAACAGTAATACAGTAATACAGAGTACATGGGCTTGGCGGAAGCCAATACAGTAAATAAACAATGCCCAATGAGCTGTGACAGTCTGTATGCCAAAAAGATTTTTCATACATACATATGAACTCGGTGCAGAACAGTATGCACAATATATACAATCAGTCAGAACAGAACAGGGACCTAACCCCTATTAAACGGTACAGTACAGTGTTATCAGTCTATACAGTAAACAAAATAGTACAGAAGGGGGAAAACTAAAACACCCCTAAGCCTTAGCTTGGCAGTCTTGGAACCTCGCAGTGAGGCACAGTGGTTGGCTTGACAAAAAGGGAAGTCTACTCCACGCTCCTAGCTCCGGTCTGGTGCCTGCACACCTACATATATATATGAGCAGTGAGCTAAAGCCCAGTGAATAACATAATGCGTAAAGAGGTTGAGAATGAATGTCCTTACAGTAATGAAAACAGTTCATTAAGTCAGTATTTCAGTCCTTCAGTCATATGTGGTACATATATTAGCATAACAGTAGAGTAAGCAGTAGGTCTTAAAGACCGAACAGTAATGATGGCCATCAGTCAGTAAACAGTAGTGGTTCCACGAGGGAACCGACAGAGATCTCTGTAACAGTAACAGTAAACAGTAGGTGCTAAGGATGCCACAGTACAATCAGAATATAGGACATACATTCATTCCAGTAAGCAGTTCAGTTCAGTAAACAGTTCAGTTCAGTATTCAGAAGATAATCATTTTGAACATATCTTTACACAATTGTTACTCACAGAGTTCTGGGCTATAGTAAGCTAGAGCGCGTCTCCGGAAGCCAACCCTACACAGTTTACAGATTGAAGACACACTAAGCTACACAGTTGGGAAGGATAATAACTTAATCCCTAAATTTGCCTTGGTGTGTTCTACCTCTATATCCTCATTAAGATGCCTTAAACTAGGCCTAAGAATGCCTAGGATGGGATGAGGATGCAAAGATGCACTTAGAAAACATTTTCATAATTTTTCAGAAAACAGGGGTCTCGCTCGAGCGTGGCTTTCTTCGCTCGAGCGAGCTTGTCAAAACAGTGGGGTCGCTCGAGCGTGGGCTTCCTCGCTCGAGCGGTCTGCAAAAATGCAAAAAGTGCTGGATGTTGGAAATCTCCGCTCGATGCTCGCTCGACGCCCGCTCGAGCGTAAGACACAGTCCTCGCTCGAGCATAGGTTCTCTCGCTCGAGCGTGCGTCTGCGTGCACCAAGATTCTGAGAGCTTGCAATTTACACTCGAGCCACCATTCCTTCGCTCGAGCGGAGCTCAGAATAAACGATGGTCGCTCGAGCGTGGAATCCTTCGCTCGAGCGAAGAAGCCAAATTCTGGAATTTCCAGATTTGCCTCCCAAGCTCAAACCAAGCATTCCTTAGCTCAAAACTCGACCTCTTGGGCCCAAATTTTGGAAAACACATCTAAACTCAATATACAACAAGTTTCAAAGCTCAATTTGTGAATTTAAAGCCCAAGGGTGAGTCAATTAAATCCAAATTCCAAACCCATTTTCATGAACATGAAGAACATGCAAACATGCATGAATTCAAATCATTTCAAAGCTTCAATTTGATGCTCTAGTGAGCCAATTGTTCCAAAAACAAGTTGAAAACATTGACCATTGCAAAATTATGAACATGCATGTAACCCTTAGCCATGAAATCAACTTAAAACTCAACAATACCAACGTGCATGCATAGAATGAGCTTCAATTCAACATGCTAGAACTAAAACATGCCTTAGCTCTACAATTAGACATGAATCATGCAAGAATCAACTCAAGGACACAATTAAGAGGATGAAATTCATACCTAGGTTCCTTAATTTCAAGTATGGAAGCTCAATTGCACAAATCCTCTACAATTTCCAAGCATTACAAGATGAATTCACTCTAGTCTCCTATTCTCTCTCTCTCTCTATGTCGGCAAGAACAAGAAATGAGGCTGAGGAAAATGTTTTGGGCAATGCAAGACTAAGTCCCTCAATACTTGGTGTAGTGGCCACTAAGTGGCACTAATGTAATTAAGTCAAACTATGCAATTTAACACCATTTAAACTAATTTAATCATACTAAATCAAATTTCAAATAAATGTACCATAAAATCACATAAATTATGATGGTCACAAAACACTAATCGATTTTGGGTTCGGCCGCCGATAAGGCCTTCAATTAACAGTTTAAACATAAAAATACAAACAGATAATTAAACGATAAACAGATAGATATGCAATTAATTAGATGTACTCAGTCAATTCAGTTCCATATTCCAGTCAGTCAATTACTTTTCATATTCGGTCTCAGTTTAGCAGTAATCGGTATTCAATCAGTCATTAATCGGTAAACAGTGTGAGGGTTGTTACAGAGTGCCAATTTCATTTCTGAGAAGGCATCAATGACCTGAAACATGTTATATATGAAAATGTGTAAGGTTTGTGGAATAAGTTATTGAATATGAACAGAAACTATAAAATTGTGCCGTTGGAAACCTACATTTCCATATAAGGCTTCCCTGTTGGTCAATCTGCATATATTTGAAAAGTATATGCAATTTTCATCTTCGCTGCCAGACCAGACACAAGCACTTGATTATGTGTTGTTGATGAGTTGAATTTGGTCTTGGTCTTTTTTGGATAAGCTATGCCAAACCTTGTTTGTTTTGCGGCATGAAATAGCAAGTGGCTTGTTGTGGATTGATTCTTCCTTGAAATCATCATCACTTTCCAATACTTGAACTTGTGTCTTCTCTTGATTGACATTCTCTTTTGGGTTGGTTTCAGTAGCACTTTTTTTCTCTTGGCCAATATCTTCTTGTATCTTTTCTTTCTGCTACTATTTTGCTTCATGAGCACCCTCTTTTTGCTCGGGTTCAGTAGCAGTTCTTTTTCTGTTTCGATTTCTTTTTTTTTCTTTTTATTCTTCTTCTCTTTTTCTTTATTGGTACCCTTTGTTGGTTTGGGTACAACAGCAGCAGTTTCTGTCTTGTTCTCTGTATCTTCTTTGGCTTTTGCCATTGGTTGGTATTCAAAATCTGGGTTATGTGCTTGTTTTCTTAACTTTTGTTTGATTCTCTTGACCATTGATCTTTGTTAGGGACTGTCAATTTTTTTGGCAAACATTTCCTTTAATTGATCTTCTTTCCTACGCAATTCAGCCATGAATTTTTGTTCTATTTCTTGCATTTGTGCTCTTATGGCTGCTATGAGTTTGTCCTTGTCATCCTCTTTGGTTGATGTTTATGCTTGGTCATGACCTATAAAAATGTTGGATTGTGTTTTGGTTAGTTTAATTAAATTTTGCAATTTGCTTCAGTATTAGACAAGAGTTTACCTTGTGCATGAAATGTGTCAGATTTCTCTTGGAATTCTTCTTATTGTTCTGTCCTTTATTCTTCTTGTTGTTTTGCTTGTTCTTTTTTTTCATGTTGTTGTTGTTAGTCTGTCAATTCTTGTTCATTAACTTCTTGTTGTTGGTTTGTTTGTTGTTCTTCTTATTCTTGTTGTTAGCCTTCTTCTTCATCAGTGTCTTTTTATTGATCACCTTCTTCTTCTTGTTGTTCTTCTTCTTCATGATTGTCTTGTTGTTCATCAGCTTCTTCTTCTTCTTCAGTCACTTGTTTTTTTTCATCATTACTCTATTCTTCTTGTTTATCACTTTCTGGTTCTTCTTGTGGTTCTTACTTTCTTTTTTTTTTTTTTTTGTTGTCCTTCTTGTTCTGATTCTGATTCTGATTGGTGTTCTTCTTTGAGAAAGTCATCCTTATCACTGTCTAGAAGTCTTTTTTTTTTTTTTGCTTTTGTTTGTTTTTTTTCACTTATTGTCCTTTTTGTGGTCATGTTTCTTTGCTAAAGAGTCTATTGATGTGCTTTGATTGATATGCAATAACTGTATTTCTTATTCAGTTAGGGTTAAAACACTTTGGTCAACCTGCATTGGAATAATGTGGCATCTATCAGTAATACTGTAAAATTGTTCAGTTTCATAACATGTGTTGTATTGTGAGTAATTGAAATATGTTGTTTGAAACTGTACAATTTTACAGTTTCATAACATGAGTGATGTTAAATAGATTTGTGTATTTAAACTGTAAATTTTTGCAGTTTCATAACATGAGTGATGTTAAATAGGTGTGTGCTTTGAAACTGCAAACTTTTACAGTTTCATAATATGATTTGTACTGTGAATAATGTGAGTTAAGTATTGAATATATGTTGTTTTATAGCAATCCCGGGTTTTATCCCTTGTTGTACAGTGATCCGGACGTGGTTCCGTAGATGTTAGTAGTTGTATAAATCTTGTTTACGTCCTTTTCTACTTCGTAATTGAGTTATAGGATGCGTTGGGCAGGTTTGTTACAGGTTGGTTGTGTTTGGGAACAAAAGGTTGCTGCCCAGAATTTTGGTCCTTCGCTCGAGCCAGGGTTTCTTCGCTCGAGCGAGAGTTGAGTTTTTGTGTCTGGTGGATCGAGCTAGAGTGTCTTCACTCGAGCGAGCGATTGCGTCTGGTTCTGGACCTGAGAGCTGTGTTTCTTGGCTCGAGCGAGCTTTCCTTCGCTCGAGCGAGCGAGGGATATGTTTTCGAGTTCCTCACTCGAGCGAGCATTCTGTCGCTCGAGCGTGCTTCTGGGTTGCAGACCTGAAGCTTCGAGTTGTTGGCTCGAGCGAGACTCTCTTCGCTCGAGCGAGTATTCTTAATGTCTGGTCACTCGAGCGACCAATCCTTCGCTCGAGCGAGCCTGTTTTATATCAGCAGACAGCAGCGATTTTAACTTCACTTTTTCATCCCCTTTTCTTTTTCAAACCCTAGATCCGAGACTCTCTCTCTCTAAATTTGTCTTCTCTCTAAGATTTGATCTACTTAGGGTGAGTTTCTACCCTTAGTCCTTTGTTAAAAAGATAGAGTGGGTTGAGGGCTTTGATTTAATCTGAAAAACTTTGGATTTGGAGCACGTTGGCCTTTGGGTCTTCATCTCCGTTTGAGCTCAAACTTCGAGGTAGGGATATTCTACTCCTCTTTATGAGCTTTGTCTTTGAATTTTAGCATTTTGATATGTTGGGGGTTGTTGGGTAATTTTGAGAAAAGTTTGGGTCTTTTGTGTAAATTAATAAAAGTTGGGGTTTTGTTTATATAAACCTATATGCATGTTTAGCATAGAGAAATGAGATCAATATTGGATTATTAGTGAAAATGGAACCTTAGGATTGTTATGTAATTTATGGAAAAAATGCCCTAATTACTTTGATAAATTAATTTGGTGAAATTAATTGTAGAAAATGAAGAATTGAATTGAGAATGTTGGAATTTGGAATGTATGGGATTAAAGGGTGTTGTTGGATTATTTATCACTCACCTAATTGAAATGTTAATTATATATCCATTTGGCGCATTTATTTTTTGTTTAGAAATAACTGCTTTGGACTATCGGTGGAGGATAGTCTTGATTGTTGTAGACAATGCATGATGATTAGGCAAACAAAAACTAATCGATTGAGTATGCTATCGGATGTAGCGGATGGAATAATACATTAACTTTATGTATTGATTGATTGTATATGATCTATGTTTATATACATGTGTTGTGTGGGAGGAGATAGGGGATGTACTCCACGGTTTAGGGGAAGATAGGGGATGGACCTCTAAACCGGATTTGATTTGACATTGATACAGCACTACAATGTGTATCAAGTGTGGATTATGGAAGTGTTTGAATTGATTTGATATAGCACTAAAATGTATATCGTTATCAATTGTGAAGCATAGAAGTATTTTTATGTGATATTGATACAGCATCAAAATGTGTATCTTTCGTGAAATATGGAAGTGGTTAATGTGTTTTAGGGATGAGTCTCAATCTCATTAAGTTATTTGGCTGGATTCTGAGCCTTGTTTTCAAACTCAAAATTGAAAAAGAAGTAGGAAATGAAATGTAACATGGACTTGAACGTCATGAAACTGTAATGTGAGAAGTGGAAATATAAGTGTGGACCATCTATCAAATGCTGTTATTTTAGTCATTTTTTATAGTTGGTTTAGTATATTTCTACTGGGTTGTGGCTCACCCTATATGGGACATCATTTTCAGGTACAGGTAGCATGCCACCTCCAAGGACATAACTTGGGAGGCTAGAGGCAGGCAGACTTTTTGGTTGTTTTGCTTTCCTTGATGTATTACATGTAAACTCAAGCCAAGGGCTTAATATGTATATAAGTTAGTACTCATTTCTTGAAACCAAGTGTTGCCTTGGAAAGTTGTAAGCCCATAGGGCCTTTACTTTTGTTGTCAACATGTAATACTCTTGTAAGAACTACTCTGATAAATGGAAAGATGTTTATTTCTCTTATATTGATGCATGTCAAGATTGATGGGTTTTATGTATATTTTTTTTAGGGCGTTACATGTTTGAAACTGAAGAATTTTACAGTTTCATAACATGGTTTTTACTATAATGACTGTGAAAGGAGTGTTGAATAGATTTGTACTATGAGAGTATAGAAGAGTTTGAATACCTTTTTAAAGTCAGCAAGGTTGATGTATTTCTACTTGGAGTACATTTTGCCAAGGTTCCACTTCATAAATCTTAGGAAGCCTTCTTTGTTGGATGGTTGGAAGAGTTTACTGTGCTCACAGTACCAGTACTGTAAAAAAAAATTGAAATATGTTAGATAGTTCGAAATAGGTGGATGTTTGATATTTTTGTGTGAAGTAGTTGAGTAGTGTGTTTACCAAGAGTAACATGACGCATCCATTGACATGCCTTAGGTTGTTTGCATTTGCCACTGAATTCATCAGTGTGTCTTTTATTGCCTCAACCCAATTGTACTTCTTGATGTCGTTGAGATTGTCAATATAGTTAAGGAAACTCTAACTGAGTGTATGGCTTGTTGTAGGCATGAGAAGTTTCAAGCACAAGTAAAGGGTGATGACCTTTGCAAGATCTTAACGATCATTAGTTGATTTTCCTTTTTTTATTTGTTGAAACATTTTGGTTAATGACCTACTATCCAATCTCTTTACTGATTTGCATATTCGTTTGTAAAATGCAAGCTCAAAATCCTTTGGTCTTGCATAGGATTTGGTGGTGATGCTGTCTTCTCCACAGTCGATACCAAAAATGAGCCTGACATCACTGTTTCTGAGTTTCATTTCCTTTTTGCCAAGTATAAATGCTCTTTTTTCTTTTGTTGTAGAATGTTGTCATTTTTGCTACAATGGAATTGTATTATCTGCACCAAGAGGCCTTCAGTTGTGTTGAGGCGAGAGCATTTATAATGGGCCAAAAATGGATTTTTTCCAGCTCTGTCTGTTAGGCTTTTGTGAATTTGACCCCCTTCAACAGTTTGATTACTGTTCCGATGTTGGAACGGTAATTAAACTGTTGGACTCTCTTTGTAGGGACTGCTCTTTTTTTTCCTTTTGATGGCTTGGTTTTTGTTTTGGGAGTCGATTGGCTTTCTTGGAGCTTTCTTTTTTTGGTTGGAGGAGCTTCTTATTTTTTTGTTGGCTTTCTTTTGTTTGTTTTTTTTGTGGTTAGAGGTGTGGTTGGTGTTTGTTATATGGGTGGGGTCTATGGTGTAGTTCTTGGGCTTTTTCTTGTAGGTAGTGTGGTTGTTTTGTGGGTTTTTTTGATTTTTTTTTGTTGTAGTGGTTGGGTTTTTTTGTGGAGGGGGAGATTTTGGTGGCATTTCAGTGGATACAGACAAAGGACTGTCAAAATGGGAGATACTTAAATCCCTGATTGGATTTTTGGGCATATGAGTTTGTTTCTTCCAATATCTTCCAATAGCTATTTCTGAAAAAATAAAAGCGACAACAGGGCATGAGTAATATAGTGACAAAATTGTATAATTTTCAGTTTTATATGCAGTTTAATATGAAATTATATCTATTTGTCGTTAATAGTTACAAAACTGTATAATTTGACAGTTTGATTTGCACTTTATAATAAGTTACCTATTTGTTTTGAATAGTGATTAAACTGTGTAATTTTACAGTTTCATTTGCAGTTTGAATAAATTTAGATATGTTACTTGTAGAGTGATGAAATGAAACTGTCTGATGTTTCAGTTTTTATAAACAGTATCAACAATAAGAACAACTCATTGTATTTTGTAAGCAACAACAATAACAACGAGAAGATTAAGTATTCAATGAAATGTAGCAACAATACGAAGAAGAAAAGCCAATATTTAAGAACAAGAAGAAACAAGAACAACAAGTGTCATGACCCGCTCCTAGTATCCAAGGGTTAAGCATCGTAATGGTCAGTAACTGAGGTTACCTCCGGCCAATTCTTAAACAAATCAATAAACGCAAGCGGAAGTAATATTTAAATGAGGGTACCAAAATAATCATCGGAGCTTCTATTTTTATTACAAAATATATTGCCCAAAAAGGCCGATATTTACATATGAAAATATCATAAAAGTGTCGTGTGTGTCTATTCCGCAGCCCCGCATCTAAGACTTTCCAAAAACTATTTCTGAATTACATTGTTTCTTGAAAATTAATAAATAACTATAAACACATGGCAGAGTGAGAAATATTATACCAAGAGTATAAGGGACACGAAATAACCATGGATAGTTTAGGTCAAAACATTTACATAATTCAATTTGGTAAATAAATATCATTGGTAAACAAATCATTTAAGTGGTAAAAATTGAAATACATAAATTATGTAAATATATACCATAACCACGGTACTGAATAGAACAGAACAGAGGTCACAGGAGTGATAGTTAGAACAGAGGTACAGATTCAAGATATGGCTCGTACGGATTCTAGAAGTGGCTCCCACAATAGTGTAGCACTTAGCTCCGCACAGAACAGAGGTACGGATTCAAGATGTGGCTCGTACGGATTCTAGAGGTGGCTCCCACAATAGTGTAGCACTTAGCTCCGCATAGCACATTTCTCCGCACAGAACGGATCTATGACAAACAGAGGACCACAAAGTGGTCAAACAGAGGCCAATGGTTATTTAAGTCCCCCAAGGCATGGGACTCCCGTGGTGGTACTTATAAAACATAATTGTTTATAAGATTATAGTCAAATATTCTTTAAAATATAAACAAACGTATCCATGGGTTTCCTTTTGAGCAAATAGGGTTCAGAAAATAATCCACGTAACTGAAATGTTTATATAATTTATAATAGTTTATAAAACATAACTTGTATAAAATAAATATGGTAAGTCAAAACATACATAAAATATATAAGGGTAACTCAAGGTATAATATAACTCACCTTAACTTTAATACCTTAAACACTATCAAAAACCCTTTTAGTTTCCACCATTTTTTCCTTCTTCCTCTCTTTTCTTTCTTTCTTCTTTCTTTTCTTTCTTTCTTGCCCCAGGTGAAACGCCTTCTCCCTTTTATAGGGAGGGGAGAGCGCGTACATGGCCTCCGAATCTTCAAAAGATTCGATTAATAATTATATAGATTCGTTCTTATCTTTAACAGATATTTAAGATAATTACTTTTTGACCAAACTTTTTAATATAATTATATAAATTAATTAATTCTTAATTAAATTACACTTTATCGTATACCAACAGAAAATGAATTATTTATTTTACTACCACACCCATTATTATTATTATTATTATTATTATTATTATTTATATTTTGACCC